>CM053622.1:21263580-21324812 GCA_028646595.1 Phalanger gymnotis
ATTTACCCCATTCTATTTCTCTCTTTTTTTCTTCTATTTCTCTCTTCTTCCTTCTCACAGTGCATCCCTCTTTCTTATCCTTTGATTTTATTATTTTAGGTATCATCTCATCATAGTCAACTTACATCCATGCCCTCTATCTATGTATATTCCTTCAGACTGCCCTAATAATGATAAAGTTCTTAGGAGTTACTGGTGTCATCTTCCCATGTAGAAATGTAAACAGTTTAACCTTATTGAGTCTTTTTTTTCTGTTTACCTTTTTATGCTTCTCTTGAGTCTTATATTTGAAAGTCCTGTTTTTTGTTCTGCTCTGATCTTTTCATCAGGAAAGCATGAAAATCCTCTATTTCCTTAAATGTCTGTTTTTCTCTTGAAAGATTATATTCGGTTTTGCTGGGTAGGTGATTTTTGGTTGCAATAGTAGTTCCTTTGCCCTTCCAGAATATCATATTCCAAGCCCTCTAATCCTTTAATGTAGAAGGTGCCAAATCTTGTATTATCCTAAATGTGGCTCCACAATATTTGAATTGTTTCTTTCTGGCTGTTTGCAATATTTTTTTCCTTGACATGAGAGCTCTGGAATTTGGCTATAATATTCTTGGGATTTTTCATTTTGGGGTCTCATTCAGGAAGTGATTGATGGATTCTTTCAATTTCTATTTTATCATCTGGTTCTTGGATAATAAGACAGTTTTCTTCAAATGTGATATCTAGGTTCTTTTTTGTCATGGCTTTCAGGTAGTTCAGTAATTCTTAAACTTTCTCTCCTTGGTCTTGATTTTCAGGTCAGTTGTTTTTCTAAAGAGATATTTCACATTTTCTTCTGTTTTTTTCTTTCTTTCATTTAGTTTTTATTGTTTCTTGATATCCCATGGCATCATTAGCTCTCACTTGTCCAATTTAATTTTTAAGGAGTAAGTTTTCAGGCCTTCGAGGTGGTATGATCTAAGGAAAGATGTGGTTACTGCTTTTCTAGCCTGCTGTGCTCTGGTCTGTGAGTGACCACAATCATTCTTTTCTGCCCTAGAACTGTGACCAAGGTCCCCACTCCTCTGCCATCACATGCTCTAGTGTGCTAGTGCCTTTCCTTACCCCAGGTCTGAGATTCAGAACCATGCATGGGCAATGCAACAGACTCCTGAACCCAGCTCTAGCACAGGGACTCCTGCAATTTTCCCCCAACTAACCATCTGACCTCCTTACCATCTGTGGGCTGAGAGCTCCAGAAGCCAGTGTTGCCAGTCCAATTGCCCTCAAGGCCTGCTAATGGCTTGCCAGAGGGCAGAGCCTAGGCTGGACTGGGCTCCATTCTCACCGCCGGGAAACTGACCTTTCCTGCTGAACCTGTGAGTTGTCTTTGGCTAGAAAATTGTTTCACCCCATCTTTTTTTGTTGGTTCTGTTGCCACACAATTAGTTTTGAGGCATTATTTTAAAGTCTTAGCGCTAATCTCCTTTCCAAAGGAAAAAGGGAAGGGGGGAGTTCAGCAAAGCTAACTAACATGTTAGAAATGTTTGACATTATACACAGTGCTCCATATTTATAATCTCCCACTTTTTCTAAAACATTCTTCTTTGGGACCAAGTTTGGCCATTATAATTTCATAGTGGTCCATTCTACTTTTCTATTCTTGCTGCTATTTTATCTTTCTATTAAATTGTTGTAGTCATTGTACACATTCTTTTCATTACTTTACTTTGAATAAGTTCACATATGTTCCATGTTTTTGCATTCATCATATTCACTATAACAGTATCATTCCACTATAGGTCCCTTCCTTATGTCATTGAAGTTCTTTAGATATATGTCTAGCAGTCAAAAGGCATAGTTTATTGCTTTCTAAAATTTTCTTTCTAAAATAGTTGGACCAATTTATAGCTCAACCAACAATGGGCACCCACTTTTCCACAGTCCCGTCAGTATTGTGTCATCTTTGCCATTTGTCTGTATGTGAGGTGAAATTACATTTTTCTTATCATTAGTGATTCATAGCATTCTCTCATGATTATTAATAGTTCACAGTATTTCTTTTAAGAAGTATTTGTTCTTTCCCTTTTACTCATATCTCCAGGGGACTAATTTTTGTTCTTATATGTTAGCATAATATATATTAGATCCTATTTGAGATATTTGATAAAAATATTATTTTTCTCAGTTGACCAGTTTCCTTTTTATTCTAGTTGTATTAATTTTGTTCATGCCAAAGCTAATTGTAGGATCTTAGATTTGATTTAGAGTTGGAAAGGACCAAGATCATTGATTTCCAGTCCCTTAATTTTATAAATGAGGAAGCTTTCAATTTCATATAATCAAAATTATCCATTTTATATTTTATAATTATCTCTGTCTCTTGTGGTTAAGAATCTCTCTACTAGCAAGAGCTATGAAAGACATTTGATCAGATTTGCTCCTGATTTTTTATGGTGTGATCTTTAATATTCAGGTCATGTGCATTTTGAGGTTGCTCTCTTATGGGATGTATTGGTTGAGGGTGATTGATAGCATGATTAGTTTTTCATACAATAGAGAAAAGAGACGCAAAAGTGAAAGAAGGCAAATAGTAAGGATATTTTTGTTTAGTTAGTGGCTTCTCCCCTATACCTCTCACTCAATTCCACTGAACTTCTTTTTCCTTCTTTCTTATGACTGCTTTGGATGATTGGGGTTATAATAGGTTAGATTTACAGTATTAACTATGAGTAAATCTAAATTTAGTTTCTGCTTTTAATTTCTCTCCCCACAAGTCACTTTATTAGAGCTACAAAAGAAATAAAATTGATTTAAAAGAAAGTCAAAAAGAGATGCAGAAAAAAAGTTGGAAGAGAAATAAAAGATCTGTTTAACCAGTTAACCAGATAAAACAATTTTTCAAGATGGAGTAGCATATTACATTTGAATCCTTATCAACACAACTGAATAAGTGGCCTTAAGTAATTTTATTGAACCTTGCAGGTAACTTCAAACTCAGGGAATGATAAAATGGCAGAACTTCTTTCCAAGTTTTAGGATTTGTGTTGTTTTAGAATTTGTGATTGTGTTGAGAATTTAAAAAAAATGCATAATGGGCGCAGGAGATGTTTATATAAGGATTAAGCATGTATTAGTTACTTCCTTGAACTTTTGTTATGTAATTTTCATTAAGAAGTTGCTGCCTTTCCCTGCCTCCCAGTACCAATCTCTGTCCATGTGAATCTAGAGTCCTTTTGGGGACTCTATATATATCCTATGTACATATCGTCTCTCCCTCCAGTAGAATGCAAGCTTCTTGAGGGCAGGAACTATTTCATTTTTGTAAAGTAACTTTCCTTAAGGGCTGCTCTGACCATGTGACTCCCCTACTCAGTCAACTCCAGTAGCATACCTTTGTCTCTAGGATGAAATATAAACTCCTCTGTTCAGCTTTTAAAGTCTTTCATAATCTTGGTCCCAAACTATCTTTGAAATAAAGCCTTATTGACAATGATGCCAAGCTTTGTCCTTTCTGTTCCTCACACGTGGCATTCCCTTTGCCTTCTCTGCTTTTGTGCTGGCCATGCTTCATGCCTGGAACTCAGTCTCTTGCTTTCTTGCTTATATTGCTACCCAGTCTTTACTGTACCTTATAGAGTTCATCTCTTGCTTTCAGACACAAGTCAGGTGCTACCCTCTACATGAAGCTTTTCCTGCGCCCCTCTCCATGGCAGCCGCTGGTCCTTTCTTCCCATAAACTACCCCATATTCAAAGTTTTGTATTTATTGACTTTATATTTAGGGCATATAAACTTATATCTGTTGTATCTCTGTCCCCTGCCATTAGAAGATAAGCTCCTTATGATTAGGAATTATGCCATCCTCTGTACTTATATACCCAGTACCTGGCACATAGTAGGTATTTAATAAATGCTTGTTGATTGATTGATTAATTTCTATTTGTATCCCTAGTTCTTAGCATCAAAATTGGCTTGTTGAATTTAATTGAACCAAAAATTTAGATTGAAAGCTTAGTTTTAAACACTGTCTTCAAAACTATACAAACTGTTTTTTCCTATATGTACTTATATTTCTACTTTAAGTTGGGTGTCAACCACAATGGAATTTGGCCCCTGGCACCATTTTAGAGAAGTTGTAATTGCTGCCAGTTTTCAGGCAAGGAAATGGTCATTCAACTTGCAGTTTTCCTTCTTCTTCTAGCAGAGAATGCTTTCTTAAACATGTCTATTTGGACTTTCTTATTTGCTAGATCTTAATTGGTTTGTTAAACTTTATATTAAATCATTTTTAGTTTTTTGATTCAGTTAAAATTGCTTGTCAAGAGTTTCTACTGTATTCCATACATATTTAGTACCTTTAGGTTGTCAAATCATTGCATACAGTTGTTTAATGCTATTATTGCTCGCATTGTTTATTGTGGAATTTTGTGGTGGGAAATGATCAGTTCCCGTACAGTTACATCTCAGGAAGTTGGCAGATAAATTGATCCATCTGTTATCACACTCCCATCAAATATGTATTCTTTTTGTGGGGAAGAAGGATGAAGATTAGAGCTCTGTGTATTTGAGGAACAGTGATATTCCAAGTTGCTTAGGATTTCTTTCTCAACTTATTTCAAGTCTTTGGATGAATTTGAATTTCTTACTCATTTAGAAAAAGTCTTTTTCAGTTAACATTTCAGAAAAAAAATTATAAAATATTGAATTTTAAAAAAAATATGCCTTTAAGTCAAATTCTCAGATGACTGGACTGATTGGGCAAAAGGAAATTTGAGAACCTAGAGATGGATTTTAAATTTAATTACAAATTGTCTAAAAGAAGCAAAATTCCTTTGTACTATTTTTACAAAATGGGTCAGTTTTTTTCTTAAGCTGAAACAATTATGTAAGAATGACACTTTTTAAGGGACCAGACAGGTGTCTGTAAACTCACTGAAAGAAACATTAAAGAAGCCTTTTGTGAAGTTAAGAAAACTGGATCTGTTTCCTGGAAGGTCAGTAGATGATCATGATAGATGAGTCTGTAAGGAGCCAGTTGAGATCCTGTTGACAAAAGAATGGGTCCTATGCTAAGATGGAACTTTGAAGTTTGGCGGCTGCCCTGGAGGTAGACCATCCTGTGCTGAGGCTTTCCATCATGTAAAGAGTTGAATTCATATTTAGTTTCTCCCTTGGCAAGTAATAATGTCTAGTTTGGGCAGGGAAAAATCCATTTCCAAATTAGTCTGTGTATTATATGTCTTTGACTTAATTTAAGTTCACCTTCAAAAGGACAAAACTGTTCAGGAAAAAAATTAAGACAGCCTATGACTAATTGAAGGGTAGAAAGGAAGAAACCTTTCAGACTGAAGGATACACAATGAATGTGAATTGTGAATCTTTGTTTTGTCAGCTCAAAAGAGCTACTGCATTGAAGTTTCTCAACTCTCTACATTTTAAGCAGCTTTGCCTAATATGTGGCTTGTTTCAGTTTATAATTGAATTTTCAGTTCCAGCTATAAAACAGTCTACTATATTAAGTTTTGTTAGACAAAGAATATTTTATACTATTGAGTTTTTCCAAGAAGTTTCTTTAAAAATAAACAACTTTTCTCAAAATTTTCAGGTAGCAAAATATGAAAAAATTACCAGTTTTTTAAATAAGCTGAAAGTTTGAAAATAAACAATATTGGCTAATCTGGCCTTCCAAAAATGAAAGCCTCTTAATGCTACTCAGACTGTTAGACTGATTAGTCTATGATGTAAAGTTTTCTGGGGAAAAGTCAAAAAAGTCTCTGTGCTTTTAGAACAGGCTTGTGGTAAATGCTAAGAAACTCTGTGTGTGTGTGTGTGTGTGTGTGCGCATCTACATATGGATGTGAGAGACAGAGACACTAAGGAATGCATTTCTAAGCTTTAAGAGGCAAAACTGCACGCAGACTGTGGACCATGCTCTATATAGAAGGCAACAAATAACATAGCTGGCTAAGTGCTAAGATGGGAGAGTGCTAGTCCTCTTTGGAGTAGAAATAAGGTCCATTTGATACCCAGGGGAGGAGCTGGAGCTGAGTAAGGCATTCAGCCTAATTTCCTCATACCCAGAAGGAAACTGAGGCCCAGAGAGAAGAGTAGAGAATTCCACCGATTGGATCCTAGGATGATTCTAATTCAGAATTTTGCTTCAGGGAATGGAATTCGATTAAGTCAATGAAAGGATCAGAATCTTACGTTTGATACTTGGATAATAGAAATGAATTAAATGTCTCCTAAGGACGGTCCCTTCAAATTCTGGTGTTTTGAGATTCTAAGTAACATCTTAGTGAGATCCTTTATTTGAGAATATATTCCAAAATATCTAATTTAAACTGTGTCAGTATAACTTGTGTCAATTTTTCTTTTGTTATTCTCTCTAGACATTTTGGTTTTGCTAATTATGATACTGCTAAAATAACCTATAAAACCTTATTTATTTTAGTCTCACTTGAACTGGCAGAAATGTTTTAGTGCTTAAAGTGACCCGATCATATTTTCATTAAAATCACTTGGAGTTAAATATGCAAGTATTTGAAACTTTGTAGGAGCATATTGGCATCACAAATTAATTAATGCTGTTGTTTATTAAACTACTGGACTGGGGATTGTGTTGTTACTTCTGTCTCTGACACTAAATATTGATGTGGTCTAAGGTCAATTCACTTCTCCCCTGACCCTGTGTAAAATGAAGGAGTCTTAAAGTCCTTTTAAGTGCTAAAATTTTATGTGCTTGCATTGGCAGGGGAAAATGGGCAACTTTGAGGGACTGTCCCCCAGCTAAAATATTGGCTTTATAGAAAATGCTATACTGAGTTGTTGCCTTTTGTAGAAATGCTATTTTGCTTATCTCTAAAGACTTTTAAATTGGGTTGTAGCTACCAGGTTGTTATCCTCAATGTTGAATTGTTATTGTAGTTCCTCTCAAATTTTTAACCAGAAGACATGATAGCATCAGAGTCATAGGTGACTTACTGCTCTATTTTCTATGCTGGTGGATTGCTAAGACTCACAAATCCCCAGTTGAATGTCCTAGAGCTTTTACAAATCATCATCAGATTGCTTCCTTTCAGTCTGGCAGTCAACTATCCATAATTAAGCACCTACTATGTGCTAAGAATACAAAGAAAGGCACAAACCAGTTCTTGCTCTCAAGGAGCTCAAAACATGCAAACAATTGTCTACAAACAACACATATACATGAGAAATTTGGGATAACCTCAGAGGCAAGGTACAAACAAGCATTAAGGAACACTAGGAAAAACTTCTTATATAATAAATATGAATTGAATGAACTTCAAAGAAGAAAAGGATGTTGAATGGTGGTGACAGAGGGAGAGGCTGTAAGTGGCATTAGAGAGCTGTGAATCTTGGTGAATTTTTAAAAGTGCTGGAAAGGGTAGCCAAGGAAACTCATCCAGGGGGAACCACATCTTAGGGAGAGCCAGAAGAGGGAAGGTGTGGGAAAGGAAAAGATTTAAGATGAAATCTAGCTTGTTGACTGTGGAACAGTCATTCATTAACGAGGGCACACTGGAAAGCTGAGTAGCTTTAAAGTGAGAGGTTGGAGGACCAGGGTTGAAGAGGATGCATATAAAGAATTGGTTAGTGGAGAATGCAGGGAAGAGTTTGAACTATGGCAACTAGGTATTCAGAATTATGGGGATAGGCTGAAGGTGTGCTAATCATTGACAAGTGACTGAAATGGTGTCTGATGGTTTGATGGAAGGGCAAGGCAAGCCTAGGTCCTGGGCTTGCTTGGATATGATTGAAAGGCCTGGGTGAGGCAGGCCCTCCCAGCCCTTCAGCCTTTCTCTGACTACTGGCTGCTTCCCTGATAGCCTGCACATGCCTCTGTTTCCTCCATTCTCAAAAAGCCATCACTCCATCTATATATCCCTGTTAACTGTTGTCCAGTATCTTCTTTCTTGACTAAACTCCTTGAAAAGGCTGTCTGTAATTGGTGCCTCCACTTTTCTCGTCACGCTTTTGGCCTCCTAATTCAAATGAAACCTGCTGTCTCTCAAATCACCAGTGACTGGCCACTCTTAATTGGCCAAATCCAATGGCTGTCTCTCAGTCCTCCTCCTCCTCCTTGATGTCTGTACAGGCTCCATCAGTCATGTTCTTCTTTATCTTTTTTTTTTTAAACTTCTGTAGTTTTTTGTGATACTGCTCTCCCCAGTTTCTCTTCTTACCTGTTCTGTCTCCCTTTTTTGTTGTTCATCTGCTTCAGGCCCAATAACAATGGAGAATATTCACTTATCCTCTTCTTCCCCTATCCTCCTTTGTCCTGTACTATCTTCTTTTCTCCTTCTATACTATTTCACTTGGTGATCTCATCTACTCCCATGATTTCAATTATCATCTCTATGCATGATTCTCAGATCTATTTATGCAGCCTTAACCTCCTTGCTGGCCTTCAGTCTCACATCTCCAATGGACTACTGGACATCTTGGGCTAAATGTCCTGTAGAAATCTTAAACTCAGCATGGACAGAACTGATCTCTTTACAGTTCTCCTTAAATCCTCCCCTTTTGCAAAGTTTCCTTTTACTGTTAAGGGCACTGTGGTCTTTCCAGTCCCTTGGGCTCTCAACTTGTGGTGCTTGTTCCTGTACCCTCTTTTTCCATTTCATCCTGCACCAGTTGTCAGAGTAATTTTTATAATACTTAGGATATTGTTCTGAGAACCTCATTGGTGAGTAAACCCCCTATCCTAGGCAGATCAGGCCAGTTTTTCCTTCAAAGGTATCTAAATTGTCTTCAAAGTTTAATTGGATCAGAGGACTGAGGCTTTGACCATTGACATGGCATGGGTACAAAAAAATCTTATGAGGAACTTCCTTTTGCTGACTGTCACATTCTATGCAGGCATCTATCTATCTATCTATCTATCTATCTATCTATTTATTTATTTATTTATTTATTCATTCATTCATTCATTCATTCATTCATTCATTCATTCATTTATTTATTTATTTATTTCCCAGTAGCAGTATTAAATAATTATCCTGGTCAGTCCTAACCTATGACACTGAACTTCTTTGATCAGAATTCCACTGCTTATTACATAAAGGCCAAACTCCTTAATCTGGCGTTTAAGGCCTTCAGCAGTTTGGCGTCACCCTACCTTTCACATCTCTGTATTTTTTGTAGCCAAATTGGCCTGTTCACTTTCTTTTGAAATACTCCATACGCCTTTATGGTGAGAACTATCATTATTTGTGTTTAGGAATCCTACATCCTTCATCTTCACATTGTAAAAACTCCTCCATTCTTCAAGGCTTGCTGGAATACTGCCTCCTCCATGAAATCTGGCCATACAGCATTGTGGAGAAAGCATCCTTACTTTCCTTGGGATTCTCCTATCATTTCTCTTTCTGCTTTTCTTATGTACTTGTTCTATTTTTCTTTCATTGTAGTTGTTCATATATATGCATCTTATTTCTCCAATCATAAGCCCTTTCTGGACAAGGAGTATTTGTAACTTGTATATGATTATATTTACCTCAGTAGGTGATACCTTATCGTAGGAAGCTAAATTGTTTAATAAGCGTTCACTTAGTTACTGTGCTCATGATATTTGGCAATTCTGCTTTTTAAGTTGATAAGAGATTTTGACTTGTTTGCTAAACCATCCCTGGTAGAATATTTCTTAGTTTAGATTTGTATTTTATGCTATTCTTTCCACAAAGACTGTGGTGCAGTAGAGGAGATTATGGAGTTTGTGGAGGCTATTGAAGTTAAGGTAGACTGAGGCACAGAGTTCCAAGCACAATCAATTTATTGGTGAGGCTAGTAGTTACCAATAAATGAGGTCTCTCACTTCCTCTTGTTGCTGTTGCCCATGGGATGGGGCTTACTGGCTATAAATTGAAAATTGATTTTAATTCTATTTTTAAGATTTAATCAAGCTAGCATGGGTTTAATATTTTCCTTTGCCTTGAAAGTCCAAACTCCTTCCCTCTGTAACTCCACCCTTCACCTGTATCTCAAAGAAATTTTCCTAAAGGTTAAGCTTCTGTCTAGTAATTAGTAATTGGACTGCTTGAGGATTACTCTTATCTCCTAAAGTGGAGGTAGTGGGGAGAAGCCAAGATGACTCTTAACCCAACTCCTCATTAAAATGTCTGCTAATTAGGATTGTCATGATGTGATGTCAGGCCAATCAGAAAAAGACACAGTTGTATCACAAGAGACTTTGCTCTGTGTTCTTGCTAATTGTTAAAAAGACCATGTCAGTCCTCACTCAGGGTCTTTGGTCATTGAGAGAAGCCATTGACCTAATTTATTGGTTACTGCTACCATAACCAATAAGTTGATCATGCTTGGAACCTTGTTTCTCAGTTTACCTTAATTTCAATAGTAACATAGCCTTCATATCATTTTGGTTAAGTACAACAGAACAAAGAACAGGAAGAATTACAGATAGAAAAAAAAATGTGATTGGTTACAAAGTCTGAAGTGTCGTAGATGATCAGATAGAAGTCTGGAATGTAAGAATAGCAACAACCTTCGCTTCCATCTTGTTGCTCTGGGAAGCTCATTGGTGATGTCCACCTGTGTGGCTAGTTAGTCTCACAGTGAAAACAGAGCAGACCTTCATGAAGGATATCCAGTATTGCAGAGATAACAGTTCAGACTTCCTGGCATCCACCTGTACCCTTCAAGGATAACAGATTTCTTCTAATTGTACAAGAGCAGCTAGTGCTACAGAGATAAGTTTTCTTTCATTGAAAGTGATATATAGAGAAACATAACTTTTAAACTTAACTCAGGAAAGCTGAACTTCTGGACTCATGAAATTCTGAACTTAATTCAGAGACAAAGAAGCATGGCTCAGGCGGTTACAGGATGAAATTAAATAAATTAAATAAAACTACTAAATCAATAGTTGATTATCTCACTATGGTAGGAAATATATGCTCTGGTAGCTGCTTCTTAAGCTTCATTGGCTCAGATCAATGCTATCATGGTCCTAGATACAAGACCACTTGTTCCTTTTCTGAAGGCCAGGCTAAATTTGGAGAAATTACTACTAGAAAGTTGGCAAATAGAGGTGAGTTTCTTTTACTATTACAAGGCCATCTACTATAAAGACCATCTGCAGAGGTATAAAGGGTTTGACGCCTATGTTAGGTGGAGAGAATTCCTATGCCAAGATGAACTCACAGATTCTTGTATCAGTATAAGTAAAATTTTACTTGTCATTTCAGAGGTTTACAGGCAGAGCATAAGAACCCAGGAAATTCATTTATCAAGAACTCAAATTTAGAAAAGAGAAACTGTCGTCTTACATGACCCAAATGGCTCTAGCTACTATTTTTCAATTCAGATAGAATTTAAGGGAGTTGTAGGTTGTACCTGTTCTGAAGTCTAGCAGCTCTTATCATGTGGATACTAAATTGTTAGTATAATAGGCTCTACCTTGTGAAATGGTTGTATTTCAAAAGCTTATTTGTAAGTCAGTTGTTCATAACTCAGAACACTTTTCCCCCCACAGAAACAGTGTTATTAAATGGTGGCTATATTCCCTAGTCAGCTCTCAAAAATCTCATTTACCCCACACTTCAGTGACTTCATGATCTCACTGGAGGGGGTATGTTCTCCACTGGTACAGATCTTGTCTAAATCATTTACCATTGAAAAATTTATGAAATGTATTTTATAGAATTTAGTCCATGTCGATTGGAGGGAGGAAAAACAGCCTTTACATCAAATATCTTTAAGGGCATGGCATTCAAGATATGTAGAGACTTAAAACAAATACATAGGACCAAGAGTCATTCCCTGGTGGAGAAATGATCAAGGGACATGAACAAAGAGAATTTGGAACTACGGACACTCTCTGAAAGATGACTTCATTCAGATCATTAACAACAGGAGATGTGGAAGCCAGAACAACTCTAAAGTCGTCAATTGAGTGTAGAAAGACAAGGAACACTGTTGCTGGTCCTGTGAATTGGGCCAACCCTTCTGGAAAGCAATTCAGAATTGTACAAAGAAAGTGACTAAAATGTTCGTGCTTTGATCCAGAAAGCCCATCGCTAGGCATATTACTTCTCCCCCACCCCAACCCTGCAAGAGGTTAAAGATAAAACGTTCTCGTGAAAGTCAATTTTAAGTAGTAATATTTCATGAAAGGAAAAGGAACTTTGTTTTAGGTGGGGCCTTCACCATACCAAGTTGACCCTGCCTTGGGAGTCAGCCCGTCCATCATATTCTTCTTCCTGAGTTGCCTTTCACAGTTTATTTCTTTGGTCATTTGGTGCAATGGATAGAGTGCTGGGCGTGAAGCCAGGAAACACTCATTCATCTTCCTGAGTCCAAATTTGCCTCATACACTGTGTGACCCTGGGAAAGTCACTTAACCCTCTCTGCCTCAGTTTCCTCATATGTAAAATGAGTAGGAGAAGGAAATGGCAAACCACTCCAGTATCTTTGTTAAGAAAACCCCAAAATGGGGTCATGAAAAGTCATACATGACAAACGACTGAACAGTAACATACAGATTCTCTAAAAGGCCTTAATTTGATATCTTTGAACTAGATGTCAGGCTATGAGTTACTTGACAGGATCACAGATGGCTGAAGGTAAACATTGGAAGGGACTGGAATGATCATATAATTCAACTTCCTCCATAGGAAGACAGAAATCCAGAGAGGTCATGAACTGATTTTACTGCCCTTGTTTTCAGAAGTTTTGGGATAGTAGTATATCATAGACATGGCATTATATCACCGATGTACAGAAAAAAGAGTGCTTCCAGAAAAGAGATAGTCAGTTTCTATACAAAGACTTCACCTTTCACCAGAGGATGGTAGAAATGTTGCAGCACAATTCAATTGTTTGCTGGTGCATGTTAGGCTCTTACAGAATGTTGGACTTGGAGGAGGTCTTAGAAATGATCTAGTCTAGAAACAGATACTTCACTAAAGTATATATTTTCTTTCAATGAGCATTCCTACTAATATTCACCTCTTGACCTTGAAAATACATTTATGATAGAATAGCCACATTCTTGCCTAATGTTTTTAAACTGCCTCGTGAAACTGTTACGAAAGCCAAAAAAATGAAGACTGTTTTATCTTTTCTTCAAACATCCTTTGCTAATAGCAATTGGCTATTTAAGTAAAATTGTTAAATTTCTCTTATGAACCATACGTGCCCTAGACCATCTTCTTTATATGCCAGGTGCTATGGAAGGTATAAAGAATTTTAACCTTGTGTTTGCCAATAGGGGGTTCCCCTTGTAGAAGGGAAAACATATCTAACACACACACACACCCACCCATACCCATACCCATACCCATACCCATACCCATACCCATACCCATACCCATACCCATACCCATTACTATCACTTCAAAATCTGGAAAGACACATTTGACTCCATGAAAGCAAAAAAAAAAAAAAAAAAAAAAAAAACCCACAAAGCCCTGCCTAACAATGTGAGCTGGCCAGTATAACCTGGGCTGCCTTGGAGAGCTAGTGCAGGATCTTCGTGCCTACCCTGGCTGAGCCCTGGTACCTGCTAGAGATGTTGTCAAAGAGAGGCTGTTTCTTCTTGTGTGCACTGTGTCAGGGCTGGGGTCCTTTCCCCCTTGGAAAGGCTGTGATCTGTAGCATCTTCTGGCCTGGGAGGAGTTTGCACAGCTTTGAGTTTTTGAACCAGTCTGGCTGTGTGAAAATTGCTTTGTTGGTTTTGGAATTCATTCTGGATTTAAAAGTTCTACAGTGCAACCTTACTGGGGTAATTATAAAAAAGGAAATAAAGAAAACTGTAACTGCTTACTTTGAAAATTATATAATTCTATTACTTTTGAAAAATATTTTTCATACTTATGTATAAGCTGCAATAATGTTTTACTTGTTGGTTTCATACTTTTGTGTGAATTACCAGTCTTCTCTCAAACAGTATAACTGAAGCAACACATAAACAACCTACCACACACTGGGGCTTGGCCAGAGATGTATGGAAATGAGCTTCTAAGAAAATCGACTCTGGATATTGACTGTGTAATGAGGTTTATGGCTTGATTTCAAGTATAAATGAAGTTTTTTTACATTACAACTCTAAGTTTCACCAGTCATGAGTGCCAGGAGTTGGGTGAAAGGATAGAAGGGTACAAAATAAGCATTGTTTAACATTCCTGTTTTTAATCAAAATCACATTTTCTCTGAATAAAATAGCAAGTAATTTAAAATAGAAAGCAGATTTTCTGACTTGCAGAAAATTTATATCCCTATCTATGTATAGGCAAACAGATATTGGAAATGGGTGCTTAATGGTGCTTTTTGGGAGATTAATAGTACATTTGTTAAAATATATAGCAAACTTAAAGGTAAAAGAAGTTGAGGGAAAGTGTGTTGTTAATAAAAAATGGCCTCAGATTTTTGAAACTTGAGTAATTCTGGACCATCTGATTTTTTTGAAAAAAGCAGGTCCCTCTTTTTTCCCTTCCCCTCTCCATCTTGGTGAAAGGGTTTAGAGTCTGGAGGACTTACGTGTTAATCCTACCTCTCAGCCTTCCTAGCCCTATGATTGCTAGAGTCTCAGTTTCCGTATCTCTGAAATGGGGATAAACATAGCATTATCTCAGGGTGGGATGACTGTATAGTGCTTTGCAGCCACCTCTAGTTCCCAAGGAGAGCCATGGAGCATTAGACATGTTCCTCAAATACAGTTCCATGTCATGGCCCAGATTGAATTTAAAGGCCAAGTTCAAGCTGGCCGTAGGTGTCCAGGGCCTGCCTGGAGGCCTTGCTTTGCAACCAGATTTCCTGGTTCTTGCAAATATTATTATTATTAGCTACATTTGCTATTTTAACCTGTTGGTTAAAAATAATTACAATGTCAGTTTGGCTGGTGGCTTTTATAGGAAAAAGATGCTGTCTCTTAATCAAAGGTGATTACAGATTTTTTTCTGTCCGTAAATGTGCTTGTTGTGTAATGGGAATGCATTCGTCGCAGCCCCATATAAGAAATGAAAGACAGCAAGAAGCCGCTCCATTGTTATCACTCCAGGCGTGTCTAATGAATCGTGTTTCCATGTTCTCTCAGTCATGCTGCAGAGTGCCCTCAGCCAGGCTAAGCCTCCTATAAAATGCTCTTTAAGACTATTGTAGTTAGCCTAGAAATGCTGGACTCATGGGGGTAGGCAGGAGAGCATGCTAATGAGACAGCTGCATTTCAAAACCTTACAGCTGCAGAGATTACTCACTGTAATGATAGTGATGAGACAACTGTTGGAGATTAAGAAGAAAAGGAGATTCGGGTTCTTTGCCCTGTCAGAATTTTTGTACCACAGTGGTTGCCATTTTTAAAAGTCATTTAAAAATAAGTGTGTTTTAACATTAAGATGGAGGGAAACACTGATTATTTTTTCTGGGAAAAAATGGAGAGGGAAGAACATAATTACCATAATAACCCTAAATGTTATGTCATTAAAATCAATATCAGAGTGACTTGTTAAAATTTACCATGGGCGTGATAGCACCTACTGTGTGCCAGGTACTATTCTGAGCACTTTTATCAGTATTACCTCCTTGGAGTCTCTCAACCTCCTCTGGAGGTAGGGGCTATTACTGTGCCTATTTTTTACAGTTGAGGAAATGGAGGCAAACAGTGGTTAAGTGATTTTCCAAGTGTCACACAGCTGGTAAATAGCAGGAATCAAATTTGAACTTAGAGCTTTCTGCCCCAGGCTTAGTGCTCTAGCCATTGTGCTCCCTCTGAGGTCTCTGGAATCTCCAAAAAATGTCAACGATTGTTTTTCGTTTTTGTTTTTTAATTCTAAAGCATTTGATTTCAAACATTTTGTTTCTCTTTTCTGATACCTAATTCTTTCTTTGGTTTACTTCTCAATTGTAAGGAATCTTGACTATATGTAAATTTGCCCAAAATGGAAGTACTTGTAGAAATGTCGGCGTCAACTTTATCTTTCTTTTGATAAACAGTAGTAGTTTTAAAGGTGAAATAGGTCATTATTCATTACTTAGAAATCTATGAAAGTAATTGGGAATGTCTGGCCCTTCTGGTTTTCAGAAATCATTGATAACTATTGTATTAAACTTCTTTTATACTGTATGGCTATTAAAGTAACATTGCAATATGTCTGTTTTCAGTGGCAATTGTCTTTTGAAGGTCTTGTGCAATTTATCCAGAAGTGACCTGTTTAGTTTTATTGCCTTCTTCAATTTAAAGTTTACTGGCTTTCTGTGAGAACTGTGTTCCATTGAAGTGATAACTTGGGTCGTGTCTGAACTGTTACATTACTGTGTGTGGAAACTTTCATTAAAATTCTGATTATCCTCTATCTAACAGAGGACTCATGCTGTTAGATACCTTAAAAAGACATTATGTTGTTAAAATTGTGAACTGCAACTGTGCTCCTGTGTGTGCTGAATATTATCAGTACTCCAGATCAGTTATAGCTGCAAATAGGTCAAAACAAATGGAGCATTTTGATGTGTATCTCTTCTTCTGACTCCTGGTTGATTGATGAATTGACATGAGGAAAGTTAAAATCCATTTTCCATAAAGAATTTGTAAGTAATACCAGTAACACCAAATTGTTCCTATCTACTATCCATGGTAGGAAATTAGAGCTCTAAGTGGGTAGAATTTGGTATAACAAGTAAGTCTATTTAGTTGTTAATGAGATCAAACACAGATTTCACAAGGTGATCAATGGAAGCTTGACTCTGATCAATAGTTCTGGATATAATTGGATTTTCATGACTACGATAACATTTTTCAGAATTGATGCAGCATTAGACTTCTTTGGTACTTTTTGGAAGTCACTTTAAGGAAAAAGCTGTGCTTTGAGGATACATTTTATAAAAATTACAATGACAGTAGTTCTAATAATAAAATTTCTGTGTAGTGTGGAACCATATTTACATCATGTAACTCTTCAGAATTTTCATAATATACATCAGAAGTAGAGATTTAAAGTTTTGGCAGGAACACAAATGAGAAACAATAAACAAACCATGGAATCCATTTTCAACATAGACCCATCTTCAGCTGCTTGACATTGTAATCTTCCTGGGAAGTAATCTCCTTGTCCCATGTGCCTTGCTTTAATCTTTCAGTATTTTTGCAGTGTGCAGCAAAAAAATGATTTTCAGTAATTTTAAATGGCTGAATAAGTAGTCCTATCCTTGAGAGTTTTTTTTCTCCCCTTCTTATATTTGCAGTGGCCAATGTGGTTAGTGAATTCAGTGTTCAGGATAATAGGTTTTGATGCCTGAGGTAAAAAAGCAATAGGTGGGAGTAAGGAGTGTTTTTTGATGTCCAGACGTTCATTTCAGCTGTTGCTGCAATATGATATATTAAAAGGGAATATGTAACATAGCTCAGAGGAAATATGTATTCTTTGAAAGTAATTCCACTTTTAAACTGCATTCGGCCGTGTGACCTGAATTCTGAAAGCATAGGGAGCTGAATTTCTTTAATGGTTCAGAATCTGGTGCCCCTCCCTTCCTTGTTTCATCTTTCCTCAACCTCCCTCCTTTTTTTTTTTTTAAACTTCAAGTAAAGTATGTCAGTTTCAGTTGTTGAATTGGAATGGCTATCTTTCCAAGATCTCTGCTGGGAAACATAAATCCATTGAAGTATATGTCACTTTGATATTTTGCCATGTTGACTTTTTTCCTGAACCTTTTACATGGTTTTCTTTCAAAGAAGCGCATTAATTCTGTAAGGAAGCTTTAAGTTGTACAATGTTGAAAGAAGTTATATTACAATTTTAGGAAGATTTTGAAAGATTTTTTTTTAGGGTACTAAGCTGTACTTTACTCATTTAAATACTTTAGCCTACTTTCCATCTCTCTAACTCAAGAGTATTTTTTAAACTTACTTGAATTCATTTAAATAACTTGATTTATAAGGATTATTTACTAGAAAACTTAAATTAAAAAAAAAGAACTTGTACTGCTAGCCATCATATTCATGCATTTTTATCTCCTAGGAGTGTTCCCTTTTGGCACCACATTTTTTTCTTCACATATAGCCAGATGTAATATTAAGCTTTGTTCTTCTTGCTTGACTGTAAACTAGTATTTAAGTGCCTCTATATGCCAGGCACAATTCTGAGAGCTAGAGATACAAAGAAAGGCAAAAAACAAGACCCAGGTCTCAAAGAGTTCACAGTCTAATAAGAGGCAACCTGCAAATAACTATGTACAAATAAGAGAAATCCTGGATAAATTGGGGATAGCTATAGAGGGAAGGCATTAAAATTAAGGAGAACTGGAGAAGAGGTGAAACTTCTTCACAGAAGAAATGGAGTTGAGGAGGTGAGAATTTCTGATACAGGCGACCAGCAGTTGGGAGATCCAGTGCCCTATGTGAAAAACAGCAAGGAGACCAGTGTCAGTGGATCTCAGATTATGTGGAATAGGAAGGGGCAAAATATGAAGGGCTTTCAAAGCCACAGGATTTCTATATTTGAACCTGGAGGTAATAGAGAGCCACTGGAGTTGAAGAAATATGGGTATTCCCAGTTGATGTGGCCAGACCTATACTTTAGGAAGATAAATTTGACAGCTGGGTGGTTCTAGTAGTAATACATAGCAATTGAAGACTTTAAGATGCTTTGTTTTGGTTGTCTTTTTGAGAGAATTGATTTTTTTTCTCTCTTATATTAATAATCAATTAATATGGGTGATGGTAGCGGAAATCCAGGTTTTTAAAAATTTCCTTTCTATTTCTTCATTCATGGCCGAGTCTCTCATGGACATTTCTGACCTTGCCCAAAACTTTACCTCACTCACACCATCTTATCCAGGTGGAAGTCTTACCCCACACCTGTTCATTGTTCACTGACTAGATAGAGGATACATCCTTTTTTGTCCATTGCATTTTTTTTGTAAATTACTTGAGTCAGGAGTGGTGTGGCTTGAGTGGAGTCTCTCTTTGTCCATGAGTGACATGATCAAAGTTATATCCCCAGCCCCTCATTACAGTAAATCCACCTCTCATAATAATATTCATTATCTCATTAATTATTAACGAGAGTTGTTTTCTGTCTGTTGGGAATACCCGCTCTTCCAAGGACATATAAGAGTAGATTGGCCTCCATGATTTGTCTTTGGTTTACAAGAGAAAGTCAAATGACCATCATTTTGTCTTGAACTTGTCGCACCTAGCTATTGGTACTTTATGCATGTACTTGATAGAATTGACTTTTATTTTCTCTTGCTGGTGACTTTTAATAGATTCTTACACTACCCTTAGATAGAATATTGAAATGAACAAATTCCTCCCTCCCCCCATTCAGTCTTGTAGTATTTAGGCATTACATATGTTGCCCACCTTTCACTCCAATACCGGGTTCGTGTGTGTGTGTGTGTGTGTGTGTGTGTGTGTGTGTGTGTGTATAGATATATCAAATGGATAGCAACCTCTTTGGTTCAGGCTCTCATACAGTGCAGCTAAGAACTCTCAGTCCTCCTAAACTTGGTTTACATGGGAAACATTTAATCAGAACTTTACCAGTTAGTAAAGAATAAGGAAAAATATTAAAACCCATACACCCACACACACTCTTGGGATTGTTGGGGAACAATCTGCTTCTGCTTTAAGATTCACATTCTGGTTTGGGAAGGGTCATGGAAAAGATCTTTTGTATGGTTGCCCTGGCAGTTGAGAGGAAGAATCACTCATGGCTTATGACTCTCCCTTTGATCACAGTAGCTTCTTCTGTCCAAACTGACTCAGCAGTTGTTTTGTTTTGTTTTGTTTTGTTTTTTGGTACTTCCTCTGTCCCCTCTATTAAATCCTCCCCTGTGATAAAGAATACCAATTAAGCAAAAGCATCTGATACAGTAATTGCATCTGACTGCATACACACTATTCATTTCTAGCTGTTCCCAATCTGTCTACCACCTGCAAGGGATGTTTGATTATTTCTGGGACTGTTAGTAGTTTTTCAGTTATTCAGAATCAATGTCTTTTTACTGATCTTTCCTTTTACGCTGTACATATACTTTTGATTCTGACAATTTCATTTTTGGTCAGTTGATATTAATCTTTCTGTGTTTCTCTTTTTTTAAACTATGTGCTAATATTTAATTACATTCAAGCACTCTAGCTTTTTCAGTCATTCCTCTACTTTTTGGGCATCCACTTTGTTTCTAATCCTTTGTCCTCAGAGTGTTTCTCTGTGTTATGGTGTATCTTGGATCTTTCCTTCTGTCTTTGATTTCCTTATTAGCCTGTTAGTGCGATTGCTGTAAGTATATGAAGAGCTTAGTCATTTTTGATGCATATTTCTAAATTGAAATCCAGACAGTTGGACCAATTCACAGCTTCTCAAAAAATGTATTGGTGTATCTTTCTACAGCCTTCTAATATTGACTATTGCCATTTTTTTTTTCTTTTTTGTTAAGGTAACTTTTGCTGTATACCATCTTATGTACGATGATGTATGAGGCCACCACCAAGGTTGCTTGCCCGTGTGAATCTACATTTTTTCCAAAATCTCTTCTCACTAGTCACCTTTCACTTCATGATTCAAATGCCCATTATCTGATGGGAAATGGGGTCCTAAGAATTTCTGTCAGGTCCATTCTTGATAAAACTTCTGTAGAAATATTTTTTTTTCTGTTTTCTGATTACCACCAGGATCAAATATAAAAGCTTTCTCTTTCTTCTTCAAGAAGCTAGCCCCTTCTGCCTTTCCAGTCCTCTTATAGCTTACCCCATGTACTCTGTTATCCAGTGACACTGGTCTCTTTGCTGTCTCTCAAGCCTGAAACTTGTTCTCCCCTCATTTTGACTTCCTGGATTCCTTCGAGGCTCAGCCTAAATCTTACCTTCCAGGTATCTTTCCTTATCTTTCCAGGGCCTCCCTAATCTTAGTGTCTTCCCTCATAGATTATCTTCAGTTATTAATTGTTGTCATGTTGTCATTCTTTTAAAAATGTGAGCTCTTTGAGAATAGATTGTCCTTTCTTTGTATTCCCAATGCTTAATTGTAAATGCTTAACAAATGTTAATATTCTGTCTGAGCTCCTTGAAAACACAGATTCTACCCCTCCTTTTTTTTAATCCCCTACTGTGTGTTAGGCACTTAATAAATGCTTGTTGACTTGACTGGGCTTGAGTCCCCAGCCCATAGAGTAGAAATGAAGATAACAGTAATTTGAATGAAGTAATTTTGAGTGTTCATGAGAGGATTTAAGAGCATTTGAGTTGAACCATGAAAGAGAGAAAAGGTTTTGATTTTGATAGACTTGGAGACGCCTTCCTGTTCTGTAGTCAGACCTGCCCACACCCGGTGAGTGATCTGGCAGGTTTCAGGGAAAAATGCACACAGGTCCTATCTGTCTCCTAGTTATTATTATTCGCACATCTCATAAAAAAGTGTAGACTCGTGTGCTAAGTGCCTTATAGCTCACTTAGGAGGACTTCAGTTTGACAGCCTTTTGCTTTTTTGTCCCCCCACTTGCTGGGAGGCAGTCATCCCCAAGAATAGAAGAGAGTACAATCTGTTTGTTACCAAGTTTTATGGTAGGATCTGTGACAGAGGAATTTAAAGACCTGAATCTTGTGCCTTCTCAGGGTTGCTATGGAATCGATTGTACAGATAATGACCTAATTCAGTTTCAATTTACTTTTGCTCTTTAAGTTAAATGACTTGTAAATGCTTAATAAATGCTCACTATAACAACAGAAAATGTACATGAAGAGAAGTTTGTCTTTAAGATTTGAATTTTTCTTCCTACCTTTTGCTTTGTATAACTTCCCAGGCTTCTATAACCTTACCCAGGTAAGTGCTCCATTTTACTTAGCTTAAAGAGACTCTAGAATAAATAGGGAAAGTTGAGGGTTCATAGGCTTTTGAGGGGGCTTCCTCATTAAGTGATTGCAAGGGAAATGTTTTCTGAGGTGGAGTAAGTTTAGTTGTCAAGAACAAACACCCCCCCCCCCCCCCCATTATAGATCCTATTATTTTATATTCCCACACCCAGAAAACAAAAACAAAAACCAAAACCCCAAACAACTAAACCCTGCTAACCTTTAAATGATGGCTCCATTCTTAAATCTCTGATACTACTTTTGACTCCTCCCTTGCAATTACATTTCAAGCTGAAAGAGACCTTCAAAAATCATCCAGTTTTTGGTGATATTATTATACATGTCTTATTACCTTTAAAAATCTTTGAAGCTCCTTGGAGGGGCACCATCTCTATGTAATTTTTTTTTTTCAATTTCCCCAGACTCTAGTGTAACACCTCCCAGCATTCTGCTGTTTTCCTTAAAAAATAAGCCAACATGAATGTTTATAATACAGTTTATTTAATGTTTTATGGCTTAATCTGCAGTCATTCAATTCAATCAAACATTTATTGAACTTCTGTTGTGTGTAAAATGTGCTGCTAAACTTATTGTGGAGAAATCCACGTTCCTTGTTTTTAAGGACCCCACAGTCTGGCATAGAGGGTCCATGGGCTCCATGAAGTGGTTTTTACAAATGTGTTGATAACAAGAAGTATTTTATTAAGCACCTACTGTGTGCCAAGAACTATACCAGAGCTCAGGGATAGAAATATATGAGAGACAGCTCCTTCCTTTAAGCACCTTCCAGTTTATTCAGGAAGAGACAGCATATGCATAGAGAAACACAGGATATATATTTTAAAACAGAGAGATGACAATAGGTATGAACAACTGGGACATTTCAGACAGGTCTCTGGAAGGAGCTTCCATTCTTGGTGAGCACCCTCCAAGGTTCTCTCCTGACCCCTCTTCTTATGTTGTCTCCTATGGTGATCTCATCACCTCTGAAAGGTGTAGTTAGCATTACCATTTGGATGACCCATGATAAAGGCAGTTCTTTGCTTCTGTTCCAAAACTCCTCATACAATATAATCTCAAAACTTTCACCCTTTCAGCACAGTCCTCCTGAACCAGGCTTAACCACTTAATTCCTTTGAAGGAGGAATTATCTTCCAGGGGCCCTGCTCTGGGCTCCTGGAAAACTACTAGCCTGTTTTCCTTCAGGCCTTTGTCACTCCTGGGGCTCGACAGAACCATAGCTACCCCAAGTACAAAGAGCAGTCTAAAAACTGGGAAATATTAAACCACCCCAGTACCCCAAAACACCATACTTTCCTTTTAAAATGCAGATCTTGCCGTGACTACGCCATTTAGTTCAACAATCCGGCTAGCAGCTGCTGTGGGGGTGTAAATCCAACAACAACCAGCTCACAGAATGCTGCAAGCCCAGGTTTTTTTGATCTGCTTTACTAAGGAAAGCAACGTTAAGGGGTTAACAATCTTATTTTAATCCAGCATACTTAGTTCAGGGGGAAAAGTGAGTACCCTGAACTTCAGAGCAAATACAAACGAATTACAAACATACATTTATAAACAGACCAAATACTCATAGTTACCAACATCTAAGTTCAACGGAGAGCTCGACAAGGCTGGCCCAGAGTCATGCATCACTACTGTTGCAGTTCCAAGCTCTGAAAAAAGAAAGCCAGCTCCTGGTTTTATATATCTTGTTCAGGGTCAAAGGTGAGTCACACATGCAACTCACCCACGTAACCTAAAATTGTCACAAAAATTCGACTTAAACTCACGTGGTCTAAAAGCCTCTGATGTCACCAACATGTAACTCAAACCCATGTAAACTAGTCTATCACTTGAGGAAAGTAGGCCATCAGAGACTCCTAATTTAATCAAGCAAACAAAGGCCAAACTCTTCAAGGGCACTTCAATAAGTGCTAAGAGCCCATCTTGATTCCCAATACACGCACACCCTCCAACCCCCACCCTACACACACACACTTTGTACTGGTACATAGTATGGCTCATTGCCTTTTTGATTCAAGATTTTCTATGAAATCCCAGAGGAACTTAGGCAGGTGTTTTCATGAATACTATTTATGGATCCTGGCTCCTTAGTGTCAAAGGTTACCACTTTTGAAATGGAAATTTGTATAATGTGTCTAAACATTTTCATTTATTAGTGATTGATAATTATATTAGAGGTATGAGCTATTCATTAAATAGTGTTTTATTTGCAATTGAAAAATGAGCTATGATTTGCTAGAATAATTTTTTTCTTGAAATTTTATCTTTGGGGTTGTTACAACGTACAGTTATTTTATATTACCTTGAATGGCTTCGTAGTCTTATTTCCCAGAATTTATTCTGCAGTTGTGGCATTGACTAGTTCTCAAAAGTGATTTTCACTCTGAAAAATTTCCTAGTATTTTTTCTTTCTTTTTTTTTTTTTTTTTTTTTTTTTTACATAAAAAACCAAAGCAAGAACTATGGCAAAATGATGGTTTAACCTTTCTCATTTTACTCTTCAAGTCCTACAAACAGCCTTTCATAGGCTGATGAAATTGTGTAGTGTGGCATCTGTTACTGTATTAATAATTATAATGCTGTTGATAACTATTGATTTACTATAATTATCATTTAAATTATAACATTCGTAATTATAACACAATTACTGAAGAGCAGTGGCATGTTACGTTTCCCTTGGTGTTATATATTCTTCCCCTATGTTTTGTCAGATTTATTTTCCAGAAAACTAAAATTGTTTATATTCTTTTAGTGATAATCAGATATAAATGATTTAGGCAATATGATTAAAATTTTTTATGAGTCTACTGTTTAGACTTTTAAAATGCAGTTATTTCCTGAGGATATTATGTTTGTGGTTTTTTTTTTCATTATTTGTTTAATAATTTGTTTATTTTGTATGCAAATTTCCACCTATGAAGAACCACCAGAAGTTAGAAGTTAGTCTTAGAAAATTGCCTGGGGGTGGGGAGACATTAAGTGACTAACCATAAATCCATGTGTCCAGTGTCACTGTCAAAAATAGGACTTGAGCTCTGGTCTTCTTGTCTCAAAGATATACACTATATTCCCCGACCATTTAAATTTACTCAGTATAATTTTATTTAATTGAATCTATTCTACATTTTTGTTGTTGCTTGCTGGTGTTTATTTTATGAATGAACATGTAACTTCCCTCACCCTTATCCCCTCTCCCATGAGGAATGAGGAAAATTGTGTTGTTATGCATGAGGTTGTAGTATTCTTTTGATTCCAAATCTATTAGTATTTTAAAAATAATTAAAAGGCAAAAAATTAAAAAATTGTGAATCAGCCTGAGTCTGGGGCTGTAATACAGAAACCAACGTATAGGTATTCAAATAGAGTTTTGACCACTTTTTAACAATGTGAAGATTATACTTATTTAGGATCATTACAAATTTGTTATTTGTTACTTTAGTGGGCCCTGGTACGCAGTAGATGTCGCACATAAATTCTTTTTTTCCTTCCCTGATTTATTCTCTTATCATACTTTCCACAGTAGATATTACAAGCCATCCCTTTAATTCTTAGAACTTTCAATATTACTTCCTGCCCAGCTCCCACAAAGTATTTACCCTTTCATTTGTTAGAGAAAAAATAAGGGCCATCTCTGGCACGTTCCCACTTCAGTCCTCAGAATCCCTCTTCATCATCCCCAGTTGTCTTATTTGCTTCTGCCTCTTTTTAAAGAGGTAGACTCTTTCCTTGGCTACTCATCCCACCTCTTCTGAGAGCTTGTCCCCTCAGTCATTACTTCTTCTTCATCTTCAGTCTTACCTTAATTCACTGGCTTTTTTCCTACTACCTATGGATCTGCCCAGTTCTCCTTCATCCATTAAAGACCACTACCAACAACATCAATAACAACCAATAACAGCACTTCTTATGAGCCATTCAGTTCCTCAGGCTATCCTAGATTTTTTTTTTTCGATTTCACAGTCAAAGTCCTTGAATGTAACTATGTCTACTGCTTTATGTCTACTCCTCAGTCCCTTGTAGGAAAATCTGGCATTTACTCTCACCACTAAGTTGAAAAGGCTCTCCTCAATAGTCTTTTGTTAATTCTATTCCTACAACATTTCTCCCAATTTTTCCCCTCTGCCCCATTTATTTGGTCAGTCAACAAGCATTTAATACAGACCTAGAACATTCCACGTAAGTGGGATGGTGAGGACCTCATGATATCATGAAATCTAAATCTCAACCTTTCTGTAAATTGAATGGGATCAGCATGGCTCAGGGCTTCTGATTGACCGCTAGATCCAAGTCTTGAGTTACTGAGAAATCACCTGACTTATAGGAATCTGGAACTTAGAGTAGCTGGACCTACTTCCTCCCCACTACCACCTCATCACAAGCCTCGCCAAATAAGGAAAAAAGATGTTTTTCACTTCCTTGTTCCTGGGAGATTGTGAGCCTGAACTCTACCAATGAGGTTGAAGGTCAGTGGATGGAACCACTAAGGTATATAGTCATGCTTCACTTCCTGCACTGGGCCTTTCCTACTAGCTCGCTGCTGGTAGTGATGACACCCTTTCTTGCGACATCGTAATAGAGAAGTTTTCTGTTTCTGCCTGGAGAAACCTCTGACTTTTTTTTGTTAAATGCTGGGGGGGGTCTCACCCCCCCACATGCATTGGCTAAGCCCTTTCCTCTACTCTGGTTCAGGCCTTATCCTGTCTTACTGGGATTGTTGTAGTAGTCTTTTGCTCTTTTCCCCTTTGTAATTCATCTTCTTGATAGCTGCCAAACTGATATTCCTGTGACAAAGATGATACCCATGATCCTTCAGATGAAGCCACCCTAAAGGCCATCTGGTTTAGACACTTCCTTTTATAAGTAGAGATAAGGAAACTTAAGCTCAGGTTGGCTAAAGGATTGTGTCCAGGTCATGGAGGTGGCAGAATTTGGATCTAGCTCTTCTGACTTCAGATCCAATATACCAGATCTGACCATGTCTTCTCCCTTCTCAAAAACCTTCCTTTTGTCACTAGGATAAAGTACAACCTCCTCCACCTCGTACTTAAAGCTCTCTATTACATGTATGCCACCTACCTTGCTGCTCTTATTTCTCTCACACACTTTCACAAATACATGCTCTCTCCTCCCCTCCTCTCCTCTCCTCTCCTCTCCTCTCCTCTCCTCTCCTCTCCTCTCCTCTCCTCTCCTCTCCGGGCATCTCTTCTTGCATCTCAAATGGTCCTTTGTGTCTCTTCTCTTCCCCATGGACTCTAGCTTGTCTCAGAGTACCACCCAACATATGGCCTCTCCAGAAATCCTTTCTCGTGCACACCCATCCTTTCAGTAGCTTCACAGGACTGTGATTCTACTATGTGTTGGCTTACTTCATCTCCAATAAAATGTAACCCCATATCTCTTTGAGCCTTGCACTTACTTTAAGCCAGTGTGCATCCCTCATATGGCAGGGGCCCTGCCAGCGCCTAGGGATACAAAGAAAGGCAGAAACAGTCCCTGCCTTCAAGGATCCCACATTCTAATGCGGGAGACAATGTGAAAACAATGCGAAAATGGGAGGGAGGGGCCAGGACAGGATTCTGACAGAAGATGGGTTTTTAGCTCAGACTTGAATGAAGATAGGGAAGCCAGGAGATAGAGATGAGGAAGAGTTTGGGGAATGGAGAACATCCAGGCACTTAATTGATTTCTTGCTATTTTCAAATATCTGGCTTATTGAATATTATCTCCTTGCCTCCTGTAGCAGAAATGCCTATGACTATATAATCTTTCAAGCATTTAAAATTTCTTGAACTAATATGATTAAAAGATCCCGACATATTTTTGAGGATGCAACAAAATAGTGAAAACAATTTAACATTTCTCATCATTTTAACTTGTGTTTTTATTCTTAGTTACAATACTATGTTGTCTTCTAAGTAATTTTTTTTTCTGAGATAAGAAAACGTGAGAGGAAATTGAGTTTCCTCTGTAAATGTAGTTTTTATTCTTCCAACTACCTTGCTATCAGGAGTTGAAATAATATAATTTGTAAAAAAGGAAATTGACTTCTTGCTCTGGGGCATTTTATCCTTGTTTATCCATTTGTAAAAGAATGAAGGTTTTAGGAATGCATGAAGCACTGTGACTGCTAAACTCCTTTATTGCCTCTTACTTGCAGTTCAGTATAAAATCTCAAAGGCAACCTTATATTTGTAATTTTGTTTTAGCGGTTTTAATAAAGGTAGGGAACAACCTGCTATTATTAGTATGAGATTGGGGTTTATGCAACTTTGAAGTTCATATTAGAAAATCAGTTCTATAAAATGTAATTCTGTGATTTTGTTAAGGTCACATTATGGAGCTTGGGAATAGAGTGTGTCCTCATCCTCAGTCTCTTCATCAGTTTCCTCTGACCCTGGTGCATTACTTATAACATATTTTATCTTTAGGATCAAACTCAAAATGGCTGACTTCACAGAGTACTTTGAGATTTACATTTGAGATTTACCTATTTTATTTGCTTTCATTCTTTCAACTCTGTGAGGCATTATTATTATTTTTCATTAGAGATGAGAAAATTGGGGCTTGGAGAGGTCAAGAGACTTGTCTGTAAGTTCCAGAAGTGAAATTAGAACCCAGAGCTTCTTTAACTACTAGGCCACTACTTTATTCATTGTTGATTTAGTGCATGGTACAGTTGAAAGTGTCCCGGCCTAAAGCTAAATCAGGTCTTGCCTCTCCAACCAATGCATTGTCTTACCTTGAATTAATTAGTTGCCTTCCCTCCCTAGTCATCAATATCTTGACTGTATATGGAAGAGAGTGAATCACATGATCTCAGTGGCTCCTTCTGGCAATAAAATTCAGTGGCTTTTAATTCAGTAATGTCACCAGTACACTAATTTTTCCCCAGTGTGACCAAAAAAAAAAAAGAAGCAAATTTATAACGTATTTCTCCTCTTTGTGGTTTCCCACCGCAGATGTTTATGTGTGTAATAGCATGGTCAAGAGATTCTCACCTACAAAGTCACTCTTCTATTCTGAACCGTCCGTGATCATGTGAGAATTTTGGAAGATGAATGTTAGACCTAAGTAGAATTTCAAGGGGGAAGCCAAAATGATTTCATGGCATAACTATTCCCAGTTAGGGCTCTAGAAATAGATTTTTCGTTCTTGTTTTGGTATTAACATTGGTACATTAGACAAATTTTTCCCTCTCACTTTGTCAAGATCAAAAGTGAATTTGAAAGTGAAATTTCTGTTCTATAGTGTATGCATTATTTTATGTAATTATACATTAGATTATAATGAGGAATGTGGAAAAGACCATTATTACCATATTAAAGAAGAATTTCAAATTTTCCTCTTTCTGTTTATCTGGATGTCCTGCTTAATAGTCGGTCTGTGTTTTGTTTTGTTTTATAGTAGTGGAGGAA
The DNA here is from genome assembly GCA_028646595.1 of Phalanger gymnotis. Taxonomy (NCBI): domain Eukaryota; kingdom Metazoa; phylum Chordata; class Mammalia; order Diprotodontia; family Phalangeridae; genus Phalanger; species Phalanger gymnotis. Next base: position 21,292,815 of record CM053622.1, read on the forward strand.
GGACTATGGGAGAATGGCCTTTCCTATGAATGTAGGACCCTGCTCTTCAAAGCAATCCACAACCTATTAGAAAGGTAAGAGAAGCCCTGTTGGATTTTGTATTTCTGGCATCAGAGTAGGAGCGTTTAGATTAGTGATGCCCAATTATTGTTTTGAGATGCCCAAATGTGAACGTTAGTTTTATTAAGGGATGTACTGAAAGTCTCTAAAAATTCCCATTCCAAATTGATTTGTTTGCATAAATTTTTTTGTCATAAATTTTCAAGGGCCCAGGTAAAAACTTGGGTGGATTTTACCATTCTCTTGACTTGGATCCCCTACTCAGTAAACACATGGTACCCCTAATATTCTTGGAGTGCATTTATATTCATGTATTTAACAACATTAGAGAATACAAGTTTGCTCAAACAAGGAGAAAGATGAAATGGAAACCTTTCACTGAGCAACCATTAATCCCAAAGATGTACATGTCCCATATGAGGACAGGCCTTTGGTGGTGACTCCTTCCCCAGTGTCCTGCCTTAGTGCCCTGCTTTCCTTCTGTTCCATTTACCTACCCCTCCTCCTACTTTAGGAGCATAAGCTCTTTATGTTCTCTGAATCCTTGAATGGGAGCTTGGAACTTACACTTATGCCCCTTTTTTTGTGTGGCAGATACAAGTAATAGGGCGTCCACATGCTGAAAGGATTGGGAATCAGGGATTTAGATGCTCCAGGTAGCATTTCTGTTGGGAAGCTAGCACCCACCTAGGCAGCCACCTGCTAGAAAATGGTTTTCCATATTCAATTGCAAATTTAGATTTTTTTTTCTTCCTTTAAATGAACTGGAATCTCTCTTGACTATGGGAATGGGGATGACACCTGGAACTTACAGAGCATCTGCTACCCCTTTTTCTTGGGTGAATTACTTGAGGTTCTGCAGTTCCTTGAAGCATAGTTTAGAGTCTTCTTCCCTGCAGAAGTAGGGGATTGATGACTGGGCTATCGTTCATGGACACAAGACTCTTCAATCGAAAACCTCCGGTAAAACCGTGTCACAGAATTACTATTCTTTAGAATAAGGTTTTTAAAGATATGTTTGATATATTTTGGATATTATATTTAAAAGGTTCTGTTAAAAACAACTGTAAGCCAGAAAGGAGGATGTTTTACAGAAGAAGCGTAAGTTAAGTATTCTAAAACTAGAAGGGGAAACCCAGGAATTTTCTGTCATCAGGTCCTTTTTTTTTTTTTCCTCTTCTACTTGAACACTAATTAAAAAGTAAAAAAATAAAGTACCAAGGGGATGGAGGTAAATTTTAAAAATCCATTATACTTCATTAAGAGCAGGGAGAAAAATCCAGATGATAGTATAGGGGCTTAGTTTTTAAAATGCTAACTGAATTTAAATCAATGTTTCTCCCAACTTTTGTTACATAGAAGGAGGGATGTTTGGCAGAAGCACAGGGTTTGGTAAAGGGTGGGGAGTAGATAGATAAAAGCAAGAGGTAGGTCGGGAAATCTCTTTCTGCAAGGCTTTCCCCACTTTTATCCCTGCTGCCTTCCTCTATGGTGCCTATGGTAACCAGAGCTGAAAGAGGCTGAGAACCTTCTGAGTGATTTAGAGTACCTTTTTAACAGGTCACATAGCTTTGGTAACTTTACTGAATATTTGTAAACTTCACATAGGTGGCTTTAATGAAGTCAAGTCACAGAGAAAAAACCAACCAAACTGGTTTTCAGTCATTTTCCCCCATGAATTATATCAGCATATTGCACCCTTAGAATTTTTGTTAGCTCTTGTACTATTGAAAGGAGCCCCCTTGATCCACAGTTTAAGGCCTTCTGATTTAGTCGGCGGTAGATAACCTTTTGATTGAGTTATAACTAGCAAAGCATTGAAAGAATTGCCCTCTCTCAAGAAAATTGATTTGGGCCACAGACTTGTTTCTCTAGTAGACCCTACATCCTTTTAGAGGAATGAAAGAAAAAAGGAAAATATAAAATTTCCATAATCCCATGCCAAATTAAACCTAAGTAAATATTTTTCATTAGTTGAAATTTGTAAAAAGTGATTCTTTTGTGATTGAAAGTTTTATGATACCTGAAAATATTAGCACACATTATCTCCTTTTAAAAATGTAATTTGTCATGTTGCATCATAGGTTAGATTTATCTAGTTCATTAGTAATCATGAATATACTTGGATAAATAATTCTGTTCTTTATATTAAGATTTATTTTATTGTTGACTTACCTATTTTCTCTTTTGGGAGAAAGGAGTCAATAAGTGAGGAGATGGCCTAAATATTTAAGCCTCCTTAATTCTCATCTATTTAATTCCAAATTTTCAAAAATTCCTGTTATGTTGCAGTGAAATTTACTTTTGTACTGTTAAAAAAGAAAACATTTGTAAAATGAAGAATGTAATGGTGAATCAGACTTCCAAATCCCTCTCTCTTCCTACCTTCTCTTTCTCTGTTGAAGGCACTGCCATTCTTTCATGGATCTAAGTTCCCAGCCTTAGGCTCTCTCAGCAACTCTCTCATAATCCAGACCAAGTCTTGTGGATTCAACTCCCACCAGAGGCCTGTAGTCTTCTAGCTGGTCTCCTTTTCCTTGTTCTCTTCCCTCTTTGATCTATGTTTCACTCAGGTACCAAATTGATATTGCTCAAGAACAGGTCTGATGGCGTTACTCTCCTGCTCAGGAAGTTTCCATGGCTCTCCCTCTTGCCTCTAAGAATAAATCCAAATGTCCTCTTTGGCTTTTCAAGGTCTTCACCACTGGCTTGAGCCTTCCTTTCCAGACTTATTGTACATCCTTCTCTTTCTAGGACTTTTTGTTTTAGCCGAACTGGCCCACTGGCTGTCCCCCTTCTTTGGTGTGTTTTTCTCCCTGCTTCTGCCCCTTTGAACCCGTAACTTCTTCAGAGCTTGACTGATAGGCAGCTGGGGATCAGTACCAGGAGCCCAGGGTCTGGAGACAGGGAGACCTGAGTTTATATCAGGGCTCAAACACTTACTAGCTGTGTGACCCTGGTAAGTCACTTCACCTTTGTCTGCCTCGGTTTCCTTAACTATATAGAATGAGGATAATAGCACCTATAAGCCAGGGTTATCATGAGGATAAAATGGTGGTATATTGGTAAAGTGCCTCACAAAATGCGTGGTGCACACTAGGTAATTAATTCTTTGGATCTATTTTTCCCCCATTTCCTTTGTTTCCTTCCTTTCTTTCCTTTTTTTCCTATCTTCCACAAAACCTTATTTTTATTCCTATTTTAATTGCTGCTGCCTTTTCCCGGGAAAGAATATTTTGGGTTCTGTACCTTCATATTTGTCGATTGTTTAATCAATAGAACTCCAAGTAAACTAACTCAACTAGTGTAGATCAGGGCACTGAGAGCTTCAGTGAGTTGCCCAGGGTCACTTAGCCAGAATAGGTCAGAGGTGGGGTCACCGCAGGGATACCATCTCTCTGTCCACTCTGCTATACTGCTGCCCCTTTAATGTTCCCTTCACCTTTCTCCCAACACTGCCCCACTCAAATGGCTTTATGTAAATTTTGTAGCTAATTTTCTGTATATAATGTGTATGTATACTGTGTGTGTGTGTGTGTGTGTGTGTGTGTGTGTGTTTGTGTTTATGTATTCCTAAGGCAGAAAGTCAGAAGGAGGGTGTATATAATGCCTATCTCAGTTTAAGAAGGGTCAGTTTGATAAGCCACTTATTATAGAATGTGGGCACCTCTGTATGGTAAGGGTGCCTGCCAAGACAGAAAGAACACAATGAACTCTAGCTGATTGACTGAGACTCAGGGGAAAGACTTATTCTGGAAGAAGTATCCCTTCCCATGGTCTATAAAAGTGAACTGTGAGGCCACCTCTGTCTCTTTGTTACCGTCTGGTCTGTCTAGGTGTCTCTGACTTTTTAAAGCCCAAACAATATGTGACTGGGGTGGGGGGGGGACCTACATGGAGGGGACTGGGGGGAACCACTTGATGCTAGGAGATGCTAGGATGCTTTTCTGCAGTCATCACTGTGGTTTATTCACAATGGTCAAGACTGTTAAGTCTCCTGAATGGACAAGGGAGGATTTTGAATTCCTTAGGTAGTGGGATTCTCAAATCCACCTATGTAGGTCGAGAAGAGGAGTTGCCATATTCCACCCCACCCCCCCCCCCGCCCACCCCTTTACCGTCAACACTTTAGAAAACACTTAGACTTATTGCTTCCATTATTGCTTCTATTTCTGTGTTTATTACTTACTCCTCAGCTCTTTGTATTCTGACTTCCAAACTTTTATCTGGATTCAGGTCCTGTCTCTGACGTCTCCTGGTTCGATGACCCTAGAAAAGTCACCCAGCTGACTGCTGTGTATTCTAGATAGTGTTCTCTAACCATGCATTTCAGAAAAGATGCAGGTGCCCTTGGCAGAGGGCTTGCTACTCATTCAGGAGTGCCCCATACTAGTGGAGTCATAGCTCTATTCTCTGTCTGCATTCTTGGATCTTTTTATCTATGCCTCTATGTGAACATGCCACCTTGATAGAATGTAAACTCCTCATAGGTAGTATCAGCGTTACAGTTTCTTTTGCCTTAGTATCCCCAGCATTTAGCACAGGGCCTGTCATATAGTAGATGCATAATAAATGTTTGGTGACTGATATCTGATGCCATTTACTCCTTCGAGAAATCATTGGAGCACCCACATCATTCGTGCAAAAACATTTTACAGTACTTACCTGGACAAATTATGCCAATCATTTTGGGAAAGTCTAAACCACAAGGTGGTGCTGTGTATCATTGGCAGGTAGAGGCAGGTGATGCCCAGTAAAAAAGATCCCTGGATTTGGAATCAGAGAACCTGAGTTTAAATCTTGGCTCTACTACTTGCTACCCATGAAACTCTGTAGAATTCAGAATTCACTTACTCTGAGCCTCATTTTCCTCATCTTTAAAATGAAGCTGTTGAACCAGCTCAGGCAGTCAATTAAAAAGCACTTATTGAGTGCTTACTGTGTGTCAGGCATCATAATAAGGCAAAACAACTGCGGCCTCGAATGTGTTCACATTCTAATGAAGGAGATAACCGCTAGATAAAGAGGTGTGTGTACATATGGAGTAGATGGAAGATTACCTTAGAACCAGTGGTGGTTTTTTAAAAAAATATATCATTCCATCCCTTTAAAAGGCTGTACTCCTAGTGTACATATGTAGAGAAAGGTGGGATCATTGCAGTGATCTATTGAAAATAATATCACTGCATAGGACAAGCCTTGATGTGGTTTTTAAAAATGTGAAATCCATAGAGCATATCATGTTCTCCTAGCTATTGATGAGTGAGTTAGTCATTCTGTAGCACTGTCTTGTAAAATATTTAATTTCAACAGGGAAATGACTTGGATGCTGTTGAACCATGTTCTCATCCAATTCAATTTAATAAGACGGCTGACTCACTGTATTTGAAGAAAGTATTCCCATGTAGCTAAACTTGGAGCCAGTCTTCACCTTGACACCCAGCACTCCTTCCACCTCTCAAGAGTTCTTTGTAGTGGAGGACCCAGACTGTGGCAGAGCAAACATGGCCATGCTCACTTGGAGAAAGATGGAGGGAAAGGCATATAGATTTCTAGACCACAAGGGCAGGGAGGAAGGGGGAAAACAACCTAACACTTTTTTAAGGCATGTTGTTCACTCAGAGTGAGAATAATTGCATTTCCTTACTGAATGATTGTCAACAGAATTCTCAGAATGGTAAAATATCATTAATTTGAATGTCAGTAATTCAGATTTTATGGTAATTTAAAGTAGGGTAGGCTGATGAATTGCTTTTCGATTATCTATCAAGAAAGGCTTGCTTAGCAAATTAGTAATGCAAAGATCACAGGGGATGTGTTTCTTATTTAAGGGAACGGACTTTTAGGTACACTTACACATAATCTATATGCAAATGATGCTGCTAATGACAAATGATTCTTAGTGTTTATTAAGGTCCAGTAGGAACTATCCTCGTAAACAGCAGTAAGTTACTATATATACTTGAGAGAATATATTTGTACATATGTATGTATATGTGTGCATATTTAATAATTGATACTCATCACTAATTAAGATTTAATGTCCTTCTTAGTTCAAATTAATGGGGCTTTATTTTGTTCTTATGCTTTTCTTCTCAGTCGTAAAATTTCTTATGTCAAGGGTAATGCCTGCATCCAGCTATTTATTCAGCAGCACAGATGGAATGCTAGACAAAGATATGAGTTCCAGTTCCATGTTTCAAGTGCTTTGCAAATTTTATAGCACTAGTTTTTCTAGTTACTCCTCAGCTATGTGGGATTTTTTGTACTTTAAAAATTGTACTTTTGTACTTTTAAAAAGTTTAAAAATTAGCTCATTGTTATCCTCACAACAACCCTGGGAGATAAGTGCTGTTATCATTTTCATTTTACAGATTAAGAAATTGAGGTAGAGAGATGTTAATTAATCTGCCATGGGCTACATAGCTAGTTAAGTGTCAGAGGTTTAATTTGAACTCTTGACTTCCAATCCAATGTTCTATCCGCCATGCCATCTACGTGCCTTCACACATTATCTAATATTTTTTTAGCCGTTTCCTAATAAGTGGGCACCCCTTAGTCTTGTAGTTTTTTGCAACTGTGGAAAGCGGTACTGTAAATATTTTTGTGTATACCTATGTTCCTTTAATCTTTATTTTCTGTTAATGTCTACCTATATGAACTTAACTGTGTATATAGGAACTGTTCTTCTCCCAGTAAAATATGAGCTTCTTAAAGGAAAGAACTTACTTAGCTTTTGTAGTCATCGTACTTGGTACAATTCCTGGTACACAGTAAGGGCTTAATAAATGGGTTGTAAATGTGCATTAATTTGAATTATTTCATTATTCAATACTTAGATGTAAGGCAGTGTGGTACTGAATAGTTCTGGATCATGTGACGTGTTTTTTCATTGGAACTTGTCAGCTCTGTATAATTATGCTCTGGATAAAATAGACTTTTATGCTGTCATTCCTAGCTCATTGTACTTGTTATAATATTCCAAGATAGACACACACACACACACACACACACACACACTCTTCATCTGTGTCAAAGAAGCATTCAGGAACTGCTGGTGATAGTTTCCAGGAAGTCATTTAGAAGCTCATTTTGCCATTAAAAAAACAAAACAAAAAAATCCTCTTGTTGCCATGATTTGAGATACATGTGGTGACATATGAAAATCATGAGCTAGTTGGAGATCTTTGCCATGCTATGTTTGCCATGCTGTGACCTGTCAGGGCAGGCATGATTATCTAGACTTAGCTTATGGATACGAAACACTTATTTCTAAGTTCCTTTAAACCTTTTTTGGTTTTTTTTCCCTGGCAATATTTCCAAAGAAATATCTTTATTCCTTAAAATGTAAGTCATTAATTCTTGCAACCCTTAAAAAAAAAAAGCATTGGAAGGTCATCAGAGACAAAATCCAAGAAAGGAGTGATTAATCAAAGTCCCTAGCCTCGGGAGGGGCGCTGGCGATCCTAAGGGAAGAAGGTAAACGTGATCTGCCTTCATGAGACTTGCTGAGAGTTAGAACTGGAATCCAGCCCTGGGAGAATCACGGAGGAGGTGCCTTAGAGGCCAGTAACTGCAGCCTCTTGAGCCTTTTACAAATAAAGAAACTTATTGCCAAGGTCACACAGCTAGCACAGCTAGGTGGGGTTTAAACCCTGATCTTCTTGGCATTCAGATGCTCGGCTTGGTGTTCAAAGCCATACATGATCTAGCCTCTTCCTGCCTTTCCATTCTTAGACCTCCCTCCCTGATGCAGTGACTCTGGCCTCCTGGCCGTTCCACAAACAAGACCCTCCATCCCTCAGCTCTCAGCATTTTCTCTGGCTTTTTCTTATACCCGGAACATTTTTTTCTTTTCATCTCGCCCTCTGGGTTCCTTTAAATTCGAACTAAAATCACATCTTTTACTGGAAGCCTTTCCCCAACCCTTCTTAATGTTAGTACTTTCCCTCTGTTGACCTTTTCCTGAGGGCAAGAACTGCCTTTCACCTCTCTTTGTATCCTCAGTTCTTCAAAGTGCTTGGCACATAGTAGACACTTAGTAAATGTTGATTGATTCTTTACTCCTAGTCCAATATATTAACCAATAGAATGGATAAAAGTTGATAGGAAGAATATTACATCTTAAGTTTTAATCATGTGAAAAAATGTGGAAACTTGAAAGGGGAAGTGTGGTAGGGAGAAAGAGAATGATACTGTCATCCTAGTCTGCTTTGGAAACTGAATGGGAAGAGGAAACACATCAGTTTATGAAAATCACAAACACAGTCCAGTGGCATAATAAAATAGTACTAGGGAACTTCCTTGATTCAGACATTTGCTGGGACTCTCTCTTTGCCATGATCAAAGCAGCTAATGCTTTCTTGACTTACCTTAACAATATCATCCTTTGTTGATAACATAATGAAGGAAACTGCTTTTCTGTATCTTTTTTTTTCTAGGAAGAAGTGCTTTCTAGAAAGAAGTGGTTACTGGGACGAAACGATGGGAATCTTATGGGGAAGAGACAACTTCAGTGTTAGAATTTGTAATTAGTCATGGTTTGACTGGTACCCCAGATTTTGGAAGAACAGATTTCAAAGGATTCAGAGAAAAGATCTCATGTTTTAAATTTTTGTAAGGGAAGTCAGCCTGGGCGGTAAGGGAAGAGTTAAAGACAAAAAAGTGCTCATGAGGAAGAAATGGAAGAGTTGTGGAGACACGGGCAATATAAGAGCCAACATGGTGGTAAATAAGGCATGTGAAGAAGAACACAGTTCATAGATAATGGATGCAGGAGCACACTGTGGTCCTTTCAGAATAATGTCAGAGGGGCTGTCTCAGAACAAGACCAGTCTAGCAAGAAAAGCAAAAGGCAACAAAAACCTTTTAAAACTCCATTGAGGATACCAGGAGAATCAAAGAAAGGAGAGGACCAAGGTCATGCTGCATAGGGTGGATGAAATAATTTTCGATGACTTAAAACAGAGCTACTCAGTTCTTACTTTCTTTCTGTTTTCTCTGTGGAGCAGACTGATCTTTGGACCAGAAAGGATAGGGGGAAAAATGGTTAATGGGGAGCTATTCCCAAGATAAATAGGGAGTTAGGAACAGAGTGCTTGGCTGACTTGATGGGTTTGAAGGCACAAGGGTAGAATTAACCACATCTTGGTTCCTGAAAGAATGGGCAGATATGACTCGTGAGCCATTGTCATAGAAAACAGTAGAGGTGTTGCAGGATTGGAAAAGGGCAAGTTTCTCAATAAAGAGAATGCTAACTGTAGGCCAACGAGCTTGACTTCAATTCCTGACATAATTTTCCCTTTTTATTCCTTCTGCTCTGACTTCAGTTTTCATCCTAAACAGTTTTGATATTACTGTTGATGGATCTACAATGGAGTAGATCCTTGTCTGTCTTGTGTTACTCTGATCTGTGTCCTCCCACATGTTAGCCACAGGCTATCTGCCCAGTACTCACTCATTTCTGAAAATACAGATATTACAGTGAACTGTACATAGTTTATTCTTCATTCATGCCATTCAGCCCATGCTTTTTACTCACATTTCTTTGTCATCTTTTAACCTACTTCTTGATAATTCCTTTGCTGGGATTAAGTCTGCTCATGTCTACTGTTCACCTCCTGATTTGCTTTTGAGCGATGCTCATTTTCAGTTCATGAAAAATGTAATGTGCTATCATTCTTAGCTATACAAAAACCCTGATAGAGTTTTAGTATTAAAAACATAGGCTTTTGTTTTTCAAAGGAAAAAGTATATTTCAGCCCAGAATTCAACTGAGATCTTCCTGACTGTGCTTGCCTACTACTGTGGAAGTAATTTCTTTATCAACTGTTTATGCATTCTTATGCTATTTATTGACACCTTTAGAGCAAAGATCAAATTAATCCAAAGAAAAAGAAGAAAAATCACAGAATTATATGTGCAATTAAGCTACCCTGAACTACTTAAAGAATTTGTTTCAAATAAAATTCTAAGACAAAGTTTCCAGCTATTAATATATCAATTTATTAGCTAGGTGAGCCACAGTAATTCTTCAATTGATGGTTAGTGGTTTCTCTTGGTAATCAAAGACTAAGATGTAGGGTGTTGGATCATCTTAAATGCTCCAATGTCTTCCTAAAAGCACATTATTGGGACCTCCTTTGACAAAAGAATGACAACCCTGGTGAATATTTAATGAGGAGGTGAACTAAGAGTTCTCAGCCCTTCCCTATTATCATATCACTGGGAAGGGGATTGATTATCTGAGACATGAGGCTTGATCTTTTGGACCTGTTTTGGACCTGGAGTCAGGAAGACCTGAGTTCAAATCTGTCCTCAGACACTTACTGCTATGTGACACTGGACAAGTCACTTAACCATTTGCCTCAGTTTCCTCATCTGTCAAATGAGCTGGAGAAGGAAATGGCACACCACTCCAGGATCTTTGCCAAGAAAACCCCAATTGGGTCATGGAAAGTTGTGTATGACCGAAACACCTCAACAACAACATGAGTTTTGAGCTCCCTCTAGCAATCTGGACCCTGACAGACTCTCTTTGGTTTTATTTCTCCTTCACAACCCAGGCTACCACAAGGTGATCCTCCTCCCCCTTCTCCATCCGGGTCCTATTGACAGATCAAACTGATACTAGTTACCAGTTGAGTAAGGAACAACCCAACCTGGCTAAGGAGCAGATGCCTTGGCGGCTAAAATTAATCACATTATTCGGTTATGCCCTTTAGAGAACGGGTAGCCTTTCAGGAGTGAGGTCTTGACAGCAATAGGAGGAAAAAGGATGGATTGCAAATTAATAATTGAATATTAAAATAATAGTGTAATATTAATTTCCTTCAAAGTTATAGGTGATAAAAATGGAATGTAGGTAGAGCTGTTATGCAACAATTTCACATAGAAGTTTAGCCATTGTAAATCAATGTCCAATGTCCATTTTAAATCAGAGTACAAATGACTTAAGATCTGGCAATACTTTACTCATTTGCCAAGGGAGAGGTGATAACACTGGTATAGAATATAAGTTAATTCCTAAAGTTTTTAAAAGAAAGGTGGTGGAAGATAATAAGATAGTCCCTCATAACTAGTGAGAAGTAGTGGCAGGAATAACCAGTCTAAAGAAAGCTTTCTAAGAGGCCAAACAAAGTAAATTCATCCTAAGGACTTTAAAAGATGAAACTAGAAGGAGGGCAACAAACAAATGAAAGATGGAAAAGATCTGCAAAGATTTTTATAAGAGAATTTTCACTTTTATTAAGGAAACCACCCCATCTGTACTTTAATGTTGTGGTTTGGGGTGCTGGGAACCCTGAAATGCAAGGGTAAAGGACAAGGGTCTGCCTTGAAAGAATTCAACCACTCAAGCCTTCTTTCAAGTAGTTAGTTTATTGTAACACCAATAGAAGTGGGCCAGAGTCTTAGTGACTTTGTGCATTTGTGATGCCAACACAAGTGATCCAGATTTTAAAAATCTGAGCATTTGATGAAGATGAAACTGATATTTTTATAGGGACAGACTGTGGGAAGATCTGGATGGGATCTGGGAGTTGCTTTCAAAGACATGGTGTTTTCCTCTTGGGGGTTCAGATCCCATCCCCATCAGTGTCAAAGTTCCATAGGTACTTCTTGAAGAAGTCAAAATGGCACTTAATTTTTATAAATGACGAAATAGCTGGATTAAACCAAATAAACAGAAGTTTATGCTAGAGAAAACACTATAAGATATCTTCCTTTATGTGATTGCTTGCTCATGTTGACCTTCTTATGTTTCTCTTGACTCCTGTGTTTGTATTTCAGAATTTCACACCTCTAATTTTTTCATGAGGAATGTTCGTGGGGTATTTTATGGAAGGTACATTTTCCCCCTATAGATTTTTATTTAGTTTTACTGGATGAGTTATTGTTGGTTGCAAGCCTATAACTTTCGCTTTCTGGAAATAGTGTTCTAAGCACTCCACTCCTTTTGAGTGGTGGCTGCTAATCGTGTGATCCCGATTTCGGCTCCTCAGTACTGAGTTCTTTCTTTCTTTCTGGCTGCTTGTACTATTTTTTTTTTTTTTACTTTGATCTGGAAGGCTCTGTATCTCAGTGATAATATGCCTAGGAGTTTTCATTTGAGGGTTTCTTTCAGGAGGAAACCAGTGAGATCTTTTTATTTTTACTTTGCCTTTTGATTCTAAGAGCTCTGGACAGTTTTCTTTTAAGATTTCTAGGTTCTCTTTTTATAATGGCTGTCAAGTAGTCCAATGATTCTTAAATTTTCTCTCTTCAATCAGTTTTCCAAGTGCCTTGCAATACCTTATATTTTCTGCTATTTTTTTTAGTCTTTTAATTGTGTTTTAGTATTTCTTGTTGTCCCAGAGAATCATTAGAACCATTTTTTTTCATAATTTGTAATTTTCAGGGAGTTTTTTCCTCCTTTGGCAAGGTTTTGCACTTCTTGTTCTCAGTTAATTCTCTTTCCTGATCTTCCATTTCTTTCCCCATTTATTCAAGTAGTCTTACTCGATTTCTAATATCATTTTTAGCTTTTTTAAAGCTCTATCTTTTCTAGAAATTCTGGCTGGACTTGTGGCAAAGCTGTGTTTTTCTTTGAGGCTTTGTTTATAGATGTTTTGGTGTCATTCTCCTATTCATTGTTTATGTCTTTATGGTTAGATTCTTTTTTTTTGTTTGTTTGGTTATTCTCCTAGCCTGCTTCTTGGCTTCAATCTTTGTTATGTCTTGAAATGTTTGAATTTAGCTTTTGTCTTCATGGGTTGGCTGCTGCTTTCTTGGGGGCATTGGGATATTTCATACCAGAGACCTGCCATCTTTCAGGGCTCCTCAGGTGGCCTGAGTTAGGGCAAAGGCTGATCACTGCCCTCCAGATCTGAGCTCTGGAAATTCCTGACTTGGGTTTGGGTATGAGCAGTTTTCCTGAGAGCTTACTTTTGGGTGGAAGGTCTAGTAGACTGGTACTGTCCTTAGCCACTATCGGCTGTCTAGAAAGCTCTTCAAATTTAGAATGCCAGAATTGCAGGCTCCCTTTTGGTCTGAGATATCTGCCCTAGTTATCCTGTTGCTGGCTTTGGATTGCGGTGGAGGATGGAAGCAACACTTTGTCTTAGGATCAGAGCCTCAAAACTACTGTTTGCTTCTGAACTTGCTCATTTGTCAGCACATAGCCAAAGTGCCATCATTCCTCACCCCTAGGCATACTTTCCCTCCTTGGTCCTCTTGGATTTGTCACCAAGAACCGGGCAGAGACCAGCAGTGCTGTCAGGTGATATCTGGTTCTGCATTCGGCACAGGGTCAGGGTCCTCTTGTATTCTTATTCTTATTCTATATGGCTTCCCGTGATTTTTTTCCCCTAGGATTTCATGGTCATTCCCGGTCTGGTGTGATTTCTAGCTCTTTACAAATGACTTTGTGTTGCAGAGCAAGGCTACACTTCCTCCTACTCTGTCATCTTGGCTCCTCCCCTTCAAGAAAAAGGATTTCTAAGAAAGGCTAAGATACTTGGTATGATGATAACTGACACCAGAAAGCAAGTATAGCTGCTGAATCCTTATTTTGGTCTTGTTTATCTGCTGAGGAGAGTATCCTTTGAACTGGAAGTCACAAACCGAAAGTGACTTACGAGGGAGCAGATACCCAAGATAAGAAATGAGATTTTAAGGGCATATCTAAAAATTCTGGAAAAAGTTCTATCGTTGATCATTAAAAAACAAGTTAGCCAATATCTAAAAAAGGAAGTGGTAATTACAAATATCTAACATGGTTTCATCAGGTTACATCTTTCTAACCCCATTTCTGTTTCACAAGTTTAAGTTGGTTTTAAATTTCAGAAGGGCGGTCATATGGAGAGTGGATTCAATTTGTTCTCTTTTGAACCAGTTGGCAGAATCTAGTAAGAGGTGGAAGTTACCCAGAGGCCAGTTTAGGCAATGTATGAAGGGAAATTTCCTAACAATTAGAGCTACCCCAGAATTCACTAGGCTGCCACAAAGGTCCTCCCTTCTCCACCTTGAAGGTCTAGCTGAGGCTAGATAATTATTCATGCAGTAAGTTGGGGTTCCCTTTCATGTATGACCTAGACTAGATGGCTGCTTGGGTCCCTTAATGTTCAAAATCTCAGGTTCCATTATTAGCTTTAACTTTTGCCTTTTGTGTCTTTTAGAGAACTGGTTGAGGAGCCATAAATAATTGGAGGTCTTCTCTTCAACCTCTTACATCATGGAAAACCTAACCCAACCTCAAAATTACTATCTGTCCTAAGTATACTCATTGTACTTTCTAGCCTATCATATTGAGAAATGACCAAAAAAGATTATTATGATACCTTTGAAGAATCATTCATTATATTTGCCAATGGCTTTAGAATCAGAAAGCAAAGATTATCCAAATGCTATTTAGAGCCATTTGACATTTTGTCATAGAATTATGGGCAAGAGGAGTATTAGTTCCCATTTTTCCATTTAATGATGTTGTTGTGAGATTAAAAAATAGTAATTTTTTTTTTCTTTGTCACAGGTATGGTCTTTTGTAAGTCAAATGATCTGTAAGTCATATGATCAAGTATTTTGCTAACGTGCTAAAGCATTGTGCTAAAACAAATGATCAGGACTGTGCTAATAAGCCTGGGGTTAGAGAGAAAGACAAAACAATCCCTGCTCCCAAGCAATTCACATTTTAATGTAAGAGACAACATGCAAAAAATCATGTGCATACAAGAGATATACAAGACAAATTGGAGATAATCAATAGACAGAGGGCAGTTAATGTTGAGTGGGATTAGGGAAGGCTTCCTGTAGAAGGTTCTGTTTTAGCTGGGGCTTAAAGAAAGCCAGGAATGAGATGTGGAGAGAGAGCATTCCATGCATGAGAGACTGCCTGTAAAAATGTATGGAGTCCATAGATGGCTTTTCTTGTTTGAGGAAGAAAAGCAAGGAGGCCTGGATTGTAGCATATATATATGGGGAATAAATTTTTAAAAGCCTGGAAAGTTAAGAGGGAGCCAGGTTTTGAAGATCTTTAAATGCAATGCAAAGGATTTTATGTTTGATCCTGGTGGTAAAAGGTAGCCACTGAAATGTATTCAATAAAGAGGTAACATGCTTGGTCTTCTGCTTCACGAAAGTCAATTTGAGAGCAGAGTAGAAGATTGACCAGAGGGGAGAGACTTATGGTAGGAAGACCAATCAGAAACCTTTTATAATAGTCTTGGAATGTGGTGATGAAGGTCACTATTATAGTGGTAACATTGTTAGAGGAGAGAAGGAGGTGTACATGAGAAGTGTTATAAAGGTAAAATTGAAAGACTTTAGGAACAGATTGGATATGGATGGTGAGAAAAAGTAAGGAACTGAGAGTGACACCCTAAGGGTCACACCCTTAGGGACTGAGAGGATAGTGGTACCCTTGATAGGAACATTAGGAAGAAGGGAGGTTTTGCGGAAAGATAATGACTTAAATTTTGGACGTTGATGTGTCCAGTTTGAAATGTCCAGTAGATTGGAGATGTGATTACAGATCAGGAGAGAGGTATGACTGGATAAGTAAATCTGGTAATCATCTGATTGAGATGGTAATTGAATCTATGGAAGATGATAAAAGCATCAAGAGAAATAATATAGGAGAAGAGAAGGGGGTCCAGAACAAAGTCCTGGTGTTCACCCACAGTGGTCATCACTTGCGTAAATATCCATCATAGGAGACTATGAAGTTACGGTCAATAATAGTGTCATGAAAATTTAGAAAGAAGTAAGAGAGTATCAAGGAGAGGAGGGTGGTTATCATAGGCTTCACAGAAGTCAAGAACAAACATAATTGTGTTTAGGACATTTTGTGAATGTGGAATGACTTAATGAATTCTTAAAATAATTTTACATTAAAAAAATGAAATTGTCATAATATTAGCAACAATGTCAGGTTTGGACATGGGGGATTTCTAAGTTGAAATCTAGAATTATGGTGACCCATTTTTCATCAATATATCTTTAGGTAGTCCTTACTCACCGATTTCTATATTTAGGAAAATTAAAATATTAATTTGAAGTGATATTTAAGTAGCTGACTTTAGTTGCTAGTTCTTTTCCTTGGCAGATTTAATGTCAGTTTATGTACTTTATTGCTCCTCAAATAAAATTGGGGAGAGAGCAAGAAAATCTTTGATGCCCTTCAAATGTTAGAAAGTTGTGGAAATTTCACAGTATGAAGCTTCATTTTGACATATATGTATGTGACTTACACACACACACACACATACACACACACACACACACACACACACACACATACTTAGACACATATACTTCAGTGATTCTTTGATCTAATTGATATGGACATTACCTCCAGTGGTATCAGATGCATCTCCTTCATCCTTTCTCCTTGTTTGGGATTCCTGTCCATGCTTTCCTCTAGATTCTCCCCAGAGATCTTCTTCTTGGTCCTTTTACATTTTGTGGTTCCCTCTGCATGTCCGGTGCTATGTAACTCACCCACTTCTTTTCTGAGCATACATTTTCTTGAGGCTATTTTTTCTACTACTTACTGAAATATAGGTCATTGTTAGAAATGTGCTGTAGCTTACTTGTAACCACCAGTGCTTCTCTCTGTTGTCCTTTGGATGTCCCACAACTTAAATTCTTTAGCAATTGTAGTATTCCAGGAATCACTTTCATATAGCATTACTGGGAGAACATTTATGTTAGGATTGTTTTTTGCCTGGGGTGCAGCTTGTAATCATTGAAAGCACTGTGTAAATTGCCAAATGAAATCCTTCCTGCTGTGTTCTCCTATTAAATCCTGGTCCTAACTGCAGTGCTGGTCTCAGATAAATGCACAGCTATACTAACTCAAAGAACTCTCTCTTGGCATTCTCATCAGCTTCTGTGGGTTCAATTATCATCTCAATGTAGATGATTCCCAAAGCTTTGTAACTATATCTAGCCTTGTTCTGTCTCCTGAGCTTTACTCCCACATCACCACCTGCTATCTGGACATCTCTATTTGAATGACCTATCCATTTGGACTGAGTCCAAAATGGAAGGCATTATTCCGTCTCCCCCTCCACTTACAGAAACTCATTCATCCACCATTTCATAATTTTGTCGAGGGTTCCACTATCTCTGTAATCATCCAGTTTCAAGTCCTTGGAGTCATTCTTAACTAGTTCCTCTTTTCTTCTAGATCCCCACCTCCATATGCAAATAAATTACCCATTCCTATTGATTTTTACCTCCTTAACATATCTTGTACCTCACATTCTCTGGACTTGTACAGACACTCCCCTTCTGTAGCTCACCTTATCATTAGACTGCAGTGGCTGTCTAATTTGTCTCCCCGGCCTCCAGGCTCACTTCTCTCCTATCTTTTGTTCCCACAGCTGCCAAACTGGTATTCCAAAAGCATGGTGCTACCTCCTGTGCCACCCATCCTTTCTTTTAGCATCTCTCTATCACCCCTGTGAATAAAATCCACCTTCCTCAGTCTGGCAGTAAAACTCTGCCGAAGCTGCCTTCTACCTCACTTCATAGTTTTGTTTCATATTATTCCCATTCACACATTCGCCATTCCAGCCAAGCTCCTACTCACTGTTGCCTCAACTTGTCATTCTTTTCTTCTAATGTATCCCTTCTCTCCTCATCTCTGCTTGTTAGGGTCTTTAGCTTTTATCCAGTCTCACCTCCCATGCCATCTACTAGACGAAGCCTCCTTGTATTCTCCTATTTGCTGGCGTTCTTTTCCTCCTCTAGTTATATATGTTTATTTTTCTTGTATAAATGTTCTATTTCCGCAGTAGAATGTAGGCTCTCTGAGAGCAGGGACAGGGTTTCATTTTGTTTTTGTGTCTCATTGACTCCTAGAGCCCCTTATTAGGGTGAAATGAATGACTGGGCTTTCCTAAGGATATGCTTCTGGGCCATAGGCATTTTCCATCTTTATCATTTTTACTTTATGGAGTGTTTGTCTGATCTCTTGAGTAATAACACCTGTTAGTGAGGAGCTAGCACAGTGCCATCTACAAAAGGGAGCATTTAGAGAATTTCACTGTTTCTAGAGAATCCATCCTCCTTTTGGTCTTTGCACATCCATGACTTGCAGGGACCAGCCGCCCTCCTGTCTGTCTTCTTCTCTCCTTTTCATTTCAAGAGTTTCCTCTAGTTGTGTTTTTCAAAGAATCTTGTGTGAATTTAACATGTGTACAAGGGCCTCTTTATTGGAGAACATTAAGCCTGGTTGTTGTTCTATGAGGCCTACTAGGAAGTGTATGGGTCAGGACTTGTTTTTGACTTGTTTTCACCATCATTTCTTTAGTATCATATATGAACCTTTCATTAGTTTCGGTATCTTCTCTTCCTAAGTTGTCTTTATAGAACTCTCCTTCTAATACAAGGAATATTTATGAACCCTTTAAAAAAAAACCCACTGCAGACTGTCAACAACTACTTAAGAATTTGTGCCATGTAAGAGAAGCACAAATGAAAACAATACCAGGAATTTACCTCATACCCTGGAAATTCACGAAGAGGACAAAATATTGAACAGTCAAAATTGAAGGGGCACGGTGGGAGTGATAGGTTGCAAATGGCTTGAAGATTTTTTTTTGGGAAAGATAATGAGTTCCTTTGAACATGATGAGTTTGAGAGGCCTATGGGATCATCCCTTTGAAAATTCTAATTGTAATAGGCATTTAGTGATATAGAGCTGGAGCTTAAGAGAGAACTGAGGGTTTTTGTATGAGTATAGGCATAGTCATAGAGTAATCATAATTAAATTTATGGTATCTAATGAGGTCACTAAGAAAAAACATCATAGGAAAACACATGGTGTGGGACCTGTGCATAAATGACTCTGCAAAGGAGGCTGTGGAAGGGCAGCCAGTCTGGTAGAAAGATAATTGAGGAAATAATGTCACAAAACTTAGAGAGGAGTGATCATCCAGGAGGAGCAGTCTCACATGCTATTGAGAGGTCAGCAAGCAGCCAGACTGAGAAGAGTCCATCAGATGGGGCGTGTGAGAGAGCACTGGCCACTTTGGGGAAAGCAGATTCATTTAAGCGATGAGACAAAAGTCAGCATAGATTTTAAGGGATTGAGAAGCAAGTGAGAAGAGAGGAAGTGGATGGAACAGTTGTAGTCATTCAGAGGAAGAGGGAGACAGGAAATGGAATAATGGGGATGGGGAATGGCAAGAGGTCCCATCTGGCCAAATTGGAGCATGTACCAAAAGGAGCAATGTGGGAGCAGTCTGGAAAGAAGATTGTGAAGGACTTTAAATGTAATACTGCAGATCTTGTTATTAAACCTTGAGGCACCAGAAAGCCATTGGAGCTTCATGAACAGAGGAGTGATGTGGTCATATTTGTTTTAAGAGGGAAGGGAAGGAAGGAAATAAGCATTCATCTAGTCTGGTGCCTGCTATGTGCCAGGCACTGTGCAAAGTGACACATTTCTAGTAACATCACAAATCATAAGAGATAACATTATAAAAGTTATCTCATTAACCCTCACAACAACTCTGTGGGATAGATACTATTAGTACACCCATTTTATAGTCGAGGTGACTCGAGCAAACCATGTGACCGAGGGTCACATAGATACTGAGGATCTGAGGTCACATTTGATTTCAGGTCTTGACTCCAGGCTCATTGCTCTGTCTGTTGTGCCACCTAGCTGGCTCTCAAAATCACCTTTGATCCTCGCAACAACTCTAAGAAGTCCGTTTCACAGTTGAGGTCACTGAGGCAAACAGAGTCACAGAGCAAGAAAGTGTCTGAGGCAGGATTTGAAATCAGGTCTTCCTGACTTGAGGCCAAATGCTCCATATACATATGCCACCTAGCTGGCTCTAATAATCACATTTGATTTTAAGAATATTAATTTGGTAGCTGGGTCTAGACAGAAAAAGATTGGTGACAGGAAGACCTGCTACTAATAGATTGGTATGGTGATAGAAGTGAGAGATGTGATGCAAAGCTTGAAATGGAATGATGAGTGGAGAGATCTATGGGATAGATTTTCAAAACTTGGCAACAGACTGAATAAAGGGGTGTCAGATATTGAAGAGTTGAGATAAATCTGAGGTTCTAAACCTGTGTGATTGGAAGAATGGTGGTATCCTTGACAAACTGGGAAGTTGGGGTAGAGAATGCTTGTGTGTATGTGTGTGTGTATGTATGTGTAGTACCAAAGTTATTTGGGGACATTTCCAAGTTGAGATGCGTATGGGACATTCAGATGGAGATTTCCAGTAATCGTGAGTTGGATGTAGGGCTTGGATTTCTGTAGAACTTGATCTGGACCTTTCCTGTGTTCATATTACATTTTACAAGCTGTATTCCCCCCAAATAAATCTTCCTGTCTTTCCCTGCCTTCCCCCTTGCCCTCTCCCCACCCCGCCCCAAGTAAACTTCCTTTGGGCATTAATTAGGTTATTTTTCTTCTTTTCTTCCTTAGTCTCCCTAGCACAGGGCCCTGCACATGGTAAGCACTTAATGTGCATGTTTGTTGGATTGAACACAATAGTTTGTTTCTTGTCTTCCTTCCACCTCAGAGAAATCCACTCATAACACACAGACCTGTCATAAGTGACAAATCTATATATCATCAGTAATACCATCGCTTCATCACTGCATCAGACTTTCAGAGCTCAGATTCAAGGATCAGTAAGCGCCATTGCTGGTTTGTGGAATAGTGATAACACCCTTTTGTTGACGTTTCTAGGCAAAGAAATGGGATCTCCAGTGTCCACACGTCTGGAACCTCAGATTGTATTATCAGCACGCTATCTCCATTTCCCTGCTGTGTCCTTGGCTGCTCTCAGCTTTGTGATGTGAAATCAGAAATCAGCATTTGTGATTTTTATTAGTTGTAGTGTGGCAGTGGTTCCCAAACATCTTTCACACATGTACTGTATGGTCATATTAGATTTAGTTTTATGTTTTGCTGTTTTCCCAGGATAGTCACCCTTTCACTCATGTCGCCCTCTCTGTAAACTCTTGAGCTTCCATATTAATTCATAATTTATTCTTTCTGTGATCTTATTTAGTCAGTGGTTCTTTTGGGTGTTGCTATATAGAACCTGCAAGGGAATGGAATATTTTAGATGCTTAAGTATCACTAGAAGGCAGTGTTGGATAACCTTGAAATCTTAACATTGAATAGTTCATATACTAATTGAAATGGTAAAATAAAATCTTTGAGCCAGTGACTAAAATATCTAATGGTTTCCAAGTTTTATTCTTTCATCCCTCCATTTTGTTTCTTCTACACTTTAAGATATCACATGTACTTTAATGCAAAAATTATTTAGTATGTATTAACATCATATATAACAAAATAGATTGGATCACTTTGAGAGATTCTCATTATTTTGGAGAAGTATAAGTTCTATTGAAATTTAGTCACTTGTGAAATGATGAAGTCAGTGTGGTATTTAACTGTCTTCCACTTTATGGTCTCTCTCTCTCTCTCTCTCTCTCTCTCTCTCTCTCTCTCTTCCTCTCCCCCCCCCACCTCCCTCTCTCCCCCCACCATCTGTCTGTTTTTATTTATTTGTGCTTTTCCTTATTTGTTTTATATTTTTCCTATGATGAGGATATAGTGGCACTTTACATTCCCTCAGAATTGCCCAGTAGATGCATTAAAAAATGAGTGGTAGCCGTCTTGCCGTAAGGAGTGATCTGGGTCAGCTTGCTGAGTTAATTGTTCTTTCCACAATCAATCTTTCTTTATTGAAGGGCTTTAGAAGTGGTTATTTATTATTGAAACCATAAAAAAAACATCATTCTTGATTGTTTGTAGGTGCCTGATGGATAAAAACTTTGTCAGGATTGGTAAATGGTTCGTTCGGCCCTATGAAAAGGATGAGAAGCCAGTCAACAAAAGGTTAGTAATGTGTTTAATTCTTAGAAGGCTGGGTCTGTTTGTTGGTTTTTGTTTCTCTCTTCTATCCATCCCAGTCTGTGGAAAAGAACTTATTTATTCTTAATTAGCCTTAACATCTTTGGGGCGTGACAGTGTATTTCAAGGTCCTGCATTGGGCCAGAAACGTGAGGTCAAATGATTGTTATTATTCTGCATTGGGCTATAAACGTGAAGTCAAATGATTGTTATGATACTTGTGTCCAAGACATTGATTACTAACCTTTGTGGAACTGTAACATACCTGTGCTTTTCTCCAAAAATTGCTAGTACATGATGCATAGTGTTTTGTTTCTGCTTTATTTTTTAATTTGAATGAATTTCAAAATGCTAATAATATTGGTAAAGCAAGTATTGCTATGATTAAAAAAAGATAAGTTGTAGCAAAATGGTGATTATTAATTATGTCTCTAAATTGTCAGCCCCTTTAGCCATCATAAGTGTGATGTAACTGATTTGTTGATACCAGCGATTAAAATTTGGTCAAATCTAAATTTATGAGAAGAATCATTTGAAATTAGAATCTGAATTAAGATGAAGGAGGGAATTCATAGGCAGGACATGGTCTGCTCATTTCAGGATACAGGAAATTAGTCAGTTTGGCTTAAATGTAGAGTGTACCAAGGGCAGTAATATGAAATACACCTAGAAAGTTGGAAGCCAGATTGTGACAGGCTTTAAATACTAAGGTGAAAATTTTGTTTTATCCTCAAGGCAATAGGAAGCTACCAAAGGTTATTTAGGAGAGAAGTGACATAGACTTGTGGTTCAGGAAGATTATTTTGACAACTATGTGAGGGATGAATTAGAGAGGAGAGAAACTGGATGCAGGAAAACCAATTTGGTTACTTCCACGTATTTGCTCTGGGATGGGAAAAAACTGCTCACTATAGGTGCAAAATCCTTTTTTTTTTTTTTTTAGAACAGTTTTAAGCATTTTCAGAATGCTATATGTGAAAGAATACCTTTTTCTTAAAGAAAACATAAAATGTTATACTGAGTCACAGAATTTATGTTTAAAAGGGACCTCAGGAACCACCCAGTACACCCCATAAAACAATGAAGAGCTCCCTCTGCTGTGTAACTGACCAGAGGCCTCAGCCCTCCCTGGGGGGAAACCTTCTAGTTAGTGGAGCCACTTGTCCTGCTCAGAGATGGCTCAAAGTGGGAGGATATTTTGGAACGGCCTTTCTAGATGAAAGAAGAAATTGTGGTAGAATATGAATGTATTATTGGCAAATGACCAATAGATGTTCATACTTTTCCTCCTTTTTATTATACTTTTACATTTAAAAGTGTCAAATAGTACCAATGAGCATATTGATAAAAGAGGCATCATCATTTGGCCTATAAAGATAGAATTCTGGTGTAGAGGAATTAAGATTTTCCAACATATGAAATTTGAAGCACTGAAAGAATTCTTACTTGAAGTATCATGTGTTTACAAGGATAATATTTGAACAAAAAATAGTGTATAGTAGTTGAGAAGAAAGTAGAATTACCTTTTAGGTCCACGAAATGATAGTATTTTTATAATTATTTCTTTTCCAATATTAGTTTTCATTATCTTAAAAAAAATAAAAACTCTTGAGGAAATCCTAAAGAGATATTTAAGTAATGATTCTTTCATTTCTTTGTAGAAAAAAAAAGGTTTTCTTTTTTGGCAATGTCAAATCCTAAAGCCATTTAAAATTTTAAAAAGCACATGTATTCAAGAAATACTTCCTGAAAAATAAATATATCCATTTAATATGCAATTTAGAAAGTATTATAATTCGTGAGAGGTTCTAGCACTAAAAAAGAAACGTTGCTTTGTTTACTTTGTATAAAGAGTGCTTGAAATATTAGTGAAGGTCATTACTTGATCATAAAATTTATAATTCCTGTTTTGTCTTTTGCTTTAAAAAAAAGTTACTTTATGTTGACTGACCATCATTGCCTTAACAGGTGGGATTTTTAAAAAATAAATCCTTCCTGGACTGCAGGTGGTATAAAAACTAAATCAATATAAATATCATCTTGCCTAATGTTTTTAGGATTATCTTTCTAGTCTTGTTTAGGGAAAAAAAAAGATCCTATTTTAATTTTTTACTGTAGATTTGGCTCAAAGAAGGTGGTATTTTAGTAATTACTCACTACTCAGTTATCCATTTTGAAATATTCTGATCACTTTTATTGACATGCTCCTTTAGATGATAAATATACCATTTGCCACAATATCGTTTTGCTATCCTTGGATTTTTAGTGGATATTTTTCTAATTAGCTTATAAATTTCTTTATCCCCTGTTTATGCCTTTAAACAGAACTAAGGCCGCTACTGTAATTATTTATAATTGTTAGCTTTAATAAGTGAATTTTCTTTAACAGTTTCTCAAAAATGGATTATCTTGTGACTGTTTATAGAAAAAACAGCCAAATGAAAGCCCATTTTGCACAGAAAAGAGACTTTTCTCGTTGAAAAGACCAGAACAACCAAAGGCAATGTTTTGCTCAAATAACAAAGAACTTAAGAAAAATATCACTCTGGGGTTTGTTTTTCCTGGGTCATTAGTGAACTAAAAGCTGCAGGGTAATTTTTTTCCCTATCAGTCATCTGAAATTCGATAAGCTGATAGACACTGAGCTTCTGGGTACATCCCTCCTTTACTTCTTACTACTTGTTAGCTCCTGTTCTTATAAACTCCTGCTTTTTTCATATCACTCAGCACCTCAAGCATAATAATAGTAATAAAGATATTTTTTTTTGTTTGGATTAATTAGAATGTACATCTCTTAAGTTAGGAAACCACCTCTACTAAGGTGCTTTGTACCTGCTCTGCCATGACCATCCTAGTTCTGAGACACTGAGAGGTTAGGTGACTTGCCCAGGGTCATATAGCTGCAATATCTCTGAAACAGGATTTGAACTCTCATGTCTTTTTTTAGAGTTTGTTTTATTAAAATTTTCAGTTCCATGCTCTATCCCTCTTTCTCTTCCCTCCCACCTTCTTGAGAAGGCAGTCAATTTTATATAGATTATGAATGTGTGGTCATGCAAAACATTTCCATATTAGCAAAGTTGCAAAAGAAAATTCAGACCAAAAAACCCAGGAATAATAAAGTGAAAAAAAGTAAGCTTCCATCTGCATTCAGATTCCATCAATTCTTTCTCTGGAAGTAGACAGCGTTTTTTCATTGTATGTCCTTTAGAATTGTCTTGGATCGTTGTATTGCTGAGAATAGTTAAATCATTCACAGTCATCAAACAATATTGTTGTTACTGTGTACCGTGTTCTCCTGGCTCTGCCTATTTCACTTTACATCAGTTAACGTAAGTCTTCCCAAGTTTTTCTGAGAGCATCCTGCCCATCATTTCTTATAGCACAATAGTATTCTATCTTAATCTTATACTGCAGCTTGTTTAGCCATTCCTCAATTGGTGGACATCCCCTCAATTTCCAGTTCTTTGACACCACAAAGAGCTGCTATTAAATGTTTTTGTACATATAGTTCCTTTTCTTTTTTCTTTGCTCTCTTTGGGGTACAGACCTAGGACTAGTATTGCTCAGTTAAAGAGTATGCATAGTATGTCTTTGGGCATAGTTCCAAATTGCTTTCCAGAATGGTTTGATCAGTTCACAACTCTACCAACAGTACATTAGTGTCCCGGTTTTCCCACATCTTTTTCAACATTCATCATTTTCCTGTTTTGTCATGTTAGCCAATCTAATAGGTATGAGATGGTACCTCATAGTTCTTTTAATTTGCATTTCTGTATTCAGTAGTGATTTAGAACATTTTTTCATGTGGCTGTAGATAGCTTTGGTTGCTTCTTCTAATACCTGCCTGTTGAATTCATGTCTTTTTGACACCAAGGCCAGCTCTCTATAGTCACTACTTCATGTTGTTTTTCTGATACTTTATGATTGACAAAGCATTTTCCACTGATCTGCACACTAACCCTATGAAGTTTGTATTCTCCCAATTTTACAGATGAGGAAAGTGAATTTCCAGCAGGTTAACTCCCTTCCAAGGTTCACGCAGCTAATAATGAAGTTTGAAGCCTGGACTTGAACATGGGTACTCTGACCCCAAATCCCGTTTTCTCCATCTTATACCAACCTTCATGGCTTTCTGCTTCTTTAAGGCCAATTCATAACTTCACTCTAGGTTATCTTTTTGCACTTCTCCTCCTTACTCACCTATACTTAGTATCCACTGTGGTCTCTCTGTTTACTCATTGTATGTTGTATTGAAGCCTTCCTTTCCTGTTTCTAATGCTAACTGATTTGCAAATACCCATCTATCTCCTTTTAATCTTGCAAATCCTACCAATTCTTGGTTTTACCTCACTTTTTGCCATCTTGGCGAAGTGTTTCATCGTTTTTATTGGCTGTAACATATTTTTGACTGTTGACTTTTACAAATCAACATGTCATTCTGTTTAACACTATCTTTTTAAGATTTTGTAATTCTGTCAGGTCTGCAAGCTTTGTCTCTTAAAACAGAGCGTAACCTGTGCAGAGGATGTGAGTGGGTCGTATTACGTTGGTATCTCCCAGTGCTTAAAGTCAGACTTGAAGTTAGCCGACTCCTAAGCCCTGTTCAGGCCTTTGACAGGTATAGTTGTATGACCTTAATTAAGTCAGTTAGACTTTAGGGTCCTCAGTTTCTTCAGCTGTAAAGTGTTGGCAGTAGTTGCTGTAAGCCTTTTTTCATAGGGTTGTTGTGAGGATCAAAGTGCTGTTCGAGCAGCAGGCATCCTAGAAGGGGGTTGGGTAGCCAGTGTTAGAATAAATGTTGGTGAATGTTAGAATATAAATGCAAAAGTACATCCCAGACTTTTTAGAATAACTTTTTCAAACCAAATAGTTTAAATATACTTTGTTTTAATTTTAAAATCGCTGCGATTCCTTAATGCACCATTCCATCTGTTAAGACATTTGTAGCTTTTGTATATCAACAAGGGACATATCCCTGCAAATCTAATCATTTTAGGAAGCTAACATTTTTATAGCTGAGGCACATTAAATGTGGAAGGCTTTTTATTTATTCAAGTATGAGTGGTTGGATACTTCAAGTCTTTGCTGTGGGTACAGCATTCCTTGCTTGTAAATATACTTTACCCCACAGATGGTAAGTTGTTCCTTGAATTATTGGATCATGAATGGCAGTTCTAATGGCAGAAATAACCCCCACACATTTTGTGATCACCTTATAGAAAGAAGGAATGTCCAGTTAGTTGTAGAAGACCCTAGAGGGAGCAGTGCATGACATTTGAAAGCTATCTAATTTACTGTTAGAATAGAACAGCATTGTTTATAGTGTATTCTCTGATACTTTCTGTGAAACAAAATAAAAGGGCATCATAGTGTGATATTTACTGGATAGGTTCTATCTGTGTTCACACATTAATTTAGCCTTGAGAATGATATATAATTCTAGACCAAAAATAGACTTGAGAATGGAAGTTATAAATTTGGCTGTTGACTCTTACTAGCTTCTCCTGTGGAATTTTATGATTTGTTTCAAAGGTCTTTAAATCATCATATCAATTTTAGTTTCCCCCCAAACTTTGTTGTCTGTCTCTGTTTGTCTCTCTTCTCTCTTTTTTGTTTTTCTCTTTATGTTGAGTCAGGTCTTGACATGAATGACATTTTAAGATTGTAATTTAAGCTTCATGGCGGAGAATTTGTCCATTTCCTTGAAATGTATGAAACTTACTTGTGCCAATGTCAAAAGGCAAAACCATCGAGGGATATTTTTTCCTCCTTTATAATGATGTGTAAGGTTGAGGAGCAGGGAGGAGGCTCTCAGTTTTGATTTCCATTCCTGCTACAGATTTGCCTATTGTACCTTAGCATCTCCATTGTGAAATTACATGACATACTGTGATTACTTTCCTTAGGGGAATATCAGGGGCATTAGAATTTGCCACAACCACACCTTGATCAAGTCATCAAGAAGCATTTAAGTGCAAGGCATTTATTGTTGTTATAAGGCACTATTAGGTGCTGGGGATACAAAGAAAGACCCAAAGGAAAACAACACCAAGGAGCTTCAAGGAGCTCCCAGTCCAATCAAGGGAGACAACATGCAAACATCTTTATAAAAACAAGATAAATATAAGATAAATTGGAGATAATCTCCAAGGAATGCACAAAGGTTAAGGAGGGTGAAAAAAGCTTTCTGTAGAATATTGGACTTTGGCTGAAACTTGAAGAAAGCTAGGGAAGCCAGGAGGGAGAGAACTGTAGGCATGGAGGGATGTTTGGAGTTAGGAGATAGAGAACCTTATGGGAGGAACAGTAGCGAAGCTAGTGTCACTGGATCAGAGAGGATAGATCCCCAGGGTAGAAAGGGACCACATTCTTAGGCATGAAAATTTAATAGCCTTTTAGGGGTTGGCCTGGTCCTGCATATCAAGAGGTAATTAATCTCTCCTTGTGCTTAGTGATTCCTGCCTGTACCTATTAAACCTGGAGCCTAAGCTAACCACATATTTATTTTTTTAAAGGGAATAAATCTGTTGCATAGAGGAATAGATGGATGCATCATTACCAAGATTTTCAATTATTAACTCTCCTGATTGTTCTGGTTGGTTGACTTCCCTTGACAGTAAATTGTACATATTTAGAAGTATAGGATACTTAGTCAATTTTGACTCTTGCTTGTAATCTACTGGTCTGAAAATAAAGTCCTGAACTCGTTAGCTTAATTAATCGTATTACTTTTAGAGCTGGTATAGTACATCTCTTAAGGGGGTTCTTTGTCTCGTGTGCGTGTGTATGTCCAGACCTCTTATTGGCAATCTGGTGAAGCAAGAAAAATATGAATGAACCTAAATTTATTGCTTAACAAGATAAGCTTTAGCTCCATTGGAACATTTTAAATCAATGACATAGTCTTAAATACAGGAACATAATTCAAAGATAGCATCATATATCACTTTTACTTTTTCAGAGCATTTGATAATGTCATCTAAACAAAATCTCTGCATATTATAAGCAGTAATTTATGGAATAGCATGTTAACTGATAGTTTCCCTGAAAATTCATTCCTCTTATCTAGACTTATTGCTATGTCAGATTTAGTTCTTAGTTCTTTAGTTCTCATGTGATTTTTTTTTTTTTTTGCTTTTCAAGTATTATCATTCTCATAAAAATATGGTATTACTATTGATGCTAAAATATCTTCTGGGTATTTTCTGTGTATTGGGAAGTTGTGAGCAACGTGTATCAGTTAATAAATCAGATATAGTTGGGAGCTGTGGATGAGGTATGAATAATGAGTATCCAACTGGTCATTTTTCAAGTAAGTTCGACTATTAAAAGGAGGAAGAAATTGTGGTGTCGTGGTGTTCACAAGTTCACTAATGCACATAAAAGCTTCTTTGACTCTTGGTGATTTGGTTTCATCTTCAGAAGACCATTTTCTGCATGCTCAGGAAGGGTCATTTGGGTGTGGTACATGTAGGAAGGTTGCCACAACAGATGTCCTCTGTTATATTATATCCATTCCTAGGTATACAGACTTTTTTTTTTTTAAAAAGATTATTTGTTTTAAAAAAGATTATTCTGATATATAGAACATATAATCACTCATGTATCTTTTTACCTTGCTTCTTTTTTCTGCCTTCTCTCATTGTGAAATGAGAAATAAAAGTGTTTCCCTCAAATAAGTGTGCTTTTTTTCCTCTTCATTTTTTTTCCTGCTCTAATACATCAGTCAGTTTGTGACTCAAAGCAGAATGATCTAAGTCAGAATCCTTGCCAGGCAGAGAAGAAAGAAATGTTAAGAAAGCTGTATATCAACTCACTTTGTATGAATCAGTCCAGAATTGATGATGTCCCTACTCTGTGCCAGGCACTGTGCTAGTCGCCAATGAGAAAAAGACACAAGGAAACAGTCTCAAGGAGCTTCCATTCTATTGAATGATCTAACATAGACATATATGCCAACTAGAGACTGAGTCAGTGCGAGGATTTTTGGGTAACTTTAGGTGCCACTGTTTACAATTCTATAACTCTATCATAATGATTATAGTTTAATAATTGGAAGAGCCACTTAATCATCACTGATGATCTTGGAGAGAAAATATGAGAGGAGGTGAAAAAGAGAATTATTATTAAAAAGATGGATAACCTGTTAGATACATATCTATCTATAGTTTTTTTTCCAGTTCTATTGCAAAATACCACAGGACTATGTTTCAATTATTAAACCACTGGTCATTAGTCTTTTGTTTTGAGGTAGGTGTTAAATCACACTAAGGCCTCCTTGGATGCTTTATTAAGCAGTGGAAGGTTCATCAGTCTGCCATCCCAGAAGAGCATAAGCTCTACAGAGTCTACCATGCTGGAAAGGTTGGCCTTACTGTTCAGGCAGTAGATGGTGTCTGCTCTCTGAGGAGGACCAGCCTAACAAACTATGGAGAGACTCACAACCATTCATCTGGCCACATTGTGATGAATTCTTTAACCATGGAAACTCATGAAATAATGGAAAACAAAATGACCTTCAATCACTTCTATGCCGGCTGTGACCATGGCAGGGTAGTGAAAAAAGGGAGCAGATGGTGCTTAGTAGCGTATGATTTTTAGACTGCCTAGAAACATTAACTTAGCTATACTTAAGATATATGAGATCCCTAGCTAGTTGCCAGTGATTGGCCACTGACTACTGAAAGAATCGAATTATGTTAGTCTTGTTATAATTTTCAGTATCTTAAGAAATACTAGAAGACTAAAAGGAAGTTATTGGTATTCACAGATTCGTTTTGCAGAGGTGGAATTCCTTTTATTATGTAACCAGAGGCAGCAAGAAACATCATTTCATGGGACATTTGGTCATAGTTTTTATAATAAATATTTATGAAAAGACTTCTCTGAAAATAAATTTCAACTTGGATGTGAGGGTGGAAAAATTTTGGCTGTGAGGAGAAGTATAGATCCAGAGTAAGGACCAAAAGCAGCAGGAAATCTGCAGTCTACACAGAAGCATCACATGTATATATCTTGAATAAGGACAAAAAATGCTGTGATTATAGTTCACCTAATTTTATTTATATGATTGGAAAAAAACCTGTATTTTCTTGTTTCTGATACTATTTTATCCTTAAATTTAACCAATATAGTCACCCAGATGGTTCAGTCATAAGAATACTAGACCTGTAGTCAAGAAATCTTTAATTCAGATCCTACTTCAGGGCTGTGTGACCCTGGCTAAGTCACATAACCTGACTGCCTCAGTTTCCACATCTGTAAAATAGGGACTTAATGACATTTTCCTCTCAGGGTTGTAGTGGGGATATAGTGAGACTATTTGTAAAGTGCTCTGTGATCCTTTTTTATACAGATATTAGCTATTTTGAAGAGAACAAAGGAACCTAAAAACTCCCTTAGTCAACAAACATTTGAATTATTTGCCAACTTGAGAGATATGATAGCCAAGAGAATTACCAGTTTGTAATGCAAGCTGCCTTGTAAAGAAGAAAGAATGTTGGAAGATGATATATATTACATCATGATATAGGGGAAAAAGAGAAGTCTAAGCCAGTTTAAAGAAAGCTAGACAAGACAC
Source organism: Phalanger gymnotis (assembly GCA_028646595.1). NCBI lineage: Eukaryota > Metazoa > Chordata > Mammalia > Diprotodontia > Phalangeridae > Phalanger > Phalanger gymnotis. Next base: position 21,324,342 of record CM053622.1, read on the forward strand.
TCATCTGAGCAAAGCATTCTCAGAGCATTGTCTAATGAAATTATGAGAACAACAAATAAATGAAAGATGGAAAAGATCTGTAAAGATATTTTATAGCAAACTTTTTATACCATCAAGAAAAGTGGACCCAGCACATCTGGACTCTAACATTACAACTCTAGATTTACTTACAGAGGAATAGAAATATCAGGGCAGAGAAGAGGTATTTAAGGAAGTAAAGATAGCAAAAGCACAGGAAATATCTTAGATCTTGTTCTCTCAGCCCTATCTGTCTATATTCCCATCTATATAAAATTGTTATGAGAATTGTCTACACATTTATCAAGGGCATTCTTTTTATTATTTAATATATTTAGTTTTCAGCATTGATTTTCACAGGAGTTTGAATTACAAATTTTCTCCCCATTTCTACCCTCCCCCCACTCCAAGATGGAGTATATTCTGGTTGTCCTGTTCCCCAGTCAGCCCTCC
>CM053622.1:21325312-21355480 GCA_028646595.1 Phalanger gymnotis
ACTGAGAAAGCTTGAAAGTCCTCTATTTTATTGAAAATCCATATTTTGCCTTGGAGCATGATACTCAGTTTTGCTGGGTAGGTGATTCTTGGTTTCAATCCTAGCTCCATTGACCTCTGGAATATCGTATTCCAAGCCCTTTAAAAAGTCTCTTAATGTAGAAGGTGCTAGATCCTCTACTTCTCTAACTTGCTTTTCCAAATCCTTTTTGAGCTCTTCCATGGCCTGAGACCAGTTCATGTTTTTCTTGGAGGCTTTTGTTGTAGGCTCTTTGACTTTGTTGACTTCTTCTGGCTGTATGTTTTGGTCTTCTTTGTCACCAAAGAAGGATTTCAGAGTCTGAGACTGAATCTGGGTCCGTTTTCACTGCCTGGCCATGTTCCCAGACAATTCACTTGACCCTTGAATTTTTTAGCGGGGTATGACTGCTTGTAGAGTAAAGAGTTCTATGTTCTAAGCCTGGAGGAATGCACCAGCTCTGCCACACCAGCACTCCTCCTTCCCCAAGAACCCCCAACCTGGACTGGCCTTAGATCTTCAGCAGGCTCTTCACTCCTGCTCTGATCATCCACTTAATTCCTCCCACCAGGTGGTCCTGGGGCAGGAAGCAACTGCAGCTGTAGTTCTGTAGCTGCCCCACCTTGGATGCCCCTGGAGCGGTGGCCTAACCACCAACTATATCCCAGTGCCCAGCAACTTTTCCCACTAACCTACTCTGTTGTCCTTGGTGTTTGTGGGTTGAGAAGTCTGGTAATTGCAGCAGCTCACTGATTTAGGGTGCTAGGGCACGCTCCGCCCGGCTCCCGGTCTAGTTGGTCCATGCCGCCCACGCTGGGCTCTGCTCAGCTCAGCTCCCCTCTGCTCCCAGCTCTGTGGGGGATGGACCTTACCCAGAGACTATCCAGGCTGTCCTGGGCTAGAGCCCTGCTTCCCTATGCAATTTTTTGGGTTCTGCAGTTCTAGAATTGGTTCAGAGCCATTTTTTATAGGTTTTTGGAGGGACTTGGTGGGGAGCTCATGCTAGGCCCTGTTTTCCAGCTGCTATCTTGGCTCCACCCCTCCCCTCCCCACCCCCATCAAGGGCATTTTTGATGGTGGTATTAGGATTTGAATAAACAGGCTTTACAATACACCATATCTCTCCCATCACAAATTAACTTAAAGATGTAAAGTACACAAGATCCTGTGGTGCTCAGTGATTGAGTGTAAAAAGTGTTTGATTTGGTAGAGCAAAATACTGCCTTAAAGACACTTCTTTGACAAGATGTCTCTCATAAATATATACAGGAGTCTTTTAAAGATATAACAGAATTAACCTTGTTTGATGATGTCATAATTATTAATATCAGACAAGAAATAAAAGAGTTTTTACTCTTTTACACTCAGGTGAGTTTATACTCACCTGAGGTATTTGCTGTAGTCACAGATTTCCAGTGAAGAGTTCGTGTCACCAAGGGATTCTTCTTCCAGGTCCTCCATGTGGCAAGTGCCATTTTGTTGATTATATCAAGCCCTGGAACAGAGCAACCTGAGCAAGATCTATAACCACTGAAGAGTTTGGGCTACCTTTCTACTCAGGAAAAACCTGATAGATGGAGAATGCCCATTGTCCATTCTAATATGCAGTTGGATAGACAACTTTTAAAGCTTTACCATCAGAAATGTCTCATATCTAGTTGGATTTAATTCCTGTTCAATAGGAATTGATTCAGATATATAAGTCTAAGAGCCTTCTACAGTAAATAAATGGTCAAAGGAGATGAATAGGCAATTTTTAAAGAAAGAAACTCAAACTATCAACAATTATATGAAAAAAAATTTTCTGAATCACTAATAGATAAAAACAAATTAAAACAATCACATAGTTTGTTGGATTGGCAAAGAAGACTAAAGGGGAAAATGACAAATATTGGAAGGACTGTGAGAAGACAGGTACACTGATGTACTGTTATTTGAGGTGTGAGTTGGTTCAGCTATTCTGGGAAGCTCTTTGGACCAATTCATAACCACTAAGTACAAAGTGACTATGTTGTGCATACGCTTTGAACCAGTTATACCATTACTGACTACGCCCCAGAGAGGTCAAAGAGAGACAAGAAGATTCGTAGGCAGAACAATAGTTACAGCCTTTTTCGTGTATGTCGTAGCCAAGAACTGGGAATTAAGGATATAGCCAGCAATTGGTAAATGGTTAAACAAATTGTGGCAAATGAATGTTATGGAACATTATTGTACCATATGAAATGACAGAATGGACAGTTTCAGGGGAAACTGGGAAGTCCTCTCTCTTCTGATGCAGAGTGAAGTGAGCAGAAGTTTACACAATGTCAACAGCATTATGTGCCAACAACTTTGAAAGATTTTAGAACCCCAGTTCAAGAATAAACCACAAGTCCAGAGGACTGAAGGCGAATTTTGCTTCTGACCTTCTTCTAGAGATAGTCAGACTGAGGCATACATATTTGTAAATGGCCAGTGTGAGAATTTGTTGTGGGGGTTTTAATTTAAAAAAAAATAATACACACACACTCACATATTTATATTTTTCATTGGGAAAGAAAAAAACTAGTATTGGTAAAAATATATGGTTATGTTTTTAAAACCTAAAAAAACAACCGAATGTGCCCATTTGTGTGTATGTGCATATATGTGATATATGTATATGTGTATTTATGTTTTAGTACTGTGGAAAATGAATTGTACTTAGACCTGAATAGGAGAAAAATAGGCCAGAGTACCTCTGGCAAATTATAGTATGTACCTTGAATGACCCAAACTTCTCCTAGAAAAAAAGACCTACCTTTTTTAATACTAATATTTATTGGTGGTATCATAAGACTGTATGATATATGACTGTATGGTCTACAAAGAATTGAGAATGAGGTTCGTCAGAAGGATTATTGAGAGGAGCATGTTGGATATGACTAGAGTGTAACACATTTACCATTAAGGAATTATGAAGGAAAAGTGGAGCAAAAAATATTGTGAAAGAAATGCCTAAGTGGAAAAAACATGTTGGCCTGTACAAGTGGAAGGGAAAATTGATGGATAATCAGTGTGGTCCGTGCCAGAAGAAAGTAAGGAGGGTACTGGTCAGGTTGAGTTTATCCTCTGTAGAGCTATGAAAAAACATGGACAAAAAAAACCCTGACTCAGGATGGTCAGGCATAGATGAGTTACAGTCTGTATCACTGGGGGATCCAAACCCCCTCTGCATCAACTGTATTGATGAGCTCACAGATGTGTTTGAGTACTGAGTTAAACCAATAACTGTAAAGAAAATTTTCATTAGAAAAAAACCTCGTTCTCTTCTATGGATTTTAGCTATGATTTCTTTTTAAAAGTAGTTTATGACAAATATCTAAACATTCAGAATTTTATAAACACTTGCCTTTATGTGAGGACTTTGGTGAATTATCAGTGAAATCTCTATGTTTGTGCTTTTTTCTTTCATTGTATATTCATTTATTGGCACAGTATAAAAGAATAAACTAAAGCCCTGCTGTGCTGCTAATTAGATTCCTGAGTACTAGTCTTTGAAATGCCTGCCAATGAGTGTAGTCACTTACTGTATCAGTAATGAATTTACATAGGTCATTTCTAAGTAGTTGGAGGTCCTTTTAGTTTCTCAGCATTTTCAGAGCCACTGTATTGTTACTTGCCATAATTTTCTTACACCACTTACAAATGATCTCTTGTAGAGAGTGCATCAACATTGCAAATTCAATATTAAAACCATAGTATTGGGACAAAATATCTTCCTTCTGTTGAATTTTAGTCCCAAAGCTCTCAATATCTAATTATTTTAACTGCAGAGAAATGTATTTTTTCCATTAATTTAGCTGAAATGTGTACTGATTAAAGGTATTCGAATCGTGAGGGTCAAATAGCTCATAGAATCCTGGAGCTGGAAGGGGAATCTCTGGAGCTGTCTCACCTAGCCTCTTATCTTACTGAGGAAGAAAGGGAAGCTCTGGGGAAAGGTCTTGTCGTTTGAGCCCTACTGCCACCACCACACCCCTACTGCTACTCCCACCACAAACCTGTGTCTCTTGTGTAAACTCTGCATTTAAAGAAATCCCTATCTGAAAAACTACCCTACTGTTCTTAATCTCACATTCTGTTTCTTGGATTGCTGTGGACATTAAAATCACCTGCTCTGACAGGAGAGGTCAGGTGGTCAAGGGCAGAGGTCAGCCAACATCTCACAGGGAGCCTGTAATAGAGCCAGGCTTCCAGTCCCCCAACTATGCCTTTCACTTCCATCTGTACACTTTGGTTTTCTTTTCTCCCCAGCCCTGCTGCTTACTCCCAGGTCTTTTTCCTCTTCAGCGTCTCACTTCACCTGTAAAATGGAAAGATTGGTTGAGCTGAACTGTTCTGGTCCTTCTCAAATCAAAATCTTTTGGTCCTGAGATCATCCTTTTATACTGAACATTTCCTTGTGACCTTATCCTCCTTACTGATTTTGTTCTTCCAAATGAAGTCTCTCCCTTCCTCCCTTAGCACTTTAACTCAAACTAGTTTTATGTTCACACATATGATGGTGTGACTGTGGTTGCAGCTATGAACACTGTCCATCGTAAACAACGTTACAAGTGTTTTTACCTCTAGATTTGAGAGAATACTTGCATCATCACTGTTGACAAAAGTGGATTGTGTTAACCAGTGGTGACATGTTTCTTTCTGAAGAATGTTTTCAAGTTTTTGGTAGTTAGTTGAGGTTTGTTTGTCCTGTTCGCTTTCCAATATTGTCACAAATATAAACTTGAACATTTAGACTAAGGAGAAATTAAGGTGGATTTTAAGAGAATGTTAATCTCTATATGCAGTATTTACTAATCTAATCCGAATGGAAGAATTTCAGTTAGAAGGAACCTCAGTATCTATGTGGTTCGGCACAAGCGGCTGATGCCAATGAGAGCTCTGAATTCTGATACTAAAGTGAATTCATTCACTATGACAAAACTGTTCCATTTCTAATCTTGTCCGAGTTGAAGCTGAAATGAATTCAGAGCTATTAAACAGGCACAGGTTTGAAAGTCGTTGTTTTACATAATCACACTTTAAAATCAAAGAGGAACCTTGAAGCCATTGTTAATTAACATTTTCAGTCTATCTAGGATTTATTGAGCACATACCACTGGTCCAAACATTATGCTGGGCACTGAGGGAGATATACCCAGGAGTATTCATGCTTGGTTTGCAATAAGCTCTGTTGTCATATTTTCATAGGATCATAGCATTAAAGCTGGAAGGGACCTTTGAGTCCCATACCCTCATTTTACAGATGAAGAAACTGAGCCTTCAGGAGTGTAAGTGACTTGTCCCAAATCCCACAGCTGGTGAGTGTCTGAGGCAAGATTCCAACTCAGGCCTTCCTAACTCCAGGCCCAGCACTTTCCACTGAAGTACCTAAGCCGCTTTCCTGTATATACTTCTACAAAATCACACCTTATTAATGTAGCATCACAATAGCATTCAACAAGAAAGAACTGCTTTCTTTGCATATCTTCTCAAAGTAGTGCTGCCTGCAATTTGTATGAATTTCAGAAACAGGCACTAACCCTGAGTAGCTGAGCTGAGTTGCCCATGATGAGAGATGTCCTTGTTCTCATGGGCTCTGCTCCTGAGAGTCAGAGAAACTTGGCTTATAGTCTACAGCTCTGGGACCTGCCCACTTTGCCTTAGTTTTCTTATCTGTCAAAGAATGGGGTTGGGCTCATTAAGCCTCTAAGGTCCTTCCCATCTCTAAGTGGATGATCCTATGAAATTACATTCTTTCACCTTAGAAAGAACTGTCAAGGGAAAGCATTTAGTCCCTCACAGTCTCTGTTGACCTGGGCACAGTGAGCCTTTTTACCCTTTACAGATCAGCAAGAAATGATCCATGATGATATTTTGTGGCTTAAGTCACTGAACAAACACAGTTTATTTTAAGAGACAGATGTAAGTGTGGTTTAAAATTCCAAATGGTCATCTATAATATGTGTAAAGAAGGACTGATTTCAAATACTAAATGATATTCTTTGCATTATCGAAATAAAAACTGTAATGTAGATTAATGACAGTGAAGAAAGCTGCTTAAGAATCTGGTCAAGTCAATTCATAACATAAAACTGAAGGAAGATGGAAAAATACAGGTTATATACTTTCTTGTTTGATATGGTATGAATGTTAATTCAAAGTGGATTATTTTACAAGGATGACTCATTCAGGATATGTCTACTTGAAGCAATGATTAAATTAATATCTGATATGAAAGTAGATGAAACCATGTAAGTCACTTAATAAAATAGAGAAAATGATCCTTACATTGTTGACCAATTCTCAGATTTAGAATGATGAGTTTGTTCTGACTAGAGCCCTGACAAATACCTGGAAACACATGTATTGAAATAATTTAGAAGAAAATTTAGTCATATTTTTACCTCTTCCTTATTTTTGGACAAGGCAAGGCAATGAGCACTTATTAAATGCTTACCACGTGCCAGTCACATTGGGGCTCACCTGCTTGTGTTCAAATATGGCCTCAAACCCTTACCAGCTGTGTGACCCTGGACAAGACGTTTCACCCTGTTTGCCTGAGTTCCTTATCTGTAAAATGAGCTGGAGAAGAAAATGGCAGATCTCTCCAGTGTCTTGCCACGAAAACCCCAGGTGGGGTCAAAGAGAGTCGGACACAACTGAAAGAACTGAACAACAATATGCTGCAGACAATGTACTAAGCATGGGGATACAAAAACAAGCAAAAAGTAAGACAGTTCTTACCCTCAAAGAACTTAAGAACAAATGAGGGAAGATAACATACAGAAGGGAACCGAAAAATAGTGGGGAAGGGGGAGAGTACCCATGTAAGGGCATGGCAGCATGGTATTGAAGTCTGCCAGATCAAAAGCAGAGCTTAGAAGGGAATAAAGGTTGTCCTTTCCCAAAATGGTGACCTCAAGAGGAACTCACTAGTGGGAGAAGTGGGCCATCATGGGTGAGGAGACCCCAAGCTCTGAGAAGTTTCAGGGTGAGATGGCAGCTGAAGCATCTTGGTGGCAAGGCCAAAAAGTCAAAGGCAGAAACAAGCCAAGATGGGAATGAATAAATAATTAGTTTTCTCTTCCTTGGTTTCTTCGGCAACTTAAACTCCTCCAGAAATCTGTGTTTGGATTTTGACCATTTCCATTATTATAAGTAGCCTACACTTATTTTTATGTTCTGCATCCATCATTTTCTTCTTACAAATTAAAGCCTTATGACCATTTAATGTTTGGGGAGGGGGGTGAAAGCTCTGTTTGTTCTACAAAACTGAAAAGGCTTTTGAGGGTAGGCTTGGTGCTGACAGACTGTATGCCTGTTGCTCCATGACCAGCCTCGATTCAGAAATGCTCATCGCTAGGTTGGCCACAGGATAATTAATTTTTCAGGCCACAACAATTTTTGAGGGACATTGGCTAACTTGTGTATTGGTTGGAATCAGTGTGGATTAGAGAGAGTAACAAAGATAAAGTTTATAGGTGGTCTAATGTCTACGTGACTCCTAGTACCTGCAAACCACACCAAGGACATTACAGATCTTGCAGTCATTGAGCATTTATTGTAAATTCAGTCCAATAAGATAATGAGCTGTTTTGTGATAATAATGATTTGAGTCCGCTTAGAACCTTCTTGTAATGTTGTTTTAGCTTTCATGATAAAATCTTAACTAGCTGTGAAATTAAGCATTTTGGACTATTAATGCCCAATCAGATTTTTAATCCCTTTAAAGTAGAGAATTTTAAATTGACAGAATTTCAGAGTTAGATGGGACCTCAGCAGCAATCTAGTAAAACCTCTACTTGAAAATTAATTCTCCATAAGTGGTCATCCAGCCTTTGCTTAAAAGACCTGTGGAGAGAGAACCCCCTGCTTACAGAGCAGGCCAGTCCTTTTTTTTGATAGCTTTAAGATTTTATCCTGATGTCAAGATCGACTAGATATTTTTGCAACTTCTACTCACTGCTTTAAAACAAAACACAACAACAACAACAACAAAAAACCCCTCCAGTATCTTTGTTAAGAAAACCCCAAATGGGGTCATGAAGAGACCAGTACAACTGAAATGCAACAACTTGTTGCTTCTAATTTGACCTTTCAAACAAGAGAAATACAATCTCTCTTGCTTATGATAACCCTTCAAATACTTAAGATTCTAGGATCATAGATCTGCAGCTGGAAGGGTCTAGATCAGGGCTGTCCAACCTTAGGGTTACCTTAGGGCCGCATTAAAATAAAGTAACTATTTGAGGGCAGCACCCAGAATAAAAAAATATAGTACACTAATAGAAAGTGGGGGAACACGCATCACCTATACAACAGGCGAAGGTGCGAAGCACAAAAGCAAACACAAACAACAAAGCAACAACACAACAGTATAAACATAGGTGCAGACTGACTAGTCTGCATCATACAGACAGAACACATCGCATAGATTGATTGAAAATTCCGTGCGATACTGCTTAAAAACGCCAAAGAAAATTAACATCAACGAGATTATTTATTAGTGATAGAATTAAAAAAACTAATACACATTCCATGCAAATTAGTATTTTATTTTTTCGCTTGTGAAAATTAAAACCCACAGGCGGGCCACACAAAATTGTACTGCAGACCGCATTTTGGACAGCCCTGGTCTCTAGGTCACAGGACTAGATCAATTTTGTTATTTTACAGGCGAAGCAATTAACGTACAGGGAAGCTGTGATTTGCCCAAGGTTCTGGGTAGTAAGCGTCAGAGGTGAGACATGAACCCAGGTCTTTTGACTCCAGAGCTAATGCTCCTTCCCTTTTTTAAGGCATTCTGAGTTAAGTGACTTGTCCGGGGGTCACACAGTTGGATTTGAACTCCGGTCCTCCTGACTCCAGGGCTAGGGCTTTATCTACCCAGCTAGTCCTAATCTTAGTGCTCTTTCCACTAAACCACACTATCATGTTGTCTTAAGTTTTCTCTTTAGGCTAAATACTGAAATTCGTTCAACCAGTCCTCATATGACATAGATGCAAAGTTCATCATTATTCTGGTTGCCCTTGTTAGAATGTTTTCTGTTTGAATGTAGTTCAGAATTCCAACTCATGCTTTCAGACCTAGTCAAATTTGTACTCCCTCAGCAAAACTATCTTGACTACATTAGCCTACATTTGAATGCTCTTTCTTTCTCTGAAATGTCATTGCATTTATACTGTGTATCACACAATTTAACACTTACAGATTGCTTTTTTGCTTTACATGTATGTGCAGTTATAACCTCCTAGATGGTCTTAGAAACTTTGATAGTTTTCTATATCTTCACTCAGCTGGAATTTAGTACATTCTTCTTTGAATTAAATTTTCTTCTAAATTTCATGAAAAAAATGTTAGTTCTGATTAGAATTAGAAGAAATGTATCAGCATCAAATTAAAAGGGATTCATGCTTAAAGTAAAGTGAAATCGATTCTATAACCTAGGAACAAAACCAACCAGCCACAGAAAACTCTATTAAAAAGAGACAAAATAGAAGGACAGTGTGGAGTTAGAGGATTAAGCCTAGTGCTTCAAAAACATATATAAAAACCTCTTGCTTTGCATCACACTTACACCTTAATGTAATTGTAGCATGGTTATGCTCTATAATGCAGAGGAATGCATGTGCAAAATGGTAGACCAGGAAGCCTATTTGTTCTTCAAACGGGCAACAGGAATTAACAGGAATTATTCCAGAATAGTTTGAACATATAAATAAGAAGCAATCTTAGTTCAATTAGCATTAAAATCAATAAAGATGTAAGCTTCTTCTGCAACTTGATTATCCAAGTTTAGGAAGCCATTTTCAAAAGTGACATGAATGCTGAATCACTGTAACATTGGAGAGTGTTTATCCTTCTGGCTGATTTGATTTAAAGATCCGAGGTAATAACCACTGAATTTAAAAGAGCAGACTTAAACATTAGATATTAATTGTTACTAGTTGGGAAGATGGGAAATTCATAATGAGTCTTGACTACCCTGTAAATTATTGTATTGAAATAAGACAGTAAAACAATCATTCGGTGTGGTATTGATATAAAAATCTTATCTCTTAGATAGCATAACTAGTACTTGCTTATTGAAAAAGTCCTTTTCCATCACTACACCTTGTGAATCCCCTCATAATATAAGACATACTTTGAGTGGCCTCATGATATTTTAGGTCTGGGTTTTAGATTGGCTTTTAGAACTTTTCGTCGTGTCTATTGAGAACGACAAACTCTGTCCATTCTAGTTGGAAATTCAGATTATACACTTTCATTAATGTGCCCCAAATAACTCTGCATGTGTTATTTATGGTCAGTGGCAGCAAAGGGATGCTACCAAGTGTGAACTCGAATAGGTCAGGTTCAGCTTTGAACTTGAAACTAGTTTTCCTTAATTATAAGAAGATTTAAACCTTTCTGTGTAGAAACATCATGGCCAGGGTCACATGATTATATCTAATCTAGATAGGGAAGAATAATGGATAGCCAGAGATTTTAGATGTTCATAGATTCACGGAATTTCCAAATTGGAATGGCCTCTGGTCCAAATCATATCTGAAAAAAGACTCTCCTCCACAAGTACATATGCAGTGTTCGTTTGAAAACCTCCAAGGAGGGGAAACAATTTGATGCTTGTGGCCGCTGCTTGTTCTCCTTTTCTATTGCTCTGATTGCTAGTTTTCCTCAAAATTTGGTTAAATTCATGCTTATGCTGTTTATACCCGTTGGTCCTAGATCTTTCCTAAGGGGTTAAGTTCCTGAGATTCCATCTCCATATTTGCTTTTATCATTAAATTTTATATACATATGTATGTATATATGAAATGAAACATGACAGTAAATAGCAAAGTAGCAATATCAATAGAAGCCAGCTGTTGAGTATCTTAAAATATTTAGGTTCTTGTGTGTGTTGGCACATGTCTGTAATCCCAGCTCCCCAGAGTCTGAGGTTGGCAAATCCATTCAGCTTCCTAGTTTTAAGCTGCAGAGGGCTAACCAATCTTGTGTCCATAGTACATCTGGTATTAATGCCATGAGCCCTAGGGAGTGGGGGGCTACCAAGTTACCTGGGGATGGGTGAGTTGTTTCAGGCTGAAATGAGGGAGGTGAAAGTCTTGTGACAGAGTAAGAGTGGCCCTGGGAATGAGCTCGTTTAGGGTTATGTCTGGCCTGGGCAAGAAAGGGCAGGTTTGTTTTTTTTTTAATGTTAGGTTAACCTTTGAGGTGAAGATATGTCAGAGTTCAGGACTCTTCCTCCCTTCTCTCTCCTGAAAAATCTGCAAAGAGCTATTTGTAACTCTGTATGATCTCTTTAGGGGAAAATTATGGCAGTTCTTTAAAGAAGACTATTCGATAAAAGAGTGCAAGGAGAAATGATTGCTCTGCCAGTGCGTTCAGCCTGAAGCCTGCAGTACTTCCTTGGCATTCTGTGATTTGGCCTTTTCTGCACCATGGAAGATTAGACTACTTTTTAATTCAAAGATTTTTCATTTAATTTCAAATTCTCTCCTAGAGTTGCAACTGTTTTTACCCAGAATTTTAAAAGAAATATCAGATTTTCTTTTTACACTTACATAAGTTGGATTAAGCCAACCATATATCCATTCGCTGTACTGCTTTTCACACCTTATTATGAGAAATTATTTATGATGCATATTGAGAAATAGTCGTTAGAGGAGTTCTTGTCTGTCATCTCTTTAAAGAGTCCCCTCACCCCCTTTTAAAATCACACTAAGAGTAATTCACTTGATTCATGTAACATTTGCAGGTAGAAATTTCAGATCTGCTTTCAGTTTTGAAAGTAAGCTGTCATCAGCTAGAAATTAAGTATGTCAAACAGCAGTAGAATATAAAGGAGAAACAGAATGAGACTTAGTTTTTCTGCTGAATTTAGAATTTACAGAGTGCACTTGAGTCTTTAAACACACTCTGGTTCTTGGAACCAGTGAGAAGGTTCATCTGAACAGAATATTAATACAGAGCATTTCAGGGTAAAGATGATTTTAAAGTGTCGAGAGAAAGTTTGGGGCTTGAATTCTGAGCCAGTCAGAACTCAGTGCATTTGAGCCTTTTTTTCTCTCCTCTCTCCAATTATACCAGACTCTGTGCCCTTTGAAAGAAGTGCTCAAGTAAAGGTTTGTTTGGTAACCTTTGGATAGTAGAGGTCATTCCCGGATTGCCAAAGCCTTGAGCTAGTTTTTATTTATTCTGTGCGAAATAGTGTTATGGTGCTTAAAATCTAGATGTGTTCTATGTACTAGCTTGGAATCATGGGTAGAGTATTACACTGGGAGTCAGAAGGACCTGACTATCAAAGCTGGACTCTGACATTGACTGGCTGTGTGACCACAGTTCTCTGAGCTTTGGTTTCCTCATCTGTAAAGTGGAGATAAATGTAAAGAGCTTAATGTCATTATCTTGTTTTTCAGTCATGTCTGACTCTTCGTGACTTTCTCCAGTTCATTTTACAGATAAGGAAACTGAAGCAAACAGGGTGAAGTGACTTGCCCACGGTCACATAGCTAATATGTGTTTGCGGCCAGCTTTGGTATTCCTGACTCCAGGCCTGATGCTATTTCCACTGCACTATCTATCTGCCTTTTTCTATTAATATTGCTAATGTTGAACTATTAATAGTAGCATAATGTCATTTATATTACATTACTTATTTTTCTTACATCTTTATCAACACAGTTATTTTTAAGTGACTTTTAAGTGCTTCTAAGTGAATTGCTGTGAATTCATTAGTTTTAAGAGGCTGTTTTTTTTTAAAGAGAATATGTACATACCATATACATAAGAATAGTTACATTCAGTTCAGTACTGTATTTTTTGATGAATGTCTGTGGATATTAATACCATAGTTGGTTGTTACTGGGTGTCTGTAGTGCAAGACAGGATTGGAGTCAGTAGACCTATGTTTGGGCCCCAGCTCCATAACTTATTTGTACTGTAACCTTGGACAAGTCACAATTTGTAACTTCTCTGAATGCTGTTTCTTCATTTTTAGGATGGGGCAGTAATTGCTCTACTTGCCTCACAAAGATTTGTTATTGTTGAATCATTTCAGTCATGTCTGACTTCTTGTGACTCCATTTGGGCTTTTCTTGGCAAAGATACTGTAGTGGTTTGCCAATTCCTTCTTCAGTTCATTTTACAGATGCAGAAACTGAGGCAAACAGGATGAAGTGACTTGGCCAGCATCCACCACTAGTATGTGTCTCAGGCAGAACTCTTGAGGATGAGTCTTCCTGATTCCAATTCCAGTGCTCTATCCACTGTGCCACCCAGGTGCCTTAAAAGATAAATGCTTTTGTTTGTAATTATTATCTTAATTATTTCACAGCAGAGACAAGATGTACTAAATGATGTATATATACGCACAGGTATCCCCAAGTGGTGCTGATTGTCTGTGTTGGCATGATGGTATTTACTAGAAGGTGTCAAAGGAAAAGCATTTGAGCTGGAGGACAGATACTGAACAAGTATCACCAAGAAGTTACAGTGCCAACATGCTGGCGTACAACTATGTTTAGCCGATTTCAGTGAAAACAGTTGAGGGAAAAGTATGGCCATACTGTCAATTATTCCCTATTCAGAAGTAATGGTGCTGCTTTTATGATTGAACTGCATCAGTGAAAGAGAAGATTATTCTAGAAGGCACAGTGGACGTCAGTAAAAAGAGTTTTCTAGCTGCTGTGACTAATGGGAGTTGTGATGGCATGCTTTCTGACCTCGGGTGTTGAGACTCACCTAGCTTGTTATTTAGAAGCCAAATAGCCCTTGATGCATTAAAGCGGAACAAATTAGGCTCTCTACAGCATACATACCCAGACCTACAGTTGTGTGGAGACCACCTCAGTTTGTTCTGTAAGTGTGTCAAGATCCTGATTTGTTGTGCTCCAAGCAGTGTATGTGTGTTTTATGTAGTCTCTGGTTTTTGTAATAATGTAATTCAAAAATAGGCGAAATGAATGAAGGTTTTGCTTATGTCTGATAACCAGAACCCAAAAGTATTGATTTTCAGTTCTTCAAGTTAGAATCTTTTTCCATTTAAAAAAAAATGCATAGAGCAAGTACAGACCTGTGGCTTGTAATGTAAATTGATACCTTGGATCCCTAAAACTCATATCCTAAAATATACATTTGGAAAATGACTTCTATATAATACACAAAATTCAGTTTTCTTAACTCATGAATTAATCATATTCATGGACAGGAACATATCCCACAGTTGCATAACTATTCTGAGTAATGGATAACTTAGTAGCTTAGGGACAGGTTCCAATTTTGGTGTGCTGCAGTTGTTAAGTAATTCCTTCTTCTGTCATTTAGACTCATTGGTCCTAGATCTGCTTTTTGAATTACACAGCATAAGCCTGATCCTGCTTCTTGGTGGCATCCCTTTCAGTACTAAAACTTTCACATTTTTGCTCCAGGGTAAACATCCTCAGTTCCTTCCAACGGTTTTACTTGGCCATTATTCTCCTTCCTTCACTTTCCTTTTTATGTAGAGCTATGAAAATTTGAATTAGCAAACAGCTATGCAGTGCCTTCCCTATACAAAGGACTGTGCTAGATGCCAGATATTCAAAGATAAAAATGGACTAGGTCCTGCCTTCATTAAACTTACATTCTTTTGGGTAAATGACAGTTAGATTTACTCAGTCCATAGTTATACATGACAACGTTAATCTGTGAGCCATTTTATAGGTAGATCCTATCCATTCCCTTGAATGTATATGACCGAATCATTGCAAATCCACGTGATGTTAAGACTGTATTTCTACCAATTGTGGGTCCTTAGCGTTTTTTATATTCGAAGGATTGGGGCAGCAGCTGCTACTGCTCTGCCCTCTCCCTCTGCCCCTCTCCCCACGCTCCCTTCTTTCCCTCCTCTGTATCCCTCAGAGCTAACATTTATTTAACACTTTAAGGTTTGTAAAGCACCATACAGAAATTTCACTGGATCTTGCTATCAGTGTTGTGAGTTAGGTGCTGTTATCAGCTTCATTTCACAGAGGCATAAACTGATGCTGATAAAGATTTGTTGGTTTGCTCAAGTCAAGCAGCCAGTATATCTCTGAGGCAGGATTTGAACTTGGATTTTCTTGACTCTAAGACTAGTGCTCTTATTTGCCACATAAGCTTTGTCCACAGTGTTAGCATTAATTGATAGATAATTAATGCAAATTCTATAGTTAGAAAAGTGTGTAAGTAGGTGTATTAGTAAGGCAATAAACACAACACCAAAGATAATTGTGAATATGCCTATGTAATTCTGTATCGCAAAATATAAGAGACTCTCCATATAGAAAGTAGGAGTAAAACATTTACTCAAACACCAGAGAACCAGATCTCATAACCATCGAGTCCAACCCATCCAAGTAGCAACCAACTCCCCAAACCAGTAAGCCCATTTTATCATAACAGCAAGGAACTTAAAACACAATATCACAGCATGGAGCCTTGCCATCCCATAACCTTCTGCCTCCCTGTCCCCAGCTGTGACCTTGCCACCAACAGTCATTCACAGCACAGCTAGCATTTCTACTCTCACCCTCAGCTCTAACTGCTCTCTCTCCACTTTCCTTTTCCTCTTACTTTCTATCCTTTCTCTTACCAATTAATCCTATCCAAGTATAGTTTTCTTTGCAGTGAGAGATTCATTGAGTTTGGGTTGCAAACCTGTTGATGGAAGTAATCTTTTTCTATGTAGTAGAATACAGTAGTACCTCATTTCATGGCAACCAGCATATGTTCCATAATGTCAGACAATTTCATTGACTAATCATTTTTTGAGAAGTTTATCACATAACCACATTGTGTAGATATCACCTCTATAAAAAAAATAGCTGATAATAACTGTTAATCTTTTTTCTGCCCTGGCTATCTTGCAGGTAGGCTACAAAGATTTGTCATTTAGGATTTTTATAGCAGTTTTTAATGGACAGACCTGCCCAGGTTTGCCAGCTAACCAGTGTCTGAGGCATGGGAATTATTGATGTTTCAGACTGTAAGGGTTATACATGACTGTGTTTAAGCTGAGTAGTCTGTGTAATTAGTAGTAAATTAATATATTAACAGTTCTTCTCATGCATTATAGAAACCAAAACGTGAAGTATGCTTGCCTAAAAATTGGAATTTTGGGTCTGTTCCAATGCTGGTCAATAAATTAATGGTTATTTATTAATTATGAACTATAACTTAGCTATTGGGATACAGATATAAAAAAAAATTAACTGTCCCTGCCCTCAAAATCAACTGTCCCTTACATTCTATCAGAGGAAACAATAAATCATCTATTCTTAATAAATACTTGTTAATTGTTAGATATCTAATGTCTTCATCACACATAATTATCTAGCAGTAGAGATAGTATGCTTCTTGAAGTGTGTAGGGTAGATCCTGTGAGGTCTGGCTTTCTTTTGTGTTCAATACATTGGACTCTGTCCAAGGAAACATGTCCTTGGGGAATGAGCTGCCCATTAAACCTGCCTTGTGAAATGGGTAAAGTTTGCCTGAGGTGCCTCCCAGACTTAGCCTCATCTTAGCATTTCTCTTCATTCTGTGTCCAGCAGAATCAGGATTAACTTATTCTTCTCTGCTTTTGAGGAAACTATAGAAATATCTCTCAGTCACATCCATTTTCTATTAATCAGCAAACATTTAGCTTCATACATGCCAAGTGCAACTGTAGTTTGAGGAAACCTCAACTGGGCACCTAAACTTTGGACTGGCTTAGAGAGTAAAAAAAACAACAGTATGAATAAAAAATCTGACCTGGAGAGAAATGGGGAAAGTAAGCTAAAGGGGAAACCTTTAGTTTTTTTACTGAAGCAGAAACAATTAATGTCAAGAAATAAATGAGAAATGTATCTTTGAAGTGGCTGTGATTTGATTTTGAAGTAGATTTTTCTTTTTAATTATGTTTTCTTCATATTAAACTTACTTTGATCATAAGTTTATATTAAAGTTAATAGTAAAACTTACTTTGAATTGCTTAAACATGTACAAAGTAGCATGTTTGCAGTCCAGGCATTAAAAATGGTTTTGGTTTTTTTTTTTCGGTCGGCCCTTCAGTATATCAAGGATCCATTATTTCATTGTTGTGTGTGCTCCCTTCATCCACAGAGGGTGGTCTGTCTATACTTCAGTAGAATGGTTTAGATGAAACATCACCGGACGTGGGGACAGGAGAGACTTGGGTTCACATTCTGTTTTCTGTTAGTAGCTGTGTGATCTCTGAGAGGTCCCTTTTGCTTTGTGGACCCTAGTTTCTTCACATATGAAATGAATATGGTAATATTTAGCCTACCTGCTGCCAGGTTGGGTTGTGAGGAATGTTTTATGGTGCTTAAAAGTAAGAGGCAAATATGAGGCATTAAATGTAAGTGAGAGGTGGTGGAGTGGTCAGGAGTCAAGGCCTGTGACTGATGCCTGTTTTCCGTGTTACCAAGAGCAAGTCACCTGTTTTCTCAGTATGGGAGAAAACTAGTAAGACCGTCGGTTACAGAGGTATTCATCTCTAGGGATGATGAAAGCTCTCTGCATTCCAATGAATGTGTGAATGAATTTGAGTTAAATGGCTTCCAGAATTTCTGAGGTCAACTACTTGTGAATGGGTCCTCCAGTAATGAGCCTTTTCACGGTTAGGTAGAGTGGCAATGCCAATCTGCCACCCAGTTTTTCTAGTGTGACACTGTCTGCCAGAATTTGAACTCTTTTGGCTTTGACTTCAAGAACACAAGTCATAGGATCATAAATCTAGAATTGGAAAGAACCTCAAAAACTATTGAGCCCAACACCTCCTCATGTTGTAGATTTGGGAATGTGGCTGCCAAGAGTCACATGTCAAATAAGAGTCTGAAGGCAGATCTTTCTGACCCCAGCTCCAGTGCTCTATCTACTGAACCAGCTCTCTCACTGATAAGGGTGTAGACTTGCCTCCATTGATGAGACATTGTTTTTAAATAACCCACAAAACTTCAGAATAGGTTTGCTATTAAAAATATGATCTTCATGATTTTAAAATGTAGGATTTAGAATTCAGAACAAATAGTTAATTACAGTTTATGTCTAAATGTTAGCTTTGGAAATAAAAATAAAGTGTGATTTCTAAGCCTGAAGGGGAAAAATATTTCACTTTTTCTAGTTGCTTTTTAATAATTCCTCTTGGAATTTTGAAATTAGAGGTGAAAACTATATATCAAGTTCATTTTCCAAGAAGCTCAGAGAAAGCTTTGTGATCTTGCTCTAAAGCATTTCAAGCTGTGATGAAGACACACATTGGAGGGAGTAGGGCAGGCAGAATGCCCCACTCCCACTCAGCCCCCGCCCCCACGTTCATCTCTTCTACATATGGATGCCACAGATTCTTATCTCACCTGCCAAATCATTCTGTAAATGCTTCAAATGTTCATGAACCAAGTTGCATGATTTTTCTCACAATTTTTTTCAGATTTAAAATTTTCTTTTAAATGATATTTTAATTTTTAATTTAGCTATGTTCTTAAGTTTCTTCAGTGTGATAAGCAGAACTATTTCTTTTTCCTTAAAGATGTATGCATAGTTCTGACTTTTTTTCTCCTTAAGACTATTGGATCACAGATTTATTATTACTAAATATTACTTTCATCCTTGGTATTCTATGGTAGCCTATGGTTACCCTCATTTAGTCTTTCTTGCCTATTTTTGATCTTTCTGCTGCTTCAGCTTTTACATCTGTACTGATGATTTGTTGGTTTGAATTTGAAACTCTGACCTATCTCTTGACCACCTTTCCAACTGACAACTTGACCTGAATGTCTTACCAGAACCTCAATGAACTAGTGAGGGACCAGGTGATCAAAATCTTAGGCACAGGGAGAGTATAACCAAGGGAAGGCTTGTTAATCATTGATGCCTGAGTTTAGGTAGATTTATATATTTTAATTTTATGTATATAATTTCATTCAGAGTAATGGCTTTGACTAGTGAATATAACCTGGTTTTGAGTCTGGAAGGCCTGAGATCATGACATGAAGCACTTGACATTTATGTACTTTTTGACTTAGCAAGTCATTTAACTCAAGTGTGGGAGCTGCAGATGTTGTGCTGATCTCCATTGACAGGAACAGTTTCCTCATTGAGAGGTCCCTCTGCCATAGGACCAGTCCAAAATCCAAAAGTCCTTAAATAAAATAAAATCACTTGAGAAATTTGAAAAACCTCAGTCTGGGTATTTGTAATTATTTAAAGAAAATATTTAAGATATAAATAAATGTCATCAGTGATGATAGCACTAAAAATCATAAATATACACATGAACCACTTTGTTTATTTTTCCTAATAATTGTTTCCCATAGAAAAGTGTTGTCTGGCACACAGTAGGCATTAAACATTAATAAATGTTTATTGACTGACAAAACAATTCATGTACTGGGGAACCTCAAATAAATGGTCTGAAGTAGTAGTTATAGTTTATAATAATTTTGTACATCTTTTCAGGGGTGTGTTGAATTTTGTTTTTTTCCAGATAGAAAATGTAAAACTTGAACTTCCTATATAGATGGGTTTATTTTTTCTTGTCATGAACAATTTGTTCATCTGTGATGGCTTATGAACAGTCCGTCCTTTCCATGCTTTTAATGAGTGCTTTCAAAGCTGAGAGCCCTCCAGAAGAAGCAGTAGCTTAGTATTACTAAAAATAAAGGTAATTCAACAGTATTTTTATCTTTTCCTAGAATTAGAATGCCACTGAAAATAGTAATGTTCTTCATGATAAAACATGTTAGTATTGTAACCTATTCTTTCTAGTGTATGCTCACCAAAGAAAAACTTGCCAACTTGTTATGAAAGTAAGAGGCTTTTGAATGATTGACAGTAATGTTTTTTCCCTTGTTTTTCCCTCCTCTTAAGAGTACAAATGTTCTCATTATGGCATGTTTCAATTTTAGTCAGTCATTATTCAGGGAATGGTATTGAGACATTCATGTTTCCTTGGCAATGAGCTTTAGGTGGAAAAGATGAAGCCACGAAGTCGTTAGAATGGCTGGACCTTTCCTCAGAAGTTGTACCTACCATGAAACAGTGACCAAGGTTTTTTGGTGAGTGTGTGCATCTGATTGTAAATCATCAGTGCTCTCTTTATCATGTACCCATATCTTGCCCAGTCTTCCCATTTTGAGTCAGTTTGGGTCTCTCTCTTCCAGTTTTGCCTTCTCAGACTTCAGGGGTGCTGCGCCCATCTCCTTTCTGGGAGTTCTTGGAGTCCTGACTATATACCACTTATTTACTTTCTTGTATTATTTAAATGTTGTCAAGTAGGTTAGTGCTTTCTTCCCAAAAGATTCTATCTAAATTCAAGGGGTTCTGCTCATTTTGTATCCTCCGTAGCACTCTGTTATGTACTTTCTAATAAAGTATTTGTGTATTGAAGAAATCACTGAATAAATAGGTTATCCTTTTAGGGCCATAGTGGTTATATTGTAATTTAAAAACTCTATAGGTGGTTAAAAGATTTACAACAGTTTATTTGCTAAGATGTTCTTTCTCTTTCATTATCAATGGGGTTCTTGTTCTTGAAACATTTCTTATTGTTCCTAGTTAGTCACTGCCATTTTCTATTTGTATAGCACCTTGCATGGGCATCATTTGATCCTCAAAGCCTTGTGAGGTAGGAAGGACAGACAGTATATGCACTCCTTGCTTTTTTTTTTTTACACCAGGTCAGAGAAGTTGTATTTTACCCAAGGTCATAAAAATAATGAGGGTTTGACCTGGAACTAAAATAACAAAAATAATAGTAACTCATATTTCAATAGTGTTGTAAGGTTGAAATAAATAGCGCAAGTATCATTCACATTGTTTTTGCACCCAACTTGTTATTTTACTTGTTTTGAGAACTCCCAGAAGAGCAGTCTCCCTCTACCAATTCAGATCAGACTTGTGACCTTGGCAAGTTCTTAAGTGACTTTCACAGACTTACAGGGCTTTTCTGTTGCACTAGTAGGTCTGAAATCCTGGGGTGGTGAGATAGGTATCTTAGTTCTTCACCTGATGTCGATCAAGCTAGTTTTTCCTTAAAAGGAATTGAGACTTTCCTTGAGACTTATTTGGCTCTGGGGACTAAGTTGATCCTTATCATTTGAGTGCCAAGTAGCCAGGTGGGCCTGAGCTGTGTCTTCTTTTGATGATTTAACTGGTGGATCATGATGGGTAATTCAGACAAGGGACCTTTACTCAGCTTAAGCATCTTGAATTGCTCTTAGTAGTTTTCTATGTTGAATACCCTTCTCCTGTTATAATTAAATAAATCTCTCTTTGTTGTGTGCCGTATTTTATTCCCATATCAATACTAACCTACTAGGAGACTGGCCTGGATCAGGCCCAGCCCAGATCACTCAGTCTTCCTGATTCGTGCTTTCTGCCCACTATGGCTTACTGCTTCTCTTTGAAATCTTCCATGGTAAATTTCTAGGTACATTCAGTTTATCCAGAGAATAATTTTATCAACTTTGGTTCATTACTCTTCTAACAGAGGGGTTTTTTAAGTCTGGTCTGATATGCTATTATCACCATTTACAAATAAGAAATTAAATCATAGGTTAAGTTACATACTCATGATTTCACAACAAATAATTGTCATTCAGAACTTGAACCTAGAACTCAACATGAAATAGAGCAAAGAGCACTGGACTGGACTGAGAGTCAGAGAACCTTATTTTAAATCCCAGGCCTGAGCCATTCTTTCACTTAGGTCTTAGGCCTTTCTCTTTAAGCACCAGAGAGAGCCTGTCCTGGTGGAGAAGAGGGGGAATAAACACTAGGGAAGTACTCATTCAGTGCTTTAGCTTAGTCTCGAAGGAAACCTGGGGTTCCAGGAGGTTTGTTTTTGCCACTTTTGAAGATGACCGTGACATCAGGGAAATAATGATGTGACTCGAAGTTACTTTGATTTGAGTGAGGGATGGCTGTGCAAGGTCACCAGCCTCACTGTCTCCTTCAGAGCCATCTGGATCCAGTGACTAGATACTCATCAGGATGAGTGGAGATGGCCCAGAATCAAATGAGAGGCCCTGGAGCCCCCTCCCCCCCTTTTTTTTTAATCCAAGAGGCAAAGCTGAGGAGGGAAAACATTCATAGGAAACAGGACACACACCCTTCCCACCAGCCCTGCTGTCAGAGTGAGAACTATTCAAAGGGCACGGGCAACACTCCGTGAAGTTTCCCTAAAAGTTGACATAGAAGATCTTACACTAAGCATGGACACAGGAAAAGTGATAAAAGAAGGAAAACAAAAGGGGGGGGGAGAGAAGGAAATAAATGTTCCAGGAACAAAAACATAAACTGACAAAGAAGTAACTATCCAAAAGGGGAGGGAGGGAGGGGGGGGGGGGAGAGAGAGAGAGAGAGAAAGAATTATATTTTCCTCTTCTCCACAAAGGATTCATATAAAAACAACTGAATATTTTTGTCTTTTAAAAGTTTTTTATATTATTTTTAGCTGGCCTTTTTGGCTCTTAAGTAAAGCTATTTTTTTTCGGTAGTTAAAAAAACCATACAGATGATAGTGGCAAATGGTTAATTTTAAAAATTTCTTAGAATTCTTAGAATTCTACTTTTTTCTTAGAATTTTCTTAGAATTCTACCATGTCCCTGATGAATTGAAACTGCTTCGTTCCCTTTATGTTTTGGGGTTTATTGAATGTATTAATTGTAAACAAAATGTTTAAGTATACATGTGGTAGTAGAATTTATTTGCTATATTGGTAACTTTGTCTTATTTTACAACAAAAGGATACTTGAGTTGAAGACAAAGACATTGAGTATTCAAAGTTTCTTCCTGAATACTGCTCTTTGGTTTGTATACAGATTACTAATTTCTGTTGTTCGCTTTCCCTTTTGTAGTGATGTAGTGGGAATAGAGTCTGAGTTCTAGTGGAAGGGGTCTGAGGAGGGTGGCCAAAATGTGTATGTGTACAGATTTTCCCCTGGTAAAATGTAGGTTCCCTTAAGGGCAGGGCTTGTTTCATTTTTTTGTCTTTGTGTCATCAGAACCTCATACAATATCATAGGGAATAAGTAATTCGCACTTATTGATTGATACGAGGGACTTCTTTTGAGGGGTATGGAATGGACTAGATGTTCCTACAGATAGAATTTCTGAAATTGTTTGATTCCCTAACTTTGGGAAACATTACATTTTTTAAATTGGCCAAAACAGGCTAGGCCCACCCACCCACGCTTAATCAACACAGAACATATACTGTTTTCCTATAGACAGCGCTTATATCATTATTTATGAAAAAAATGTCACGACACTTTTTGAATGCTTAGCGAAGCTTTATTGAATACATCACGCTTTATTAGCCAACTAAGTAACTTAATATTCATAGAAAGGTATTTGCTTTCCAGGTAGAGTTGGGAATGCAAGATTTCCTTTGTAGTTTGGTCTCCAGTTTTTATAGTTGGTCAGTTCAAATGTTGTTGTAGGGTTGAATGCATGTGGTGCTCTTTGTGTTCCTTTCAGTTTGCCTCTCCTATAAAAAGAAGCATATGTAGTTATTTTTGGGTTTTGTGATCTTGTTTGGGCAAATTGGTCTGTATATTGAGGAGTCAGTCTGAAGAATATTTGTCCTGGTGGATTGTTTTTGCAGGTGCCAATATTTTAAGATTTGCTGGTTTGTCGTAATGTCCTTGTTTGTCAAATATTGGTCCGTATGATTAGACTGGTCCTTGTGAGTCTACTGCACAAAAGTCACTGTATGTGTTCATGGTTACTAAGTTTGGTCTGTAGTTGTCTGCTTTAGTTGGTGGGTTGGCTGACATTTGTTCTCCTGGTCCTCCACCTGTACTTTTTTGCCACCAACTATTTCTTGTGTCTGTTGCTTGTCCGGTCATCCAAAATATTTCGTCAACATGTTTTCCTGATGCATTTACTTAACCATCATCGCTAGAGTCATGTGCTCCATGAGCATAGTCGTATATTCTTCTGATTGTTCCATTGTCATCTCCTTTCCATGTTGTGGATGTGACTGCTCCGCCTGGCCAGTTTACATACGTTGACTGAGCTCCTTCTGGTCCGCAACATATACTGCTGGTCCTCCTTTTCCAGTCTGGAATATGTATTCAGGAAATAGGTGTCCTACTTGGTGATTTCTTTTTCTGAATGCTTCACTTTATTTTGTGTCTGGACGACCAGCTCTTATGCCTCAATTTTTTTTTTTCCCATCAAGTACTTTGGCTTTTTTTTCCTGCTGTGAAGTCTGGTATGATTCTCAGTGCTCTACCTATTTTTCTGCTGTCTTGTATGTTTCTTCTTATGTTTACTAGGTTGCATTGAAATTTGTATTTTCCACTGTACTAGCTATCTCCTGTTCTGAGCATTTCAATTGGTATTGAGTTTTCAAATGTTATGAAAATGTTTCCATAGTCTGGGATCTCTGTTTCGCTGATATATCCAGTACTTCCTAATCCTAGTGCTGCAGTAAACGTTTCATAAGTGTTGTAGTAATATCTGAATTGCTGAAGTTGGCTGGTTTGCCACAGTTTGTATCCTAGGGTAGCTAATGAAGTCCCTTCACAGCTCCATGGAAATGTATTGTTTGAGTCTTCTGCAATTAGCATGGTTGCTGTTAGGTCATTTGTGTATTGAGTTTGTGCGGTAGCTGTTTGTGTTATAGTTTTGATTGATATATTGAATATTTCTTGTTCTAGGTCTAAAAGTTCGATTTCTTTACAAGTTTGTGACGTGTACGAAGTCCATACTCCCTATGCATTGTGGTCTAGCAGGAACCATGGTGTTAGTATTTGTGTGTAGCTGTTATCGTCCATGCTGTTGTATTTACTGACCTGTCCTCTGCTTGAGGTTTTGTCTTCTGTTATTTGTAATGTGTACTCAGAATTTTCAGCCTCCTTTAGAATGATATGTCTGGATGCATTACATGTTATATATACCCATTCTTCTTCAGATTTCCATTCTGTTGTGTTATGTAGTTTCTTGTTGATTTTCCAGGTCCTCCTCCTCCTCCTGCTACTGCTGGTTTTCCTGGTTCTCCACTGAGCATGGTTGGTTCGTCTTCCATGCTTTCTTGTGAAGATTTGGCCATGTTTTCTTTTGCTTTTGCCCCTAGTACTTTTCTTTTCTTTTTTCTTTTTTTGCCTGGTTGATAAATATGTGTTTTGATGCAAGTCTATTTTACTTACAGTTGGTTGGCTTCTTGGTGGTGTTTTTGTTTGTTTGTTTTGTTTTGTTTTGTTTTTGCTGGAGTAGCCAGTTCTGATACGATTGTGCTTTTTATTTTGAAGGCTTTGTTGCCGAGCCACCCTCCCCAGTCAGATGCTTGGTCAGTTTGTTGGATAAATTTAGAGTCAGCTTCCTTGAAGTAGAAGTAAGGGTTATGTCCCAGTTGTATAAGGTGATAATGTTCTTCATGTTCTTTGGCAGCTTTATCATTTGGGTTGGTTGGTTGTCCCTTGTCAAGAGTATTCCTCGGTCCAAATTATTTGTTTCCAGGTAGTGTATAACCTGTAAGCTAGACAGTTACATTTCATTAGTTGTATGTTTGCTATAGTTTGTTGGTTAATGTTAGAAATATAGCTTAGTGGCTTACCTTGTCTGGATCTGTTGATATTCGGCATTTATAGGAAGGTACATTCCATTTCTTGGTAGAGCCACCATTCATCGAATGTTCTGAGTCTGTTGAGGCAGACTGGTTCCTTCTCCTGGATCTTCTGGCTTGGTTGGTTCAATGCTTGCTGAGCTGTTACCCGAGTTGGTTGAAGTTTCTAAAGTGGAATCCACTCCTGGTTTGAAGCTGTCTTGGGATCTTAAGTGCTTAATAAGTAGTTTTATATTCTTTCATTTGTTCATTTTTTCATTCAATTATCTGTAGAGCTTTTTCCCTTCCCAAGGCAGCATAGGCAATATTTTCTTTATTTTTTTTAAAGTAATTAAAGTAAAACTCACCAAAGCAGAGTCTGAGTTACACACACACACACACACACACACACACACACACACACACACACTCTCACTCACTCACACTCACGTTCACACTCACACTCACACTCATTCCATATCCATATTTCCCTACATCTGCAAAGAAGAAAAGGAGATAGATTTTCTCATCTCTTCTATCAATTCAAGCTTGGTTATTATAAGAATGTAACATTCAGTTTCATTTTTTTCTTTCCATTTACATTATTGTAATCATTGTATATATTGTTTTCTTGGAGGATTTGTTTATTTTGCATCATTTAATGTAATTCTTCCTATACTTCTCTGAATTCATTCAATTTTTCTTGCACATACTAATATTTAATACGTTCATATGCCGCAATTTGTTTAGCCTTTCCCAAATCCATGGATATCTGATATCCATGGATATCTGATATCCATGGATATTCTTAGCAATTATAAAAAAAATGTTGCTATGAATATTTTGTTTTATATGGGACCTTCCTTTCTTTCATTTTTTTGGCATCTCTAGGACAAAAGATGTTGGCACTTCAGTCATTTTAAAAAAATCTTACTTCCAAATTACATTACATTGGATGGATCCATTCACAGTTCTACCATCAATTTATTAGTGTGCTCAGTTTTCTTTATTTCCTCCAAATTTGACCATTCTCATATTTTGTCTGTTTTATCAGTTTTCTTGGTATGGGTGAAATTCCAGATTTTTTTTATGTCTCTTATTTTTGATTCAGAGTATGGTTCCGTATGGTCATTAATATTTTAGTGTTTCTTTGGAGAACTAGTCATACCCTTTGACCAGTACTAGAGCTGAATCAAGATGAAAAGTGTGTGTGTATGTGTATATACCTATATATACATACATTTGCACACACATACATATGAGATGCAGGGTTCTACTTAATCTACATTTTTAAAAAAATAAATTTTGTGAGTACAAATGGGAAAGATGTAGCCAGGTAATTCTTGTAAAATCTTTCTGTGGGTTTTTGTGAACTACAAACTATATATGTCAGCAATGTAATGTGACTACCATAAAAAGTTCATGTAATGTTAGGCTGCATTAAGAGAACTCTGCAGTAACCTGAACATGGTGGGGGTTAGTGCTGTTACACTCTGCCCTGGGTAGGAAATGTGGTGCCCGGTCGAAAAGAACAGAGCTAGTAGCAATAGGTGGAATTTGGGGCAAGGAGTAGGGGGAGCTGTCAATGATGGTTTGTCAGTGATAGAATGGGCTGCCTTCCCCATACTATGGGCCTCCAAATAGAAACCGAGTACCCACTTGTTTAGGGATGGGTTGAATTCATGGGTCCTGTTTCTCTAACCTCTGGAATTCTGCAATTCCATCTTCATTTCAGTGACTTTCCTTATTAGGTCAGAAGTAGTCTGTGACAGAAGTTATCTTTGAGCCCCTCTATGTTGGGAAGGAATAGAATTCGAGTCAAGTGTTTCATGTAGACACTTCTCATTCACTTTGAATGCAAAGAGCAGAATATTGCATCACGCTTTCCCACATCCACTACTACTGCCAGCAGCTCCCAAAGAACCTCTTTCCCTGGGTGTCTCAATATCATTTTCTATCCTGCCTGCTTGTTATGTGACAGAAAAAATCATAGAGAAGAGAGAAAGAAACCTGCAATGCCTAGTGAGAACTGGAGAACCCAGTAGACTGTCAGCTGGGCATTAGCATCTAACACATCTGATCAAATGTGCAGCAATGTTCGAGGTTATCATGACAACATGGAGTTTATACCAGTCTTGATGGGAGCCTAACTCACTTTGTAGTTGGTGGCACTGGCTATCATTGACAGAAAGTCAGCCCTGTCCTGACTGGGAAAGAGAAAATTGAACTGAGAGTACAGGAACAAAAAATGAGGAAGGAGAGATGGAGGAGTTATATTAAACCTTAGTGCCAGACATTTTATAAAAATACCATCCTAAATAATTTTTAATATCCTCTTTCACTGCAAATTCTTCTATAAATATTAAGCCAAAAAGATTTCATGATTTTGCCATAGAAGAATTCAGACAGTCTATAGAAATGCATTACTCAAAAAAGAAGCATCCAGAATCTTAGTTGGAAGGATCCTTAGAGGCCATTTAGTCCAGCCTAAACATGAACAAAAATCTAGGTTACAGCTTATTGAATAAGTGGTCATCAGCCCTTTTTTGAAGATCTCCAGAGAGTAGAAACCCTCTACTTCCATAGGCAATTAGTTCTACTGTGGGGTAGCTTTAATTGTTAGGACATTTTTCCTTACACATGAAGCACAAATCTTCCTCTCTGCTGTTTTCACCCATTGCTCTACCAGTGACTCCTTCTGGGGCCGCCAAGCAGAACAAATCTAATCCCTCTTCCCTGTCACAGCCCTTAAAGTCTTAAATGTTTTCTGAGTTTTCTCTTTTATGGGCTAAGCATCACAAGCTCCTTCCAGCATTCTTCATAGTGATCTGGAGGCCCTCTGTCAGTCTCTTTTCTCTCTTATGGACACATAGCTGCTCATCAACATCTGTACTATCTGGAACTGGATACAAACTGTGAATGTTCTCTCATCAGGATAGAATCTGATGGGACTCTGAGCACCCTGGGCACTCTCAGTACCATCCAAGATGACTTTATTTCTGCTTGCCATTTTGATTTATGTTGAGCTTGAAGTTCGTTAAAACTCTAGATCTTTTTCAAATGTCTTTTAGAGTGTTTGAGCCACACCTCCTCCATGTTGACTGACCAATTTCTGTTCTGTCATTGCCAGGAGAAATATAATTCTCCCTGACATAAAACAGAAGCAAAACAAGGAAAGTGGTTTGCTCTTCTCTCTGTCATTCCTAATTATCGTTCTCTTCATTCCATGCATCCTCTCTTCGTTCTACCCCTTTCCCATCAATATCACTTTTAAAACATACAATACACCTTTCTGTTATTCTTAGCAATCTCCATTAAACTCAACTCATTGTATCCCTAGTATTTAACCCAGTACCTGGAACATAATAAGAGCTTGTTGATTGATGAATGAATTTTGACATTGTTCTTATGGAGGTGGGCCTTGCTCTTTTTTTCATCTTTTGTTACCTGTCTTAGTTTCCTTCTCCTGATCATGAATTTTTCAAAGAATTGAAATATTTCAGTGAGCTTCTGGTACATCCCTCTCAATCTCTTTAAATACCTCTCACTCTTTCTCATCAAAGGAATTGTTTGGTTTTTCCACCCCACCTCCAATTTGGATGACTTTTCATGTAGAATTTTAGTCCATGGGTACTATCTTTTCTCTGAAATCTTCAGTCTGAAACTTTTGCAATATACAAGAAGGCATTTTGTTAAATGGTGGAAGAAGATATTAATATTCGTTATTTTATTTTGAAAGCATATTTTGTCATCTGTCAGTTCAATTCAGCAAGCATTTATTACGCACATACTATGTGCTAGGCCTCAAGGATACAAAGACAAAAATGAAAATAGTCTCTGCCCTCAAGGAGCTTTCATTGTTCTGGGGGAAGTGACATGTATACAATTATACAATATACAGAGTAATTTGGGAATAGGAGAGAGAAAAATTGAGAAGATGAAGAAAGACCATATATATATATATATATATATATATATGCACATCTATACACATATACTTATATATATATATATATACATATGTATAAATATACATATGTATATAATATACATATTATACATATACTTCCTATAGGAGGTAGCATTTGATCTGAGCATAAATGGACCTAAAGATTCTAAAAGACAGAAGTAAGAAAAATGAGCTTTCTAGACATTGGGATAGTTTGGTTTAAAAAAAAAATACAACAGAAGTGCCTCGTGGAAAGTCAGAACATAGAGGATGTAGATGCGTCATATGTGTTAAGAATGCCTGATCATGTAGGCTGCAGCTAAATTGTAAAAGTCTCTAAATGTCCAACAGAAGAATTTCTGTCATGTCCTAGAAAGAATATAGAATTATTGAGGTTTTTAAATAGGGGAGTGGCATAATTAAAACTGAAAATCTGAATTTGGCAGGTAACGGCAAGATGGGTTGGAGAAAGGAAAGGCTAGAGGTTGTAGTAGGAAGGCCGAATTTATGATCTCAAATATAATCATGTATATGTTTGAATGGTCCGAAATCGCAAGGTATGAGAGATTCTCTAAGGAGAAAACAACAAGAAATTTATTTAGGCCCCACCGCAG
>CM053622.1:21355980-21378614 GCA_028646595.1 Phalanger gymnotis
ATATGACTGCTTGTAGAGTAAAGAGTTCTGTGTTCCAAGCTTGGGGGGATGCACCAGCTCTGCCACACCAGCACTCCTCCTTCCCCAAGAACCCCCAACCTGGACTGGCCTTAGATCTTCAGCAGGCTCTTCACTCCTGCTCTGATCCACCACTTAATTCCTCCCACCAGGTGGGCCTGGGGCCAGAAGCAACTGCAGCTGTAGTTCTGTAGCTGCCCCACCTCCCCTGCCCCTGTGGCAGTGGCTGAACTGCAAACTCCCTGTCCCCAGCAGCTTTTCCCACTAACCTACTCTGTTGTCTTTGGTGTTTGTGGGTTGAGAAGTCTGGTAACTGCTGCAGCTCACTGATTCAGGGCGCTAGGGCATGCTCTGCCGGCTCCCAGTCTGGTTGGTCCACGCTGCCCATGCTGGGCTCTGCTCCGCTCTGCTCCCAGCTCCGTGCAGGATAGAGACTATCCAGGCAGTCCTGGGCTAGAGCCCTGCTTCCCTATGCTATTTTGTGGGTTCTGCAGTTCTAGAATTGGTTCAGAGCCATTTTTTATAGGTTTTTGGAGGGACTTGGTGAGGAGCTCACACTAGTCCCTGCTTTCCAGCCACCATCTTGGCTCTATCCCCAATATCTATGTTAATATATTATACACACATAGAACAGATGCTTATTAAGTGCTTACTGTTTTGAATTGAATTGAACATGGCAGAAAATCTAACTAAGATTTTAGATTGGAATCTGGCAACACAAAGGCATATCTCTCACAAGCATAGGGAATTTCATTAATGAGCCCAGCCACAGGTTTTGAAATCAAGCTCCCTCATCACTTCTATGGAATCAAATGAATTTAAAGAAATTGATTAAAGTAAGAATAAGAGTGACACTCGAGTGAGGTAAGGGTATAGACTTATACACAATGAAGCTATTACAGCTAGTCCAATGGGAGTCCAAGGCAATAAGGACATTGGGGGATGGTACAGAATAATCCTTATCACGAATGAGTATCAGGAAAAAGGATTATAAATAGCATTCTGGCTGCTTTTCTTTATTTCTTTAAAAAAAATTTGCACAATGTATTTGCTCACTATTTGCTAAAAGATTTATTATACCTATAAATTTCCATGTGTTAGTCTTTATTTTATTGCCTTTTGCTACTAGCTTGCATAGAAACTGGAGATTTAATAAAATTTAATGGGGGGAAAGGGGAACACATTTGCTTTCATTCAACCCTGAGACCTTATTAACCTTACTCCCAACCACCAGTCTGCAAAAAAGATTCCAGCAATTTTTACTCATTTATATGATCTGGAGAGATATGATTAATTTTTCTCTGGATAGAAAAAAATAGCCATTTCTGAGGACCTTAACTGATTAAATTGGTTCCTCTTTAGAGCCAATAAGTAAGAGGAAGTGCAATGTGAAGTAAATTTGCTAAAATGTACTTGCTGTTGAACTTGTGACTGGTTGACTGGCAGCAGTTAGATTATAATTCTCTGAGATAAAACAAGAAATCTCAGTGGTTTTCCTAGGTGGCCATTTACACACGTGAAAAGAATCGTTCTTTTCTGTAAAAGAAAGCAATGTTTAAAAAACTGCTCCTAAAGTCTCTGATGTGTTACTCGCAACTAAACTGCTTCCACCTGGTCAAACACTTTTGTGGAGCTACTATCAAAAGAAGGTATCACAAGATCACAGAATTTAGAGTGGGAAGAGACCTCGGAGAACATCGAAGGGCTGCAAGGTGAAAAAGAAGACAAGGAATCTGGAGAGGCAGGAAAAAATGGGGGCAAGAAGTGGAAGACCTCAGGAGCATGAGACAGGGTTTCACGACTGCTCTGAAGGTAGGTCAGGATTTCCTTTCTCAGCAGATTTTGAAAGTTAAGTAAGTAGTATCTGAGATCAGGATTGGAGCTCCTGGACCATGAACTAAAAGATTAAAAGGACAGCTCATGGCTAAGGATACATTTTATGTAACAAAAACCAGTAAGAATTTATTTTCCTGGCCTCTTGCATATATCTAAGTAAAAGAATTATAAACTAAAAAGGAAAAAGATAGGATAAAACTGCTGCCCAAAGATCCACCAAGCTAGGAACCATTGAAAAGACAGACAAGCTAGATAGAAGAATAAACAGCAGAGATGCCCAGAAATTCCCAGGAGAAGAATGCCAAAAAATAAACCTGGCCATGGCCTCAGACACCTATACACAAATGTACAAGGTAACAAGCAGAGTGACTTAGCAAGCCACATGTGAGGAGGCAAACTTGACAAGACTGGTTATCACTGAAGACCCAGGGTTAAACTATGGCTCTTGAAGGGAACACTCAACTAGATCTATGATCCCATGAAATGGGAAATGACCTGCAATAGTGCAGAATAAAGCCTCTCTTATCCATGTCTCCCCATAAACTTGCCACCCAATGTCCTGGAGGACTTCCTTCATTTCTCCTGACCCTCCAAGAGTACGAAGCAGGAACATTCTAGCTTTCCACCTGCCACTCCCTCATGTTAGCCACTTGATTAGGCCATCTGTCTTTACATCATATAATTCCTTAAAAACAAACAAACATTTCTGATAACTGTTTTCTGAGACTGGGTCTCCCTATCTCACCCAAGCTGGAGGTATGTGGGCCCTTCAACGGACTGGTCTCACTCAGTTTGGCCTGGGAGCTTTGACCTTTTTGTTCCATCTTCCAGAATGGGGCCACCTTTCCTTTGGCAGCTGGGTGGTCTTCTGCTCTGGGGGGCTCACCCAACCAATGCTAAACTCAGTGCAGACATCCCAAATGGTTGAGCCCAATGGAGCTCAGAGCTCCTGAACTCAAGAGATTCAGTAGCCTCTGCCTCCTGGAGAGCAGGGATCCCAGGCATGCATCGCCATGCTGAGCTTTACATTTTTTCTTCAAAGGTCATCATTGGTCCTGTGCTGTAGCCACCTCACGCCCATCAAGTGCCTCTCAACTGTCCTCTCTGGGTGATAGTCACTTTTAGTTCTTTGAAGACAGACATGATCCATCTTTTGCTATCATATGAGAACTCTGGTAGAAGGCTAGTATTAAAAAGATAGAAGTTTCCTTTCATAGGAAATTTGAGATCATTAAAAGAGCTGTACAATTTCCCAAGAGCAATTTAGTTCACTTTCCTCCTCTTGCTCATCTCTGGCTCAACTCACTGCTCACACATACTTTGCATCTCAGAGACACATTCTGATGTACAAATCTGATGATATGTCCATCTATATACATGTCATAATCTGGAAGGAAATACCCATTCAACAGAACAGGCAGAGAAAAAATGGTTATGGTGGAAGAAGGGAGGGTGTGTGTGTGTGTGTGTGTGTGTGTGTGTGAATAAGGCCATTCCAAAATGAAGGGTAAAGGGTAGATGGTGATACAGTGTGCTAGAGAGCAACTGAGTGTAGATCAATGGAAGCAAGAGAAGAAGCAACGTTCACTATAAAGTATACTTTATAATATAGAGTATACTATAAACCAGGGCTGTATCGGTATCAAATAACCACCACATACCAGGTTTTTATTGAAACAACAGACAATATATTTTGATTTGCTGTTTTAGTGAGAGCTCTGCAGTAGCTCAGCTTCTGTTACTAAAGCATTTATGTAAATTTCTATGCTTATAGGCGGGTCACATAAATCGTACTTCATTTTGGACAGCCCTGATGTAAGGTTATAATATAGTATAATACAGTATTGTATAGTATAATATGTATATGTATAATATGATATAGTATAATGTAATGTAATAATCTCAGAGGGAGGTATAGCCCTGCTATAAACAGTCTAGACAGAAATAGATGAGGACTTGAGGAAACAAAAATGTATACTAGACTTTCAGGGTGGATTTCAATGGGTTTCCATAAAAGTTGGTCCAGGATGCTCAAGAATATATTTCTAAGAAAACCAAGAACAAAAAAGATTCATAGAAAGACTTAAACTGATGCAAAGTGAAGGAAGCAGAGCCAAGAAAACAATGTGCACAAGTAAATGCCAGCAACTGCAAATCAGTAAAAAAAAAATGAACAGTGTACAATTACAGATAACAAGTGTTGACCCAAAATGAGATATGAGAAGACCTCTCCTCCCAATCCTCTGAAGACGGGGCAGGGGGCTAAAGAATATGAAACACCGAGCATAATATCAGATTTTTTTTCCTGTTTAAGCAGTTTTACTGATTTTTCTTCTTTTTCTTAAAAAAAATTAATTGCTACATGGAAAAGTTCTTTAAGACAGCAGCAGGGGCAAGATGTAAACAAAAAATATCAGCAGAAATTTATTTTTAAAAAGACATCTAGAGGACATGGCACATTTCCATGAGAACTAAGTCAGGTACACCAAAAGCTTAGAATAAGCTCAGGACGCTGAGAACAAGAAAAGAGGCTGTTTTTCTAAGTTATATTCAGGACAGGAAGAGGCTCTAAAAAGAGTGGAATGGAAGATAAGGGTAATGGACGACTGAAAGTGGAACTATACAAATCTTCTTTTACTCCTATTTCCTCTGCCAAAGACAAAGACTTTTGGACTGGCAAAAAGAAAACAAAAATGGATAATATAGGAATAATATCCAAAGATATCACCTAGCTGTCATTGAGTATAAGCCACCTGGACCGGATGACCCAGCTCCTAAGGTAATCAAAGAACTGGTAGATGGGATTATTAAGCCAATATCATTGATCTTTGAAAGACTGAGATATCCAAGAAGTACTGCAGGAATGAAGATGTACTATTAAATTTCTGAAAATGAACAGAATGGAGTCTCTGACTATAGGCCAGTGAATTTAACTTTAACTGGTAGCAAAATTCTAGAATATAGTCTTAAAGAGATAGTTAAATGAACACCTAGTACAGGTCATATCAGATGAACACTTTGTTTTGCGACAGGATTACTAGAGAAGCAGATAATGGGAATGCTTCAGATACAGTATTGCTATGGCTCCATATCAGATTTCTCAGGGCTTCTCAAATTTGTATGCTGTAGGCTGCCTCTACTCTAACCTTAAGGCGGATCTTTCCATGCCCATGCTTGCACAGCCAAGGCCTGTGTTCAAAAAGAACAATTCCTTGAGTCTTCCTGCCTAGAATACTGGAGATAAGAAACTGATCATTTAAGTCATGATTAGATGTAAAGTCTCCCCCACTTCAGTTCACAGTCCTCAGTTGTTGCAGGGAGCTATCCTATTATATAGATCTATCTACTCTGAGTGCTGTTTTTTTTTTTTTACTGTAAAGTAACTCTCCCCAGGAAGGAAGGAAACAAGCATTTATTAAGTGTCTACTTTGTACTAGGCACTGCAAAAGGGAGTGGAGGCATTGGAACCATGGTGAGAATGGCTTAGGAAGACTAAGGCAGAGGGGGACTGGGATCAGAGATAAGAACTGTGCTATTTATGACAATGAAAGTGGAATGGTTATCAGTGATGCTACCACCAAATGTATGGTTATCTTTGTGTGTTCAGAAGAAGGTCAGCATGTGTACTCAAGTGCCCAAATGGGGGGCAGAGGCTAGCATGCAGAAGAGAAATGTGAGCAGATTCGGAATTCCTTGAGGAAGTAAGGCAAATGACTTGGATTTTAGGGTATAAATGTGACTAGAATTTCTACCAGGAGATGAATGTGTGTGGCGTGAACCTCAGGCAGGGAAGCAAAATTCCTGAATAACTCATGCAAAAGTGGGTCATTCTGAAAGTGGGTGTGAGGGGTAAGGGTAGGGTGTTTGGCATGACCCAAGGTGTTCTGGATGGTTTGACGTTTGACATCAAGCACACCTAATATTAGAGATGATGTACAAGGAATGTACAGGTAGGTGCATCTAATTATATGGCAATGTCCCACCCAGCTGCTTCCCTCCTGAGCTACCATGGGCTCTCTCCCTCCTTCCCCCTCTTTTACTCCAGGACTGTACTGTCTAATGGACTTTTCCATGTGGATGTTCTCTAAGAATACCAACTGCAATGTATGCAAAATGCATATATTTCCTTCAAAAGATTTACTTCATACTTCTAGTCATCCAAGTTTGATGATTTTTGGAGTTGTCCTGGACACTACCCCACCCTCTAAATATTCAACCATTTCTCAAGTTATGTTGATTCTACCACCACATTATCTATCCTGAATTCATTCAATTCACTCAATTGACAATTTCTAACCTAGCTCCCAGTTACCTCTCCCCTGGACTGTTACAATAGTCCCTATGTTGGTTTTCCTTCTTACGCTTTCTCCCCCTAAATCCATTTGACATCATGGCCCATAAACCAAAATCTTCAGCACGGGACTCATTTTGGCAGCACACATCCCAAAAAGTGGAATGAGAAAGAGATCATATATTCTTTGCACAAGGATAACACTCAAATTCATGAAACATTTCCTATTTTTGAAGATCTAAGAGAAAGGTAGAAAAGAGACTCAACTACAAAAGATTGTCATTGTTTCTCTCATCAGAAGTGTCAATTTGGTGCCTGAAGAAAGTTGGTGGCAAAGAATAAGGTGGAATTAGGAAGAGTAGGGATGAGAAAAGAAGAAAATGAAGCCTAGCAACCGTGTTCTTTCTGAGCCTCTTTGCAGTAGTGCCTCAGAAGGTCTCCTTCACCCCTTGAGCTCTACATATCTTGTTCAACCTCAATCATATGACAGGACAGAAAAGAGGTATCAGAGACTGAGGGACACGCACAAGATTACTGAGGACTAGAGAAAGGAAAGGAATAAAGGTAAGAAAATCAGAAAAAGAGTATCAAATAACCACCACAAGACTTGAAGAACATATGATAACTCTACAAAACACGAATACTGACCTTGATGTTAGATTGTGGAAACAATAATCTAAGGATTATATAGAGAGTTTTGAGAAAAACTTCATCAAATAGAAAATCTAAATGCCATACTTCAGAAAACTATACAGAAAAAGTGCCTAGAAATATTGAAAGCAGATGACAAAGCCTAGATTAAGAGATTCTAAAGACAGAAGAAAAATTGAATTACAGCATGAAACAATAAAATCTGTTGCAAAAGTTCACATTACAAGGACAATTAGAATAGAAGCTTGCTCCTTGTTTACAAAAAAACTAAAAGAAAATTTTCAACATTCCCAAAAGAAAGATGAATGGTTTATACCATGAGATAAAATATCCTCCAAAGAAAACAACTGTATATTCAACACAAGTGAAGAATTCTAGCCACTCTTTCAAAAGAATCCAGAAGTGAGTAGAGTATTCAATATGCAAGTATCTAAACGGGGAAAAAACCGAATATATCTGATAGCAATAAAAGACAAAGTAATGAAATATAGAACCTGTTTTCAAGCGGCTAGTGCTAAAACAAAGCTATGAGTATAAGATGAGAAAGCCTTCTTGCCTCTTCTTTAATGAAAGAAAATTTACCACAAATTAAAAACAAAGCCTCACATCTGAGATACAAGAAAGCAAAAGAGCATCAATAAGCTTAAAAATTAAGCAAAAAAAAAAGATGTAAGAGGAAAAGGGAGGAAGGTGGGAAGAAGAAATGAAATAATATTTCAGGGATAAAAACATCACTCCTTAATTAATAAATCAATAAAACTGGTGGTGTGATAATACAGAAGAAGAGTTCTCTGACGGAAACAGACACAGCCAAGCAGAAAAATAACTGAGAAAGATAAAGAGAAAATATGTAACAATAATACAGGTTATAAAATACCTGTTACAGTGATAAAGGTCTAGAACTCAGGCTCTCAGGAACCTGGGTTTCTGACTGGTGAGGACTCATCTTTCCCAGATCCGAGCTGGCCACCACACATCCTGTGCCAAGCCGTCACGTGCACACGTGACTGCCCACCAAGCCTCAAGTTCCAATTCTCCCATCCCCACAGAGCACATGACTCCAATCACCAACTTCTCTCACTTCTCTGTCCAAAACCCTTCTCTCCCTGACAACCATTCTCTTCTGTGCTGGTTCCCCCTACTGCAGTGTAAAGTCCTTGAAGGCAAGGGGCAAGGATGAATAAGGGAAACACAATTTTATTAAGCACATACTATGTCCCAATTACTATGCCACATATTTTACAATGTTATCTTAGTTTACTCTCACAACAACCCTGTGAAGTATGTACTTTTCTCATCCCCAGTTTACAAATGAAGACACTAAAACAGAGGTTAGATGATTTGCCCAGGGTCACACAACTAATGTCCAAGGCTGTATTTGAACTCATTCCTGACTACAGAATCAGCGTTTGTCTGGCTTGTTTACATTTGTATCCCTAGCATTTATCACAGTGCCTTTTCATTCATTTATAAGATGAGAGAACAAAATTAAATGCAAAATTTGACCTGAGACACAGTTACAAAATGCCCAGAGAATCAGATTAGATTCAGTAAGGTAAAAGGATTACAAAACTAAGCTCCAAAAATCATGAGCATTTCTTAATAATGTTTGGAATAAAAAGGAAGCAATGAAAATAAATGATACTCCACTCAAAATAACCACAAAATGCACAAAATATTTGAGTTAACCTACCGATCAATACAAATGTAAGATTTACCTAAATAAAATCTGAAAACATCATTTCCTGAAATAAAAGAAAATATAAATCAGTGGAAAGACCAGACTTCAATAAACTGAAAAACATAAACTACTGAGAACACAGCCTCCCTATTCATTCACTGTTTGCTGTCTGGCTTGGGCCAATAGAACAAATATGATAATACTACCTCAAGTAATTTAAAGATCTAATACTACACCAAGTTACCAAAACAGTACTGTGTAGAGCTAAACAAAGCAATAATAAAATTCATTTGAAGGAAAAACATCCAGAATCTCAAGGAAAAAAATGGAGAAAGAATTAGAAATGAAATTGATGGAATGTGTACTTCAAAAAAGAATACTAAGTAACAATCATCAAAACTATTTGGTACTGGTTAAAAAAATGAAAAGTAGATGAGTAGAACAAGATAAAAACAAGAAACAAAAGCAAACAAAAACAACAGCCAGTGGCTAATAAACTGTGAAAAAACATGAATTACTGGGAATGCAGCTTCCCTATTTGACAAGAACTGATGGAAAAACTGCAAAGCACTTTTATGGATATTAAGTGTAAAGTATAAAATCACCCGGTCCATTACAGTGACCTCCAAAGGGATAACATGATCTCAATACAAAAGGTCACATAATTTTTAAAAACAGAGAAGAAGTGGTATCTTTTCTAATTACAGCTATAGGAAGAAAAGTAAAGGATACAAGCAATCACAAAAGATAAACAATTGTTTATGCATAAACAAAATCAATGAATATGAAAAGGAGAAACTTGACTAGAAGAAAATAACTGTATTAAATAAAAGTAATATACAAGACATATCATAAAGTGTTACAAACATAAGAATAGGCTCGACTGCAAAAAAATGCAAATTATAAATGACCATGCGAAAATATGTTCAAAATCACTGGTGTCCCTCAAATAGAAAAAGGGCGGGCTAATCCTTCCATAAGGATCCCTGCAGCTGAGGAATGACTTAGTTTTAAAAAGTAGTATTATCTAGTGTTATTTTATTTATTTTGTCACATATTTCCCAATTACATTTTAATCTGGTTCTTACCACAGTGGGAAGTACTTAGGCCACATGGCCTGTGTGTGTGACACCTCTGCTCTAAATCATTAAAAGGACTTTGAGGTTTCACTTCACACCACACAAATTGGCAAAGAGGCAAAAAACAAAAATGATCAATGATGGAGTAGCTCTGGCAAGACAAACACACTCATCACTCTTGGTGAATCTGTGAAATGGTCCAGCTGTTCTGGTGTAAATTTGGAATTATGCTAAAAGAACGACTAAACTATCTACACTCTTTGGTCCAGAGATTCCTCCAGGGAGCACAAAAGACATCAAGACAAAAAAGAGTAGCCCCATATATTCCAAAATTTTCATAGCTGGACTCTTGGTGGGTGCCTCCTACCAATTGGAGAAAACGGAAACTAGCTTTTGAATATAATGGAATATTTTTATGCAGTAGGAATGATGAATAAGAATTCGGAAAATGAGGTGAAGATTTTTATTAATTGATGTAGAATGAACCAAGGGAGAACCAAAAGAACAATATTTACAATTTCTACAATAAAGTAAATTAAAATAATCTAATAATCTAAAATAAAAAATCTAAATAATAAATAAAAATAATCTAATAATCTAAAAAGGAATCTAAAGGTGAGTAACTGAAAAAACGATGATGGTCTCAGTGAACTGGTGATGAAATGCACCATTCTCATGACAGACAGGCAAAAAGTTACCATGGCAGAATGTTGTGTATATCGTCTGGCTCGCTATAAAGCTGCATTATTTTTATTTGTAACAGGAGAGGGATCCATTTGCCAGCAGCACCATGAGTAGATTTTTTTATTCAAAAGATTTTGATGTAATAAGAAAAGGAATCAGTAAAATATATTTTTCTTTTAACAGACCAGTGCAAAATCCTCAGGCTGGCATAGAAAATGTTATAAAATATCCCCCCCAAATGAACTTTCCCGTCTAACTTCAGGACACTCTCTGCTGCAGGCAAAATGGACTAGCTGCCGTTCCCTGGGCACATCATCGCATGACTCACCACCATGACTTTGCGTAAGTGGTCCCGTAGTGGAAAATCCTCACCCCGTGCTCCCCTCTCTGCCTGGGAGCATCCACCTAAATAATGCTCTGGCCAGATCCCCTTGCCCAGTTGTTGTTGGTTCAGTCATTCAGTTGTGTCTGACTCTTCAAGATCCCATGGGCCACACTATCCATGGGGTTTTCTTACAAAGATACTAGAGTGGTTTGCCATTGCCTTCTCCAGGGGATGGGGTTGTTAGGTATTTCTAATTCCCAAATTATTTTGTAAATAAATATCAGTGTAGATATCAAAACTCTTCCTTCTCTCTTCAATAGAACTTGAGATCCTAAAGTGCAGAGCCTGTCTCATTTTTATCTTTATATTCTAAACAAACACCTCACTGTTTGTAGAATTAGATAAAGTCTAGATGTTTCTGGAACTGCTGAAATTCAAGCCACCCTCTCTGTGAATTTTACAAAGTCCCATGGCGCTTTTGTGGAGTTGAAAAAGGTGTGTATTAGACAACAGTATGTTTAAATGAATTCAGACTGGGATGACTAGTCAGACCAGAGGGTAGCTATTACTGTCCCTATGTCAGCTTGGAAGGAAGTCTCTAGTGGAAAGATCTATGCTATTAACTTTTAAAAAATAATATTTTATTTTTTCCATTACATGTAAAAACAATTTTGAAAATTTTATAAAATTTTTAGTTCCTTCCCTCCCCTTAAGATGGCAAGCAATTCCACACAGGTTATACATGTGCAATCTTGAAAAACATTTCCATAGTGGTCAAGTTGTGAAAGAAAATACAGACCCCACACACACACACACACACACATAGAGAAAGTGAAAAATAATATGCTTCAATCTGCATTCAGACTCCATCACTTTTTTTCTCTAGAGGTGGACAGCATTTTTCATTACAAGTCTTTTGGAACTGGCTTAGATCATTGTATAGCT
This sequence comes from Phalanger gymnotis, assembly GCA_028646595.1. NCBI lineage: Eukaryota > Metazoa > Chordata > Mammalia > Diprotodontia > Phalangeridae > Phalanger > Phalanger gymnotis. The sequence continues at coordinate 21,367,491 of CM053622.1, forward strand.
AAGCCATTCACAATTGATTATCATACAGTATTGCTGTTAGGTTCTGCTCATTTCATTCTGCATCAGTTCATATAAGTCTTTCCAAGTTTCTCTGAGAGCTTCCTGCTTATCACTTGTTATAGCACAATAGTATTCCATCACAACTTATTCAGCCATTCCTCAATTGATAGGCATACTTCAAATTTCCAATTCTCTGACACTAGAAAAAGAGTTACTATAAATGTTTTTGTACATATATGTCCTTTTCCTTTTTCTTTGATCTCTTTGGGATACAGACTTAGGAGTGGTATTGATGAGTCAAAGGTTATACTCAGTTTTATAGGCATAAACTATGTTTTAGGGCATAGTTCCAAATTGTTCTGCAGAATTGTTAGATCAGTTCACAACTTTACCAACAGTAATTAGTGTTCCAATTCTCCCACATCTTCAACATTTAACATTTTCCTTTTCTGTCATATCAGCCAATTTGATAGGTATGAGGTAGCACCTCAGAGTTGCTTTAATTTGTATTCTTTAATCAAGTGATTTAAAGCATTTTTCATACAAGTATAGATAGCTTTGATTTCATCTGAAAACTGCCTATTCATATCCTTTGACCATTATCAAATGCAGAATGATTTGTATTGTGAGAGATGGGTAAAAGTTAGGGAAAGTTAGGTTTCCACAGAAGAGTTAGTTGAGTTCCATAGAATAACTAATGAAGAGTCAGCCTGAACAAAGAAGGAATAAAAATGAACCAGGACGAGAGTCCTCAGCCAATGGGAATAGAGTTTGTGGTTTTGCAGAAACCACAGTTTCAGGATATAGGCAAAACTGGTCTAAACTGGCCAGATAATGGTCAAGGTTGAAGAGAAAACTGGGTCAAATGGGCTACCACACATGCTTAATTGGCTAATTGAATATTAATTACCTCACACACCCACAGGGAGGACATATGTTGAGGAGGGGGGAGCATGCCAAGGATTTGCATGTTGGGGGCGTATAGGGAAGACTGTGACCTAGAAGGGACCAGACCAATATGAGGTACTGAGCTTTTGGTGCATCAATCTAAGTCAGTCTAACAGAATAAAGTTGGTTTTACTACTGGACTCTCCACTCCCTCTTCCTAAAGAAGGATGGAGTCCTCTCCTGGCCAGGAACATTTACCAATTCCTTTGAATTCTTCAATAATAATAAATTGCCCTTGATATCTGAATTTCAGTGTCAAGCTATTTCTAACAGTACCCTTATAAATTTGATTCAGTTCTCTATACAGTTGAGAAATGAGGCACATGCTATAAATTCCCCCTGCCTGGGCGCCTCTCCCACTCCCACCTAGTGGTTTGATTGATATGGCACCGAATAAACATTAATTTAGGTAGAATTGGCTCAGCCGCCCAATGAGCAAATAATATTTTTCAAATTTTCAGATCTGAGTTTGTGTGAAAAGTATTTTGTAATCATGTTCATATAATTCCCAGGTTTTGGCAGGTAGATCCCCAAATATTTTATACTGTCTATTGTTATTTTAAATGGAATTAATTTCTCTTTCTACCTCTAGCTGCTAGGTTTTGTTGGTAATATACCGAAATGCTGGTGCTTATACGGATTTTATATCCTACAACTCGTGAATTATTTCAATTAGCTTTTTTAGCTGATTCTCTAGGATTCCCTAAGTATGCTATTATATCACCTACAAAGAGGGATAGTCTTGTTTCCTCACTGCTTATTCTTTTTCTTCACTTACTGCTATAGGCAGTATTTCTAGTACAATCCTGAATAGTAGTGGTGATAGTGGGCATCCTTGCTTCTCCTCTGATTTCACTGAACAAGCTTCAAGTTTATCCCACTACAGATGATGTTTGCTCTTGGTTTTAGATAGATACTATTTATAATTTTAAGAAAAGCTCAACTGATTCCTATGCTTTCTAGTGTTTTTAATAGGAATGGGTGCTGCATTTTGTCAAGCTTTTTCTGCATCTATTAGGATAATCATATGATTTCTGTTGGCTTTGTTATTGATATGGTCAATTATACCAACAGTTTTCTCAATATTGAACTAGCACTGCATTCCTGGGTATAAATCCCATCTGGTCAAAGTATATGATCTTTGTGATATATTGCTGTAATCTCCTTGCTAGTATTTTATTTAAAATTTTAGCATCAATACTGATTAAGAAAATTGATCTGTAGTTTTCCTTCTCTGTTTTTACTCTTCCTGATTTAGGTATCAGCCTCATATTTGTGTCATGAAAGGAATCTGGAAGGAGTCCTTCTTTGCCTATTTTTCCAAGTAGTTTATATAGTATTGGAATAAATTGTTCTTTAAATGCTTGGTAGAATTCACTTGTGATTCCATCTGGTCCTAGGGATGTTTTTCTCAGGAAAACATGGTTTGTTTAATTTCTTTTTCTAAGATAACCCTATCTTAGAAATTCTTAGTATTCTATTTCATCTTCTGTTAACCTGGGCAATTTACATTTTTATAAATATTCATCTATTTCACTTAGATGATTGGATTTATTGGCATATAATTGGGCAAAACAGCTCCTAATAATTGATTTAATTTCATCTTCGTTGGTAGTGAGTTCATCCTTTTTAATTTATGATACCAGTAATTTGTTTTTCTTCTTTAAAAAAAATCAAATTAGCCAATGGTTTGTCTATTTTATTGGGTCCCATCCCCCCCCCCCAAAACCAGTTCTAGGTTTTCTTAGTTCAATGGTTTTCTTACTTTCAATTTTATTAATCTCTCCTTTGATTTTCAGAATTTCCAATTTGGTGTTTAACTGGGGATTTTTAATTTGCTTTTTTTCCTAGGTTTTTTGTTTTGTTTTTTTAAAGTTGCATGCCCAATTCATTGATCTGCCCTTTCTCTATTTCACTGATGTGTTTTCCCCTAAATACTGCTTTGGCTGCATCCCATAAATTTTGGCATGTTGTCTCATTGTTGTCATTCTCTTTAACGAAATTACCGGTTGCTTCTATGATTTGTTCTTTGACACTCATTCTTTAGGATTAGATTATTTGGTTTCTAATTAATTTTTAACCTATGTTTCCACTGCCCTTTATTAAATGTAATTTTTATTGCATTATGATCTGAAAAGGACGCATTTAATATTTCTGCTGTTCTACAGATGGTTGTGAGGTTTTTATGCCCCAATACATGGTAAATTCTTGTGTAGGTGCCAAGTAATACTAATAAAAAAGTATATTCTTTTCTATTATCATTCAATTTTTTCCAGAGGTCTATCGTATCTGACTTTTCTAAAATTATATCTATTACTTTAGCTTCTTTCTTGTTTATTTTTTGGTTATGTTTATCTACTTCTGAAAGGGGCAAGTTGATGTCCCCCACTTGTATGGTTTTACTATTCCTCCTTTACTACATTTAACCTTTCCTTTAAGAATCTGGAGCTCTATCATTTGGGCGTATGTTTAGTATTGATGTTACTTCATTAGTTATTGTATCTTTAAGTATCTCTTTTAATTAGATCTATTTTTAGCTGTGTGGCCTTGGGCAAGTCACTTAACCCCAATTGCCCTACCTTCCTCCCTAAAAAAAATAAAAAAGAAAATCTATTTTTGTTTTAGTTTTGTCTGAGGTCATGAGATTGCTACTCCTACTTTTTTTTACTTGCAGCTGAAACATAACAGATTCTCCTCCAGCCCCTTACTCTGTGTGTATCTGTCTGCATCAAGTGTGTTTCTTGTAAACAACTCATAGTAGGATTCTACTTCTTAGTCTATTAAATTTCCTTAGTAGTGACTTCAGGCAAAAAGCAAAGACAGAACACTTTTTTCAAATTAACAGTTGACAGAAAGTTAGGAGTGATAGCTAATGCATCAATGTAATAGAGCCAATAAGGCAACTAAGAAATGTGATAGAGAATGCTGGGACTGGAGAGGAAGATCTGAGGTCAAATTCAGCATCAGACACTAGCTATATGATCCTGGACAAGTCACATAAACTCTGTTTGGCATAGATCCTTAAAATAGAAATAATAATAGCAAATGCCTCCCAGGGGTGTTGTGAAGACCAAATGAGATAATATTTGTAGAGCACTCCACAAATCTTAACACACTATGATTGTTAACTAGATGTTAGTATAAATTTGTGATAAATCTAATAAGATGGCATTTAGTAAGAAAAAAACACATATTTTTATGGGCTCAAAAATCACCTACAAAAGTGAAGGTAAAAAAGCAGGGAAGATTTGGCTACATTTGAAAAATGCAGCCAATGTGTTGTAGTAGATTGTGAGTTAAAGAGGAAAACTCAGAAATTACTCAATTAAACCTAATATTTGATAAACCAGAAAATATAAATTACCTGAGAAGTATCTCTCTATTTGATAAGAACTACTGGGAAAACTGGAAAGCAGTTTGGTAGAAAATAGGTTTATCAATATTTTATACTGTATTCCATAAGCAATTCCAAATGGATATATGACCTGATTATAAATTATATCATAAAAATTTAGGAGAAAATCAGATTTCATATATGTATGAATATATTATGACATTATATGTTACATATATCTTTCATATTTATGAGTAGAGAATTCTTCATCAGAAATGAATAAAAGTCATTAGAAAGAAATTTGATGATTCTGGTTACAAAAAATTGGAAAATTTTAATAAAAACTAAATGCATATTGGCTAAGAAATCTTTGCCATCAAATTGTTGTACTAAGGGAGATATATATAATGTAAAAAAAAAATCAATAAGTCTATTTAAAAAAAAACAAATTATATGAAAAGAATGCCCCCAAACAATTAATAATACAAGAAATACACATCAGAGCAAATCTGAGGTTTCACTAAAACCTCAGCAAAGTTGATAAAATAGAGGAAAACAATGCTGGAAGGGCTACAGAAAGACAGGTACACTAGTGCATTGTTAGTAGAACTCCAACTTACCACACCATTTCATAAAGGCTAGCTGACTGACACATATATACATACACACACACACACACACACACACACACACACACACACACACATATATAAATCTAACTTCCAAAACCCATTCTTTAGGAAGAAAAAAAACAGCTTTCCCTCTAGAGTACTAAGTTAGTTTCTCAAACTGCCATACTATCATCCTCTCTTTTACATTATATAGAAAACACATATTGGCAAAACCTGGTTATAGCACACCCAACCTCATGAAGAAGTGGGAGTAGCAATTCAGAGAAGAAGTAATTTTCTCTTTTCCAAAGTAAAGATTAATGTTGTAAGATTTCAAGCACCATGGGTTACAAGCATTATCAGAACGCAGTATTTTCTTCCTTTCTAATGGTACAGGACTAGAATCTCTTTTGAGAGACAAGGAACATTTAAAAAGTGCTTGGAAATAAGACATTTTGGAACAGAAGGTACTGAAATGTTATTATAAAAGGAAAAGGCAACGTCACCAATCACACTCTAAGGAAAACTGGGAACTGGGAAAGAGGGGAAAGAGAAATGCTGTATTACCAACTTACAAACACTAAATTCTTCTTTTAAAAACATTTTACATGTTTTGTCTTTAAAACACTTACATTTTTCAATCTTTCTCTCCTTATTCCCCTCCCAGAGAGCCACCTCTCATAACAAGGAATAAAAAAAGTATAGCAGAATAAACCAACACATCAAAAAAGTTTGACGTTATGTGCAATACTCCCCACCTGTTACCTCCCATCTCTGTACAGAAGGTGTGGGAAGGTATCATCCCAGAACTTAAGTCTTCTTAAGAGGCAAACCTGTTGATAATTTTGCAGCCTTGAGCTTCAGTTGTTTTGTGGTTGTTCTTTCTGTGCCCTTTGTCATCATTGTGTGCATGTTGTTTAATTAACTGGCTCTACTTATCTCACTTTGCATCAGTTATTATTCTGTCTGATACTGTATCAGCAAGGCATCAATCACAATGTAGATGATAATTGTCAAAATGCCTATGTGGTTCTGTATGTCAAAATAACGGAGACTCTCCAAACAGAAGGCAGAAGAAATAAACCGTTTATTCAGACACCAGAGGACCAGATCCTGGAAACCAATACGCCCAATCCATCACAGCAGAGAACCACTACAGCCCAAAGCCTTCTGCCCCCTGCTGGGGCCTTCCCCAAAACAGTCACAGCCACCGTGTCTGCTCTTTCCCTCAGCTCTAACTGTCCTAACTGCTCTCACAGCATTTCCTGTGACACCATTTCCTTTTCCTCTCACCACATGCGATTTAGGCTTCCTGTGATATCAGCAGGTGACATGGCCTATTAATGGGTGGGAAAAATCTTCAAATCTAAATTTCTAGTACAGATCTTCTCCGTGGTCACTCATCATCTCATAGAGGAGGACATACGTGGCTGTAATGGAATAATGATTATTCCTCCATTCCTATAACCATTCTTCAAATGAGGGATCTCTTTATCTTCACCTCTGGAGAGTTTCACATATCAGGTGCTTGTCTTTTTGTTATGAACTTCCTTGAGGTGCCAAAGGCCTAGCAAAGGGTGTGGTCACAGTGAGCATTTTCTCAGCCTAATTCCAAACAGCTTTCCAAATGGTTGTGGTGATCAGCCAACAAGGCACTAGTGTGTCTGCATGCTCATAACTGTTCCAAAACTGACTATTCTGTCATTTTTGCCAATTAATTGATTGGCTAGTTGTGAGGTTAAATTTGGGAGCTGTCATGATTCACATTTCTTTTATTTTATAATAATATTTATATAAGTATATTAACATATATATAATAATTTTTTTAATGAATGAAACATTTGTTTAGTGCTTATTACAGGCAAAGCACTCTGCTAAGCGCTGAGAATACAAATTTAAAAGTAAAATAGTCTCTGTTCCCAAAGAGCTCATATTCTGACCAGAAGGCTTCCAGGGCAAGTCAAAGATGTGGATGGTCCTTGAGGTGCAGGGGCAAAGCAGAGGGGGATTCCTCTTCTTTAATGTCATTTCCACTGATAAAATCTTTGTAAAATGCTTTCTAGCTATGTGACCTTGGGCAAGTCATTAGTCCTAATCTCCTTCATCCTAAATACATGCATTTGAAATGTGAGGGGGTTGGACTTGATGGCCTCTAAGGTCCCCTCCAGCACTAAATCCAGGATCCTATTTCAGATAGTTACCTATATATCTTGGATACCAAACCTGTATCAGAGAAAGGCCATATAAAGATCCCCGGATCAACTGTTTCCTTTTTTATCCTAGTGATATTTTGTTCAAACAACAGCTTTTTAAGTCATGTAATTAGAATTTGCTATTTTATCTTTTCTAGTTAGGTCTACGCCTTGTTTGGAAAGAATTTACCCTCTTAGTCACAGAACTGAAAGGTAATTGATCTAGTCCTCTAACTTTTTATAGTGTGATCTTTAATATTCAGGCCCCGTTTCCATTCTGAGTTTATTTTAGTATGAGGTATGAGATGCTGACCTAAACCAAATTAGCCTACCAGACAGCTTTCCAGTTTTCCCAGCAGTATTTGTCAAATAGGGGGTTCATTCTTGGTAATTTACGTTTCCTGGTTTATTAAACACTAGGCTGAATTACGTGTGATTCTTCCTTTTCTAGTTTCTTCAATTCATCTATGTTTCTATTTGTTAGCCAATACCCAACAGCTATGATCACTGATTTATAATATAATTTAAGATTAGGAAGTACTAGTCTCCCTTCATTCCCACCTTTTTATATGTTATATTACATCCCTTGACATTCTAGAATTTTATTTTTATTTTCTGTAGCTCTGCAAAGTATCTCTTTCATGACCTGGTTGGTATAGCATAAAATCCATAAATCAATTTTGGTAATACTGTCATTTTATTCTATAAATTAGAATCCTTTCTTTCTGTATCATCTCATGTCCGCACAAAGTGTACCTGGTGATTTAAAGCAGGGCTGTCCAACTTTAGGCTATCTTAGGGCCGTATTAAAATAAAATAATTATTCAAGGGTCGCACCCAGAATAAAAAATACAGCACACTAACAGAAAGTGGAGGAACACATGTCATCAATACGACTATCATCAATACGACTGGCCAAGGTGCAAAGCACAAAAGCAAACACAAAACAACAAAGCGACAACACAACGGTATAAAGGTAAGTGCATGCTGATTAGTCTGCATCATACAGACAGAACACATCCCACAGATGGATTGAAAATTCTGTGCGATGTTTTGTCTGTAATATTACTTAAAAACACCAAAGAAAATTAACATCAATGAGATTATTAGTGATGGAATTGAAAAATCTAATATGCATGACATGCAAATTATTTTATTTTTTCGCTCATGAAAATTAAAACGCATAGGTGGGCTGCATAAAATCGCACTGCAGGCCACATTTTGGACAGCTCTGGTTTAAAGAAACCTCTATGGGCTGTTCTGTTACTTTTCCTATCCCTGTTTGGGAGAAGGTATTTTAAGGACTGATGAGTGGCTATCTGGAAAATGGGGTGGAATAGAGGAAGAAAAGGAGATGGTATTAGAAATATAGAGTTACTATCAAAAAAAAAAAAACAGCAGAAGGAAACAGAAGTGAATTCAAACAATAAAAAAACTACAGCATTAAATTCTGCCCAATCGCAGGGGACGAAGATACTACCCCCTAAGATGGGAAAATTTGAACTAGTAAGTGAATGATATTTATGGATAAGAAGAAGAAACATGTCCTGTCTTCAAAGGCAAGGAGCAATAAGGCAATGCTGCTTCTGTGAACTGATGATCCTCACTGCTACTTAGAGTTAAGTGAGGTCAGTTGATACACATATAGGCAAGGTGTTTTGAAATGACTTAATCTGACTCTGAGAGGAACGTGGTATACATACGGTGAAAGAGACCACAATGAGAAAAGGATCTCCAAGCTAACAAAACCTTAATATTTTCCACTGTTACGTGAAGCCACGCAGCTGATCTGGGCTTCTTCAGGCAACTAGGTGGCGCCATAATGCACAGATTGCTTCTTGGACTCAGGATGATCTGAGGCCAAATCCAGCCTGCCTCAGACACCTCCTAGCTGTGTGCTCCTAGGCAAGCAGGCTTCAGTGGCTCAGTTGTTAATGGAGATCACAACAGCACCTCTCTCTTAGGGCTGCTGTGAGGATCAACTGAGATATTAGTGGCAAAGCACTTAGAACAGAGCTTGGCACACAGTAGGTGCTTAATAACTGCATGTTCCCTCCCTCTTCTTTATCTATAATACCCAGAATTGAACACATTTTTATCATTATAATTATGTAGCATTCCCTACCTTTTTGTTCTTTTATCTACACAGCTGTAACTAATGTGTATTTCACTTTCTAAGTTCTGCTTATTTTACTCAGTATCAATCAGCTCATACTTCTCCAACTCCTTCAAATTCATCGTTTCACAAGACAGAGTAAAATACTATTACATACATGCACCATAAATTATTGAGCCACTCCCCACTTAATAGACATTAATTAATGAACAATCAACAGCATTCATTAAAGCACTTACTACCAGGCATTGTGCTGTTAGTGGCTGGAATAGAAAGCCAAAAATGATTCCTGTTTAGGCAGCCATTGCCTGAAGACCCACCATGGAGTCCATCTCATTTTCAGAGGGCTCCAGGGTTCAGGAAGTTCTGCAAGCCTCAGTGTGCCCTTTCATAACACTGACCCACTCCTAGTTTTTCTTTCATGGATCAAGCAGAGAAGGTCTGATCTATTTCCTTAGCATTTTAAACCTAACAAGTCCAAAAGAGAACCCATTTTCTTTACCCTCTTTTCCACCACCCCTCATCCAAATTTCCCTACTGTTACTGAAGGCATTAGCACCCTTCCAGGCACTAGAGCAAGAATTTTCTGTGGCTGCCTACTACCTCAAGGACAAAATACAAAATTAAAGCCTTTCCTAATTGGGCTCATCATGCCCTTCAGGCTTCTTTCATATAAAGTCAGTCCCTCCTACTATTTCCAAAACTTGAAACTACACCTTTCACTTCTTCCCTTTTTGCACAGGGCTCACCTCTTTCTCTTTTCAAATTATCTTGCAGTTACTTTTCTGTTTATGAATCACCTTAAACACAACTATGTAGACGATACTTTTCCTAATCCCTTCTCCTGCCCAGGAAGTTTCTTTTTACTCCAATGAAGATGCGATAAAAAGAGAACGAAAATTAGAGAAACCTGATGATTGTGGGGGCAATTTTTCCAAAAGAGACCATAGGCAGTAGGATTAAGAGTAGAAGGGAGTCCTTGATGAAAATGCCCATCTTTTCATCAGAGATTGAAATATAAAGGACAAGAACCTAGGGGAAAAACTCCAAGGGGCAGAGTAGGGGAGACAAGGGGACTCTTATTTTCTAAGTAAAGGGCAGGAGAAGGCCACTAGGCAGAGCATTTACTAGAGGACATGAACAAGAGATGCACAGGATCAGAAGGTATGAATGAGTGTCTAGTTGCACTGGTGGAAGTTACCTACATCAAAAAGCTGCTAGTTTCTATAACTGAAAGGATAAACTCTTGTTCTTTAAGGGTATGAAATGGGTGTGTCATATTCATAATGCAAAAGGCATTTAAGTAATATCATCTAAGATTTTTTTTAACATTACAAATTTCTTATTCCAACACTTTCAAATTGTCTAAATTGTCATAACCAAAATCAAACTTTATTGTGCCTAGTTTGCTAGCTCTCCTGCCACAACATTTCTTAAATGTTTCCATGGGTTTTTGGGGATATTACATCTCCTACCTCTGTGCCTTTGCAAGGGTGGTCTCCATGCATGGAGTACACTCATCCTCACCTTCACCTCTTATAAATTCCTAGATCTCCAAAGCTGACCTTAAGTGTCATCTTCTAGATAACGCCTTTCCTCATCGCCATCACAGATTCCCAAATTGGGTCACACCATACCCCTCAGGGGCACTAGAATGATGGGGGGAGGGGTAGTAGCCTTGGTGCAATTTGAGGGTATTGAATAAAAATAAGAGGGCAGTAGATGCATAAGGAAAAAAAAAAAGAAGAAGAAAATTTTGAAAAACCATTTGCACATGTTTCATTGTGTTGTTAAGCAAAATTGTCTCATTAGCATGGCTTTTGTTTCTTTTGAGTGGAAGTACTTTCAGCTGTTAAGTGCTAAGCCCCAGGCCCAGGGCCCTGTCAGGTGTGAAACCTGTGTGGGTGTGGATTGGTGACTTAG
>CM053622.1:21378714-21413520 GCA_028646595.1 Phalanger gymnotis
CCCAGCTCTGTGCAGGATAGACCTTACCTAGAGACCATCCAGGCTTTCCTGGGCTAGTGCCCTCCTTCCCTCTGCTGTTTTGTGGGTTCTGCAGTTCTAGAATTGGTTCAGAGCCATTTTTTTTTTTTTTTTTAGGTTTTTGGAGGGACTTGGCGGGGAGCTCATGCTAGTCCCTGCTTTCCTGCCACCATTTTGCCTGGGCAATAGACCTTTTAAAAAAAAAGAATGACATTGTTGACGAAGAAAATGGAGCATTTCTTGCGTAGTGAAAGAAGAAAAATAACTTTAGATCAAATGAGCTAATTGACAAAGCTTTAAGTACAGAATTTTATTGCTTTGTATGTTAGTTAACCTGATATCAGCAATGATGGACTGTAATATTATGCACAATTAATGTTAAACTCAGCATTTTTTGTTTCAGTAATGGTAGTTAGTCCATCTGGTGTATGGTGCCTTTTGCAAATGTCAGTGTTTTATTTCCTCATAAGAATTGAAAAGAATTAACAGAACAGACATAGATTAGTGTATATTAAATTGTAAAAACTAACTTCTTGACAGAAAATTAATGAATTTTTTTTGTTGTTGCCTTAATATTTGTAAAAGACCAAGTTGATCATCTTGTTTCACTAACTACTCTGAGTCGGTATTTTTGATCTTTTTTTTTCGAAATTCTCTCTGAACAACATTTTCTTTAGTTTTGTGGCACATCCTCACCAAAGAGGTTTAGCAGAGATATGCTTAAAATCAGGCAAAGCATAATTCCTAACACGCTGGTAGAATTGGATTTCCATTGACACAATGGGAGCCCATCATATGAATAATTAACATCTGATCAGCTGTTCTTGGCATTCTATAAAGCATATTGATTTAACTTAGTGAAAAGTATAACAGTTGAATTTGGGAATTACAGAAGAAACACAGATCATTCTCACAGGACTGGTTATAATTTACCACTGTCAAAATGATGACTTTGACCAGGTTGTAGGATTCTGTCTCTTGAGTTAGAAGGTACGTGTGATATCGTCCAACCTAACTGGTTCTGTTCCAAATGACAGTTGAGTCACTTACTCAAGGTCACAGAACGAGCTGGAGGAACAGCTGGAATTCAGGCTCCATCCCTCTGCTGTAGGTCGCTACACATGGTTGCCCTGAGGGTCTGGCCAGTTCTGTCCTGGTGGCCTCCTGCTGATGGGTGTCCAGGACCCTGGATGTGTGTGCCCATGGGTCTTAGGCAGTTATAGTAGCAGAACTCTTCACTGGTGTACTGGTCTAGTGCAAGTAAACTATAGGCTCTGGCTCAGTGTATCTCTCTCTTCCCTCCCCCGAGCAGTCTCAGAAAGCGTATGATTGATGTCCTATGGAAACATGAAGTCATGGAGTTAGAGGGGGCCTTAGAAATCATCTGGTGTAACCTTTCACTCAGTGCAAGATTCCCCTTTATACAACAGAGTGGTAGAGTGAACGTACATTAGGTGTGTCATCACTGACTTTGAAAATTGGAAGGGACCTCAGGGGAAGCACACTGAATATAATAACCCTGGCCCTAGAGTCTGTAAGACCAGAGTTCAGATACAGCTTTAGACTGGCTGTGTGATCCTGAGCAAATCACATACCCTATGTTTGCCTTAGTTTCTTCGTTTGTAAAATGAGGGTAATATTAGCACCTATCTCATGGAGCTGTTGTGAGAATGAGATAATAGTTCAGAATACCTTAAAATAATATCTAAATGCTAGTTGTTATTCTAACGCTTTCCAGGAGTGAGGGATGACTCATCTCCTTTTAAGTTTGAATTCTGGCACTGGTAGTTACTACCTATGTGACCTCATCCCTCCCTTTTTTTCTTCTGTATAATAAAAACATTAGACTAGAAGACCTTGAAGATTTGTCCCAGCTTTAAATTCTGTAGCCATGACAGGTGGCAATGGATATCTCCTTAAGATCTAAAGATGATCAAGTACTTCTTAGTATAACATAAAATATTATTTTAAGGGATCTCCTCATGTTACCCACCCAGCTGCCAAATTAATTTTCCTTAGAAGAGAACAAGTGACATGCACCATCACACTTGGTTTTGGTTTGTATTGTAGATAAATTACTATACTATCAAATTGAAAACACTCCAGATCTTAAGATAGTATAACAGATCTTATAGGATTATCATTGGGTTATTAGACCTGTAATTTTAAGTTGGCATAGGGATTCCTGGTGAGGAAATTCGGCCAACCGACATAGATCTACAATTATCACTCAACTTAGACCTGTAGTTCCCAAGAGGCCCTCAGAGAGTAAGGAGTTACTCTATCACACAGTCCAAGTTAGACTCGAAACCCCAGAGACAAGTCTGTCCACTGTGCTGCCCTGTTTCTCATAGCAATGCTATTCATTAGTGAAGTTACTTTAAAATGTATTTCATTGAATAGGAATATTAAGTACTATTGTGGCCACATCTGTCGTTTACCTGTTTAAGAAAAAACAAAGTCAAAGAAAGGCAACAAAGAAGCAGGAAGAATAGTCTTCAGAATAATCCTCATCATCTAAGATCTCTGTGGAACACATGTGTTTAATCTTTCTGGTTTGTCACTGATACTGTAAGCTGCCAAGGCACTCCATGGTGAATACAGGAATCGTTCACTGCATACGCTCTGGAGGAAGTGCATCATTAGGGCAGGTGTCGCCCTGCCAATAGGTGCTCAAGATCGAGGCTTTAACCCTGCCCCTGGTCTTCTAGACTGCCAATGCTGGGAAGCTACCCTCCTGCTACTTTGTGAGCGTCATTAGCCTTGAGCCAGTTGTGTCCCAGGGTAGCACGAGAAAAATCCACTCTAGGTATGTGCCCATCTCTGGGGAGACTCCATCCTACCCCTTGGGATTCTTGGACAAATTCACATAAAATCAAAGGCCGTGTTTGCCCGCAGAAGTTTTTACTGAGAAATGGCCAAAAAATTAAGTGTGACCGCTCATTGTGCTATGCGAATTTTTGTTTCCTTTCTCCTTTGGAAAAAAAAATACCTTCCAAGCTAAATTCTAGAAGAAAATGGCATAGAAATTTTAAGAGCTAAAAATGCTGTTTTAAATGGGTTTTGCAGTGACCCTACAAATATTTACAATAGAACCACAATTCAGCATTATGATGTCAGTTTGGCACATTTGTGCTTTCTCATGTCGTATGGTTTATTTATGTCATACTGCTCGTTTGCTGTATCCATTCATCGTAAGTATGTCATTTAGGAGCCTCAGAAACCACAGAGAGAGCATTCACATGCTTTGTTTTCAACTCTGCTGCACTGCCAATTTCATGCACTTCCAACGTCTGGAATCTTGGCCCTGCGTATGCTCCCTCCACCAACACCATTACTGCCCCTCCTGGGATTTTAGAGTCCAGTATTAGAGAGTTTTGGCCAAAAACATGCCTTCCATCTATCCTAGTGATAAACCACTCCACCTCTGACCCTGGTGATGCTTGAGTTACATACATATAAGCCATTGCCAGACCACGATCATAGTCTTTCTGTCTTGCGAGAATCTGCCAGACTAGGTCCTGTTGGAAGACTGCCTCCATGCCATGATGAGACATGGGCTTAGCTCAGGTCTCACTGTCCACAGGAAGCGTTTGCTGGTCCTCTCAGCTGTTATTGCCTTCCATCTCCAGTCACGTTCCATTTACTCTGTATGTACATTTTGAGTCCCATCTCCCCTTCCTCCTCCTCTCCCCATTACAGTGCAAGTTCCTTGAGACTAAGTAGTGTTTTTTGTATCACCAGCATTTAACTTAGCTTCATTTAAAAATTGCTTGTTGATTAATTGGAGATCACTATTTTAGTCTATTACCACATGAGACAATAGTCACTTGTCTCCTTCAATAGGAAGGCTTGTATAAAGCAGGCAGTTCAACAAGTTGTGTAGTTTGTCACAGAATCACAGCCTTTTAGTGTTGAAAAGGATCTGCCACACCCTCAGATTCAGGACTTACTTGAATAAAAATCATTTCATCTGCGTCATGACCGAGGATCAACCGTTCAGCTGATGACTCCCTGGAATGACTAGTGATCGCTGGAAGCCTTAAGTTCTGCCTCAGAAATTTGATATGAGCTGAGAAAGGGTATAAATAAGAGAACAGTAGGATGAGAAATGCTTTGTGTCACTGTCATTTGCAAAGGAATTATGAAATAGGGAAATGTGTTTAGGAGAAAGTCCGTGCTCTGACCTAAAATCACAACACATGCTGGGGTGTGCTTAGGAAGGAGGCATTGTTGTGATATCTTCACTGTAGCCTAGGGTTTCTCTCTTTTTGTAGTGCTGGTGAGCCCCTATGGTTTAAATGGGACGCTGACAGGCCAGGCGTATAAGATGTCAGACCCAGCCACCCGCAAGCTAATCGAGGAATGGCAGTATTTCTACCCAATGGTGCTGAAGAAGAAAGAGGAGCGGAAGGAGGAAGAGGAGTTGGGATACGATGATGATTTCCCCGTGGCGGTTGAAGTAATCGTTGGTAAGAGAAAATGTTTTGCCCGAAGAACTTTTTCCTCCTCACTTAATTTAAAAATAATAATTCAGATTCACCAGAAACATCCTTCATTACTTTCCTGTCTTGTTCGGTGACTCTCTTGGCACAGCGGAGCATGCTGAGTAGTTCTCTCGCCTGAAGCTCTGATGGTCCCTGTATCCCAAATGCTATTATCATCCTACCAGGCAACTTATTTAAGCAC
Source organism: Phalanger gymnotis (assembly GCA_028646595.1). Lineage (NCBI taxonomy): Eukaryota > Metazoa > Chordata > Mammalia > Diprotodontia > Phalangeridae > Phalanger > Phalanger gymnotis. The sequence goes on from CM053622.1 coordinate 21,383,422, forward strand.
CTGCTCACTGTTGAAGGGATAAAACCTGTAACTGAATGTAACGCTTGATTGACATCACAGTTTTGACCACTGAACGTGGGTCTTAGTTATGGTGAACCGAATAGTCTTGTGGCCCATTTCCAAGGTGTGTTGACTTTGTTTTTGCTGTCACTCCTTCCAGGCGGGGTTCGTATGGTGTATCCTTCAGCCTTTGTTTTGATCTCTCAGAATGACATCCCAGTGTCTCACAATGTCGTCAGTGCTGGAGGTCACGTTGCTGTTGGCCAGCATGGAGTTGGAAGTATGAAAGACCCCAGTCATTGTGGGATGCCACTCACCCCACCTACTTCTCCAGAACAAGCTATCATAGGTATGTGGAATGATGTAATTTCGGTTAGAAGGGGATCTGAGGGATCCTTTAGTCTTCATTTTACAGGCAAAGGTAGCTAAAGCCCAGAACTAAGTAACCCTATGTAGTAATTAGAACTAGTTTTAAGCGGCAAACCAAACTAAATTCTATAAAGCTAACTGAGTGAAAAGTCTCCTGAATAGTAACGAGTTCCATGGCTGCTGTATATTATCATTTCTCAAACCAGTCAAAAAGCTGCCACATTTACATTTTTGTAATTCCCTGATGGTAGAATCATATTGCATAGTATGGGCAAGTATCTGCAAACTTGAACACGTCAAATGTTAGAATATATTGTTCTTAGTTTCATTGGCATGCCTCTTGTATTTTGCCCAGTTTTACACATCCATTGGTATGTGACAAGTTTTGTTCAAATGCCAGGTGGCAAAAGGCATGCTTCCCTTTTTATAGCCAACAGAAACTAAAGTCTACAGAGGTCAGAGCCTTTGCCCACATTACTGCAGCCAGAGACAGAACTGGGAATAAGAAGCTGTCAACTTTATTCCTAGCTAGAATTCTGTGCATTAGGAAATTCTGCCTTTCTAAAGTCATTAGAGTTGACAGGCAGCTGGGGTATGGGAGGAAGGAAGCCTTGTCAATATTCTCAATTGACTACATTGTTAGTGAACATCAATGCTGGCAGAACTCCAGTGGAGGAAATGGGGAAGCTGTAGATTTTGCAGTGTTTATAGAATTGGAGAAAGTTTTTTTTTTGTTTTGTTTTTTAATTGATAAGCTTGGAAATCATTTCAATTAAGGCCGCTTTTGCTCCTGGGTCAGCTAACAGATTACCCTTGTAACTCTTAGTTTGTCATGCTTTAGTCATTTTCACAAGGGAAAAGAATTTGGTCAGCAAGGTTAAGGTAGCCCTTACCACTTATTTCTCACCAGAAGTCTTGGTCTTTCACTGAACTATAAAATCGTATTTATAATAATAGATTGCCGTCACATGCCATCTCAATAGCTGAGCCGGGGTTTCTTAAAATACTCTAATTTTGGCCATCCTGGGAGCAGAACATGAATTCTTAGTAGATGGAGATTGGTAAAATTTTAAGTTTTTTTCATCCCTTTTGAAATAGTCCAGATTTATTGTCTCATTAACAATCACATCTACCAGTAGTACCTGTAGATAAATAGTAGTAGGTATATTAGAACAGAGCATATGTATGCCCTGTGAAATTTGCATGAGATTGGTTGGCCTAATTAGTCATGAGTTGTTACTATGTGTTCTAGTTAATGATTTAAAGCCTTAGATGCAATTCAGCGAGTTTATATTGTTCTGAAAGTAGAACTTTAGCTGTGAACCATTAAGTATAACTATTGACTTAACCATACAATAAAATTCTCCTAAAACATTCAGATAAATGTAGTAAGCTCCATGGAGAAAGCATAGGGGAAATCCTTCTACAAAATACTTCTTGTAATGGCACAGTGATCAGAATTAAAGTATTATATTTAGTTCAAAGTTTGCATCTCATTAAAGATAAAGCTAAAATAAAGATTAACCAAAGGCCAAAAAAGATAACTAATTGCAAAATGTGTCATTTTCATAGTAATATAAAATTACCCAAATTATACATATTGTATACTGGGTCTCTACTTAGGCCACTGAATGCAGCGTTTAAACTAATCAGACTCAGACACCCACTCCTCTCTCCACCTTCATTTCTTTTCTGACACCCACTGTTTCACTTGTGACAGTTTAGTGGCCGCACGACCAGAAATGATTGGGTTCATTGGCTTTCTAATGGCTTTAATAGTGTGTCCAGTTTGACAGTAGGGGTTCTGTTCAGGAGGGCTGGTCTGTTTTGTTTGAGGTTTACAAATACTATGACTTCTCATTTGGATAGGGATTCCACTTTTTGTGTTGCTCTTGTTACATAATAAAAACATCTGGACAAAATAAGTATAGAGACATGAAAAAACACTCCTACAATGAAGGTATAACTTGCATCTCAACTCTTTTAGAAAAGTCAGCCTGAATTTCCTCAGTGTTACCTTTATAGTTTGTCTCCAGTCATAGAGGCAGAACCAAGATGGCAGAGAGAAGGTCATAGAGGTGGTCATCTTTTGCAGCCTTTCTAATTTAGGAATCCCCTCCAGCTCATAAGCCTCTGCTTCGACAGCTCCAGTGTTCATTTTGACAACCTCTGTTATTTTTGATTGGTCTCATGGCACTCTGATCGCCCCACCAGATTTTTAGTGCCTTGGGGAGCTGGAGCATGTCACCCACCATATTTCTTTTCTGTAAGCCTTTCAGCATTTAGTGTGATGTTAGACACAGAGGAAACATGCAGCAATTATCTGTAGAATTGAAATGAACTGTGTGGCATTATGAGATAAAATTGAAAAGCTTTTATAGAAGTTAACTATATATGTTTTATAATAAAACTAAGCATCTATACATAAATATATATATACACATAACTACATTTGTATATGTATGTGTGAATATATAATGTGTGTACACACACACACACACACACACACACACACACACACACACACACACACAAAATCATCTAGCCTCTAAATTCTTTTCCAGGAAACTAGAAAAATTGCTGCCCTTCAGAGAGATGTGTTAGGGAGGAGGAGGAGAGGAGTCCTTGAGGAAATACACCGGGATGAGCCAAAGGATAGTAATAGTTGTGTTGAATTTTGCCAAATGTAATCATGTGTCTCATGTGACTAGCAGAACAACACCTTTAGCAGTGACTTGGAACACCAAAACACAGTGAATTTGTGTTGCAAATTGAAGGGCAAGTTCATTGAAATTAAATACAGATCTTTCTATTGCAAACTTATTGAATGCATAATCAACATTATATTTTTCATATCAGACAGACTAGATTAATACTGGTTCAGAAATTGTGATGGTCATTTGGATTTTAGTATTTGTCTTGGATAAGACAGTATGAAAAAAACAACCCTAAAGCCCGCAGCAGCCGGACTCTTCCAAGTTGTGCAGCCCATGTGCCTCCCAGGCCAGCAAAGAAAGCCTGTGTACTTTGTGGAGATGGCCTCACTCAGGGTTAGAGTCCTGACACATCAGCGCAAGTGGGTCTGCTTGAAATGTGACCTTGGGAAAGCTCCCAGGCACAGGATAGTCTACCATTTGAGGCCACTCCTGGGTTATGTGACTGTCAAGCTCCCTCTACTGTTCCCTCTTGTGTTTGAAAATAGTCGGCATTCAGGCTTAAGAAAACCAGCCATGCCCTTTGTGAAGGGAGGACAGAAGCCCGGGTAACTGTGCTGGCTGACGTGGGTTTGCCCCCTGCAGAGAGGTCATTCCAAGTACAAAAGCCAGACAGAAATTCCTGGGTGGCAGGGAGCCAGTATCTGCTGATGTTGTCAGTGATTAAAGTGACTTCCATATTAAACAATGGCCTTCTAGCTAGTCTTTTTTTTTTTTTTTTAGTAAAAACAATTGACTTTTATGGGAAGCAATTCAGTTAAAGTGTAAGATTGGTTTCAACAGTTCAACACGATTGGGAGCGTTGTGAGATCAAGCCTCCAGGAGCCACACGTTCAGTGCTTTACTGTTGGAACTTAGATTCCCCTTCTCCTGGTGTTCATCTTCACTCTGTTTAGAACTAGGCTGCCCCCAGGTGCCTTTTAAAGCCATGTATGTCGTGTGACTAGTTCACCATTTAACTGAAGGGAGGACCAGCAAAACTTCAACATATCAGAAACCAGTGAACCCCACAGCAGTATACGCTTGTGCCCTACAAGGCCATTTTGTCCATCGTGACACGTTCTGGCCTCAGAGATGTAGTTGAGAGTGTTTTCAGTGGGAAGGGTGACATGGGATGAGGGCTGAGCAGCTTGACCCACACGATTTTCTGTTCTCTAGAAGGCCGCTGCAGGCAATGCCCTGATCACGGTGTCACAGGTACCTACAGAGCTCTTCTGTTTTTCCCCAGGTGAAAGTGGAGGTCCTCCAAGCACCATTGGTCACTTAGCTGCCCAGGAAGGGATGGCTACTATGCACAGTCCAAAGAGATCAGGGGAGATTCCTCCAAAACTCCATAGTCACATGGTCCACAGAGTTTGGAAGGAATGCATCCTCAACAGAACGCAGCTCAAGTAAGTTTCGTGTAGATGCCACAACCAAAGTTCAGTAAGGAGGCTCCTTCTCTTTCAGCTCTGACTTTTCTGCCTTTTGACTTCAGGAGATGTGATGAGAAGGTGTTTGGCTGAATTCCATAGATTATCAGACCATAATTTATATTGAATTTTAGGTTAGGGATGGTTTCTTGAAAAAATGCTTTCTTATTTCTTGAGAAAATTGCTTAGGAGAAGAATTTACATAGGCAAGACATCCACTAAGGCTTTCTCCAAGATAATGACAGGGGATTTTATCATCGTGGATAAAATGCCTAACCTATAGGAAGACTTGAGTTTAGATGTGGCGTCAGACACTTACACCAGCTGTGTCACCTGGGCAGGTCATTTAACTGTTTGCCTCTGTGTGGAATAACGAAGGCCCTGTCCAAATTGTCGTGGAGTGCTTATTTAGCGTAGTGCCTGACACATGGTAGCAGCTGCCGTTGTTATTATATTCAGGACAGGATTCAGGGAGTTAGAGACTCCTGTGTCTAATGAGGATTGTGCATTCTGTGGATGCAAAGGAGAGTGAGTTCTGGCCTCCTTTTTGGTCCTTTTTTATATGCTAAGCTTATGTCTTGATTGGTAGGAAATTATTAGCTCAAGCTGGTAGCTTTTCTCCTGCCTCCACTAACTGCAGAACCTTTGAAATCTGCCCCAAGCTTGTGGCAGGGAGCTGTTTTGATCCTATTGACTCGGGACATATTTATCTCTGTGGGGAGATAAATAAATGCTCCTCCCTCTTTGCCCAAGAATGATTTCCTTCTGTGGTTTGGAAAGTTGGATTCAGTGCAGATTTTGTAAGAAAAAAAACAAAGCAAATTAGCCCTAAGTAGAGAATACACTGGTTTGAAATTAACTGATCTCTAAAGGGAATTATATCCAATGCATAATGATCCAACTTACCAATACACCCTAGAAACAAATGTTGCCTGATTTCATTTCTGACTTAGTGGGTAGCATCTACTCTCTTAAGCAATAGTGCTAAATAAGTCTTAACTTTGGGCATAGAATTATAATAACAATCCTGTCAAGTCTAAGTGTATTCATTTTGTAATTAGCAAAATGTGCTTTAGACAAGATAAAATCATAATTTTGAAATAGATGCAAAACCAGTCTTTTCAACAGGCACTGAGCTGATCCTATATTGGACTCTCTTGTGGCTTGTTGGGTTGTTAGTGGAGGAGGATGTAGGAGAGGTGATAGTGGATGAAATCTTCTCTGTTGAATTCCCTTTACGATATTATAGAATTAATAAGTCATCCTCAACCAAAGATGCTCCAAAATTTCATATTAAAATAAGGGGCCCGGAGGTATTTTTACTAGTATAAGTTGATTCTTTTCTGTCTGATAAAATATAATTTTCCCAATAATATTTCTGTCTAATATTGTTATGATTGATTTTCTTCGTTTAGGTGAGCCCTACTTTTTTTTTCCTTTCAAAGTTTGATTATGTGCCTCTGTTTTTACAAGATATATTTTTGTCTGTAATTCTTGATAAATATATATATATATCCATATATATACATATCAATATAAATGATGTAAACCAGATATGGTCTTTAGAATTTTCTTGGTATTTACACGTATGAAATAGTGGGAATGCCAACAGGTATATATTCACTTATAGCTATTTTATAGGCCATTTTCTAGTCAGCATTTTATTCTTTACTTTTCTTATATTTATCTCTTTGTGGTTTTTATTTTCACTGTTCCTTCTCACCCACAGATTACATATTTGACCTAGCTCCCTTGTATCTGAAATATAAATTATTGAGGTGACTTCCCTGAGAAAGAGTCAGGGAAATGGTGAGGACCACCTTCAGTCACTGCTAGGAGACATTGCAGTCTTAGTAGTAGCTTAAAAAATAATGATGCATCTGTAAAATGCCACATAAATGTCAAAATATCCTTATTTCCATTTACAGAAAGTCAGTATATTTATGATCATAGGTCTAGAGATGGAAGAGACCATAGAAGTCATCTAATCCTTGCAACCCTCTTATCTCACTAGTGATAAAAGTGAGGCTTTGAGAGCTGAGTTGTCTTAGCGTGGCTTACACAGACAGTCAAGGATAGAGTCAGTATTTGAACCCAGCTCTCCCGACTCCACGTCCTGTGCTAAGGAGTAATGGCTCTGCCACAGCCTTCCTACCTCTTTCTTTCTGTCCCTGTTGCCCACTGTGGTTAGTAATAAAGGTAGAGATTACATTTTTTTTTTACTAGCTAATGCTTGATCTTATAAAACACTTTTTGTTCCATATCTTTGTATGCCATAAGAATCCCTGAAAAGTTAATTTTCAACTGAGCTGACACCTTTTATGTTGTCCTTCAATGCTGGTTCATAGTAGAGCTGTACAAGACATGGTTTACAGTGTTACGTGCACAGAAGCTTTGAAGGAGCTTGCTGTCCATATGGCAGTATGCATGGAAAGCTGGCCTCGAAGCCAGGAAGGTCTGGGTTCAGTGACTGCCTCTGACACATGCTAGCCATGAAACTTTGGGCAAACATTGAATGCCTCAGGACTTTAGGCAACTGAGACTTTAAGCTGTAGAGAAGGCTCTGACTTGAACTGGTAGAGGGATTTAATTTTCTGTTTCCCCTGAAGTCACACGGCCAGTTTCTGGCTCTTGGACATCATGTCTTTAAGGGATTTTTTGAAAAGCAGATGCAAATAGTTGGCCATAGTCTTGCTCTCCCACCTCTGAGCCCAGGGAGTGCCCTGGGCTTGAGCACCAGGCGCATCCTAACTGTCTTCACTTGGGTCCTGTCAAGCCCAGCTTTGGCAACAATGACCAGACTGGTGTCTAGCCATCATGATTAGTGTCTCCAAGATGGTTCAGAGAACCCCAGAGGTATGTTGTCTCCTCTGTGGAAGGCCCATTTGGGGAGTGAGGATGATTGCTAATGGATTTATCTTTGGGGGTTTTCACTGCAGGAGGAGTCAAGTCTCAGCTCCACACTTGGAGGAAGAAGCCTCTAGCGAGTGTCCTCCTCCTCCTTCGTGGGGTTTTGTGGATCCTGCCCAAAGAGCCAGCTGTTCCTGTTCCAGGTAGGTGGGGAAAAGGCTGGGAGGTGGGAGGGAGAAGCTATTTTCAGCTGTTCCATGAACTTTCCTTCATGCTCATGGCCACCAGAAATGACAACTCCAAGGATGTCCTCTCCTCACTTCAACCAGAATAACTGAAATGGAGTTCATCATATTTCCCCCAACCAGCTGCCCTTCTCAGGTGTACCACTTCACTGAAGACTGTCCTTGAACCTTTCCCCTATGTCCTTTGTTACCAAATCCTAACATTCCTTCTTTCAGAGTCTCTTGGGTTAATCCTTCCATTCCATTTGTACAGCCATCACTTTAGCACCCAGGTCCTTTCCCTGAATGCCTGCCCTGCCCACCTGCGGATGGGAAGCACACCTTTATATGGCATTTGGAGGTCATGAAGTGACATCCTGACAACAACTCTGTAGTATACATCTTTATTTCACAAGTGAGAAACTTGGGCTCAGAGGGATTGTGTCACTTACTGAAAAGTCCACAAGGCTCCTGAGAATCAGAAGGAAGACTCAAAGCCTTCTCTGAGGACTCTGCATCCTGGCCTCTTTCTGTTGCCCCTTGTTACTAGACCAGACTTCTGAAGGCACTCACCATCTTACTCCCCTCCTCAGAAACTTAGAAAAGTAACCCAACAGAACTCTAGCATGTGGCCACTGTCACCTTATTCAGCTATATTTCCCATGATCCCACATATTTCTTCTCTGTTCAGACTGAAATGAGATTGTGTGTGTCAAGGTGAGGGTGAGGGAGTGGGGTGTGTCTTCCACTATATAGACCTGAGAGTTCATCTACTCTGACTCCTTCATTTTACAAAGGAAGAAGCTAAGGCTACAATAGAGAAATGACTTACTCAAGGTCATGTAGCTTGTGAGTAAAGAACAGGAACCCAGGTTTCTTGATTTCTAGTCTTGTGATTTTTCCACATGGGCCTTCAGGTAATTGAAGTGATGCAAATCAGATCCTTTCTTCCATCAATAAGGCAGTAAATGTTACCAAATACCTGTTATGCTCCAGACACTGTGCTACGTGCTGGGGATACAGGTCCCTGCCCTTAAAGGAGCTTACAGTCTAGTGGGGGAGACAACAAGCAGATAAGCGTGTACAAACAAGCTGTGTACAAGGTAAAGACAAGGTGAGAGAGGGAAGGCTTCTTGTAGAAAGTGGGATTTCCAGGAGGAAGCCAGGGAGGCCAGGAGGCAGAAATGAGAAGGGAGAGCCTTCCTGTGGGATGGCCAGAGAAAGTGCCCCCAGCCAAGAGAATAGAGGGTCTTGTTCATGGAACATGTAGGAGGCCTGTGTCACTGCATCAAAGAAGGTGTAAGAAAACTGGAAAGGTGTGAGGGCTTTGAATACCAAACAGAGCATTTTCTGTTTGTTCCTGGAGGCAGTAAGACTCCTAGGTTGTGAACCAGAGGACGGGAGGATGGCATTGCCCTCTATAGTAATTATGTGGTTTGTCCTTCGTTCTCGAAGAGGACCATGACATGACTTGCCAGTTGACTTTGATTTGAGTGAGGGAGGTCTGTGCAAGGTCACCAGCCTCACTTTCTTCTCCAGAGCCATCTGGGTGCAGTGCCCAGATATTCATCAGGAGAACCAGAGATGGCCCAGGATGCATTGGGAGACCTTGGCCCTTTTAAGCTAAGGTCTTTTCAAGTTCTCACTTTGAGTGAAACAATGCCAATTTAGTGAATAGGCCTCTTTAAGAAGTGAGTCTTGACTTGATGGCCCCTTTAATAAAAATAATAATGAACATGGGAGTTGAGATGGTTTAGGGTAAAAGACAATATTTCTGCTTTGGACAAGTTGAGTCTTGGATGTCTACTGGACATCCAGTTTGAGATATCTGAAAGGTTGCAGAGAGATTGGTGCAGGATTGACAGATTTGATAATTATCAGCATAGAAATGGTAATTAAATCCGTGGGAGCTACTGATGAGATCACCAAGTGAAATGGTATAGTGGAAGAAGAAAAGAGGGTCCTGAAGGGAGCTCTTGGGACTTTATGTCACAGACATCTGGAAGTCAATGGACAAATTTCTTTATTATTATCTATTGATTCCAAAACTATTATCATTCCAGTTAATAGTTTCTTTTTCAGTGGTACCTTCATTTGCATAGCACATGTGTTCCATTGAAATCTAATTAGATAATAATGTATTAGGAGTGGGTCAATATTAAAATAATCCTCAGTCCAATCCCATTGTTAAGGATTTGGTCAGTCCCTGTAGCCCTGCTAAATCACTCACCTTTCTGGGTGGAGCTTTCTCCATCTGAATGGTGAGAATGATAACTGACCCTACCCCTCTCCTGCCTCTAGTGGGGGAGGTAGTGACCTAGGAGAGCTGTGCTTTGCAGCAACATTCAACCTAGCACCTCACACTTAGTGATTATTGAATGTTTCTCTGTAATGTTGAATGAAGGTCACTGAGCAGCAAGAAAACCTCCTTGGGAAACAGGGGCAGAGACACATGTGAGCTGCCTCAGTGGAGCTGAAAACCCTTTGAATGTGAGAGTGAAGGGGTTGGCCAGAGTCCCTGGGAAGGCCCCTTGTGTTATTGTGAGAAGGTTAAAATGAGGATGGAGGGGTAGTCAAATGAATGTTTTCATTGTTGGAAGCTTTCAGTGACACATCTTTAGATAACATGAAAAGGCTTAACCACTAAGTGCCAAGCTCTAGTTGGAATGAGACATTAAAACACAGTGGTCACTTAACCAAGGACCATTTCTCAGTGTGGCAGAATTATTGAAGTTGGTAACCTCAGAGAAAGTCTTTTCAACTCTGCCAGGTCTCCAATTTAAACAGCTTACTGTAAAATTTCGATCCAAAAGCTTTTTAAGAAGCCAAGACCTGTTGAATCTGTTTCTGTAAAAAAAAAAAAAATTATTGATGACTTTTAGCTTTTTCATTGCATTAACTTCTGTATTGTTTTCTTCAGCCCACAACCATGGAACCCTCCCTCAAAACAAAAAAAATGCACTTCACTCTCACCACCAGACATAGAGACTGTGTCCTCCTACACTCCCATCTCCTTCGTGAAAGTGTCATTGTATTTCTTCATTTGCTTGGGTGGGGGTGTCAAACTGTTCAGCTATTCAGAATCGAACAGAGTTGTGGGTCTCAACAAATGAGATCTCAAACACCCTCTGCTTCCCTCCCTCTTTCCCTCTTAAACTTTTAGCCATTTGTAGCTGAGCCTTTAGTAAATCATTGTTGTGCTGTACTCAGCAGTAACCTCCTCATGCTCCCTGCCTTCTGGTGTCCTACCCAAGCACCTGCAACTCCTGCTTGGCCTCTGATTAAGGAGTAACCTGCTTCTGTCTAAGGATTTGCTGTGGCAAAGGCTACTCAAAGTCTTAGAGTCTTTCTTTCAGTGTTTTATTGCATTTTTATTTCTTTTGAAAATATTTCCTAATTACATTTTTTGTCTTAATTTTTAAAATTTTGAGTTTCAAATTCTTTCCCTCCCTCACCCATTGACAAAGCAAAAAATACAACACCCATTATACCTATAAAGTCGTGCAGAACGTATTTCTGCATTAGCCACATTCTGAAAAAAATGCAAGAAAAATAAAGAAAAAAAGATGCCTTAGTCTTCATTCTGACTGCATCAGTTCTTTGTGTGGAGGTGGCTAACGTTTTATCTCCTGAGTCCTTTGGAGTTGTTATGGATCATTGTATTGATCAGAGTTAATAAGTCTTTCCCAGTTGATTAGCTTTGCAATATTGCTGTTGCTGCGTCGATTGTTCTTCTGATTTTGCTCACTTTACATCAATTCATATAAGTCTTCTGAAAGGTTTTTCTGAAACCATCCCTTTCATCATTTATTTTAGCACAATAGTATTCTATCATGTTCATAGACTGTAACTTGTTCAGGCATTCTCCAATTGATGAACACCCGTCTCAGTTTCTAATTCTTAGCTAACACAAAAAATAGCTGCTAGAAATATTTTTATGCATAGAGTCCTTTTTTCTTTTTCTTTGATCTCCTTGGGGTATAAACCAAGAAACAGTAATGCTGGCTCAAAGGGTCTATACAGTTTTATGGCCATTCTAGCATAATTCCAAAATTGTTCTCCAGAATGGTTGGACCAGTTCACAACTCCACCAATAGTGCATTAGTGTACCTCTTTTCCCCCATTCCCTCCAGCATTTGTAATTTTCTTTTTCTATCATTGTAACCAATCTGATGGGTGTGATACCTCATATTTATTTTAATTTCACATTTCTCTTATTATTAGTGATCTAGAGCATTTTTTCATGTGACTATTGATAGCTTTGATTTCTTCTGAAAACTGCTTGTTCATATACTTTGACCATTTATCAACTGGAGAATGGCTTTTGTTTTTATAAATTTGACTCAGTTCTCTATATGTTTGAGAAATTAGATCTTTATCAGAGAAGTATATTGTAAAACTTTTTCCTACTTTCCTTCTAATTTTGGCTGCATTAGTTTTGTTTGTGCAAGAGCTTTTTAATTTATATACTCAAAATTATCAATTTTATTTCCCACAAACCTATCTCTTGTTTGTTCCTGAACTTTTCCCCTAGCCAAAGATCTGATAAATAATTTCTTCCATGCTTCCCTAATTTGCAAAATCTTATCAAGTCTTAATAAAAAAAATCTTCTGAAGCAGATCAAGCTGTAGGGTAGTTATATAGCATAGTCTTGATAAGGGGTAGAGTTGTACCCCAGAAAGATGGCAGCCTTTCCCCTAGAGACACCTACCTAAAGCGCCATAAGGGTAGAGGTAGAAAAGACTGGCCCAGGTGCTGACGTGGTGACGGGGCCTTGCTAGTAGGCACTAGTAAGGGAGCTAGATGAAGCTGCAGGGAAGGTGCGGCTGCCTGATGGATTGAGCAGGAGTCATGCCATGCCCCATAGAATGGCCCAGCACTCTCATCACTTCTCCCTGGGGCTGTGGCAGCAGCTCTGTGATGGGCCTTCCTGCCTCGGCTCTCCTCTAGGCACAGCTGCCCAAGTGCCACGGCCAGAGTGCGGGCAGACTTTATCACACTGCCTCAGAAAGCTTCAGTGTCTCCGTATTGCTGTACGCTGTGAAAGAATTCCTTTTTGATGTCAATGTAAGAGGATTCAGAGGGTACCAAAGAGGTATTCTGAGCCACTTTTATAGATCTTCCTTTGGTTCATTCCAACCAAACAGGCTTGTTTCCTATTCAGTCTCCCATCTCTCTGCCTCTGCCAAGGCCATCTTTATCCCAGTCTTAGCATGTTCTCTCTCCTCACTGCTACTGCTTAAAATACCTTACTTACTCAGAGTTCAGCTAGAATGCCACCTCAGCCAGAGGCCTTCTTTCTCTTCCCTCAGCTTCTTAGCATCCCATCCACCCCCCTCCATTCCTTTGTGTGTGTTTATATCTAGTACTTAACTGAATAGGTGATGTAAACTGCCAGAGGTTAGAGATTTCTTTTTCTTTTCCCTCTCTGTCTCTCTGTGTTTGTATCTCTGTGTTTGTCTCTCCCTGTCTCTTTTTCTCTCTGTATCTCTGTCTCTGTCTATCTGTCTATCTGGCCAAATGCTTCCATAAAGGAAACATGGTTCTTCTGGAGAACGTTGCCCACCCTATTACCACCACCCTCCTGCCTCACTCAGCTTTGGACAGGCTTTTTAAACCCTGTCAACTCCAAGGCAGCCAACCCCATTATGGAACAGCCCTAGGTCTCCATGTTTAACATCTTTATAGGTCAAGATGGCCAGCTGGCTCTTTTGCTAAACCATGCCATTATGTCCCTAGAATCAGTTTTATTAGCCACTGGAGTGTCGTTTCATGTAGCTCTGTGTAATTTAATGCTACCCTGGTGGCCTTCAGTGGTTGCTCCAATGCCAGTCCAAGGGCCAGGCTTTCTTTTCTGGAGTGATTTATCTTTGGGCAGGATCTGGCTGACCTGCTGCACAGCTCCATGTGCAGATTAAATACCAGCGGGGCCTTCAGGGCCCCACTGAGCAGCTTCTCACCCCAACAACTGCCCAAGAGTTTGTTAGGAAGGAAGCAGCCTAGTTACTCCTACTCAAGTGTGTGAGAGCTTCTTTCTGCATTCTCACCCACAGAAATAATGGTAATAACCCACATTTTTGTGGCACTTAACGTTGGGCAAAGCATCTTCCATAGAGTGGTCTGTAATGTAGGTGATGCAGGTACTTTTAGCCCCATTTAATACATGACAAAACTGAGACTCTGTGAGGACAAACGGCTTTCTAGTGGTCGCCCAGCTTCAGAATTCCAACCCTTGATTCTCCTGCCTCACGCCCAGTGACCTTGGCTCAGCCGGGTGTCATCCTCACCCTTTTTAAACTTGAGTCTGTGAAGTGCAGGCTGCTTTTACTCATTCTTTCTCACATAGTATTACTATATTCACTTTATATTGCACATCTCGTTAGGAGGTCATGGGGATTCCCAGACAACAGTGTCTTATCTGTCCAAGATTTTTGTTAGCTAAGTAAGGAGCTTTCTTGTAGATCCGCTGACTTTTCTAAGTCCCTGTCTGAAGGAAGCAACAATAAAGGTTATGAGATGGGGTCGGGTGGGGGGTGTTGTTTGGGGGAGTTGTGGTGTTAATGGTTTTTTTTTTAAATTAAAGCATTTCTTAGCCATGAAAGTTCTCATCCTTTCCGTTAAGTCCTATGTGATTTTTCGAAAGTCATGAGGCCTTTAATAGTATGAAAATAATTAGATTCCTCTGAATAAAGTGAGTAGAAGCACACTATTTGTATTTCTCCACAAGTGAATCTCCTACCTATTCAGCCTTCTCGGGATTAATTCCTCTTATTCTCCTAAGTTGTACTGAGTCTACTTTATTTACGGGCAATTAAAAGATGGACGCTTGCAGTGTCCTAGTAGGCTTAGTGTGAGTTACAAGAATAGATGGATGCTCCGTGAAACATCACTTTTGGTCTCCTTGGAAAAGACTGCCCTTTATAAGAATGAAACCTTTCTTTGCTGACTTTATTTGTTTTCTCACTCCAGGCACAAGGTTTTCAAACAGCGCTGTGCAGTTGGGCCCAGCCGGCCCCCTTCGATGTCACAGCCAGGGTTCGCCGTCGGCCCACCGTCTTCTTCGTCTTTGCCGCCTCCAGCCTCTTCTAAGCACAAAACAACAGAAAGACAAGAAAAAGGAGACAAACTTCCAAAGCGGCCCGTGATGCCATTCCACCACAGGCCCTCTGCGGGTGAAGAGTTATGCGCGGAGCAGGATGCGCCAGGACAGAAGCTGGCCTTGGCTGGGGTCGACTCCTCCTTGGAGGTCCCGAGCGGTAGGAAGTACGATAAGCAGCTGGCTGTGCCTTCCGGAAACACAAACAAACAAATGCATCTGAATCCCATGGATTCACCCCATTCCCCCATCTCCCCTCTGCCGCCAACCCTAAGCCCCCAGCCAAGAGGGCAGGAAGCAGAGAGTTTGGACCCACCGTCCATTCCTGTGAATCCAGCCCTCTATAGTAATGGACTTGAACTTCAGCCATTGTCAAACCTGGATGACAGGACTGTTCTTGTGGGCCAGAGACTGCCTCTGCTGGCTGAGGTCAGTGAGACAGCCTTGTACTGTGGGATTGGGCCCCCCAGTTATGAATCAGCTGATAAATGGCACAGTTACCACCTACCACCAAGTGATGACCCAGAGTTCAGGCCTCCAGAGCTCCAGGGTGAACAATATGATGTCAAGATAGAGATAAATTCAGACAGCACTGCACTGAAAAGGTGAGCAAATTGATCCCACATTTGTGGTTCATTCTCATTTGACGAGAGGATTGTGTTTATGAGAGTGCAAGTTTTACTTTCTATCTATTCACCATCGCTCTCAGTAAGGCTTTTAGCTCAAACGTAAACCGCAGAAACTTTCCTAAGATGTTTTAATAAAAAGATTAAATAATCAGAAAAGTCAAAGAGAGAATTAGAACAGAGGTCATAATTTAAGCGCAGAAAGTTTTAAAAAATCAGGCTTAGAGAAAGCAGTTCATGTTCACTGACTTCCCAAATGCTGTTTGATGTAAAAACAAAATAGAATTGCACTCCCATATTTCTCCCTATTCTGCTAGTATTTCATCTTTTGTTCACAAAGCTAAAGTATCTGAGGAAGGATCATACATGAGGAAGTGATCATACATGGGTATAATCACTTATATTGCTTGCATGCATGTATTGGTCTATGAATGACTACATATGCTCTGAATTTGGGGGCATTTGTCCACAACTGTCTTACCAAAGAAATTTTTAAGGAAATAAATCAGCAATCCTACAAATGTGCTGGAAAATTTTTTTAAAGCACATAATCGTTACATTCCCTCTCAGTAGACCAAGATATATTAAATCGTTTGATTTGTCAAGAACAGAAATCGAACAGTTTCTGGGATAGTTGGGTGTGTCCTAATGTAAATGTGTTTTCTAGGTTTCACCTGTCCACTGTTCCGTATTAGTTTGTTTGCATCCTTATTTGTTACACATGCTCCCTCTCTGATGTACTCAGTAAAAAGTGGAGAGGATCTCAGCTTTCCACTTTTAGGCAAGTAGTAAGTAGATTTCTTTTACTTCCTTAGACTCTTAGCACAGCCTAACAAACGGTTTAAAATCTGGGAAGACAAGCAGCCCCAGGGGCAGACAGGCTACCTTGACCCATCACCTCGAATGCAGCAGCCTGCAGAGACCCTGGGTGATGCCAGTGACCCATATACCTTTGAGGATGGCGACATCAAGTACAGCTTCACCGGCAACAAGAAATGCAAACTTGGAACAGAGAAAGATCCACTAAAAAAGAATAAGGTACTGTGCTGACCCATGAGATTAGATGGTGTTTGTTAGCCATCTCTAGTAGTGTGAGCTGAAAGTTATTCAAAAGCAGGATCACTGTGTACAGAAATGCCTCAAGCATATGACACATTACTGCTGCTCTTTGCACCCTGCTTCTCCCTGTGTTAAATGTTGACCCAAACACGCCACCCATCTCCTCGCCTATACAAATCCCTGCATATTTATTTTTCGGAATTGTTCCAAGGATTTGAAATTTGAACAATGGTTCTCACAGTTGATAATACATTATGACTGGTCTTTGGTCTCTTCCCTTTGTAAAAAAAAAAAATTAACATTGGGGGTATCATTTGAAATAACGAGAAATTCTATTATTGTTCTTGAAATGTAAGACAGGCTAAAATACTAGACCATTATAAAGAAATTTAGATTAATAGTTCCGAAGGTAAGCATAGTTCTGGTGGTTATTTAGGAGAAATCATTATCTAGAGAACTAGTTGAGTGTACGCATGTGCCCACAGGCAGTACTCTGGTTTAAAAATGCAAATTTCTAGCATTGACAAATACATGCCTAATAAAAATTGCCAGCATTTCTATAGTGCTTTAAGGTTTGTGAAGTGTTTTACAAACATCATCTCATTGGTTCCTCACCACAACTTTTGGAGATAGAGGAGGTTATTATCCTTATTTACATATGAGGAAACTGAGGCCAACTGAAGGTTAAGTGACTGGATTTGAACTCTTTGTGACTGCTACAGTCACACTTATGTGAGGGTGCTTCAGACAAAGCTTCTGCTTCAAAAAGAATTGCTCAGAGGTCAGAAGAAAGTGGGAGTATTTTTGGCTGAAGGTTGAGTGGCCACTCTAGCCAGATGCCTAGGGTAAAGGGCAGCCCTTTCTCCCTTGGCTGCCTGGTCCTATGGAGAGCCTTTTTACCTCTGATTTCTCACCTTCCCCCCTCTGTTTCTTCACTCTTGCTCTCCCTGTTTCATAGTCTTGGTTTGCTGGGCATGTGTTCATTATGACTGAATTTCTTACACAGTCTGAAGATGGATTTGGTACAAAAGAGATCCCTCCACCAGGTCATTCCACGCCAGTGCCCGATGGGAAGGACGCCATGTCTATTTTCAGTTCTGCTCCAAAAACAGGTGTGTAAAATAGTATTTACCCTCTTTAGTTAGCTGCTAAAATAAGGTGAGAGAGCAAGTACTTTTCTATTAATACAATCAATCACCAGCTTTTACATAATGTTTTACTCCTCCTTTCCCAATTGATGATCAAATCGTAATCTGATTCTAAATGTAAGAAAAGCCATAGGAAAGGAAATACCCATTGGCACCCCTCATCCTGCCTTTGTGGGCCCTGGTTTTTTTCTCCTTTCCCACAGACGTTCGTCAGGAGAGTGCTGCCGGTAGAGCAGGCCCCAGCAGCCTTACGCAGGTGACTGATCTGGCTCCTTCACTCCATGACTTGGACAACATCTTTGATAATTCTGATGAAGATGAACTTGGGGTGAGTCTATTCCTAGAGGCTAAGTCAAGTCCACGGTCAGAAAACATATTATCTGTTGTTGACTATTACTGAAATGAGTAAAGTTAAGTTTGGGGGCCAAGTGGGTATTTTACACATTCACAACTCTTTTCTAATTGGTGCAAGATAAGATCTAATTTCTAGTTTTGAATCCTTTACACAATGCTTTGTACATTTAGCTAAAATAGTAAAGTTAATACTACATGGTATCTTTTATCCTTGGTACCTGATACATGGCTTCTCACTTTGGTTTTTAGATTTTGAACATTTTTCAAGTTTATTTTGTGAAATCTTCCTAAATATCATGGGATTTAGGAGTTAGGGAGATTACCTGGGTCTGTCAGCAAATCTTCGAAATAACCTTCATGCACAGATTTTAATTTAGAAATGGTATTTTATGGTTTTCATTCAGCCAATATTTTATTTAATCAATCAGTAAATGTTTATTCCGTGCTGCCCCAGATTCTGGGTGGGGACACAAAGGAGAAGCAAAAGACAGTGCCAGCCCTCAAGGAGCTTACAGTCTAATGGAGGAAAATAACATGCAAACAAATATATACAAAGCAAGCTCTGTACAGGATTGGGGTCAGGGACGGCTTCCTGTAGAAGGCGGCATTTTAGGTAGGACTTGAAGGAAGCCAGGGAGGTCGGTAGTTGGCGCAGAGGTGGAAGAGTGCTCCAAACATGAGGGACAGCTAGAAAGCATGCCTAGAGCTGAGAAATGAAATGTCTTGGTCATGGACTAGCCAGGAAGCCTGTGCCCCTAGATCAAAGAGGACATGTTAGGAGTAAGGCATGAGAAGACTGAAAGGGGGGCAGGGAGAAGGTTATGACAGTCTTTGAAGCCATTTTGTATTTGCTCTTGGAGGTGACAGGGAGCCGTAGGAGCTTACTGAGGAAGTGGGGAAGGGATGTATCATGGTTGGACCCGAGCTTTAGAAAAATCAGTTTAGTGGCTGAATGGAGGATGAATTGGAGTGGAGAGGGCAGGTACTAGAGGCAGGCAGACTGACCCACAGGCCCAAGGTGGGGCAGTGTCAGAGGAGAGGAAGGGCTGTATTCAAAAGATGCTGCAAAGGTAAAGTCAACAGGTCTTGACCTCAGCTTGGACTTGAGGGTGGGGTGAGAGATAGTGAGGAGTACTTAGATTTGCCTTAGAGAATTGCCTGGGGGTCCTAGGAGGTTCAGTGAGGTGTCCAGGATTGCACCCACAGTGTGTGTTAGAGATAGTACCTGATCCCAGTCCGAGGCCGACTCTTCCCCCTTGCCGCATCTTTGCAAATAAAATATTC
The DNA here is from genome assembly GCA_028646595.1 of Phalanger gymnotis. Taxonomy (NCBI): domain Eukaryota; kingdom Metazoa; phylum Chordata; class Mammalia; order Diprotodontia; family Phalangeridae; genus Phalanger; species Phalanger gymnotis. Next base: position 21,402,559 of record CM053622.1, read on the forward strand.
CTGTGAATCTCTTTCCAGGCTGCGTCACCAGCACTACGGTCATCAAAAATCCAGACAGTAGGAACCGAAGACCGACCTCTGGGGAAAGATGGGAGAATGGCAGTTCCTTATCCACCAAGTGAGTAGAGCAGCTTCATTTTGGCTTCATTCATTTCCTATGTTAGAGTCATCTGCACTTCTTTTTTCCCCTTAAAACTAAGAATTAGAACTCATTATTTTGATTTACCCTCCAAAAATGACAGGACCTAATCATAATCAAGGATCGGCACAGTTTCAACTCTTTGTCTCAAAACTTCAGGGCAAGATTTTCTTTATTTTAGGACACTTGAAATATTTGACTTGTATTTCATTGTCTGACAGTGCTTTTCTAGAAAGTATGGTGCTGCTCTCTCTACTCCAGTTCAGATTCTTTGAAAAAGTCGGTAGAGTATTTTCATGTGTGTATCAATTTTCTTAAGCATTATTCCAGAAAATATCCTCGATATCAGTTTCCACTGATCAACTTTCAGATCCGTGACCCACTTTTGGTACTTTCTTGTCGGTAAAATTAACTTGATATGTATGCTTACAATAGGAGGAATTACCTTCTAGTACATTCATAAGAAATCAGACTCTTAAATGAGAGCAAAGAAAGTCAGAATAACTGTGTGGCTACTCTGAAGCAGAAATATAATTTCACTGCAAATCATTCTTTAATACCTTCTCATTAACTTCAGCTGGTAATGAGAACAAATTGAGGGGAAAAACCACCATGTCACAGGGATGAGTCAAAGAGTTTTATGGACCCATAAAGGCTGCACTGATTTACTCAAATGTGGACATATAGAGTGTACAGAGATGGGAGTGTGACAGCTTTAGTAGATCCCATAGCTTTTTAAAATATGCAAAGCTTTCTCAAGCATGACACATGTGAAAATGAATAATGATAGCCAGGCAGTCACTGTAGTTTTTTTAATTAAACATTTTTCTTTTTTTATGACTCTGCACTGCAGAATTGTACAAACACAGAATGCAAAGATTAAAAGAAACAGTGTAAAATAGATGCCTGTGGAATAGGCCAAATCAATGAATCCTTTCACTCCCATTGAGCCACTTAATCTTCTCTGTCCCTTTTGACATTAACAAGTGATACATAGCAACATGTGTGAGCTGTTGCAATCCCTGCTGTAGTCTTCACAGAGCCGTGATCACCGACTGTCCTACAGTAAGTGTTCTTGCCCACCTTCCTAAGGAAATTCCTACAATGCCCACGTGATTATTCCAGTCTAAGAACATGAAGTCTCTCATAAGAGTGCAGCCAGAGACTACTCTAAATGGATATCAACTCAACCTTTCTAGTTTGTCTAGATTTATGTTTTGATAAGTATTGGGAGTATAGGGGTATAGTTATTTTTTCTGACAAAGAGAAAAGGCAAATGTTATATTTTAAATGTCAAGAAATTTGTTTTTAGGGGAGAAAAAATCAAGGCACTTGGGGGCCAATTTTCAACTCTTTTTTGCCCTTTAGGGTTACCGTGGCTGGATTTTTTGTTATGCTTAAAAAAACTTTAGTCTGAGTGATTTCACCATGGGTTTAGTCCTTTATCTCATTCCCTATGATTTTAGAAATATTGATGATACCTGAAGTTTGGCACTGTGGAAATACCCTCTGAAGCTATACCTCTGAATTTCAGGTAGACCACATTTGCTTTGAGGATGACCCACAGGTGCCCATTCATTTTTATCAGCTGCAATTCATGTTAGGCCTTCAAAATAACAGGTGCACCATGCTTTATTTAAAACCTGCACTTCTGAAAAGTTGGGTGCAAAGGAATTATATTGTAAGCGTCCTCAGCAAACTTATACTTTGTTTTCATGTCTCAGGCTTACGATGAAGCCAAGCACACGCTCACCGGCCGGTGTGGCACGTGCTTCACAAAGCCTTGCCCCTGCCTGTGAGCTTTGCCTTGTTTCCTCTTGCCTCATCCTTGGACATGGCATCCTAACCCTGAGGCAGATGGGGACGTGGAATCCTTGGGAACCAAAGACCAGTGCATGAGGAAGACTCTCTCCACTTATGTATGAGAAGTGACCAGGTCCTTAGTGCAGTTGCCAGTCACACCTTTCCTAGGCCTCAGGGTAGACCAGTTATCGTCACTTCTGAGTGGATTTTCAAAGCTTTACTTCATCCATAGCTTTAGCTACTTGACCTGAATATAAGTGTTATTGCTCTCAAGGGGCACCAAATGAGAGTGTGTGCATGGATCAGAACAAGTACATCAGCAGGACCGAGAAAGCAAATGAAAGTACCTTGCCTGCTGGGTGTCAGGGTCAGGTGATCAGCATGGATGGAACAGAAGAATCAGTCTTAGTACTTCTTAAGCATCCATTATCCACCTTGACCAGTGGGTTGTATTAGGGGACATCCCTCTATTTCTTACTAACCTCTTAAACTCAGTCAGTCTGGAGTCCTCCTTCTGACTTCCCTATTTCTGTCTGTAGCCCCATCCTTCACCGTTCTCCCATATTTTAACCCCTCCCCATATTCTCTTGGGCTCCTCCCTCGCCATTCCTCTCCCACACAAACAGGAGCCGCGCCTGCCATTCTTCCTGCGTGGTGTCTCTCCTCTTACTGCCGCTACACGCAGTCTCTTTGCCAACTGCCTGCACTGTTGCAATTACCCTTTATCACTTTGCTTGCTTCCAGGCTCCCCTCCATCCATCTATCCATCTTTTCTTCTTCCTGATGCCCCATGTTGCTCATTTCTTCCCAAATGTCAGATGTGTCATTCTGGCACTGAAGGCATCACACATAGGCATTGTGCCCGCCTTTCCAACCTTCTCTCATGATCACCCTCTCCTATGTGCAGTCTGTTCAGCCATGCTTGCCTGCCTCCATGCCTTTGTCTACTCTGTTCTCTAGGCCTGGAATGCCCATTCCTTCACCCTCCAAGATGATTGCTAATCCCACAGACATACACTCGTATATTTTTGGGTCTGTCGTGTGTATTTGTGTGAACTCCATGGAAGCCGTCGTCTCTGAGCTGAGCCTTCCTCTGGGCCTGGCTTTGGAAATGCCTGACAGGTGTTTGAATAAGATAGAGGCCACAACTCAGGTGTAGCCCCTTAAGGACAGGCGTTGTATCTAAGGATATCAGAGGCTGGCCTTTTGCCAGCCAACAGTCCATCTTCCTTCATCCCCTACAAGTGACTATCTAGCCTGCACTTACAAGGACACAACGAAAGGGACCCCACTGATGCCCTTGTGGAGAATCAGAATTAGGAGGAAGCTTTTGCCTAAAATCCAGGCTGATTCCACCAGCCACCATCTTTGGAGCTCTGCCCCTTGGGGACCAGGAAGCAAGTCGGATTCCTGCCATGTGAGAGCCCTTAAGATATAGGTGGCTGCTCTCCTGTCTCCCCATGGTCTTTTCCAGGCTCACCATCCCCAGATCTTTCAGAGGGTCTTCCTGAGCACCCTCTGCATGTTCTATAGTTATTTCCCACTGGCCTTTCTGTGGTCTAGCGCTTGGAGGATGATAGGAGCAAGACAGAGAGTGGCCGGATTACTGATTCCTCACTTGAGGCTCTTAAGACCTAGCAGCTTTTGCAGAGGCCACATCACATGGTTGTAGTGACCGACCTTGTAGTCCTCTCAAGCCGCGAGATCTTTTTCAGATAAACTAATGTACATCAAGATGATCTAATTCCTACTTTGGGGGGGCATGTCTTAAATATAGGAATGATTGACTCCTGGCCAGAGATAGAGAAAACCTAATATAATAATAACAGTATTGATTATGTAGATTTACATAGCACTTGAATGTTAGCTAAATGCTTTATATCCATTACCTACTCTGAGCTTCACAACATCCCTACATTGTAACACAAGAAGCTGAGGCTCATGGAAGCTCAGTGATGTGTGTCAGAGTGTCAGAAGAAGGATTGTGACCTTCCTTAGTGGAAGGACAGAACTGCCTCCCACCCATCACAGGCTGGACAGCACTGCCTAGAGTCTTAAAATGATAATTAAGAGGAGACAGAAAAAACTCCGTGTGTGTGTGTGTGTGTGTGTGTGTGTGTGTGTGTGTGTGTGTGTGTGTACACGTATATTTGTACGTGTGTATGAGTATTTGGCCAGATACTATAATAGAGAATAGCTACAAAGTATGAAGGAAACCTCATGCCCAGAAATTAGTAAGAGACAATGACCCAAGAAGGGCTGGAATGAGAGAAGGGACTCTATGACGTTGTACAGAGATGGGGCTCCCCTTCATGCCCCTGCAGTCAAACACCCTTGGGCAAGCTGGCTGGTCCATTCGCCATCCACTTTTGCATGATGCCTCTCATGCATGCATGTGTGTGCACATATGTGCATGTATGTTTGCGTGTGTGTGTGTGTGTGCTTGTGCGTGCACACACAGGTGGTTGTGCAGTGCCTACCCTCCTCTTCTCTGCCTCACTTTCAGGCTCACTTTCAGTACTGGCTCTTGAACAAGCTCATTGCAGATCCTTATGCTTGTTAGTGTTCTGAACCGTGCCCTGCCTCTCTCCTAATTTACCTTGTATTGACTTTTAACAAAACTATGTTTCGCATCTGCTTATCTGTGTACGTGTTATTTTCCTCCAGAAGAATGAAAACTTTTTGAGGTCAAGGACACTTTTTGTCCTTTTTTTGTGTTTTTGTCTGTGCCCAGGGCTCAGCACAGTGCCTGACACGTAGTAGGTACTTAATAAATGCTTCTCGATTGATAAATTTAATATACAAATGAGGAAAACTTCAGACAAAAGTCTGAACCGAAAATGTGCATAGTTAGAATGAATTAAAGGACTTAATCAACAAGGCAAATTCAACATCATAAGTATCGTGTATGGAAACCCTATCTAGAACACACTCTTAACAAGGAATACCTCTTGAAGAGGAACCGTAGAATTCATGGGGTGGGGAGAATTGGAATAACATTTCAGTATATATGGAAATACTATATATCTATCTATTTCTGTATTTATATCTATTCACACACGCACACACACCTGCACACACACACGCAGAAGTCTCCACGCTGCTATGTGATGCAATGGATAGACCTGGAGCTGGGGAGCACTACAGTGCTTTCATGAGATTCTTATGCCCAGGACGGAGGGATGTGGGCTAGATGGAGGACAGGTAGGTGGATTTGGAATGGCTTGGCAAGTCAAACCCCCCCACAGTAGTCAGGAGTAGTCATTAATGGCTTAATATCAACCTGGAAGGAAGTCTCTGAGCGGTTGTGAGCTGCTTCCTTTTTCCTCTGTGACTTAGGTGAAGCCATTGGTGATGTACTTATCAAACTAGTGGGAAGCATAAGGTTTGGGAGGGGGGTTGGGCAGATGGGATATCATGGTGGCAAGATTGCTGGAGCTGGGACAAAAAACCCAGCTTTCAATCTGAGTTTTCGCACTACCTGGAGCAAGTATATGACATCCTCTTTGAGTCTGTTTCTCCATCTATATAAAATGTCCTGTAAGGGCACATTCGGTTTTAAACCTATAGTTCTGTGATTTTTCTCTCTAACACATTATATGACTTACATAATTTTAAATTCAGTACAGATAAATGCAAAGTCTTACACTTGGGTTCAAAAAATGTGCGCTATAGATTTATCAAATGGAGGAAATGCAGCTAACCAGCAGCCACCTGAACAAAACTTGAGGGGTTTCATTGACCGTAAACTCATTATGAGATCAATAATGCAATATGGCAGCCAAAAAAAACCCAACCCAGTCTTTGGCTGCATTTAAGGCTCATAGGATCATTGATGTGGGGCTGGAAAGGACCTGAGAGGCCTTCTGATCCAACCATATCCTTGTACACATAAAGACACTGTCATCTGTGAGGCAGAGGGTGGGGGTTGGGGGGAATGTGTCCCAGAGGTCAGTGTCAGGAGCAGATTTAACCCCAGATCTGCTGACTTGTGAGCCCGCCTGAAACACTTTTTTAGTTTTGGAGAGGATGCACTTCGGGGTCAACTAGAGGCCTTTAGCCTGGACAAGAAAGAGAAGGCCTTGATGATCTATCATTCTATCATGTGAAGGAGGGTTTAGGCTCATTCTCCTGGGCAGAAGTACAGGAGACTCGATTGGGGAGGAGGAGGTCGAGTTCCTCTGCACAGGAGCTGTCCCAAGGAGTGGGCTGCCAAAGGGAATTCCTGAGGATTGGAGACTGCATGACCTTTCTTTGGGGGCGGCGTTGTCAAGAGGCCTCTGTGGCTTTCGAGGCCCCTTCCAACTCTGAAGTCTTTGGATTTTCTTTCTTTTCACAGAATGTGATACAGAGCAAGTAAATACTTATTGTTTGACTTAAGTATTGCACCAATTAAGTAGAGATTTTTTACATTCATGCTATGGCTTTTTCCTCTTAAATAATGATTAAACTTAACCATTGCATTTGATTCAAAGTGACGACTGAGAGGTTGTCAATGCCTTTGAACTGAAGTACTTACTTGGGTTTTCCTTTGCTTACTCGAATATTCAGAGGACAAATGATCTTCAAGATTTCTCCTGCTCTGTGGGTGGTCCAGAAACCTCTAGGCTAACCGTAGGGCTGGGACCAAGCTTGTAGACCATGCTGGATGAGGATTGGGGTGTGTCTCAGGACATCTAAGACCATGGAATGCTATTAATTTTTTACATTTTCTAAATTACTTTTACTTTCTGTTATAATGATCAACTCATAATCATTTGATAAGAGATGCAGTGTTTTATAGACCTTCAAAGGATATAGAAATGTTAGTCATGATTATTATTCATAAGTACTAGTTGATTTTTGAACAAATTTCAGGTATCTAGTTTCTTGAACATCTAGCTTTACCAGCTGATGACTCAGACTCTTTTGTCACTCTTAACACATTTTTGAACTTCAGAACTAAGTAGGAGGAAGAAATATTTTTTGTTCTCATGTCACTTAAGTTATCCTAGGTACCAGATCGCTCTGTATGTGTGTAAATATGCTATAATCACCAACACAGACGGTTAAGCATCTCAGATGAAAATAATTCACATTTTTGTTATTTGATTCATGATGGCATTGGCATTCCCTTTTATGGAAATTAACGTTTAATACTTCCTTCGAATATAGCCCCTTCTTCTTTTTAGTTAGTTTTAGCTACTACAGAAGTTGAACTGTGACTTTGAATCTTATCAGACCTTTCAATTCCATTCTGTTTTATTCAGAATACAGAAGAAAAAGTCTAAGAACCCAAATTAGAAAAGCAAGTTTTAAAAATTTAAAACAAACTGGATTTTTTTTCTTCTTCAAAATTTCAGTCCTGTATATAACAGAATCCAATCTAAAACAGCCTTAGCTTTTAGAGCCTGTATGGCATAGTAGATAGAATGCTGAACTGGAAATCAGAAAGACCTGAGTGCAAACCCTGGCCCAGACCCTCCCCAGCTATCTGGTTACTGGGCAAGATACTTTCTCAGCCTCAGTTTCCTCATCTATAAAATGGGTGGCAGGGTAAATGTTAGCACTAAGAGTTGTCAAGAAGCCATATACCTCCCCACATAGAGCACTTTGCAAAGTGCTATAGAAATGTTGGCTGTTCCATATAGTTAGAGGAAATCACCTCCTATTGTCAAGCTGCTTGATTTTAATATATTTTCTCCACGGAATTCCAGATAGTTCTGCTTAAGTATCTTAGTGAGCACAACGTGGCCCTGTACTTAATGAGAAGATTAGATTTCAGGTCTCTAGCTCTAACTAGTTGTGAGTTTGAGCAAAGTTCTTTTTCACCTGAAAAATGTGGGTTATACTTAACTCTACTTCAGGCCTTACAGGGTTGTTATGAAGAAGGCATTTGGAAAACTGCAGAATGTGCTACAAATGGGAATTAAGATCATTGTTAACACAAAACAATAGGAAATTTTAAATAGCAATGAATGAAAAAGCATTTAAATGCTTGTGCCCTTATGATACACATGAAAGTGTATAGCATTCTGCTGCCCTCAGGGAGTTCAGAGTTCAGATTCTAATGTTGGGAGACTGTTCTTGTGTTCTCTCTGTCTCTGTCTCTGTCTGTCTGTCTCTCTCTCTCTCCCTCCCTCCCTCCCTCCCTCCCTCCCTCCTCTCTCTCCATATCTATCTATATCCACATCTACTATCTCTCATCTATCTGTATTCATATTGATCTATACCCATAGCTATCCTCTAATTCTGTGTTCTTATCTATTGTCTTTCTGTATCTATCATTCTCTTATCTATCTGTCTCTATCCATATGCAATATACATCCATTCATGAGAATGGTGGCCAGAGAAGGTAGATTGGCCAGAGATTAGCAGGATAGTGAGGAGAGCATAGGGCAGTTGATTGTCACTCTCTTCCTAGAAGTCATGGTGGTATCAATTTGATGACCGTTTCCAGAAGAAGAGATATTGGGCAGAAGAGGGGGTGACCATGGATAAGGTTGCAGAGCAAGATGCCAGGGGTGGGGCCAGTTAGGTGGAATGTGTTGGGTGATTCTGCATTTGCTCAACAATCAGCACGGTCCACTCGGAGGATGAGTTCCAATATGACCTTGGTATAATGGGAAAGAGCTTTGGAGTCAGAGGAGCTCAGTTCAGTTCGGATCAATCTTCTGATTGTAACATTTGTCACTTCAGGGACATCATTTGATCTCCCAGGGCCTCAGTTTCTTTGTGATATGAGAAGATTGGACCAGGTGGACTGAGATCCCTTCCAGTGCTAGATCCCTTATCCTGTGAGCTCTAGGATGGCAGTTTGAGGGGGTAGGAAGGAGATGGTCTCTGGAGATCTGGTGTGAAGGCTATTGTTCTAGGTAGGGAGGTGAGGAGCCCCAGAACTCAAAGGTGGGTGGCCAAATGGGATAGTAACGCTCTGTGGCTGGTTATGTCAGAGTTCGGCCTAACTCATCCCACGGGTCCCAAGCTGAGGAAGGGAAGGGTCTTTGGAGGTCTGGTCCTGAGGATGCTGATCAGGGTGCAGAGAAGAGAGTCAGTGACAAAGTTGCCTAGAGTGGAGATAGGATTGGATGAAGTATTTGGGGTAGCAACAGTAATTAATACTCTTACTTTTATGTTGAACTTTAAAGTTTACAAAGCAGCTTCTGAATGCCAGCCCTAACAACTTCAAGGTTTTATAGAAGCAGGAGGAAATTGAGGCTCGTAATCTGTTGCCCTGTGCCCTTTCCACTGGTCTCCAGCTCTTTGCATCTGCTTGGATAGTTCTGCGTGTCCTAAAGCTGTACATGTCTCCTGTGCTTGGATCACGGAACCGGATGTTTGTAGGACTGGAAGGGACCCGACACCAATTGGTCTGTTCTTTTCCTCTCAGCGCTGAGGAAGCAGGCTCAGAGCAGTTTGGTGATGGCTGGGGTGAGCCTCCTCACTCCCAGCCCCAGGAGCCTCAGGCTAGACCCCCTGAGTAGATGTGGACCACTGAGTTTGGTTTGGTTTCCTAGTCGGTCATTTATATGGCAAAAGTGACAGATTAGTCTGAATAAGTGAGGTTATCAACAGGCAGCTTACATCTAGTGATGCCAAAAAAAAAGAGAAAGAAAAGGAAACAGGAAATTGGTAAATCCATCTATCAGATCCTAAATCAGTGAATCACATGTGTTTAGAGCTCATAGATCAGCCTGCTGCACAAGCACCACCTAGTGGCCAAATTCCATCACTGCACTTTGTGTACACTAGGTGACCCTGTGAGGAATGCTGACGTCCCTAATAGAGTAAAACAATGCCTTGACCTGCAATTTGTAGATGGGCTTAATGTGCCCTGAGATCCTTTGCACCAGGACCTATTCAACTATGATTGTAGTGTCTTGGGAACTGGTAGCACGAGAAGTTAGAGGAAAGGCTTAACTAATGAGCTGGATGGTAGATGCTGAGCCCTTGCTTTGTCCTCCAGCAGCCAAACAACATTTTCATAAAGATTGGGAGATAGAATCACCAAGTGGCTGATTTGTGAGGATTTGAGAAAAGCCTGGCCATGGCCGTAGGGATCTGTCTTCAAGCCTGACTCTCTAGATGGGGCGTGGGGCTTTCTGTTTCAATACCAAATGTCATTGTATATATATTTTAAAAAGCCAATTTCAGAGGTAGATTTCTTTTCCTAAGTGTGCCTGTGCACATGCACACATTTTCTGAATTCAGTAACTAAGTTACTTTATGTGCAGCTGTTCTTGAGAAAGAACCACATTTTAAAAAATTCACTTTTAAAATGTTTTAATGGGGGGGGGGGGGCGAGCCAAGATGGCGCCTGGAAAGCAGGGACTAGTGTGAGCTCCCCACCAAGTCTCTCCAAAAACCTATAAAAAATGGCTTTGAGCCAATTCTAGAACCGCAGAAGCCACAGGGTAGCAGAGGGAAGCAGGGCTCTAGCCCAGGACAGCCTGGATAGTCTCTATCCTGCACAGAGCTGGGAGCAGAGGGGAGCAGAGCTGAGCCTAGCAGAGCCCAGCGTGGGCAGCGCAGACCTACCAGACTGGGAGCCGGCAGAGCATGCCCTAGCGCCCTGAATCAGTGAGCGATGGCAGTTACCAGACTTCTCAACCCACAAACGCCGAAGACAACAGAGTAGATTAGGAGGAAAAGCTGCTGGAAACAGGGAGTTTGTGGTTTGGCCACTGCCACAGGGGCAGGGGAGGTGGGGCAGCTACAGAACTACAGCTGCAGTTGCTTCCTGCCCCAGGCCCACCTGGTGGGAGGAATTAAGTGGCAGATCAGAGCAGGAGTGAAGAGCCTGCTAAGTCCAGTCAGGTTGGGGGTTCTTGGGGAAGGAGGAGTGCTGGTAAGGCAGAGTTGGCACATCCCCCCAAGTGTGGAACATAGAACTCTTTAGTCTACAAGCAGTCACACCCTGCTGAAAAACTCAAGGGTCAAGTAAGTTGTCTGGGAACATGGCCAGGCAGCAAAAACGCACCCAGATTCAGTCTCAGACTTTGGAATCCTGCTTTGGTGACAAAGAAGACCAAAACATACAG
>CM053622.1:21414020-21536716 GCA_028646595.1 Phalanger gymnotis
AGGGCAGACTGGGGAACAGGGCAACCAGAATATACACCATCTTGGAGTGGGGGGAGGGTAGAAATGGGGAGAAAATTTGTAATTCAAACTCCTGTGAAAATCAATGCTGAAAACTAAATATATTAAATAAAATTTATTAAAAAAATGTTTTAATGGATTAGGTGAGTTTGATTGTTGAGGAACTTCTACCAGTGTAGACTGTCCCTTACTCTGCAAGTTAGGGGCTTAGAAAGGTGCCAGGGGCATTGAGAAATTGCCAGGGTCATGCAGCAGAGGTGTGTAAGGGGTTCTAATTGGACTGAAGTCTTCTTGACTCCATGGTTAGATCACTCTACCATTCAGTCCATTTGGCTAAGTGCCAAATCTTACAAAGTCAGACTTCTGTTTATCCCCATATCTTTGTTATGAATTAATGCCACATTAGTATTCTAAGTATCTCAACTCTGAAACATACTGTTTTGCTGTAATATCAGACCTGAAAAATAACCAACAAATGAAGTTAGCCCTGAATGATGGTTTAGAGTGTTTTGAGACTTAGATTCAGGCTTGGTAGCACAGTTCCTCATAGTGTTAAGAGTTGAAATCAAGATTCCTTTATCTCCTAAATATGATGTTTTAGATACGGTGTTTTAGATCCGTCACTTAGTTTTTCACTAACCAAAGTTGAAATGCTTCGTGCATCTTTGTAAATAGAAATAGTTACTTTCAGAAAGGGGCATCCCATCTTACAACTTCCATTTTCTATGTAGTTAACTTTTCCCTTTAGATTTTGTAGTATTGCCATTGATTGAGGGGGAGTAAGATCTGAAGGCCAGGAGCTTTTTAATTGTTTAATCACTGCCAACCCTCATAATAAGGTACAAATACCTATCTATTTCCAGAACAAAATTAATGCTTGCTAATAGTAATCCTAATAGCTTCAATTGTTACTTTCACCAGTTACATGTATATTTGTTCTATGTTATGTCACCATTTAATTAGCAACGTAGTGTTCTGTGCCAAAGAGAGCACTTAGTACTTAGCCATGACGAAAATGCTCCTAAAAAGGAAGGGTGATCTTTGAATGTCTGTCTGTCCTTCCCCCTTAGCAGTGGCAGATCTACAAAGGATGTTTCCCACTCCTCCATCTTTGGAACAACATCCTGCATTCTCTCCTGTAATGAATTATAAAGATGGCATCAGCTCTGAGACCGTGACAGCATTGGGCATGATGGAGAGCCCTATGGTCAGCATGGTTTCCACCCAAATCACAGAATTCAAAATGGAAGTGGAAGATGGGTTAGGAAGTCCTAAACCTGAAGAGATTAAGGTAAGGCTGCAGAAGCAGGACAGACTCCCAGGAGGCTCTGTGAGAACTATTTTAAAATGGAAAATGTATGTATTATTTTATAGGCAAATGTTTCTGTGATAGAGTGAAATGAATTGTTGTATAGAGTTCACTAAAAAATTCTTTGAATTGGTGTGTTTTAGACATTGATGTATTATTTAAAATAACTTGGTATAAATACATATCTTAGTCTGTGTTTTTAGTAGTTAATGACATCAGGTAATTTATTTTAAGAGAATTTGGATTTTTCTCTGTTTTCTTCTTGATAGCTCTTCCCAAAATGTTGATTTTTTTTGAATTGCCCTCACATGACCCTCCTGCCTTGGTTTCACAGGACTTTTCCTACGTGCACCAAGTTCCCACCTTGCAGCCTTTTGTAGGTTCCTCTCTGTTTGCTCCACTGAAGATGCTGCCCAGCCAGTGCCTGCTGCCTCTGAAGGTGCCAGATGCCTGCCTCTTCAGGCCCTCCTGGGCAGCTCCTCCCAAAATTGAGCAGCTGCCTCTGCCGCCTGCAGCTGCCTTTGTTCGGGATGGCTACAAGTACGTGCTTGGGGTAGGGGTGGGGGTGGGGTGATCTCGCCTCTGACTTTGCCACCTTAGGTAGGCTTTTCTTAACCAAATACTTGTATGTGGGGACAACAGGCACATTTTTGGAAAACCCCATAATAACAGCTCACCTTGTTTTTGTGGGCATCGTTACCTGTTGGAAATGACATTATATCTTTTCAAACTGAGTTTCATGTGAGAAAACCATAGGCTATTTGTACACAGGAACTGTCTGTCAGAGCTCATGTGATAAACCCAGAGCATCTACTTCTAAGCAAAGGCCTTGATTACAGCAGGCAAAAGAGATGCTACATTAAATGCTTCCTTTTATTTGTAGAGCTGAATTCAAACATTTTCTTGAAGGAACTTGCAATGAAATCTTGATGTTTTCTCACCCCGTATCACCCAAGTCACAAACCAGTCCTAAGGAAGGACCTAAGAAGCAGGTGGTTGGGTGTTTGTGGGGAGGAGGGTGGGTAGGTTCTTAGAATACTTGGGATGTAGTTTATGCAGCCGAAGAAAAATGTTATTGACATTTGATAAAGAATGGTGTAGTTGGACAGAGAGCTTGACTAGGAGGGAGAAATGTTTGAGTTAAAATCCTACTTCTCAGACCATGGACATGTCACTTTGTCTCTTCGGGCCCTCAGTTTCTCACCTGTATAATAGCCATAATGCTGTCTCTACTGCCTACTTCACAGGGTTGTAAACATTGTACTGCTAAGTGTTCATTAGGAGAAAGGCCTAATTTTCCCATGTCCAAATCAGATCATCAAGGTGATCATTGAAATGACTGAAAAGATTGCTGTTCCAGTCAGATTACAGACATATCATTTGTGATTCAATCAAAGTTGAAGTGGCTTCAGCCTTTGTTTCCATGTGCCGTGGCCTGCGAGATCAGGTCATGTGTGACTGCCTGTGTCTTCTTGTTCTCTTGCTGGGAAAGCAGCCTGTTTAATGTGAGCATTTTACATCACCTTGAGATCATAGATAGAGGAACTCCCAGAACCCACTTTTCAAGTTTACTCTGTTTGATAGATACAACCTATTGAAACCAGTATTTGGTTGTTTCCTATTTCGGAATAATTTTTATAGGGGAAGTCATTCAAATCTTTAAGTCTTTTGCTTAGAGCTTTCAATATTTCCTCTTGCCCTTTCAAAGAATGGTGGATGATAAACCATATAAGCCATAAGCAACACTGAGGAAATAATTTATTTTTTTCTTGTCTAAACTGCTTATTAATTTCCTGTTTTCATTGAAAAAGAAACTGAGTTTGAAATTAATCTAACCAAAGTAATGATTGTTATTGTAGACCCTAAATAAATAACACTTACTAATAATGATTTCCAGGTCACCTTTTCTCACTGGTCAGAGGTAGTCACTGTGTGGTCACTGTGTTTCAGCTTCCCTATGCCCACATCGCCATCACTTATTCTGGGGATTTGGGCAGGGCTAGCCCAAACACAAGAAAGTAATTCTAAAGAATGACTTCTCGAGAGGGTTGAGTGAATGGGCAGCTCTTGTAGTGGTATTCATTTGAGTACAATGTTAGAATGTATGAAAAGACAGCTTGAAAATCAGAGAACTTTCTTCTCAGAAGCTAAGAATGAGCTCTCTGTTCTCAGAGACAGGCTGTTTCAATAAAATTTGTCAAGAGAACTTTCCAGGAGCTATCTGTCGTCCACTGACGTTTTGACGTTAGGCTTTGTTGTCCCATAATTGACTAGTATTAAAAAGGGCTGTTTGTGTAGGGAAATGTGTATAATTCATCTGTACTTTTGTGTGCGCATGTGTCCACATGTTATATTTAGGGTAGACAATATGATGTTCTAAGGAAAAAAGCATTGGATTTAGAGTCAGAGGACTGGTTCAAATCCTGTCTTTCCTGCCTATTACCTGAATGACCTTTAGGTCAGCCACTTAACCCTTCCAGGGCATCCACTTTCCTCATCTGTAAAGTGCTGGCATTGGACTGGAAGAGCTCTGCATTCTTTGACAGCTCTAAATTCTGTGTGCTCTGAAGTGTCTGCGATGAAAGTGTGTAGGTAGAAGGAAGGTCAGGGGCCTCAGAAGCCATCCAGTCCCAGGCCCTCATTTTACAGACGAGGTCCAGGGAGGTCAGAAGATGGGGATCACAGGGTCATCAATCTAGGACCACAAGGGCCTGCGTTTCACAGGTGAAGAAAGTTAAGGGACTCATCCATAGTCACAGAAACTCAGTGGCAATGACCAAGACTCGATCCACATCTTCTGACTCCACCCCCAGGAATTCAGAGAAGACTTAGTCTCCCTAGTTAGAAATGGGTGGCTAGGGTAGTAACAGCAATAATGACCATGGTGAGGACTAGCATTTACATAGCACTTTAAAGTTTGCAAAGGGCTTTCTAAATATTATCTCATCTAACCCTCACAACAACCCTGAGAGGTACTATTATCTTCATCTTTTTAATAAAGAAACAGCTTAAATGACTTGCCCAGAGTCAAACAGCTAGTATCTGAGGCTGGATTTGAACTTGGGTCTTTCATGACTGAAGTCCATCAGCCTTGCCCACTGCCACCGCACCCCCCTCCCTCTTCCTCCCTCCCCAGCTGTCTCCTGAGCTAAATCTGTTTGTGTCTGAGCATACCTCAGATGTATGTTGAGCATGTAATATTGTCAGTCACGTGTCTAACTCTTTGATGTGTGTTGTTTGGAGGATAGTATTATAAACATATTCAACCAAAATAAATTTAGTCTGATCAGTAGGAATCAGTTGTGATTACTAAATAGAATCCTAAATAAGTCTGCCAGTAATTAAGTCAGCCCCACCCCCACTCCTATTTTTACAAACAGAAATAGTGAGCCAGTATTGGACCTTAATGAGAAGTGATAGAGAAAATGACGGTGGGGGTGGCTGAGCGGAGACATCCTTTTCGGGAATGAGCTTCTCATATACCGCTGTTCTTTATGCCTTAGTAACGTGCCTAGCGTTGGCAGTCTCGCAGACCAGGATTACCTGAATACGCCCGTGACGCTGAACAGCGCGGCTCCGGCCAGCAACAGCGGGGCGGGCGTGCTGCCCTCCCCGGCTACCCCTCGCTTCTCCGTGCCGACGCCTCGGACGCCTCGGACCCCGCGGACCCCCAGAGGTGGTGGCACGGCCAGCGGCCAGGGGTCTGTTAAATACGACGGCACTGAGCAGGGGTCGCCAGCCTCCACGCCGTCCACCACGAGGCCGCTCAGCTCCGTGGAGCCTGCCACCGCCCAGCCCGTGCCCGAGGCCCACAGCCTGTACGTCACCCTGATTCTCTCGGACTCAGTGCTGAACGTCTTCAAAGACCGGAACTTTGACAGCTGCTGCGTATGTGCCTGCAACATGAATATCAAAGGGGCAGATGTCGGGCTCTATATCCCTGACTCTTCCAATGAGGACCAGTACCGCTGCACTTGCGGCTTCAGCGCTATCGTGAACCGCAAGCTGGGCTATAATTCTGGGCTTTTTATTGAAGATGAAGTGGATATTTTTGGGAAGAACTCAGATCTCGGCCAGGCAGCCGAGCGGCGGTTAATGATGTGTCAGACTGCCTTCCTGCCTCAGATGGAGGGGGCCCGGAAGGCCCAGGAGCCCCCCGTCAGCCTCCTCCTGCTCCTCCAGAACCAGCACACGCAGCCGTTCACAGCCCTGAGCTGTCTGGGCTGTGTCTCCCCCGGTCACCGCCACCCCCTCCCTGGGACGCACTGGAGTTACGACAGGGTCCAAGCGGATCATAATGATTCTTGGACAGAGTGTGTCAATGCGCTGGAGCAGGGGCGGCAGTATGTCGACAACCCTACTGGCGGGAGAGTGGACGAAGCCCTTGTCCGAAGTGCCACCGTCCACTCTTGGCCGCACAGCAATGGTAGGTCTCAGGATCGAAAGCCCTGATGGTTCTGCTTAGAACCATCTTAGGTGAAGGGGACTTGCGGTGACATCTTGTTTGGTACCTAGTGTCAACTTTCCTTGTCATTGGGACCAAAAAAGCTATGGAAACCAAAACTCAGTCTGGACCCTTTTTAAAACAGAAGGAAATGGAGTCTAAAATTCAAGTGCAAACTGAAATTATTCTGCATTTGAGGTTCTCCTGACAGGCCTCCTTGTCTCTTGCCTCCTTTTTAATCCAGACCCTTTGTATTGAATAAGGGATAGAGGGTGGGCCTGGGATGGAGACAATTCCCAGGTAAGGAAGCTCCCTCTCTCAAGGCAGGTCTGCCCTGCCCAGAGCTTTGAGACAGTGGTTGGGTCACATAGCAAGATGTGGGTGAACCCAGGTTTTCTTGGCTCCAAAGCCAACTCTGCATCTATTAGACCTTGCTGCCTCTTCGGATCCATCATACAGCAGCCTGGAATAATCTTAATATACAGATGGGCCTGTTTATTGCTCTACTCAAAACTCTCTATGGCCTAGATTATAAAATACAAACCCCTCAAGGTGTGCTATAGCCTGACTCCCACCCTACACACACACACACACACACGCTCGCTCTCTCTCTCATTCACACACATACACAGAGTCACAGACAGACAGACACACACACGCACACCCTACCCCCCTGGCCATTTCCCATGTACATTACCTTCTTCCCCGCTCTAAGATGTCTGTCATGCTTGGAATGCACTCTCTCCTCATTGTTGCTTATAAATTCCTTCTGGGCTCAGTTCAGGTGCCTCCTTCCCTGGGGGTCCCTAATTCATCTTTCTCTGCTGCGTGGTGTTCTGCCCTTCCAATTTTCCTTGCGAACTTTATCTGGATCTCTCCTTCTTCCCTATCCCCCTTCATTCAATCTTGTACTTACCTCTATATGGCCCACACCCACCCAGAAGTCTATGTGCTCCTTAAGTTGCTCTTTGAGAGTCTGTCATTTTTCATCTGTAGATCTCTGGTTACTTACACAGAGTTGATGGTTAAAAAATATTGTTAAATTTGTTGTTGTCATTGGGGAAAATTTCCTTATTATAATCTCTTTATCCTTGTTTATCCAAATTCTTCTTGTCCTCTCTTAAGTAGTCAGTATTTATTGAGCCAGCCCTAAATACAGAGTAACTTGGAGGTAATCTGGAGAGCTATTACTAGGGTAAATTACCTGCCCTCAAAGAGCTCTCTTGGCTCCGTCTTAGTGCTAAAGAGGCCAAGAGAATGAGGTTAGTCCTCTTAGGGGCCACGACCTTCACACCAAGTTTTCCTGGAAAACACATATTGTAGACCAGAAACAAAAACCAATGAGTGTTTGAGAATGGGTGAGCAGAAGCTATCACCATTCTAATGAGCAAATCAATAGGGAATGCAAAGCAGCACAGAATCTGAATTAAAAATAGAAGCCTCCTCTTGGTTCCAGGAAGACCCAAGTTCAGTCCTGTCTCAGACACTAGCTGTGAGATGCAGGGCAAGTCACTTAACCCTGTTTGCCTCAGTGTCCTCTTGTGTTGAATGAGGAGGTTGGAGTTGATGGCCTCCAAGTTCCCTTCCAGTTATATGTCTGATTCTGCAGTCCTGGTCCAGCTAGAGTCCACTCTCCAGTATTGCTCAGAGGAGGCATCTGGCCTTTTCTTGGAGACTTTTAATGGTGGGGAGAGAACTGGCTACTTTTTGGGCAGCCTACTCCACCTTTTTGGTGGCCAAAATCATAAGGAAGTTCTTGGTTACATCAAGCCAGAATCTGCCTCCCCATAGCCCCCATCTATCTGTCCTCAGGGACAAATTGGAATAAATTGACTGCCTCTTGTGTGATGCTTGTTTAGGGCTGTCATCTTCTGGCCCTTCCCTGGACACCAGCTGACACCTGGAGGCCCCTCCCTGTCCCGCTGACCTATGGGGCTGATTTCTACCCCCTGAGCTATGCAGCCAGACACCGGGTATTTTCAAACACACTACCTTCTAGACCCAACTCTTGTACTTAGAAGACTTTACCCTTATCTCTTATTTCATCCAACAGTCTTGCCTGTTGAGGTCTTTTAAAATCCCAACCAGCATCAGGAAGAGGGCATCCACCCTCTTCCATCCCCCCTTCTCACTCCTCTTCTGCACCATGGCCAAATGATCTGCCTGAAGCACAGGCCTGAGGATGTCACTTCTTTGCCCAAAGAGCAAATCCCTCTTGTCTCTAGAACAATATTCAAACTCTTTACTTTTGACATGTAACACCCCTCAGTCTGGCTCTAGTCAGCCTTTCCCTTCCCACTCGTCCCATCTGCGTCCAGCCTAGTGGGCCTCCTCTAGCTACCTGTGTGTCATCTCTTTCAGCTTCCCTTCTGCCCTGGTGCATGCAGCCATTCAACTGTGGTCTCCTTTAAACAACCTTTGTCGATTCTGCCAGCCCTTAGCCCCCCTCCAGATCATTTCACGTTTATTTTACACCCGTCCTGTATCTCTCTGTGAATGTGCTGTATCCTCCCAGGCCACACCAACCCTTTGAAGGCAAGAACTGTTTCACTTCCCTGTTTGTATCCCCAGTGCCTGCCCTGGAGCCTGGCACACAATAGGTACTAAATGATTACTTAAGTCATTATTCTTCCTAGTTTTGTGTCATCTCAGAATTTGGTGAGCAGGCCATCTATGCCTTTATGCAAAATTTTTATTGAAATGTTTAAATAGTACAGGGCCCAGCAGATCTCTGGGGTACTCCCTTTATTAGAGACATCAGTTCATTAATCACTTCAGCTTGACTCACTCTACATCATTCTGGTGATCTGCTGCTGCGGGGGGGGGGGGGGGGTGTCAAGCGAGGAGGTCGTTCCAGGCCTATGATTTTGTTGGAGTAGGGAACTTCTGGTGTAAGTGCTCCCTCCACTGGTGCAGATAGCAAGCTCATCTGCCACTTAAAGTCTTGGAGAGTTGCCTGGGTACCAAGAGATTGAATGTTTTGCCCATAGCCACCCAGATTACTTACAGCCAGCAGCCTTGAGCCCAGCGTGACGTCATTGCTGGGCCTTTCTCCACTTTGCATCAGCCACTGTAATGACTTTGTCACAAAAAGACATTCTTGATGAGGCCAGGCTGGCCCTTCACCGTCAGAGCTTACTTTTCCAGGCGTTCACTTGCCAACCCTTTAACAATACTTTATAAAGTTTTGCGATGACTCAAAATCAGGCAGACTGACCTATATTTCTTAAAAATCTACCCTCCCAAATCGAGCCTGCGCTTAGTCTTTTCTGCCCGAGGGCTCTTGTGCCCTTCTTCCTCATCTGTTGGCAGTCACTGGCTATGGCCCAGCTGTCAGATGCATCGGTTTCTTCAGTGCCGCCTAGACCTAGTGACTTGAACTTATCCAGGACAGGTAGACAGAGACTCCTCTCCTATTAACCTTGAGCTTTTGTTCTGTTAGCCAGTTTTGTTCTGCTTTTTTTTGAGAGGAAAGGTTCTTCTCCTTAGGGTAAAAAGCAGAAACCAGAAAGTGTGTAGTTCTTCCTAACTTCCAAGCAGGCATTCTCCTGCCATTTGTCACAGGTAATGCTCCTAACCCTTTTCTGATCTTTTTTCTAACTAGAGAAAAAAAAAATCAACATTAAAATCCTTTGTGTATTCAAGGCATTGCTACTGAAAAATTTTCATGGCTAACAAGTTTAAATTAATGGTTGATGCTATAAGCATACCTTTGTTTTTCCTTCTTCCTTTTCTCTCTCCCTCATCAGCTGTGACCATTAGTATAAGGAAGGGTAAGTATGGACAAACCTCAGAGATTCTCAGGGGCCACCATAAGGGTCTGTTAGGTAACGTTTTACAGGGCAGAAATGACATTAGAGTAGGGAGTCTTTGCTCTCAAACTTGGAATCCTGGTATTCACCTCACTTCTTTCAATCATGTGCAATTTTTACTTCCATTATTTGTTTACCATTCCCTGCATATGCCTCTGATTCTGTGTCTTTTAAGCGTTTTGTGCTTAATGAAATGTTTTTCTCTTTAAGTTTTATAGCTGAAAACTAAAAGTTGCTTTCTATTTATTTCTATGCTTAACCATGAAAATATTAATAATTTTAAGGTAATCGGTTATTACAAAATTTGGTAGGCCCACTTTTCGTATGGGATGGAGGAAAGCTTGAAAAAAATAGTTAAATGATTTTCTGGGACTAGATGGTGCCCTCCACCCCCCAGCTTTCATCCAGGGTTCCAAAATGCCCTACACTGTGAATGTGTAATCAGATTTGCAGAAAATACTTTGAGGATGGAAGCTATTTGCTTGGTATAATGGAGAAAAAATAGATCTCTTTAAAGTTGCTGACCGTGGCTTACAACATTCCTTCCTTCCTCCTAAGGCCATCTGCTTTGCATTTTCACCAACAAAAAAAGTGTTCTAGAAATACAGAACCTTTGCCCACCTTCTAGAGATGGCACATGCTGGGTACCCAGTCTGTGGCTGTATGATGTGAAAACTAGCAAATGTTTTAAAATGTTTAAACCAAAAGAACTTGTAGAAGCAATCAAGTCTGTTTATCAACAGAAGAATGTCAAAATGTTAAGTTCTAAAATGTATGCTAAACTTGGGTTCCTGCTTGAGAGTAGCTTTTGAAATATTTCCTCTGTGACCCAGAACCATGCTTTTCAATAATTGGAGTGGAGAGAGGAACCCCCAGTTTTTTGGTAGAGCAGGAAACTGGCTGGTATTTTCTGAACAGTGTATGAATGCACGGTAACAGTGTTTTTACATACTGTGTGCTCATTTAAAAGTGACAGTAGCATCCAGAAGCAATAGAGAACTGAAATAATGGGCCTCCCCAGGACCTCGAGGGGCCAGTGTTGCCCATCTTCCCATTTGCCAGCTGTCTCACACCCAGGCCTTTCCCGATTGATGGCCCTGTCCTCAGTGGACCTCACAGGGGCATCCAGATGTCCTAACTGTACCTCAGAAAGGAAGGTCTCAGGAGGATGAACTTGGCTCCTCCACAGCTGTTCTAGGCAGGACGTGTTTTGTCCCTGGCTGTGACAAGAGGAGAGGCAGGTAGCAGATACCCATCCCGAGTGCCACTTGCTGACGTTTCTTCCATTTCCCCCAACCTCTAGTGCTGGACATCAGCATGCTGTCCTCCCAGGATGTAGTGCGCATGCTGCTCTCCCTGCAGCCCTTTCTCCAAGATGCCATTCAGAAGAAGCGGACAGGCAGGACCTGGGAGAACATCCAGCACGTGCAGGGGCCCCTGACCTGGCAGCAGTTCCACAAGATGGCTGGACGTGGCACCTATGGTACGCCTGTTTCCCACTCTGAGCTTCTTTCTGCCGCTTCAGTCTCTGCTGTTGTGTCTCCTCCCTTCTTGGACCGGAGGAGTCTCTTCTTCACATTTTCTAAACAGGTTGATAAGGACCTACCATTTCCTTTGAAATTAGAGTCTCACATTTAGGGTTAGGTTTTCCCATCAGCACTGCGCTATTCAGGAAATAGTCCAAAAAACACATGTGCTAGCTTCTTTTATTCTTCTGGCTGAGGATGGGCAGTAGGGGATGGAGTCTGGAAATCTGGCTTCACACCCTTGCCGCCTGTATGACCCTGGGCCAGTCACTTAGGTGTCCTCCTCTGGACAGTGGGGACATAGGAGCTTGGGCCTCGCATGAGTCTTCTGAGAATCAAATGAGCTGCAGAGGTAGAGCGTGATAGAAATTCCGGGTAGCATTCTCATTTTTTACTATCTGGGCTTCCCGCTGTCATGGTCAGGCAGAGATCCCCTTTGCCTGAGGAAAGTGCAGTGATGGAGCTCCAAGGGCACCTGGAGCTGGTTGGAACCAGCCACGCCTTCATTTGTGCTACCTTTATCAGCTGCACGCGGATCTCCCCCCACCAAAAGAGCTCATCTGGAGTGGTGATCCCCAAACTATCGGGAAAACGTGTTTGTGCAGATTTGTGTAAATTTCTTTATAAGCTGGGTGGTGCACCCCCCACCAGTGTGTTTTGTAGGTCATACAGCATGCAGGGTGAAATATGAAATATTTACTTAATGGTACAAAAAAAATCGTGAAAACAGTTATGTTCTTTAAAGATCTTAAATCCTTTGTGATACAGCACCTTGAGGATTTGGTTCCATTTATTTAGCAGATTGGCTTCAATAGCTGCAAAAGCCACCTCACAAGGCTGTGTCCATTCCAGTGGGAAGAGGTGCTCATTGGCAGTTCTTAATATATCATGATGCCTATTTTTCAGTCCCATTCACCACCACCCATTCACCCATTCACCACACAAAAGTTTCTGTTGAAATTATGGTAATACATCACCAGCTTCCCTGATGCTATCTAGCTGTTCTTCCAGTTAAACAGAAGGTATTAGATTTTTGTATTTACGGCAAATAAAATTATAGATCTGAAAGCAGAAGAGACCTCAGAGGGCATCCTGTCCCACCCCCACCTTGTGTTGTAGAGAAAGAAATGGAGGGCCAGGGGAGGGGAGGAGAGTAGGCCAAGGTTACATGGTCAATAAAGGGCAGAGGCAGGATTCACACTCAGGTTGTACCACTCCAGTTTCCTTCCTCTGTACTATGCTGTCTCAAAACTCCCTGGAATTCTTCCTATGAAGGATTTTAAAAATAGGTTAAAAGACTCCATTTCTAACCATTTTTCAAATTTATTTTTAATGTGTCCAGGTGTAAAAGTTTTCATAGTTGACATATGTGTCATTTTCCTCAGCACAAGCTCAGTTTTTCCATTTCCAATATAGTTGACTGTCAGCAATAATAGATGTGAGTTCATGTTTCAGATAGCCTTGTTGATAATATTGCAAGCTTTTGGCCGGCTTCTTGCTGGTCCCGATGACGTTGCTCTTGTCTTTGCCTCCTGAAGTGGCTGATGGAGCAGACACCTATTGGGGGAGGAGGGGTCATGCCACCTGGGCCATCTTCTGGTGCTTTGCTTGTGCTCCCCTTGTTGATCTCATCTTCCTTCAAAGCATTCCTTCTTTGCAGGAATCCTCTTAAGCATCTTTTTGGAGGTATGGTCTAGTTTAGGGAAAATTCAGTAAGCTAATTCGGGGATCCACTTAATAGAGCCCAGGCAAAGTGCAAGGCATCCCAGTGTGCTAAGGTTAGATAAATGAATGAAAGGCCACTGTGCCCCACTCCGTCCTCAGAATACTTGATGCATGACCATGTGACATAGATCAGGTGAATCCACATATCAAATATTCACATAGCTTCATTTTTCCTCCTTATGTAGAAAAATAGGAAGAGAAGTTCTAATGTCATTTGCGCATCCCTGGATTGTACATAATAGATTTGGAGACCACTCATCAGCTCATTTTCTTTTCTAAAAAGCTACTACCTGCTAAAATGACACCATCAAGATGAGTGTAGTATCAGAATGAGGCTCCGAAAATTTATGGCCTGCCTAAAGTCATACTGTCTGTATAGCAGAGCTAAAATTCAAACCCAGATCTCTAGATTCCAAATTCAGTCCTCTCTACACTCTACCAAACATAGGCAGCTAAGTGACATTGTGGAGGGAGCAGCCTCAGACACTTCCTAGCCGTGTAACCCTGGGCAGCTCACGTGATCTCTGTTTGCTTCAGTTTTCTCATCTGAAAAATGGAGATACCGCCACTAGCCCCTCCCTCCAGGGGTGTCGTGAGGATCAAATAGGACATTCGTAATGCACTCAGTGCAGTGCCCGGCCCATAGCAGGCGCTTAATAAATGCTTGTTTCCTTTTTACCTTCCTTCCAAGCTACCTCCCCGAAGGAGCCGTTTTAATTAAATCATTTGAAAAGATCTAAAGTGAGGATGTGGTTATAACACACAACAGCATTGTTGTGAGCCAGCCTGGGCAGTACATTCCCCCCTTTCAGGGTGGTCCATAGGTGTGCCAGGATACACTGACCTGCTGTTCTTTCTTCTTAGGTTCAGAAGAGTCCCCGGAGCCCTTGCCCATCCCCACACTGCTGGTGGGCTACGACAAGGACTTCCTCACCATTTCGCCGTTCTCCTTGCCATTCTGGGAGAGGCTATTGTTAGACCCCTACGGGGGCCACCGGGATGTTGCTTACATTGTGGTGTGTCCAGAAAATGAGGCCTTGCTCGAAGGAGCCAAAACTTTCTTCAGGGACTTGAGCGCTGTATATGAGGTAAGAAAAAGATCTTTTGCGAATGGGCTTTGTATCAGGACTTCCTCTTTGCATTCCCTAACTCTGTTTCTAGTAGTAGGTAAATAGGAATTGATTTGTTTTCATAAAAGGAGGCTATAAGAAAATTCTGCAAATAGTAGATAGGTTGGGGAAGAGGCCAAAAATGGACCATCGAGGCTGCAGACATCATTTCCTTGCTCATCTATGAATGTCTTGACTTTAGTACTTCATTAGCTCAAGAAAGACCTCTCTAATCCAGCCTTGCCAATAACTTTCTTTAATATATCAGCTCAAAGCTTTTTTTTTAACCCGCTCTCCTCACTTGGTGGTAGTAAAAGAAATGAAGTGCCCATTCTCTCCTATTTCTTGAGCTTAAATTCTTTTTCACTGTGGGGAGGGCAGGGCAAGTGACTGGGATTTTGGGAAGCAAGTATCTCAAAGAAAAAAAATGTTTTTTAATCCTCCCAACTCCTACTCTCCTAAAGGAGTCTCATTGCAATAGTTAAACCTCAGAAAAGCAGCAGGTCAAGAGCAAAGCCAAAACAGAGGGAGACATTGACCTGCAAATGTTCTCAATCTGAAAAAAGGGTTAAATGACCAGCAGCACATTTTCTTAGGTTTTCATTTTGATACTACACTCATCTTGATGGTGTCATTTTATCAGGTAGTGGTTTTTTAGAAAAGAAAATGAGTTGTTTTTTTAAAACCACTTTCCTAAATATGTTTATATTTGTTCTTAAAAAACAAAACATTAGAACGGCATCTTTTCTTAGGTCTGATAATTGCTTCTCATTTCCTCTTCAACAATGATGGGGCCCCTTCACTCTCACACTCCTCAACTGCTCCCTTCCTGGATGGAGATTAACCCTGGTTCTCAAAGGCCACGTCAGTGAAATAGATCCTCCATGGTGTGGCACTATATATGCCCAGAGCACTGGACCAGGAGTCAGGAAGACCCAGGTTCAAATCCAGCCTCAGATGCCTAATACCGCTGTGACCATGAGCAAGGCAATTACCTGCCATTTGCCTCAGTTTCCTCAACTGTACAACAAGGCTAGTAATAGAGCCTTCTCTCAGCATTGTTGTGAGGGTGAGATGAGATAATAATCGTAAAGCACTTAGCACGGTGCCTGGCACGAGGCAGCTGCTGTGTAAATATTAGCTGTTACTGTTGCCAGGCTGGGCAGCATGGTGGAAGGGATGGTCCCACCAGGGAATGGCAGACCCTGAAAGCCCATCAAGACAAGAGTGTGCAGGCCCTCGGCCGAGGACATTTGGTCCTTGATGGTGAATCTGTAACTGGCACCTTTAAATGTGGTGTTCTCAATGAGACATTTAACTGAAATGGATCAATACATTAATCACCAAGGTTTTATTAGACATTTTCTGTGTGCCAAGCATGGAAGACACAAACACAATGAATGAAACGATCTCCACTCTCTAGGACCTTGCATCCTGGAGGGAGACAATACATACAAGTATATATGAGATGTAAATGAGAATAAATGCAAGTACAAAGATTTTCAATATATGTTGTTTGGGAGGGAGGCCACAAGCCACTTAGGAGAACAAGAAAGGCTTCCTGGAGAAGGTGGTTCTGAAGGGAAGTGAAGGATCCTGTGAGGTAGAAGCATTCCTGGCATGGGAGATGGCCAGTGCACGGGCACAGAGACAGGAGATGAGTATTCTGGGTGAGAAACAAGATCACAGAGTATGGGAGGAGAATAACATGCAATGAGGCTAGTTAGGTTGTGGCTGCCTTGGGGCCAGGGGCAAGGGCTTTGCAGGCTAAACAGAGCGGTTTATATTTGATCCGAGAGGCAACTAGGGGTTGTTGTTATTTCTTGAGCAAGAGGATGCTGTGGTCAGCTCTGCCCTTAAGGAAAATCACTGTGACAGAAGTGTAAAAGATGATCCACCAGGGAGCCTGAAGCAAAGATGGTATGAGGGGAAGGAGAGTATGGATGGCACCAGGGCAGTGAACCTGGGATATGGGAGCAGCAGAGGTGCCTCTGACAGAAAGAGGAAAGTTTGGAGGGAGAGTGGGAAGGCTCGGGGCTAAAGGGAATCCCTATTTAGGCTTGTTGAGTTTGAGATGGGCTCTGGGACGTTGAGTTTGAAGTGTCCAGTAGACAACTGGGAGTGAGGGGTTGAAGCTCAGGTGGACACTGGGCTCGGCTCTATTGGTTTGAGAGCCACTGGCAGATAGATTATAATTAAACCATGGCAGCTGATGAGACGTCTGAGAGAGAACAGAGAGAAGGGGGGGGGGCTAGGACAGAGGCTTGGGGAGCACTCATGATGAGGAGCTGTCATCTGGATGAAGAAATAGCAGAAGAGACCATGCAAGAGCAATTAGGCAGCTGTGGGAAGCCCAGAGAGGGCTGTGTGATTGTCCTTCTATGGGGCTGAGCTGGAGCCAGGAGGAGGTCATCGAATTGGGGGAAACAGAGGAAATGGCAGCCTAGTGGGTTCCAGAGATCATCTGCATAGTGTTAGCATCCCCTCATATAAGGAGAGGAGCTGGGGAGGAGAGGGGACAGTGAGTCAGGGGCTGGGGGGAGGACTAGGGAGCTGGTACATGGTGGCCCCCCCCCAACCTGATGTGATAGACCTCAAAGAAGGAGAGGCTGCTGATGCTGCAGATGGCAGTGGAGAGAAAAGAGCATTGTGACTCCTGTCCAGGACATGTGGGTCAGGGAGTGTGGGCGACAGTATGGCCGGGGTAAAGGGATAAACATCAAACACTATGGCTCATCTGCAGCCCCAAAGAGCTGCATGGGAGGGGGCGCTGGGGAGCCCCCTGCCCTCGTAGGATTCATCTCCAGACCGTTGCTGGCCCACGCTTGATGCCTGATAAACGGCAGGCACAGACAATGGCTCAAAGTGGTTCTGAAAGCCAAGCGACAGCCCTTTGTTAACAAATCCTCTGAGTAGCAGGACCATAAAGGACAAGAAGACCTTGTTCGGTAATGGCAGGCACACTTTTTCTACAGACAGCATGAGGACAGTGATGGTTCCACAGGCCCAAGAAGGGAGGGCCAGAAGAGGGTCAGGAGCATTTTGCAGTCTTCCCTTCATCATATCTAGTGAAGCAGGGATGTGGTGTGATTAGCATTCTTGCTAACAAATGCCAAGTTAAATTGTTTACTTGGGAGACACCTTCATTCTCACTCTTTCAAAGTTTGCATTTACTGGGCTGGAAAAACTCACTGACTCCCAGGATCCTCCTTGGGAAAAGCTGTTTTCCTTTGATGAGTCTGTTCCCTTCCGTAGGTAGGCTGTGGCCACCCTCCCTCAGCCAGGAGATAGGTGGCTTTGATTTCATTGTTTCAAAAAACATGCCAAAGCTATTTTGATGGCTACATGGCCATGAACAGCTGTCATCCTCTGTAAGCAGGAGTTTTGCTAATTTCTTTTTGACAGGGCCATGGCGAGTAGCAAGCCCAGATCATGCTGATGGGATGATCTTGGTGAAAGAAACCTTTGTTTTTCCAGTCCCGCAGAGGGCTAGACTTGAACTTTGGAGGGACAAACACAGAGAGAGTGCTGGACCTGGAGCCAGGGAGACCAGAGGTCCAATCTAGCCTCAGACCCTGGCTAGGACTCTCCATCTCTGCCTGCCTCAGTTTCTTCAGTTGTAAGCAGAGAATCTTACAGCTTCTACTTCCCAGGGTTGTTGTGAGGAGGAAATGAGAGGCTATGTGAAGAGGGCTAGTGCATTATAACCACCAGCTGTGGTTTTTACCCACTCCCCAGCATGGGCCAGTGGGAGAAAGAGGCCGCCCCAGCTGCTCACAGCTTCTTCCCATTTGTGTTTAGATGTGCAGGCTAGGGCAGCACAAGCCCATCTGCAGAGGGCTACGAGACGGGATCATGCGCGTGGGGAAGACCGTGACATCCAAGCTGGCCGACGAGCTCGTGAGCGAGTGGTTCAGCCAGCCCTGGAGCAGCGAGGACAGCGACAATCATTCTAGACTCAGACTTTATGCCCAGGTCTGCCGCCACCACCTCGGTGAGTGAGGCCGCCTCGCGTCTGCTCCGGCGGCTTCTGAGCTTGGTGGACTCCCCTCTCCTGCACTTAGCGTCCTCATCAGCGTGAGGATATGGGGAGGGTTGTGCCAGGCCTCAATCCATCCATCCCAGAGGCAGGATTTCTCCGGTATTCCAATGCTATTAAACCTTAAAGCCGCCCAAAGATAGGTTTGGGGGCACTTAGATCGCCACTGCTGCGCGGGCACGATGGCTCATGGGGGGCACAGGTCGGCTCTCTGAAGCTGCCTCGAGATCAGCCCACACAGCTGGATGGGCCTCTAGGAAGGCAGCGGGGCCTCAGGTGCTTCTCTTGCTTCTTACCCTTTGTTTAACAGTCCCCGGAACAGCCTGAACAATGGCAGGCGGTGTGGTAGCACAGTATGTGGTTACCGTGATACTGTATCTCCTTGTTATTACTGTTGTCAGTGAAGATGTAGAGGAATACGTGCAGGCTTCATACGGAACAAGGAGTCGCTTTAGACCTTTCTTGCACTGAAGAGAAGCCTTCTCCCAGGTGCCCTTACCGCTCCTCTTTGTGGAGTGTGACCTCAAGCGTCGAGGGCTGTACGTAGACCAGAGGGGCCTCTAGCGTCTGGCGCGGAGCCCCGGGAGGGCATCGTGCTCCATTAACCTCCTTCTCTATGCTTTTGCAGCACCTTATTTAGCTACCCTGCAGCTGGACAGCAGCCTATTGATTCCACCTAAGTACCCAAGCTCTCCCCCAGCGGCAGCAGCGGCGGCACAGGCGCCAGCCGCTGCTGGGAGTGCGGGGCCGGCGGCTTCGAATCCAGCTTGCGCTTCCGGACCCGCGGCTCCGCCGGCCGGCGCCTCCAACGGCGGCTCAGGCAGCGCTTCTGCGGCTGCCGGCTCCTCGGGGCCGCCAGCGTCCTCAGCCTCTTCTGGGCCTGGCGTGACCCCAGGCAGCGCCACCTCCTCTTCAGGCTTTGGCGGCGGCGGCGGCGGTGGTGCAGCACAGACAGCCAGTTCTGGGACAGGCGTGGCGGATAGGGTGCAGGGGAGCATGGGCTCGGGAGGGGAGACAGAACCTGGACAGAACTCTTCCCAGCAGCCCCCACCAGAAGGACAAGACAGGTAGGGCATTTTTAGGATTCATCCACATACTCTTCGCTTCTCTTCCATTCTTCCCCTTCTTTTTGGCTCGCCAACATCCAGTTTTCCCTGAAAACAAAATCCTCTCTCCTGCTTCCCCCTGAAAACCTGTTCTTGGGATGCTGAAGACACAGCTTGACCTAGGCTGTCCTGGGCCCCTTAGAACGTCCACACATCCCTTGTATTCTGGAGCCTTTAATGTCCCCAAACTTAACAGAGAAAGATGGGTTTGGGATTTTTGTTTTGTTTCATTTTGGTTTTGTTTTTAAAAGGCTTGAATTAGTCTGACTGCTTCTGGCCATTTTCAGTGTTGCTTTCCATGAAACTTGTTCAAACACTAATGGTTGGGTTTGATGCTTTTTTGGTGGGAAATTTTTTCTTTGATCAGAGTCTAGTAAGCAAATATTTTTCCACTATTTATTTCTGCTGTGTTACTTTTAACTATCTAAACCTTCCATGTTTTGATTTCCCCTAACCATTCTTAATTCTCCCAAGCTTTTAGAGGTAGGTGGATCATTTGTCTGTGCTTCTAACAATGATCCTCTCTCTAGTGTCACCGAAAGGGAGCGGATAGGGATTCCCACGGAGCCGGAATCAGCCGACAGCCAGGCCTACCCGCCGGCTGTGGTCATCTACATGGTGGATCCCTTTACCTACACTGCAGAGGAGGAATCCACGTCGGCAAACTTCTGGCTGCTCAGTCTGATGCGCTGTTACACAGAGATGCTGGATAACTTACCTGAGAATATGAGAAACTCTTTCATTCTCCAAGTAATTTTTTTCCTCTTTTCTAAATATTCTAATTTATAAATACCATAACAGATGTTGATATTAAAAAAAATCCTGAAATAAATGCTCCCCAAATTGGTTATTTGACAAGCACTTTTAAAATTACCTTCCATTTGTGTCCTAAACAACTGATCCCAGAAGCTCGTTAAATAGCAAGTATATAGCAGCCAAAGTGAATTATTTCCAGCTGATTTATGTTGAAGAAAAATGGATGAACACATTCATTTAAAGAATTTTGAAATCATAATGCCAGCAAGTTGAGAATTCAGCCCCAAAGAAGCACAGGAACATTACCCAAGTGATGGTCTGTCTGCATTGCTTGGGGAAACGATGGCCACAGTAGCTGGGGGTGGGGGGGTGGGGAACACTGTGAACATCTGCTGTAAATTTACAGTAAAATGTGGGTGGTGGGGCAGGCAGGGGGTGTCTCTGGAAAGAATTAGTGCCATAAAAACATGAATTGTTCTTTGCTTTGGGGTACATGCATCGAATAACTGCGTCCAACTCAAAGCTGAGTTGCTCTTTGCTGAGTCAAATAGAGAGTCAATACAGTTCCATTTTCCAGCGTTCTGTTCAGCCCATTCCAGCTCTCGTCTTTCTGATTTTAATTATTGGATGTGTTTGCCTAGATTGTGCCTTGCCAGTACATGCTGCAGACAATGAAGGATGAACAGGTTTTCTACATTCAGCACTTGAAGTCCATGGCATTTTCAGTGTATTGCCAGTGCAGGCGGCCTCTGCCCACCCAGATCCATATTAAGTCTCTCACAGGCTTTGGACCGGCAGCCAGCATTGAGATGACCCTCAAGAACCCTGAGGTTGGTACTTTACAAGTGAAGACCCTGACTGGCAGACTGAGTGATAGTTTGGACTGATAAGTTTTTGAGCTTTCTCTGGGGCCAGCCAGATTCCTTAAACTAACTCACAGTATGAAACAACAGGGATTATTTCTTGGAAATTAAAAGTTTTAGAAAAATAGGCAGGCATTTCTGCTGTTGTTCTGAGATTTAGGCACCAGTATCCTTCACCTTGCTCATATCCCTCATTTTTCTTTATTCATTGAGTCTATTTCCGGAAGTTGAATTAAGTGTTAAATTAATCACTTCTGTTTGCCTTTTCCAAAGCCTTTGGCTTCTCTGTGACTGATCCCACTGATAGGCCTTTGTCATATCCCTCTGTCTGTAAGAGATGTGCACACATACCTGTGCTCCTCCTACACAGGGCCATGGTCATCTCCCTGTGCTTCTGTGCCTCTCACTCTTGTTTATACCCCACTCCCTACACCCACATGCAGTGTTAAAAGAGAAAGGTACATAGAAGGTAGTGTTTGATGTGCTGAAACAAATTATTTTTTAAAAAATAAGGATCATACTTACTCCTGGTTTGCTCCTGTTTACCTTGTCTTAGATATCCATTCTGTGCCACTTTTGAAATCTGAATGTCTGTCCACTTACCTAATTCCTGCCATGTTT
The DNA here is from genome assembly GCA_028646595.1 of Phalanger gymnotis. Lineage (NCBI taxonomy): Eukaryota > Metazoa > Chordata > Mammalia > Diprotodontia > Phalangeridae > Phalanger > Phalanger gymnotis. The sequence continues at coordinate 21,435,349 of CM053622.1, forward strand.
ACCCTGTGACAGGCCAGGGCCAACAAACCTTCACTAACAGCATTGTGTCCACTTCTAAATTCATCATGTAACATTTGCTGACTTTGTCTCACTTAAAATAAATCTACATGTCCATGATGTGTCAGTGTGGTTCAGTAGGAAGAGTACAGGGTTGTGTGTTTTAAAGATCTGGGTTCAAATCCTGGTTTTCCACTTCCTCCTCCTTGTGGCCTTGGCAAGTCCCTTAATCTCTCTGGGCCTCTGTTCCTCTGCTATAGAGGAGGAGGTGAGAGGGTCCCTTCTGCCCCAAATCCTCTGATGTCCCTCCACTCAAAATAAATCTTGGAAAAGATCGACAATTTCTCATTTTACATCTTGTCATGTATAACATTAATTGTTTCTGTTCACTGTGTGGGTGTCCTTTCATGAGGAGCCAGTTTAGAAGTGAAAGACTCTCCCTCGTGCTTGATTCAGACTGTGCCGCCCATCAATCAATGAACTAACATTTATTCAATGCCTGCTATGCACCAAGCATTGGGCTAAACACTGGGGATACAAAGAAAAGCAAAAGACGATTCGTGCCCTGCCCCAAGGAGTTCACAGTCGTGGCTGAGACAGCAGGCAAACAGCTGTGTGCAAACCAGATCCAGTCAGGGTACTCTGGGGAGAATCATCAGAGGGCAGGCATCAGTATTAAGGAGGATGAGGAAAGGCTTTCTAGAGAAGGGAGGATGTTAGCTGGGACTTGGAAGAAGCCAGGACGTGAAGACAAGGATGGAAAGAATTTCCCCTAACAGGCTGGGCATGAGTACATGTGTATTTTGTGAAATATTTTAGTTGTAAGAATTTATTAAATTATTAAAAATAAAACTTCCTCATTTGGTATTAGTCAAATAATCTTGCTCTTAGTGTCCAGATTGCTCCAATGAACAGCTCGTCTATTGTATCATTCAGGTCTGTAATTGTTTAAAAGAGCTCAGAGACTCATTAGAGACATATTATTCATTCCAGCCTTTCTTAACAAGCCTGGAATCTGCTCGATTTTAGCCACAAGGCTGCACGGTGAAGTCGATTCATTACTTCTCCCTGCTCATTCTGCATAGCACTTCCTCCAACTCAGTGTTTTAGTTGGTGTTTTCTTTATACTGTTCATTAATGCATGTGATGGTTGTCTTTTGTTCTGAAATCTACTTGTTATCTTTAGACAAATCTAATGTATGAACATTTGGGTTTATAAAACAGAAATATGGGGGTGATCAAATTTTACTCACCATCTGATGTCTTTCAGTAGTGAGATTTCCTACTGCACCTGAAAATGTTTATTTCGTAAAAGTTTGCTTTCCATAAATCTTGTCAGGACCACAGCCACTGAACAACCTAAGCAGAGTATACATGGCCTCCCGAATCCTCTTACACCACCATCTGGGGGTCCTTCTCGATGCTTTCTCCCTCCTCCAATGAGGCTATCACTGTTACCTTCCCCATCTTTATAGTTACAGGCATCAGAAACTTCCATAGGATTTGCTATAGCATGAGTTCAATGGGCTTGAGCATCATGGAACAGCTCAGCTTGTCCCAGTGGCTGTACAGTGACTGGGAATCCCACCTCCTTCTGCTGCCCTGCCTCAGTTTACCCTTCTGTTAGCCCGCTTCTCTGATGTAAATTAGGACCAGGAAATGTCATGAGCAACAAGAGCCTGATATTACCAAGGAAATTCAAGCAAAGATCCACCCTGTTATAACCCCCTAAAATTTCAGTAGCTCAGTGGATCCATACAGGATAGCCTTTTAATTTTTCCTAAGAAAAAGAGAATTACTAAAAGCTGTTGAGGAAAAAGAGAAATTTCCTCATTGTTTTGATCAGAAATGTTCTTTTTGCTAGTCGTAGACAAATCCCAGCATGTAGGGACCCCAGCCTTTCACGCTCCTTCAGATGACAAAACTCATTGTTTTACAGATGAAGAGATGAAGCTCTTTGTTGCGTTTGATTGCTGAGAAGCAATGCCATTTTATAAAGATCACTGAATGTCTTTTAATGTAGCTCCACCTCGCATCTTAATTCATTTGGGAGCCTTCTGTAATCAGAGGGTGTCCTTTCACAGTGCTCTGTCTGCTTGGTAAAAGGACAGTGACTTTGTGGTCTGAACAGAACTGACGCCATCACTGAAGCCGTCTGTGACTTTCAAACCCCACATTCTCTCTTCTTAGGGAATTTCAGGGTTTTGTCATTTTCAACAATAGGATTGCAGCAGGCCAGTTTCACAATTACCCTCTTGACATATAATCCTAACTACTTAAACTAAATAACATTTGGGGCCTGGAATGAGTCATGGGTTACATTTTATAAAAATATAAATATTTATAATAAATGTAAGTAAAGATGACAACTGTGCTTTTACAGTCTGTCACAGTTAAGCCATTACTTTAAATCATTTGACTTTATTCATAGTTAATGCTTTGAATTCTCAGGTTCCTTTTTTAAAATATCCATTTTATTAAAGAAGTATTGATTTTGATTGGGTTTTCTAGTTAAGAGATGCTCTTGACCTCGCCATTGTCATAGAGTTCTGCATAGCCTTTTAGTCTTCATCTCTGTAGATACCATCATAGGCCATTTTGTGTTTATGCAGACATGGTATTATGGGCTGGCTTTGTGTTGATACTGATTGTGACTTTGATTCCAGAGGCCCAGTCCAATCCAGCTTTACTCCCCTCCTTTTATATTGGCACCGATCAAAGACAAACAGACAGAGCTAGGAGAGACATTTGGAGAAGCCAGCCAGAAGTATAACGTGCTCTTCGTTGGCTACTGTTTGTCCCACGACCAGCGCTGGCTCTTAGCCTCTTGCACTGACCTCCATGGCGAATTATTGGAAACTTGCATTGTAAATATTGATTTGCCAAACAGGTAGGAGCCTTGGCCTGATGTCCTGTCTGTCCTCAGGCATGAACCTCTCCATTCTCTATTCCAAATGCAGTTGGCACAATGTGTTTTGTCTGTTTTGTTTTGGGGGGAGAAGGTTGGGGGTGGGGTGGGGATGATCTACAGTAATATGCCCTTAGAAAATTTGCTCATTCTCTATTTTCCCCATTTCCTTCCTCTCCAGATCTCGGAGGAGTAAAGTGTCTCCACGAAAAATTGGGCTCCAGAAGTTATGGGAGTGGTGCATCGGAATCGTTCAGATGACATCACTGCCCTGGAGAGTAGTGATTGGGCGCCTTGGCAGACTTGGCCATGGGGAGCTAAAAGGTAAGGAAGTCTGGAAGACCGTGAAGATCAAGCCCAGGAAAAGAGGGTGATGATAGAAGGGAGTTTAGGAACATCACAGGAAAACAGAAAATAATTGGCAGTTTCCAATCATGTCAGATTACTACATCTGGGTCTTTGTGTATATACTACAGAATATCACCTGTGTCACAGCTAGCCACTTGTCTAGTTAATCGTTAGGATTTAGAGGCCATTTAAACAAATGTCACAGGAACAGTGTGACTTGGCAAATAGAGGGCTGACCTTGAAGACAACAAGATTTATGTTCAAGTCTTGCCTCTGGCAGAGAGTGGCTGTGGGATCTTGGGCAAGTCCTATAGTACCTCAGGCAACCCTATAAATGAAGTTTGAGCCAGTATCCGCTTTGATAGAGAATGTTTCCTCCCTGGGAGTTCTGTGTTCCAGTGAAAGCATAGGTCCAGTTTACATACACACACACACACAGCTTGATCCCCCGCCCCAAATTGCTTGATGGCTGTAATCTGCTTGCATTTTTAAAATTCACTTACCATTGATTTTATGTAGCACTTTTCCCCTAAAGAACTCAAGGAGCTCTACACAAAACTTTTAGATTATACTTAGCCTAATCCTGCCTTGGAAGCTTGTAGAAAGTATCCCCAGTTGTTGCGATTTTTTTCGGCACTTCTGATGCTCAGGAACACCATTCTGACAGTGAGACTGGTTATTAGTTGCCTGAAGGGCTGCGTTAACAGTGTTGGGGGGGGGGTCATCATTTCAATTCCTAATTGCTTTGAAACTCCAATTTCTTTCTCTTTTTTAATGTAAGACTCCACTGTACTTATTGATTATCTATTCCAAAAGAACATTTGCCTTGGCAAAGTGAAGCAGAGCCTTAAGCATTCTCCTCTAACAAGGCGGTTGCCATGCGTATTTTAAGATTCCTTAATAATGGAATCCAAAGTTGCCGTGCGTATTTTAAGATTCCTTAATAATGGAATCCAAATTGTAATTTTGTTTAATCAGTGAACAGCTATTTATTAAGCACTTAACTGTATTCCAGAGGCAGAACTAAAACAGTGGGGATTCAAAGAAAGGCAAAAAATAGCCCCTGCCCTCAGGGAGTTCACATTGGAATGATTCAGGGTAAATTGGGAGCAAGCTCAGAGAGAAGACACTGGAGGTGAGGAAGACTGGGAAAGTCCTCTTGTTGAAAATAGACTTTTCACTGAGACTTGAAGGAAGCCAATGAGTCTCTGGTCTCCTCAGTGATGTAAGGGAGGGAGACACGTTCCTGCCAGACACAAAGTCCACATGTAAGAGGGCTTCTCCACCAATGGAGAGATTCTGCAGATGCCCTGATGAGCAGATGATATGTTGCTCACACACATTCCAGTGCATCCTGATCCATGGTCCGTAAATGAGTAAGACACAAGAAAAAGAAACTGATGAAGAAATTTAAAATTATAGTACCTCCTGGTTACATAAAGGTGGCCTTAGGAGTTTGAAGGCTAGTCAACGGTTCCTACCGACAGGAAAGGCTGCCAGAAGAGATCCCACGATGAATAGCATGCCTCTCCTTCCAGGACAAGCCTAGGCAAAGTCAGAGGAAGTCATTAGATTTTTCAGAAAAAAAAATGATTCCATTGGGCCAAGCAGCCGAGAGTTGGGCGGCTGTGTTGTAGAGTCACTAGAGGGCTGGCTTTCTAGGTCTCTGACACTCCTAGTTGTGTAACGATAGAGAAGCTAGCACATCTCTAAGACTTTAAGTTATAAATGAATTTCCAGACTTAATCGGTAAGGAGAGCTTCCACAGCAGTCCTTTGTTTTGCCTGTGAAATTAAAGTTTCTAACAGCAACAACAAAACGCAAACAATCAGCTGCTCTTTGTAATGTTGGGGTTATGTTCTGAGTCACTGAAAGGAATATTCAGATTGATTAAATCAGAGGTCTTTGATATGCTGACATTGGTGGGGATGGGGGAGAAGAAGGAGAAGGAGAGGGAGAGAGGGAGGGAGAAGACTCAGCTTTATTTCTTAGAGGCTTTGGGCGTGTGCTGGTTTGTTAGCATAGCTGCTGTCATCCCTAGGGAGGAGTAAGCAATGGGATAGTAAGGTCAGCAGAGAGAACTGAGAGTCAGATAGGAGAAAAAAAGTCAGGTGAATATTGGGTTTTGGGAAGTTCTCAAGGACAGCATTTTGTTTGGTTTGTGTGGTTCCCTCTCATCCCAGCTCTCTTTTCTAACACTAGAATGGCAATAGGGGCATCTTCCAAAACCCTGAGAGATAAGAGTAGCAGCAATTTCATCCAGAGACAGGCACCAAATAAAAATGTCAGCTCATCGATGGCCGAGGGCTCCTTCCCTTGGTGGGTCTTCGAGCTTTGCCGTTCTTGGGTGCTGTGAACAGAACTGAGGCCTCAGTGTTGGGAGGAGTCTTTGGGCAGTGTTTTTACAGAGCTCCCTGTGTGTCCTTCATCTCCAAAGTCTCCAAAGTGCTAGTGATGGGGCCCTCACCTTGACGGCCTCTTTTCCCTCTTCCTTACTCATTTGCAATCTGTAGTTCACATCTGTGGTTTTTAACATGTGCTCTTCATGTTACACTCAGAGCTCTCATTTCAAGCATCGCAGTTTGAAGTGTGTTCAGGAGATGAAAATAGTTTTCTTTCACCTGCTCTTTAGAAAGAGAAGTAGGTTTTCTGAAAGATTTGGATGTAGAAAAGGCTTGTGAGAGAATAACATTCATGTATTTGTGGGGGAATTTTTGCAGCCTTGGGCATTTTGGGAAGGTAAAAAGGCTGAGTGCTTTCAGTCCCTCGGCTTAGTAATCCCACAGAAGTGATCTTCCCTGGGGGTCTTGGTGCTTTCATGTGTTGACAGTGAGCACATGGAAGTGTATGAGAAAAGGATGTGCACAACACGATTGGTATCAGGTAAACATTGATGACCGCCTTCCTAGCCCCCTTTCTTCCCCCTCAAGTAGAATGCTTTCATTCTCTGATACTTGTTACCTTTCCTTTTTAGAAACAAAACAAATAGATTTTATAATTTATAATTTGATAATTTAAGATAGGCTCCAGCCAAGCTCTGGGCTAAAGTAAAATCCATATAGGAATAGGGAGAAAAATCATTTCCCTCATAGAAGAATAAGAAAAGGAGTTAAGGTGGGGTAACATACCATTGTCATCAGAAAGCATTCTTAAGTTGGATGCTTTACAAAAGATATTGCAGGGCGCTGTCCCTTTAGGCCCTCTAAGATTCCCCCTAAAGTGCATTGAGTGTATAGAAGAAGAATTATTGTTATTATTATTAGTTTTAGAAAGACTTTTTGGTCTTCATGTTAGTGTTACAAGTGTCAGTGACATGATCATGTGCTGGGATGAGAAATTGAGATGGCAGGATTTTGAACTCAAAGGGCTTTTGAAGATGATCTCACCCAATCCTCTCATTTTCCAGCTTAGGAACCTGAGGTACCCAGAAAGAGGATCCTACAGGTCTTAAGGAGCTTCACTGACATTCAGACTCAGGCCTCTACTCTTCCTGAGGGAAGGAAAGGCAGCAGGATTAATAACCATTAATAACTATTAATATTAACCACAGGGCCTACTATGTGCCAAGCATTGTGCTTTCCTGTGCCCTCTGGTGCTCGGCCACATGGATGAGGAAGAGATGTGCCATTTTCTGTGTGACACTGAGTCATTTAGGTAGAGCCACAGAGAGGACAAGACTCTTTCTAACAACTCTGTGAGACAAGACTGAAAGTTGCCTTTTGTTTCAGATTGGAGCATCCTCCTGGGCGAATGTTCCTTGCAGACAATCAGCAAACAGCTGAAGGAGGCGTGCCGCATGTGTGGACTCTCAGCTGCAGATTCGCCCTCCATCCTCAGTGCCTGCCTGGTGGCCATGGAGCCCCAGGGGGCCTTTGTTGTGATGCCAGGTAAGCACACCCGGCCCAGAGCACATAACAGAGTCTCTCCTGCTAGAGATGGAGAGATTCTTGTGCTAGAGATGGAGAGATGGTGGAGAGAACAACATGCAGTTTCTTGGCTTTACATCGATTAAATGGCCAGACCCAAAGAGTATACATTAATCAGTCAACTAGCATTTGTGCCTGCTCTTAGCTGGACACTGTTACTTGCTGGGGATAGAAAGAAAGGCAAAAACAAGTGAACAAACAGCCCCTGCCCTCAAGGATCTTGCCTGTGGTCTAATGGGGGAGATGACGTGAAAACCACTGTGGACAAAGTACCGACAGAATTGATTGGAGATATCTCAGAGGGAAGGAAAAACATTAAGCTTTCCTTCAGAAGGCAGAGCTGAGAGCCAGGAGGCAGAGATGGGGGGGGCGGGGTGGGGGTGGGAAGGAGTTCCAGGCATGGAGAGCAGCCAGAGCTGGGTTACAAAGTATCTTGTTCAAGCCAGAGCAAAGAGGCCAGTGTTACTGGATCACAGGGTAAGTGGCCAAGGGGCAAGGTGTAAAATGAGTGAAGACAGGCTATGAAGGACTTTACATTTGATTTTGGAGTTCATTGAGTAGGGGTCTGACTTGCACCTTAAGAAGATCACAGGGGAGTGGAGGATGACAAAAGACTGGGCAGTACGGCCAGGCAGAGGCTGATGGCCTGTACCAGTGCAGTGGTGGTGGTGTCAGGCCGGTAAGCCTTGGCAACGGCTTGGTTGTAAGGGGTGAGAGATGGTGAGGAGTCTAGGATGACTTTCTGGGTTGTGAGCCTGAGTGACCAGTTGTTGCCCTCAACAGTAAGAAGGAAGTGCGGAAGAGGTCTAGGAGAGGAAAAAAAAATGAATTTAGTTTTCGATATGTTGAGTTGATGGTGTTTACTAGACATCTAATTCAAGATATTTCAGATGTAGTTGGAGATGTGAGACTAAAGGTCAACTGAGAGTTTTGGATTTGGTGAGTAGATCTGAGAGTTTTCTGCATAGAAACAACAACTAAGTCCATAAGAACTGATGAGATCATGAAATAGTCTGGAGGGAGAAGAGAAGAAGGATCAGGACAGAGCTCTGTGATATACTCATGGTTAGTGGGTGTACTAGCAAAGGAGATAGAGAAGTCCTTCAGGCAGGAGGAGAACCAGGAGAGAAGGGCGTCCTGAAAACTTCCAGAGCAGAGTATGAAGAAGTGATCGATAGTGTCACAATCTATAAAGAGGTCAAAAAAGATGAAGTATCAAGAAAAGACTCTTGGATTTGACAGTTCAGAGAGTGGTGAGGTTGGAAGCCAGACTGTAGAGAGGTAGGAGAGTGAAAGTGCGAGACATGGGGGCACCTGTTACAGATGGCCTTCTCCAAGAGTTTAACAACAAAGGGAAGGACTGGTCTGGGAGGACCACTGGATAGGTGGAGGTGGGGAAGGCATGGGCGTGTTTGTAGGCAATAGAGAATGAGAGGTAGAGACTGGAGATAAATGAGAGGGTAAGAATGAAAGGCCCATCTGCTGGGAAGGGGACAGGACTTGTAAATGTAGCGGTGTTTTCCTTGAGTAGAGGGGCCACTTTTTCATGTGCATTGATGATTCTGTGTCAAATTGGAGAGCAAAGGTTTCCAGCGAAGGGCACAGGAGTTTGTGCTTGGCCCTAAACTATTTCAAATGTGTATCAACGACTTTGATAAAGCCATAGATGGCATGCTTATGAGACATACAAAGCTCAGCAGGATGGCCATCACAAATGATGATAGTCAAGATACAAAGAAGCTGGAATTTGGGCTGAATTTAATGAGGTAAAATTATGAGACAATTATATAAAGTCAGTAAGTCATCTTCACAAGCATATGATGGGGGATATGTGGCAAGACAAGTCTTCTAACAAACAGCTATGGATTTTAGTGGACTAACGGTTCCATGAGTGGGATTTAGCCCAGGTAGTTTAGGTCGTTCTACTTTACTCTTCCTTGCTTAAAAAGTCTGGTTTATTGACATCTGGGGCATTGCATTTTAGGAAGGGCTTTAGTAAAAGATAAAGAGCCAGAGGAAGACAGCCAGGATGGTGAAGACTCTCAAGACCGTGCCACGTAGAAATTGGTTGAAAGATGTTTAGCCTTCGGCAAAGGAGACTTGGGGAAACATTTGCTTATTTATTGGAAGGGTCATGACATGGGAAAGGATGAGACTTGTCATATTCTGTTTCAACTCTGACTGAAGAACCAGCAGCAAAGGGCAGACATTTGAAAGAGGTAGAGGTGGGCTTGATAGGAGGGAGGAATCACTAACGAGGGGAGCTCCCAGAGGGTGAGGCTGCCTTGCAGGGCCAGGGAGCCTTCAGGTGGAGGCTGGAGAACCTCTGGGGTATGTGGTGGGAGGAAAGACAGGTGGGATGGAAGCCCCTCCAACTCAGAGCTTCTGTGCCATTGATTTGGTTATGTTTGTATCTAGTCCTTGAATGCAGACTCTCCGCTACTGTTTCATCGTGCTTGGATCACTAACTTCATACAATATCTGCAATTTGGAATTGTGCAATTTCCCTTCCTGTGTCTATGATAGAGCAGCAGCATGGTGCTCTTGTGCACAAAAATGTGGAGTGAGGTCGTTCTTTATCTTACAGATGCTGTCACCATGGGCTCAGTTTTTGGTCGCAGTACTGCACTGAACCTCCAGTCATCTCAACTCAACACACCACAAGACGCTTCTTGTACACACATCCTGGTGTTCCCAACATCTTCAACCATCCAGGTGGCTCCAGCCAACTACCCAAACGAAGACGGATTCAGCCCCAACAATGGTGAGCTCACCTTCTTCACACCAAGTGGGCCTGGGGGTCTTCCAGCCTAGAGCTGACCCTGTGCAGAATGAGGTTTCTAACTGAAGGAAATGCTAAATTTCCACTAGAGGTTAATGAAATGAAAGATGCCATTTTTCCCATCCACATTCATAGACCCCTCTCCCCCATCCCCCTGGAAATCTGCCCATGGACCATGGAATTGTTCACATTGAACCCCTTGAGATTGCTCTTTTCAGGGAAAAGTGTGTAAAGTATAAAGGAGGTGAGAATCTGAGTGGTTTAAAAGGCCTCTTCTCATTTCAGTGCCACAAGCATGATGTAGGAACCACCTGCTAAGTGTCAGTGCTGTACTAGGCTCTGGGGAGTCTGGAAACAGTAACCAAAACAGCCCTTGCCCACCAGGAGCTTACATTTTAATGGAGGTGGTGGTGGGGGTGGTGGAGGAGGAGCTGTAAGCCGTACAGGGGGTTCCTAAAGTCTGGACACATAGGCAAAAATGCATATTTTCAAGAAATGAAATGATTGAAATTTTCAACAACATTTTATTTAATTGGAATATTAACAGATAACATCTTCAACTTCAAATGACATCATATGATTTCATATTCACATTCCAAGAGTGAATGTGCTAAAATTGGCAGCAATGTGGAATAACTGACTTACTGCATCGAGTTTGTGTGAATCTTGCAAAGCGCATCAGCCCTTGCATCACAAATGATGGAAATCATATTGAAGATGTTATGTGTTAATATTCCAATTAAGTAAAATGTTGTTGAAAATTTCGGTCATTTCAGTTCTTGAAAATATGCATTTTTGCCTATGTGTCCAGACTTTAGGAACACCCTTGTATTTATGCAAAATCTATCTAGAGTGAGTATAAAATGAGCACCCACGACAGTGGCGACTGGTAAAGGTCTCCTAGAAGAGGCAGTGCCTGAGTTGGGCCAGGAATGCTCCAGAGAGTGACAGAGGAGGGGAAAGAGGGTGCAGAGATGGGAGAGGAAACCTCGAAGTAGGCCAGTACAGCCTCCCAGAGGGAATAAAAGATGCACAGGCTTACAGAGTGGAGGAGGCCTGTCCTGGAGATGGGTAAGGGGTACACTTGGACACTGACTTCCTTGAGATTCTTTGTGGGACCATGGGTCTACATCCTCCTGTCCCCCAGGATACTGTGCCTCATACATAGTAGCAACTAAATAAAAACACTGGCGCTACCTTCACACTGTTCTTGGTAAACAAATGAGCAACAAGCAATTAATTCTCCTTTTAATGTCTCTTAATTGTTTTTTGGTTTGATTGTTATGTGTTTAGAAGAAGCTTTTTAAAAATTATTTTAAAAGTATAAAATGGTGGGGGTTTTTTTTTTAAAAAAAAACCAGAACCCTTTAGATAGGCCGCCAATGAGTATTTGCCTTTAAAAGTCATGGATTCTTAATAAAACCGTTTTACTTTGATCTGATTTGGCATTTCAGCAAGGCCTCACAAAAGAGAGGCCACCCCTGTTAATATATACTCATGCAGGCATCCTTTCCCAGGTCTGGAATCCCATCAGAAAGCAGGGTCTACAAATGTTTAACCTCCATTAACTGGACTCTTGGTACTTCTTATGCTAATTAGAAGCATGCACACTGATGGGTGTTTTGTAAAATGGTGTTAATGTAACTTTGCTGATTCTCTCCTATGTTTAACAATTAAGCTGGTCCCTTCGCTCACTAGTCACCTGTGTCTTTGGAGGCCAAGCAGAATGGGACTGGTTTGTTCATATAGGTAAAACAAGTACAAAAACTTGTAAGACCAGAAGGAGGAGGGGTGAGGTCAAAGGTCCCAGAGCTCCAGCATTTTCTAGTCCCTTCCTCCTCTGCCAGCCACTTAGGCCTTGCTTTCCTAGGCTGTGGATCATTGTGTCATTCAACCCGGATGATGTTTATTCTTTTTTTTTTAAGTTTACAACTTAGACCTACCAAAAACTGACACTTTTCATCTGATTTCTGTGTTGTGTTACTCTTTAGAAACTAAGATTGTATGATAAGCAGGTCCCAGAAGAGTGGTTTGATCTAACAGGCTAAATAAATTCCAAACTCAGAGACAAGAACTATAGGTTCTAATCCCTGGCCACTCACTGAAGGACTTTAGGCAAATGACTTGACCCTTTGATGCCTCGTGTCCTTTTATATCTGCAGACAGAAGTTTATCTCATCAAAGCTTTCTGGGGCATACAGAGTTTAAATAACTTGCCTGGGCTTAGGTCCTTGAACTTAGGTCTTCCTGACTCCCAGTCCTGGACCTCTATTTTACTAGAAATCGGGCAGTAAACATTAAGTGATGACTATGTGCCACGCTCTGTGCTGAGCTCTGGGGATACAGAACGAGGTGAAAGACAGGACCCGACCTCAAGGAGCTCTGTCTAATGGGGGAGACCACAAGCAAACAAACAGATACAGGGCAAGCTATAGACAGATAACAGGTGGAAGGTCCTGGAAGTAAGAGGGGTTGGGAAAGGCTTCCTGAAGGAGGTGGTATTTTAACTGAGATTTAAAGGCATCCCTGCCACTTCAGCCTCAGGGGTGGGGGTGGGGTGGGGTTGAGGGGGTACTACATAGCAGTGAATCAAAGAATGAGCATTGATTAAATGCTTGCTGTATTCTGATACTCAGCTAAATTCTAGGGATCCATGTACAAGCAGAGAAGACAGTACCTGCCTTTGAGGTGCTCATACTGTGTGGAGAGAAGACCACAGTATAAAGAGGGGCTCTCCATCAGGAGGGGGAGGTGCCCTGTGGTGGCGTGGTTTGGGAAACATCCCTGGTGGCCTGGTTCTGGGCAGGATCAGTCGACCCAAGCCCAGGGTCCGGAGGGTGGGGATGGGCAATGCAGAGGGTGGCCAGTGTGCAGGTGCTCGACATGATTGGCACAAGGCAGGATGACAGATCTCTAAAATAATGTGCTTCAGTGTCCAAGGGTATTCAAGGGAGGTTATCAGATCCCTCTGCCCTCTCCCATTAATGGCAAGCACCTGGAGTGATTCGGGCAAAGAACATTCAGTTCAACAGATATGTTTTAATCTCCATCTGACTGCCGGGCACAGTGCTAGGCAGAAGGAAGAAATGATAGAAAAGGTCTTTCAAGCTCCTAGTCTGGGGGCAGGGGCCAAGGGAACTGCTGCCTTGGCTTCTTTACCTATAGCCAGAGGATGATCTGAGGGTCCTGAGGCAGCCGCCCCTTCAGAACTAGTACAGTGGCCTTCTCCTTCTTCTCTTCCTCCTCCTCCTCCTCCTCCTCCTTCCTCTCCTCCTCCATCTCCCTGCCTCAGCTTCTCAAACCTCCTCAGACCATCCTCCACTCAACCACCAAAATGATTTTCCCAAAGTGCTGTTCAGACCCCCCACTGTCTCTAAGGTCAAATATAAGCTTCTTTCTGTGGCTATTAAAGGTCTTGGCAACCTGGCTTCCTCCTACATTTTCAGCCTTCTTGTTCCTTACTCCTCTCCTGGTGGCCTAGTGGATAGAACTCTGGCCTGAGCTCAAATTCAGTCTCAGATACTTCCTGGTTGTGGGACCCAGGGCAGGTCACTTAAACTGCTTGCCTTAGTTTCCTCAAGTGTAAAAGGGGGATAATGTGACACCTGGGTTGTGAGGACAAAGTGAGGTAACATTTCTAAAGCCCTTAGCACTGTGCCTAGTACTTAGTAGGTGCTCTGTAAATGCTCATTCCCTTTCCCCTCTCCTCACACATACTATACAGGTTCCCCCATCTCTCTGCTTTTGCACCGACTGCCCACTGGCCCTGGAATGCTCTTCTGCCTTTTGGAATCCCATTTCCTACGGAAACTTTTCCTTCCCTCCCCCCTCCACACCCCTCCAAATTGCTTGTATTTGTTTTGCGTCCTGTGACTGTAGGCTCTTGGGTACCAGTCATCACCCTTGGTAGACCTGAGGACAGGGCCAGTTTTGTTTTTGTTTCCCCAGCGCCTAGCACAGTACTTGGCACATAGTAGGTGTTTAATACATGTGAGGTAGTTGGTTGATTGATAGGAGTTTGTTTTTCCATTATGACCAAATGGTTCAATAAGGCCCAAGCTTGTAGAACCTAAGGTGGAGGGGGAGATGAAATGGGAATCATTTGGGGCTCGCCTAGGAACAACGGCAGATTTCCACATTGGTCCCCAGATCTGCAGAATTGCATTATTCATTTTCAGTTAGCTTGAATACTTTACAGCCTGATCAAATATAGCATGTTGTAATTTAACTCAGGTTGCTATCTGTATTCGGTGGAATATTCCATAAATACCCAATGATGTGGAGCCTTTGCACTTTAGAGTTTGCATGTTAATGTATTTCAGAGCTTTATTTGGCAGATTGCTGAGAGCAGCCATTAACCAATTATTATGTAGGTTCATTCCCTTTGGTGTCTATCTCCAGCATGCTGTTCTGACATGAAAACCTTTTTATTTGGTTAAGAATGGGCTTTAGCCAGGGGTCGTTTTTCATCTCCCCTTCAGACTGTGCTCTGCATTAGGCTCTCAATGGAGACTGAAGGCTGAAAGACAGTCCTCTTCAACCCCCAGCCGCCTTCATAGACCAGAGCCTGGAAATGGGCACGTGTGTGTGCTGAGGAGCAGCAGAGACACACATGGAAACAGGAGCATAACAGCGCTTATTCCCTCCTAAAATGAGATGCAGCTTTTTGATCTTTTTTTCCTCCTCTTTCAGATGATATGTTCGACCTTCCATTCCCAGATGATATGGACAATGACATTAGGATCTTAATCACAGGGAACCTTCATTCATCTCCAAACTCCTCCCCGGTTCCTTCCCCAGGCTCTCCTTCTGGAATTGGAGTGGGCTCTCATTTCCAGCACAGTCGGGTAAGGCGGGTTTAGGCAACATCCACTCTTTGTCTTGTGTGAAGCCATCATTTAACTGGGCATCTTGTTGAGTCTGTCTGCTTTGGAGGAGCAGGAGAAGGAGAAGGAACAGGCCTGCCTTTGCTCCATTTTGAAGAGAGGACGGTGGAACTTGTAATAAATATATTTTTTCCAAATGATGAAGCTTTGTGTCAGAAAGTCGTTCCCTCTGCAGGTGCCGGAGTTTTATGCAAATATTATTGACTTACCGGGGCAAAGCTTTGGGCACGTGCTGTCTTCAGGTTATTTTACCCAGAGTGGTTTTCGAGAAGCTAGTTCCAGCATCACTGCTTATTTAAGATGTAAATTAATTTTGTTAATTCAAGAAAGAATTGTTGATTGTTGCATTCATTTGAAGGAAGTTTGGCAGGGTTCTCTTCTCCAGCCAAAACTTTGAAGCAATGCAAAAGGTGGCTGGCTGCTTCCATTTATTTGTGCCTGTCATAGTCCTTCCCATTACCAGCATGCAGAAATAACCGAGTGCTATGTTCATGAGCAGGCCCAAGGGAGTGCCTCTTAGGACTCAGTCTCATGTTAATGTGAAGCATCCCAGCCCATCCTTGATGTAGAGGAGGAATTGGAAGGTGCACCTTACTTCACCTGTAACTGCACCCAGGCCGTGAGTCCCTGAAAGGACTTCACTCATAGGATACCCACCACATGCAGGTCCACTGCAGGTTTTGCAGGATCATGGGCCATGCCTCCTCCCTGCACTCACTCTTCTTTTGTCTTCAATATTTTAAGATTGAAGGGGGTAAGAAAGTGAGTGACAGGTGTGTGGAGCATCCAAACTGAAATTGGACTCGTTAAAGCATCCCTTTGTTTTCACTTCAAGGGCTTTGATTTCATTCAGTTGAGTTCTGTTCCCCAGCACTGATTTCACTGAAGAACATTTTAAAAGGAAAAATAGGTCATGTCCTCATCAGCCCCAGAGCAGGTATCGTTTGTAGGCGGCTCCTCTCACCTCTGCAGGCCTCCCTCCTCCCTGGGGTGGCGGGGAGGGGGGGGGAGGGGGCACGGCACTGCTGGGGCCCCACCCCTCTTGAGGCTTTGGCATGCACATGCAGACTTCATTCCCATAGATCTGAACAAGACAGAGTGCCCCAGAGCCCAGATCCCCATTGTCCAGGAGCCAGTTCAGTATTAGTAATGGTCATAACAACCAGCATCTGTAGAGCTGTTAAAGGTTTGCAGACCACTTTACAATCATCTGTTTTGATCCTCACAACAGCTCTGAGAGGTAGATACTCTTATTATCCCCGGTTTACAGATGGGGAAACTGAGGTAGGCAGCGGTTAGGTAACTTGCCCAGTCTGAGGTTGGATTTGAACTCCAGGCAGATGATTTCTGTTTTGTTTTGAAGGCCTCAAGTTAGAGTTAGGGAACAAAAAGTGGGAGACGCTCATTTCCACAATGGAAAAATCCATCCAAGTATCTCATCAGACTCCAAGAAATGAGGTTTGTCACAAAAGGACGCCTACAGGTCTCTCCTGGGTGAACCTGCTTTAGTAATTCAGTCTGATCATTGACAAGGAGCATGGTAATGAAGGTGAAGCCAGCAACGTGTGATCATTCCCTCCTGAATCAGTGCTTTCTTCACCTGCCCTTTAGCGGATTGCCACAGTTTAGCTGTCCAGAGTCCTGAAACGCCCGCGGTGCTTAGCCCTGGCCACCCCCAACCTACCCTCGTAAGGGCTCGTTGAATTCTCTTTGATACCTAGTTAAGAGATTATAGTGGGGAAAAAGCCATTCTAAGTGTTTGAAAGTGTCTCAACTTAACTAGCTTGAAATTAGGCAGAATTAATGTCATGATGTTGGGTTTTGCTCCTAAACCAGGTGTTCTTAACCTTTCTCTGTGTGTGTCCTGGACTTCTTTGGCAATCAGTCTGTCCAAGCCTGTAGACCCCTTCTCAGAGTCATGTTTTTTAAGTGCATAAAATAAAATACATGGAGTTATGAAGGAAAACAATTAGATTGTAATATAATTATAAAAAAAATTAAGCAAGTTTGCAGACCTCCTGAGATGGATCTGTGCCCCTATGTCTGCTGAAGGCAAGGGAAAAAAGTGAAGCCAAGGGCAGAGTCCTACTCCTGATGGGACCCAGCTTCTTCCCAGCCCTTCTGCCTTTCCAAGAGAGACCAAAGGCTAAAAGGTGGGGGAGAATAACTCAGGAAAAGCCTGCTGTTCATAGGGATGCTCTCAGGACCAGACAGCAGGGTGGGACTGCATAGCAGAGCATGGCTTTTTCACTGTGCAGAGCCCGGGTCACTTTCCCCAGTGTCCAGGGTCATGCTAGAAGTGAGTGTACAGAGGAAGAAAGACTGGAGGGGATGAGGGTGAGCTGCTGCTGCTCCTTGGGCTGAGTCAGGTGGATTTTACAAAACAAACCCGTGACTTGTATCTGGCCTTGCCTTTTTCAAGGGTATCCTCCAAGGAGCTATGGAATACAAGTGTCTTGGTTTTGTATTTAACTACAATGGCAGTCCCACTATAGCCTTTTCTACCAATTCCATAGTTTTCAGAGAGAGAGTGTGAACATTTACCCGCTAAAGTTACAGTTAGTTTACCTGACTACAGTGTGTTACAAAGGAGACCTTTTCAGTGAGACTGGTCCCTGTGTGGTCCCTCTATGATGATGACGATAATTACTAGCATTTATATAGTGCTTTAAGGTCTGCAAAGCTATTTCCCTATTCTCTCATTTGATCCTCACAACAATTCTGTGAGGTAAGTGCTGTCGTCATTCTTACTTTACAGCTAAGGAAACTGAGGCACAGGCTCACACAGCCAGTAAGTTGCCTGCAGCAGGATTCTCATTCAGGGTGTCCTGACTCCAGGCCTAGTGTCCTTTGGCCAAGAACCAGTTATGATCTGTGTCCAGTCTGTGCTCTAGCTAGATAGTCCTGTGCAGGAACCTACGTATTATATACTCAAAAAAATTAGACATTTTGTGTCACTGATCGTAACAAGGGGTTTGAAGTGAGTGTGTGTGCACATGTCTCAGAGGATTCTCTTATCTCCGCAACAAGAAAAACGGCTCCAGGGCTTGGCCTGCTGTTAGTAAGACTCACAAGGGCTTTACTATAATAAAGAACAACAGGTTGTTCCTGCACCTGAATCATTAACTATCGTTAATACGTCTGGTCATAATTTCTTCATTTGTTTTATTTTTGGAGGAAGAACATATATGACGTTTTTAATGTCATAACAGCTCATAAAAAGGAACCAATAAATGGAGACACTTCCAAAAGATAGTACTTAGCAGAGATTTGGTGGCAGATTTCACATCAAGTCATCAGCAATCTTAACGAGAAGGGCAGCTTCAGGTGGTAGACAGAGCCTGCCTCCAAATCTGGACACCGCAGATGCAGGCCCTGCTTCAGACCCACTGCCTGGGTGATGCTGGGCAAGGTGGCTCAGCCCCCACAGCCCCAGTCCTCTAGCTGGTCCAGGGTGGCAAAAGACATTGCTTTGCCAGAGAGCAAACTCCATCCCAGATCAAATTGCAAAACCCCTTGGTTGTGAACCGATGTCCTTGGGGCTCTGGGTTAGAGACTTGCTCTCTCCAAGTGGGGCCATCGTGGGCTCAGATGCACGTACGGGGAAGGTGGATACTCGTTGTTTGCTGTATTGTATTGTGTCCTCTGTATTCTGTATTCTCTGTATTGTGGTGTCCTGCCAGAAAGGGAATTAATGGGAACAGTACAAAAAGCATACTGCAAAAAGGCTTCCAAGACAAATTGCCCTCCCCCCCACTGACTTGGCTTCTGTGTTTTGTCTCCCTCAGAGTCAGGGCGAACGCCTTCTTTCCCGAGAAGCCCCTGAGGAGCTGAAGCAGCAGCCCCTTGCTCTGGGCTATTTCGTGTCAACAGCCAAAGCTGAGAATCTTCCCCAGTGGTTCTGGTCCTCATGTCCACAAGCCCAAAACCAGTGCCCTCTCTTCCTAAAGGTGGGTCTGCCCTTGAAATTCAGATGGGTTAGGCTCCCAGGAGTGCCTCAGGTGCTCAGTATCCTAGCTGGACTCTCAGGAGCTAAGCCCACTTTCCCTCTGGTGGCTAGGCTATCTCTGCTCTCACCTCAGTGACACACGCTGTCTTGGTGGCTCCTACCAGAAGTATGAATCACCTCCCAGTGTCCCCTGTAAATGGTTATCTGACCTTCACTTGAAGCTGTCCACTGATAGGGAACTCAGACTTAGCAGGGCAGCTCTGTTTATAGACAGTTCTCTCCCCACTCACACTGGAGATTGACCATTCCTGTGGGTAAGTCACCAGAACTGGAGTCATCTCTTGGTCACTCCCAGGCCAGTGCTTCAGCGCCCTTCCAAGGTCTCACCCAGAGCGCCACTCTCCTGAGTTCCTGAACGTCCCTGGGGACACAGGCATCTGCGGAGGATTGTTCTGGCCCAAACTGGCCTCTTGCCATCCACGGCTCGATGGAGCCTGGTGCCACCAGGGAGGAGCAGCCCGTGAGTGGCTCCCCAAACGAAGGCATGAGTCCTTGGGGAGCATTTGGTGCTTCCACTCACCCATTGTGTGTTCAAGACAGTGAATGCTGCTTCAGTGTGTGCCTGATGCCGAGGCCTCCGGGGCTAGGTCGGTGCCTAGCTAGACTTTTCACAAGAAGATTCCCAGGAGTGGAAGTGGGAGCCATTGGATCTGAGGGCAGGAGCAATGTGAACTGTGTTGGGTTCCCGTAGCATGGTTACTGAAGATCGTTCCTTAAACCTATGTAATAATTTCCTGTAACGTGCACATTCCTGAAGCACTGTCTCAGGTCGTCTGGCCCAGAAGACTGTCCCTTCCCCTCCGTGGCCAGTCACTTACTGGTCTTGTCTCTGCCACCTCTGCGGTGTCTCCCCAACGTGTCTTTATCTCTTCACGCACCTTAGCCCTCCTCCAGACTGGTGCACCAGGCTCCTCATCGAGTACCTCCTTCCTCCAATCCGCGGGCTTCTTCTCCTCCCTTCCCTGCTTAGCAATAGTCGGCGACTTCTTGTGTTCTCTGGGTCCTTCCCAAAGTGACTGCAGCCGTCCTTCCCATTCCAGATAAGTCTGTCACTTTGTTTGCTGAGCCTGGCAGTCTGGCTCCCACCTCGTAGAGCACACAGCGCCCCTGAAGGTGCCACCCTGTTGCTCCCTCATTCGTTAGTGCTTTCTCTCCTCAGTGATCTTGTATTTACTTGTTTGTATCAAGACGTGTACCTGGTCACCAAAAGAGCTGCCCAAGCTTCCCCCAGCCCCTTTGACCCCCTTCTTCCTTGTCGTCTCCCAGGCCTCCCTGCACCACCACATCTCCGTAGCTCAGATGGATGAACTTCTCCCTGCCAGGAACTCCCAGCGCGTGCCACACCCTCTGGACTCCAAAACCACATCGGATGTCCTAAGGTAAGAGGTGTTCTGGGGCTCGGTGGGTTGGGGGCCTCGTGCTGCACTCTGGCTCACTACACACTCTGCTCAGCTCACTTGGCTCTTGGGCTGTCCCAGCCCATCATGAAGTTCTGTGATTATGCTGACAGTGGAAGGAAGGAGAGCTTAGCAAAAGCAAAGGAATCAGCCCTGGGCCCCAAGGAGCCCCCGGGGGTGTAAAGCCCAAGCACAGGCCTAGCTTTAAGTAGTTATTTAATGTTTTTGTTTCTAAGAGGCTTGTGTCCTTTGGTCTGTAAAACTGAACTTTATCATCCACAAACAGGGCCATTGTGACTGCTGAGGACAGGCTTAATCCAACCTGATACAGAGAGCCGAATGGCACTCTGGAAATGTGTTTGAAATGAAAATTACAGTGAAAAAAAGTTTTTATATACAAACAGATTTTTGTATATTGAAAAGGAGATTAGGCACATTATAATTCTCTGACCCCAGTGGACATTTCTCCATTGACATAGCAGGTAGATTCCTTCCACCATCCCCTCCAGACTGTGAGGAAAAGAGGAATCATTTCTTCCTGTTGTTTCCAGAAACCCGATTTTTTCCCCAGTGTCAGCCAGCAGTCCCACAGCTCAGATACTGGAGTGTTAGGTGAACGCTTCCCCTAACCCTGGCTCCTTTGGCCTTAAGCCTCTATAAGTGACTGCTATGAAATGGGAGCTTCCAAGACAAGCAGAATTAAGGGGGAGGGCCCCTGGGACAGTGGGCCCTTCAGCCCCTCACCGTGTGCTTCCATGGCAGGTTCGTTCTGGAGCAGTACAACGCGCTGTCCTGGCTCACGTGCAATCCCGCCACCCAGGACCGCACCTCCTGCCTTCCTGTCCACTTTGTGGTGCTCACCCAGTTGTACAATGCCATCATGAACATACTTTAATTTGGAAAGCACTTGTTCCTTTCTGGCTCGGACCTCCCTCTCTTTCCTCAAAACCTCAATCCAAGAAATGAGCTACACTCTGCAAATGGCCCATGCTCCTTCCTCCAGACCAGCCTCCACGAGCCTGTGTTGGGCTTCACTTTCCCAAGAGGCGCACATCAGTTCTGCCGTGTTCAGTTGTGTCTGAGGGGCACAGTGATGCTTCTCCTAAGGACCTGCGAGCTCCCAGACATGGCGACATTCAGCCAGTGTTAATGTCACAGATGGCCCGGTCCTACTGGTCAGTCAACAGGAAGCTTTGTGTTTTGTGTGTGTCTTTTTTTTTTTTTAAAAGAATGAAAACATGGAGAATGTGGTGTTCTTTTCCCTAGGGGACTGACTGTGTTTAAAGTCTCGGTTTAGAAATAAGGGTCTAAGGCCTCTAGGGATTGGTATGGGTGGCCTGTAAGTGTTTGAACTCCTTAAGGTGGGGCTTTATGAAATAAGGACCAGCTCGAGTACATTGTTTAAAAAAAGAGAGAGAGTTTCTGCGGCCTTAATAATAGGTATAAGTGCTTTGATCAATTTCCCTGTCTGTGTAGGTGGTAGTGGTCTGGCACATGTTAACTTTGTCTATTTATTTTAAATCATTTTGTTGTCTTTGTTTTTATTCTTAAATTAGTGAGGACCAGGTACTCTAGAAGAACCCAGTCAGGAGCCCCCATAGGATTATTTGTCTACACACCTGTCCTCTGACCTAAAAACCAGAAGAGGGGTAAATCCAGGGAGATTATGTCTGAAAAGAAATGCATTTAGAGCCATGCAGCAGGTTTGGCCAAGAAGCCAACTGGGTTTAGAACACCATCTTATCAGAGTAGCTGGGTCGAATCCAAGGTAACAGGCAGGTGACTCAGATTCAGGGCTGTGGTGGTGAGCATGGCCAGGGGCCCCCTTTCCAGAGTGGAGGTAGAGGTGCCCTCTCCAAGCAGTGATGCTCAGAAAGCTACAGTGAAAACTAGACCTCCCATGAAAGTGGAAGCATTTCCCAGAGAGCATTTGCTCTCCAAATCATGTACGAATATGGTAGATTATTTCTGGACCATAGGAATATTATTTCAAAGAAATAATAAAACTTGTCATTAAATTAGTACTTGAAGTGGAACCACTGTGGTGGAGCTTTGTTTAGTAAAATGATTGCCTTTTTGAAATGTTAATAATGGCTGTAATGGAAGCCTTTATGACGCCTTCATTCCAGACTCTCTGAGTCATGAGGAGGGGCAGGGGCATGGAATGTTGGGGCGCTTGGATCATCAGGCAGGGAGATCTAGGGGTCTGTGGAAAGAATCATGCAAATTTTAAAAGTTCTTCCAAAAATACTTTCATGTTCTGGTTAACAAAAAAAGTGTAATAATTACTATGATTTTTTAAAAGTATTTTTCTTGAAATAATCTAATGTTTAAAAGCAAATTATATTAAAGGAAAAAAAAGTCTGTTGTGTGGTGGGAATGTGAAAGCAGAGAAGTAGCCATGTAAATGGATGATTTTGTTCTCTGAACCACCTGTGGGGCAATGGGGGCGGGGGGAGGGCGGGGCATCTCCGCAATGTATAGGTTAAAAAATCTGATATATCAAACCATTTGTATCTAATGTGTACAGTGTAAAATTGACTTTAAAAATATTGCAGTGCTATTTTTTCTTAATCAGAAAGGAAAATTCTCAAGGCCTTTTGAAGCGCATAAAAATATGAAGATTGTAAACTTGTATAAAAATTTAACTTGGTGAGAAGACAAATTGTAAAGTAGACATTTGTAATCTTTTACCACTTTGGGGTTGTTTTTTCCCAGAATTCATCTGAATTTTTTTTTAATGGGCTGTTTTTATGCAGGGGCTTTTTTTCCCTAGAAACCCAGTTCTAAGCAAAAAGGAAAAAAACCCACAAAAAAAAATTATTAAAAAAAAGGCAGCAAAGGGTAGTTTTCATCTGGTGTCGTTTTTATTTAAGTTTTTTAAGTTAAGAAAAGCTGGTGACATATTTATACGTTTTTGTGCAAAATAAATGAATGGCAATAGATTTAAAAAAATCTTATTATGTACTTCTGTGTGAAAGTCTGTATAATATTTCCCTTAAATATGCATTATTTTACTTGTGAGTTTTTTACTGAATTAATCTGAAATGTACTAGCCCTGGATTTGCTACAGAGTGAAGAAGTTACTTTATTTTTTTTTTTAATTTCTAATTTTGGAGATCATTCAGAAATCAGAACTCTTACTGTGGTTTGAGCTGAGGGGCGAGGGTGGGGGAGGGGATTGTCCCGCATGCGTGTATGTATATTTCAGAACCTTTTTTAAATGTAAAAGCTGTACATTTCTGGGAAGTTCTGAATTTTTGTCTTTTTTTTTCCTTCAAGCATTTTGCAGTGAGCTTCTTTTATATATAGCAGACAATTTGAAAGAATACAAAAATATGTGAAGTTCATTTAAAAAAAACTACAGTATATCGCTGGTACAATACACTAAAAAGACTTTGATAAAAAGAAACAATAATAAAAGGCCTCCATTTTAAATGTCATTCATATATACCTTGTGGATGAGAGCTATATACTTTTACACACTTTTTTAGATGAATAAATTATTGAATTACTGAAACTTTGAGCAACGCATTTTTCTTTTCTTTAACTAAATTACCCAGGGCAAGTCACAGAGAGGTTCAGAAAAAAGTCTGGGCTTGGTTCCTATACCTTGGAACACAGATCAATGGGTCAGTTTCCCAAGCCCCCTCAGCAGTCAGGACCTAGCTCTGTAGAGCAACTTTTCTCATCATCCAAGAGCTTCATTCTTAGAGTCTCAGAGACCTCTGAGCCCATCAGGCCCAAGGCCACCTTCTGCAGAGAGGATGCGGAAGCCCAGAGAGGTTGGATAACTGTCAGAATCAGACAGGCAGCAAGCACTGGAGCTCAGAACCATAGCCAGCTCCTCCAGCTCCAGAACCAGCAGCCTTTTGGCTTATCACTAGCAATTGCTAGATGCTAAAGTTACTGTTCTGATTCTAAGAGGATTGGGGGAAAGGAGATGGGTTCTAGCATCAACCCACCTGATCTCGGCCAGGACACTTGCCATCTAAATAGGGGGGATGGGGAGTGGAAGCAAAGGATTCCTGAAAGAAGTCTCCTAGCTTAAAAATTCTATGGCCTCCTTGAAGTCCTGTAGGGGGGAGGAGAGGGGAATGTGGCTTTTTAATATCGGAGAACAAAGCTAAACCTTCCTTGTGGAAGCAAGCAATTTCAGGGACCTGTTTTTTTTCTCCTCAATCTCTTACTTTCTCTTCCTTAGAACCCAATTCACTTCCATTGAGGAGCTTTGGATCTCTAGGCTGAGTAAAGCCAACTCCAGAATTCCTTCAGAGCTAAAAATAGTGGCATCAAGACTTCCACCATCCCTCCCCCATACACACACTCTGTGTATATAAGAAAAACATTTCTGCATTGGCTGGTTAGGACCTATGATTTGGAGGGGATCTTCTCCACCAATTTAGGTAGCAGCCCACCTCCCCCAGTTCTTTAATAGTCTTCACAAGCTGCCCCTGCTTGGGGAAAAAAAATTATCATCTCCTAGTATCTTTGTACCTATAGGTGGAGTGGCTGTGACAGGGACCACGCACACATATTATTCCAAGTCCTAATGCCAACATTACAGCTTCCTAGCACCTGATGAGTCTGGCTTTCAAGAGCCCCAAGGTCATCTACACAACATGAGGAATCTAAAGGGTCCTGACTGAGGGTGGGATCCCACCTATTCTATGAGAAAGAGAAGCGTTGGGACTCACGAATGCAGTACCGGCCATTACTGGGAGCCAGAGAGAGCTTGAGGGGAGGGTTAACCGTCCTGGCCCCACGTTGGGGCCATCTTAGCTGTCTGCCCACAGAGAATTGCTCCGCCCCATGTCTTCCAGGTGAGCCTATCCACTGCTGTTGCCTCCCAATCTCTGGGCTCACTTTGTGTGACTCTAAAGTGGCCATTAATTAGGACATCCAGCCCCTGCTGGTACCCAGCTGGTGCTCAGGCAGACCACTCCCCAGTACCCTTATTTATGTCAGGCCAGCTATTTCACAGTAGAAAGGCAGGCTGATCTTTGTTCAAATCCCAGATCAGCCAGGATTTGTTTATTTATATTATCTATTCATCTAATCTAGGCGTGACCTTGGACAAATCTGGTCACTTGGCTTTTTAATCTGTAAAAATGAGTGGATTAGACTAGATTACAGCAATTCTGGTGGTGGGATGTGGAAGACCTGAACCCAAATCCTGGTTGGGTGACCCTGGGCAACTCAGTTATCCTCTACCTCAGCTTCCTCATCTGTAAATTGGGGTTAATATTGGCACCTACCTTAACATTTATAAAGCACTTTGCAAACCTTGAAATACTACCAAGCTAGTTATCATTGCCGTCATTACCTCTAAATTTCCTTCCAGTTTCAAATCTAACACCCTACGATTTACACAGAGGCGTTCTCACCCTTTGGAGTTATCTGCTTCGTACAGATTAGTTCTTACCATGCCACAGCGTTTTCATTTAGGGCAGATTAATGATTGAATGTGTATCTCATGCCAAATTTGGTGCAGATAAGTGGCCTTTGTATACTTGTAACCTTCATCCTCACAATACCTACTTGTCCCTTATCCCAAAGAATACACCTTCTCTCCGTCTGCCTTCCATAAATGCCCCTTTTTATGTTCTTATAGTCAAGCTCCTTCCATTTATTATTAACTATAACCACTCACTAGGCTTGTTTTGGGAAGAAGGTCCCTGGTATTATGGATCACAGATGTAATCCAGGCTTTACTAGAAATGGTGCTTGAAGGTTTTTCTTTTAGCTATATTCACAATGTCAAGGATACCTCCTGGCCTTATTGGCAGGACGTAGGCTATAAATCCCAAGGAATCTTTGCTGCAGACTTACAAATTGAGAAACACGGAAAACTGCCTTCTTTTCTCATTTCCCCATGATCTCAGAGCCCATCAAGATGTCTTTTCCATTTATCAGAATGTTATCTCCATGTTAAATGATTCTCTTCTTCATCTCCCTTTTAACACAGGTCACTCCAGCAGTAATTACTCCGTGTCATTAATATTAATGAAACACCATCAGGGTTATCACATTGGATTTAGTAACATAGAATGGTAATGGCATTTGAGAAACCTTGGGCACCTCCTGCTACATGTAGCTTTGGGCTGGATTTGTCACTGTTCCTGATGATAAACAAGCCTGAGTTATGCTCAGAGGATCCTCTCAAATCTTTGTTGCTTGTTTTTAAAAGCTCAGGTTTAATCCCACAAAGATTTTTGACATTTCTGCTTCTAGCTGGAACTCAGAGGTGAAGGAACAGGTAAGAAACCTTCCAAAAATGGAGAAGAAAAATTGATTGGCAAGAAATGGAGAACAGTAGAATAGCACCTTTTGTGGTGGTGGTGGGGTTGGACAAGCAAAAATACTGAAGTTAGCTGCTTTAATAAGCCTCAACCGGCTTGTTCACAGTCCAAACATCTATTAAGACTTGTTAGGAACTAGAAAATGTAAATATAGAAAAGACATATACCAACATTTCTGCATACCAAGATCTACCCTAGATAACCGATATTCCAACAAGAATTTTCCATTTCCAATCAGACACATTCCTTTAAACTACCTTTCAACAAAGTAGGTCAGTCTTCCGAGAAATTTCATACCTTTGTCATTATCTTGGGATTTTCATCTCTGAAAATGGTCCCTTGCTGTTCCCCTCATTCCATCTGATGACTCCAAACATTTCTCATGATTGGTTACCACGTGTAGATTAACCTACTCTCTCTGCCTGGCTTCCAAACACTTCCAGGAGGGGACATTTTCCTAATTTATTTTAATTTAATTTATCATGTGTTTCATTTATTTCAATTTAACTCTATTTCAGTGACTCAAGCAACCTATAGGCATTTTGACAGTGGAAATCGTATTGGTCTTGGAGTGAAGAGATCCAGGTTCTCCTAACCTCTCTGGGCCTCAGCATCCTCATCTATAAAATGGTCCATCCCAGATCAAATATAGAATAATAAACAATGGAATTTAAGACTTAGAGGGAGCCTAAGACGATCATTGAATTACAGAGCTGGAGGTACAAGGGAACTCAGAGGCCGCCCAGTTCAAATCCTACATCACGTAGTGGCCAAGGAGGCTATCGGCCAGGCAGGCACTAACAGCTATGGGTGCAAAGGCAAAGATTAGCCCCTACTCTTCAAGGAGCTAATGGGGCAGGAAACATGCAAACGGCTGGGTATGAGCAAGCTCTACACAGGCTAAATTGGAAATCATCAGCAGAGAAAACACAATTAGGTGGGATTTAGGCCACCCTGTATCTGAACAGAAATCCCCCCAATACAATCCTTGAGGATTAAAAGACAAGAGATCTGATCTCTGTCTCCGAGGAGTTTACAAAGGAGATAGAGTAAGGCACACGGAGCTGTTGTCGTTCAGTCATTTCAGTCGTGTCTGACTCTTTGGGACCCCACTTGGGGTTTTCTTGGCAAAGATTCTCCATTTCCTTCTCCAGCTCATTTGACAGATGAGGAAACTAAGTCAGATAGGGTTAGGTGACTTGCCCAGGGTCATATAGCTAGGAAGTGTCTGAGGCCAGAGTTGAACTCAGGAAAGATGAGTCTTCCTGAGCCCAGGCCTGCTGTACCACCTAGCTGTCCCCTAAAATATGTAATTAAGAAATGTTTCATAAAATAAATAAAAATACAACACCATATAGATAATGTTAATTTGTGGTTTTCTAATTCAATATGCAGCTAGGAAGGATCTGGTTCTTATTTGAATTTGACATTATTGATCTAGCTCAACCATCTCATTTTATGGATGAGGAAAATGAAGCTATGAAAGATGAAATAACTTCCCCAAGATCATGTAGGTCATAGGCATCAGAGACAGGATTTGAACCTAGGTCCCCTGAATCCCAAGGCAAGGATAGTTTCTACTGGGTGTCTAGTTTACAATCCATAAATATCAAATTGAACATTTCTACCTAGGATTTCTAATTAGGGAAATGATCTCTATCTCTAATTTGGGGGAAAATATATCCCATAGTTTCCCCCATTAAATCCTTTCTATGAACCTATCAAACCCAGTGTAATACAGCGGGAAAAAGCCCTAGATTTGGGTCCAAGGACAGGGGTTCAAATCCCAGCTCTCATTATTTCTCCCAGTGTGACTTTGGCAAATCACTAAACCTCCCTGGGCCTGAGAAGGTTGGTCTACATGGTTTCTGAGGTTCCTTCTCTCTCTGGATCTGTGATTTTTTACCTGTAATTTTTTACTGATTTTTCATATTCTGATTATTAGTTATTATTTTGTGTTTTTTTCCCTGACCTATTCTTTCATTTGAGCTCCCAGAGAGGACCTTCCCCTACTACTCCAAATTAAAGTCTTAAGGGTTGCCTGGATCACTGAGAGCTCAGAATCACATAGCCAGTATGTGTCAAAAGCAAAAATTATACCTAAGTCTTCCTCACATTGAGGCCAGCTCTCCTCATTATGGTGATCTCCAAAATGGCAGCTGGGTTCCCCTAGTGGAATGGCCAATGCTAATGGAGTTGTGATAAACTAATAGGAAAATGGGGAGATAGGTCTCATCTCCCCATCCCAAAGAAGGGATTTGTTTACATTTCAACTGCAACACCTTCTTCAACACGTTGCCATTGGCCTCCCACATCTACCCTGGGTTCAGGCCCTTCCACTTTAGTTAAAACTTAAGCTGACTCAGGCACCTAACATCCCTACACTTTCCCCCACTATCATCAATTAATGACTGTCACAACTTCACTATAAGAGTTCTGTGGCTCAGGACCATGGAGGGCTGGTAAGTAAGACCACACTCACATCCACACACCCCTTTTTGGTGAAAAAAAAAAGGATGAATAAACATGAATGGGTTACAATTACGTTATCTTTTTCTTCCAACCCTCCCTTCAGGGTACCATCAAGGGTACCACTATCTTTCCAGTCTCCCAGATCCTCAACCCCCATATCATCCTTGACTCCTTACTCGACTGAAACTATTCTCTTCAAGGTTACCAATGAGCTCTTAATGGCCAAACATGGTGGTCTTTTCTCAATCTTTCTTTTTCTTGACTTTTGCAACATTTGACACTGTGGACCACCTTCTCCTCCTACCCTCCCCTCTCAGGTTGTTTCTTGGTTCTCTTTCTACTTACCATATCATGCCCTTTGACTTTGGGTGTACCCCTGAGCCCTTTTCTCTCTGTACATCTCTCACTAGGTGACTTCATCATCTCCTGTGGCTTTAATTACCATATCTACACAGACAACTCATGAATCTAGCCAGGCTTAATCTCTGTCCCACGTCACTAAATGCCTGTATTTTCAAACTTGACATCTAGAGGACACGTGCAAACTCAACATGTCTAAAGCAAAACTCATTATCTCTTTGCCACCCCCCCCCCAAAAAGCTTAACCTTCTGAATCCTCATTTTCCATTAAGGCCACTATCATCTTCCTATTCACCCAGCTTCATGACCACCTGGGCACTATCCTTAATGCTTCACATTTCCTCATGCTACATATCTAATCAACTACCAGATTTGGTCATTGCTACCTCTACAATATCTCTCATATTTCCCTTCTCTGTACTCACAAACACTGCCTTAGTTAAGGCCCTCATCATTTTTCACCTAGATTAATGCAACAGCTTGCTAATTGGTTCCCCTGCTTCAAGTCTTATCCAATCCTGTCCATTCTCCAGATAGCTGCTGAAATAATTTTCCTAAAGTGAAAGTCTGACCGTGTTGCTTCTATGCCACTTGCTAAATGCCAATGGCTCCCTTCTCATTCAGGTCAAAATTTATTTCATTTTTATCTCAGCCATTGATTTCCATCTATCCATCTATCCTATCTATCTCTCTATCCATCCATCTTCCTATCTCTATATAATATAAATAGTGGTGTAGTAGTACTTGATATAACTTTCTTTGTGAAATCATTATTCATTTTACCAAAAAGAAATGCAAACTTTTTGATTTGGGTATTACTATTCATAAGGCAAACTTAAATGAAAGAACACCCAATGGAATCCCTAAACTTTGTCCTATTAAGTTTAAATATTTCCATTTTTTAAAAAATTTAACGTTTTATTTTTCCTTAATTACATGTAAAACCAATTTTCAACATGCATTATTAAAATTGAGTTCCAAATTCTCTCCTTCCCCACCCTCATTGAGAAGGCAAGCAATTTGATATAGGTTATACATGCATAATCATGCAAAACATTTCCATATTAGTCATGTTATAAAAGAAAACATAGACCAAAATAAAAACCCAAGAAAAGCAAAGTAAAATAAAGTATGCTTAGATCTGTATTCAGATTCTATCTATTCTTCCTCTAGGGATGGATAGCATCTTTCATAATAAGTCCTTCAGAATAGTCTTGGATCATTGCACTGCTAGGAATAGCTAAGCCATTCACAGTTGATCATCATACAATATTAGCTGTTACTGTGTACAGTGTTCTCCTGGTTTTGTTCATTTTGCTTTGCATTAGTTCATATAAATCTCTCCAAGTTTTTCTGAGAGCATCCTGCTCATCCTTTCTTATAACACAATAGTTATATAATTCCATCACAATCATGTACCACAAATTGTTTAGCAACTCCCCAATTGTTGCGCGTCCCCTCAATTTCCAAATCTTTGCCACCAGGAAAGAGTTGCTATAATTATTTGAGCATAGTTCGAAATTGCTCTACATAATGGTTGAATCAGTTCACAACTCCACCAATGGTGCAATCATGCCTCAATTTTCCCACATTCCCTCCAACATTTATCATTCTCTTTTTCTGTCCTATTAGTCAATCTAATAGGTGTGAGGTAGTATCTCAGTATTGTTTTAATTAGCTTTTCTCCAGTCAATAGTATTTTTTTCATATGGCTATAGATAGCTTTGATTACTTCATTTGAAAACTGACTATTCATGTTTTTTAATCATTTTTTAACTGGGGAATGGCTCTTATTTTTTTTTTTTTATAAATTTGACTCACTTCTCTAGGTATTTGAGAGATGAGACCTTTATCAGAGAAACCTTGCTTCAAAATTTTTTTCAGTTATGACTGCTAACTGTATTTCCCTCCCTCCAATTTCCCCCCTTTTATTCTATTCTCTCTCTCCTTTCACCCTGCCCCTTCTCAAAAGCGTTTTGATTCTGACTATTGCTTCCCCCAATCCATCCTCCCTTCTATGAGCACCCCCCATTTCTCTTATATCCTCCCCCTCCTATACTCGATTTAGTGTGTATGTTATTCCCTCTTTAAGCCAATTCAGATGAAAGTAAGGTTCAAGCATTCCCTACCTCCTCCCCTCTTTCTTGCCTCTTTTATGTGAGATAATTTGTCCCATTCTACCTCTCTCTTTCCTTTTCTCCTAATGCGTTCCTCTTTCTTACCCTTTAATTTTAGTTTTGAAGATATTATCCTATTATATTCAACTCATACCTGTGCCCTCTGTCTATATATACTTCTCACTGCCCTAATAATGAGAAAGTTTAATGAATTATAAGTATCATCTTCCCATGTAGGAATATAAACAGTTTAATCTTATTAAGTCCCTTATGATTTCCCTTTCCTATTTACCTTTTTATGCTTGTCTTGAGTCTTGCATTTGGAAGTCAAATTTTCTATTCTGCTTTGGTCTTTTCATCAAGAATGCTTTAAAGTCTTCTATTTCATTGAATATTCATTTCCCCCTGAAGGATTATACTCAGTTTTGCTGGATAGGTGATTCTTGGTTGTAATCCTAGTTCCTTTGCCCTCTGGAAAATCATATTCCAAACCCTCCAATTCTTTAGAAGCGGCTAAATCTTGTGTTATCCTGACTGTAACTCCATGATACTTGAATTGTTTCTTTCTGGTTGCTCGCTAATAGTTTCTCCTTAACCTCTCTGGAATTTGGCTCTGGACTTTCCTGGGAGTTTTCATTTTGAGATCTCTGTTAGGAGTTGATTGGTAGATTCTTTCAATTTCTATTTTACCTTCTGGTTCTAGAATATCAGGGCAGTTGTCCTTGATAATTTCTTAAAAGATGATGTCTAGGCTTTTTTTTTTTTAGATCATGGCTTTCAGGGAGTCCAATAATTTTTAAATTATCTCTCCTGGATCCATTCTGCAGATCAATTGTTTTTCTTTCTTTCTTTTTTTCTTTTTGGAGGGAGGAAGGCAGGGCAATTGGGGTTAAATGACTTGCCCAAATCACAGCTAGTAAATATGTCAAGTGTCTGAGGCTGGATTTGAACACAGGTCCTCCTGACTGCAGAGCTGGTGCTCTACTCACTGCACCACCTAGCTGCCCCAATCATTTTTTTTCCTAATAAGATATTTCACATTGTCATCTATTTTTTCATTCTTCTAGTTTTGTTTTATTGGTTCTCGATGTCTCATAGAGTCATTAGCTTCCACTTGCTCAATTCTAGTTTATAAGGAATTATTTTCTTCAGTGAGGTTTTGTACTTCCTTTTCCATTTGGGCAATTCTACTTTTTAAGGAGTTTTTTTTTCTTCAGTGAATTTATGTGCCTCTTTTTCCATTTGGCCAATTCTGCTTTATAAGGCATTCTTTTTCCTCATTGGTTTTTTGACTTATTCTGTTTTTAAACAGAATAAGTTATTTCCTTTAGTATATTTTTGTGCCTTCTTTACCAAGCTGTTGACTCTTTTTTTTCATGATTTTCATGCATCACTCTCATTTCTCCTCCCAATTTTTCCTCTACCTCGCTTACTTAATTTTTCAAATCCTTTTTGAGTCCTTCTATGGCCTGAGACCATATTTATCTTGGAGTTTTTGGATGTAAGAGCTTTGACTTTGTTGTCTTCTTCTGAGTGTGTGTTTTGATCTTCCTTATCCCCATAGTAACTTTCTATATTCATATTTTTGTTGTTGTTGTTTGCTCATATTCCCAATCTATTACTTGATTTTTAATTCATTGTTAAAGTAGGGCTCTACTTCCAGAATAGAGGGCACACTGTCCTAACTTACAAGTGTTTTTGTGCAGCTGTTTTCAGAGATATTTCTAGGGATACGTAAGTTTTCTTTTTAGATCAGGAGTGGGGAAACTGTGGCCTTCTAGGTCCTTGGGTGTATCCTTTTGACTGAGTCCAAGTTTTAAAGAGCAAATCCTTTTATTAGGAAGATTTGTTCTTTGAAGTTTGGATTCAGTCAAAGGGCTGGACTCGAGGACGTAGAACGTCATATGTGGCCTTGAGGCTATAGGTTCCTGTAACAACAATGCTACTTGCAGCTGCTGTGGGGGTGTAAGACCAATAACACCAGCACACAGGAGGGCTGCTAGCACAGGTTCTTTGTTCTGCTTTTCTAAAGGAAAGCAACTTTAAGGGGTTAACAATCTTACTTTAATCAAACATATATATATATATGCATATACATACATATATATATATATATATATATGAATAAAATAGAGCAAATACCAACAGCAAAGACCAACAGACAGAGCTTCCAACTGTCTGACCAAAAGCAATGCATACATAGTTACCAAAGAGAGAAGCACCGACATCTGGGTTTTCAAAGCCGAGGGGCTCCCTAACAGCTACCCAGAGTCTCATCTGGCTAAATCACAGGAACACTTCCCATGAGTGAGCCCCAAAGCAAAATGCTAACCTCGGAGTATATATACTATTCTTTAGGGCCAGAGGCCATCACAACCCTCATGATCCAGGCTCATGTGACTCAGTTTCAAAGCAGGTCACATAGGCCTATTAAGGGACGGGAAAGATCTTTGAATTGTATTAACATTACAATTCCCCACCTGTGGTTTAGACAATCAGTGATATGATCTAAGGAGAGGTGTTTATTATTTTCTTGGCCTGTGCTCTGGTCTGTGAGTGACCACAAACATTCTTTTCTACCCTGGAACTGTGATGAGGGTCTCTGCTCCACTGCAACCCCAAGCCCTGGGACTGACACCCAGGACTGTGACCCAGATCCAAGTATGGACAAAGCAACAGAGTCATGCCCCCAGTGTCAGCAAAGAGACCCCTGTAAGCTTCTTCTGACCAATTGCTTGACTCCCTTACCAGCAGTAGGCTGAGAGCTCCAGAAGTAGCCGCTACGGCTGCTGATTCAGTGGCTCCCAAAGCCTGCTCCTGGTTTGCTGGGGCCAGGGCTGTACTGGCATGGCCTGCACTATGCTCCACTCTCATCCAGGTATGACAGACCTTTCCTGCCAACCTTCTGAGTTTGTCTTGGACTAGAAAATTGTTTCACTCTGTCTTTTTGTGGATTCTGCCATTCCAGGATTTGTTTTACAGTGTTATGTAAAAGTCTTTGGAGGGGTTTGGGGGAGAGCTCAGGTGAGTACCTCTACTCTCTGCCATCTTGGCTCTGCATAAGTCCAAATATTTCTAAAACCCAATATCCCCCTCCCACTATACCTTTGTCTAAGGTAAAACTTTCTCCTGGGAGAGGGCCTAACTTCCCCCCTTCCCCACATTTATTATCTGTAACACCATCTGTAACAACAATGTACCTTTCTCTCCAACCCCCATGCAACTGTATCATTTAATAATTTAATAAATGTAATAATTTTATGACAATGTGGAATATCTTATATTAAGGCAGAAAGTAGTTAATCAGAGTGGAGAAGTATCTTGCTCTAGGTACTTAGCCCTCAGTGTATTTCTCCAGTTGGACTCCAAAGATGGGTTTATTTTAAAACATGGCTTTTTTAACCCACTAATTCCTTAAGTTTTTTTTTTGGTTCTTAAACATTCATTTTTGTTTTCAACTAGAATTCTTAGATTCTATGGTAAACTGCTTCTGGAATGAAGGCTTATGTTTTTACGTTTTATATTTATCTTTTTCTAACATCTTTACTCTTTTTAAAAAATTAGAAATATGACCATAGGTGATAATAATAGGTAATATTTATATAGTGCTTTAAGGTTGGTAAAGCATTTTATAGTTCTTTATTTCTGTTTGTCTTCCCAATGGCCCTGGAAAGTAGGTGATATTATCATTTCCATTTTACAGATGAAGAAACTGAGGAGACAGAGGTTAAGTGACTTGCTCAGGGTCACCCAGTCACTAAGTGTCTGGGGATGAATTCGCACTTGGATCTTCCTGACTCCCAAACCCAGCACTCTGCACTATGACTCCACTTAGCTGCCTCTAAATGGATCAGTCATTAAGCCTCCTTGAATCTCATTTCCCGACTCTATAAAATTAGAGGACTGAGCTACATATTTATGCTCCCTTCCAGCTCTAAATCCTATGATCCCCATTGAAAAGAGCCATCTTATTTACTGAAGGGAACTATGACATGTCAGTTCAAATGAATGTTTGGATTCTCCCTGCTTGGGGTTCCATGAATTCTGTTTGCAGCATAGTACTTGTTTCTTGTGGCTCTGAGAAGTCATCATGTACAATTTTCCCAAATATCTAACCCTTCACTATTTGCTGGCATCCAAGTCATTCCTGGATTTTTCTCCTTTGTCCTCCAAGCCCATTTCACTCCTTATCACTTCTTGACAATGATTTTCTGGTTATTTTCTTTTGAGCTTGTGTTTCTGTTTCAGCTACATTGTCTTTTCTGACTTCTTGCCCTTAGTCATTTTTTTCTGACATTTTCAGATTCATCCTATGGTTTTCTATTTGACTGTTTCAACATAAAATGAGATAATATTTATAAAATGCTTTACATACCTTGATGTGCTATAAATTTTAGCTATTAACATTATTGTCAATAATAATAACACCACTACCTTGGAACTTGGGAGGGAGGGGGTAATTTCAATTCTTTCTTTGTTTCTATAGCATAGTTGTTATATATAACCCAGCCCTTGGAATTGTAAGTTCTCCTTCCTCTGAGCTCTCCTCTTCCTCCTGCTCACAAAGTCCTGTTATACCCACTCCTGCCCCAGGCAAAGTGGGTGGTCATTTTTCCTGATGGACAGTCCTGTGACCTGACTCCTAAGAGAGTTCTGAGCCATGATATATCATGGATCAAAAAGGACTTCTATTTATTGAGAACTCGTTTAGGAGGACTTGAGTGAAACATGGAGAGAAAAGTGAGGTGCAGAATACTTTTAAATTTAAATTTTAGTCTTTTCATCAAATGAGATAAAATTTGTAAAGTACATACCACAAAGCCTAGCATGTAGTTGGTGCTTAAAAAACATTTCCTTCCTTCCTTCCTTCCTTCCTTCCTTCCTTCCTTCCTTCCTTCCTTCCTTCCTTCCTTCCTTCCTTCCTTCCTTCCTTCCTTCCTTCCTTCTTTCCTTCCTTCCTTCCTTCCTTCTTTCCTTCCTTCCTTCTTTCCTTCCTTCCTTCCTTCCTTCCTTCCTTCCTTCCTTCCTTCCTTCCTTCCTTCCTTCCTTCCTTCCTTCCTTCCTTCCTTCTCTCCCTCCCTTCTTGCCTTCCTGCCTTTCTATTTATTTTCTCTCCCCCCCACCTCTTACATCTTTGGAAAGAAAAAAAAAACCCTCTTATAATAAACATGCATAGTCAAGCAAAACACATTTCTTCATTGGCTTGACTGTGTCCAAAAACTATATGCCTCATTCTGCACACTGGATCTATCACCTCTTTGTGTTTGGGGTGAGGGAATGTTTCCACAATCCAGCTAGCAGCATCTGTGGGGGTACTAGATCCACCAACAACCAGCACCCAGAAAGCTGCCAGCACCCAGAAAGCACATGTTCTTTTGATCTGCTTAACTAAAGAAAGCAAGGTGAAGAGGTTGACAAGCTTACTTTAATTCAGCACACAAATATCATTCACTTAGTTCAGGGAAAAAAAGCCAGCACCCTGAACTTCAGAGCAAATTACAAAGTACAAACATCAACAGACAGACCCAATACAGATTCATAGTTACCAACATCTAGGTTCAGCCCGGGAGCTCAGAACAAGGGCTGGCCCAGAGTCATGCACACCACCACTCCTGCGGGAATGAGCTCCAAGGAAGAGGAGGCCAAGCCCTGGTTTTATATCTTTTTCAGGGTCAGGGGTGAGTCACACATGCGACCTCACAAAGAGACGACTTACACCCATGTGGTCCAAGAGCCTCTGCTGTCTCAGACATGTAAACTAGGCCCTCCCTGGAGTTAGCCCCACCTTGGCCCCACCTTAGTTGCCAATCCACACCCACATAGGATTTACACCTAATAGGGGTTTGGGCCTGGGGCTTAGCACTTAGTAAGATTCAATGAAATACTCCCAAAGCAAACAAAAGCCAAACTCTTCAAGGGCACTAAGTGCTAAGGAGCCCATTTTTCTTACCAACGCAGGGGAGAGAGGAAAAAGAAGTGGATATTGTGCATCATCATTAGTCCTCTGAAATCATGGGTAGTCATTGTTCTTAGATCAGAGATTAGAGATCAGAGTTCTTAAGGCTTTCAAAGTCATGTGTCTTTACATTGTTATTATTGTATAAAGTGTTCTCCTGGTTCTACTCCCTTCACTTTGCATCAGTTTCTAGAAATCTGCCCAGGTTTCTCTGAAAAATCATTAAGGAATCATGTGAGGCAATCTCCAGGCCTCTTGGCGCAGGAGGAGAGTCTGTTGGAGCTGGTGAGACAGAAGCCTAAAGCCTGTGGCAGCAATAGCATCTCCTCCTGGGGCTATCAGTCTACAGTCTAAAGGTTTGGAATTCACCTTACTGAACTTCCAGGAGCCATGATGGCCTACTAAACTCTAAGAGCTCTCATCCCTCCCTTGCTGACCTTGAGTAACCCAGAGAATATTGCCCTAGGAGAAACCCTGGAATAGAGGAGCCAGAAGTGGGGGTTCAGTAGTCTTTTAGCTCTGGAAGATAAGGAAATGGGCCCCTTTTGTGGTGACAGGAGACCAGTATAAAAAGGGAGGCATCCCATCAAGCCCCACCTTAGCAGACCAGGGGGAGTTCCTGAGCCCCAGGGGGATAGAACCGGCAAACACCAACACCAGGACTCTAGGCGTACCTTCATACAGCCAGGGTAATTGGCAGACACCGGTGCAGACTGGCAGCCGAGGCCACCCATGCTATATAGTGCAGCCCTAGGGGGATTAGGAGACTTCCAGCAGCCAGACCACCCCTCCCCTATACCTCATGCTGTGAGCTTCAGTCTAACCCTGGGGAAACTCAGAAAAACTTCACTGGGCCTCAATCCTTGGCACATACCATCCAACTTCAGCTTAGCATCAGCTGCAGCAGTATATAGATTCCAACTGACAAAACAGAGAGGCCACAGCACACAAAACCAGTAACCAGGCCCCTAGCTCCCAACACAAGAAGCTTGGGACAGAGCCGCCTAGGCCCCAGAAGCAGAGATCCACTTTAAAAGCCAGGAAAAAGGCAACCACCATGAAGAAGCAAAGTAGAAAAGTAAAAATGACTATTGAATTGTATCATGGGGACAGAGATCAAAATGTGAATTCAGAAGAGGACAACATTGACACTATACCCAGATCTGAAATCTCAAAAGGGAATGTGATCTGGTCTCAAGCCCAAAAAGCATTCCTGGAAGAGCTCAAGGAAGATTTTAAAAGCCAAATGAGAGAGGTAAAAGAAAAATTATAGAACCTAACAGGAGAAAGTGAATCCCTGAAAAGTAAAACTGGGCTAATAGAAAGAGATGCAGAAGCTATCTGGGAAAGCAATTTGTTAAAAATTAGAATTGGGCAAGTAGAAGCTAATGATTCTATAAGGCATCAAGAATCAGTCAAACAAAATCTAAAGAATGAAAAAATAGAAGAAAATGTAAAATATCTCATTGGAAAAACAACAGATCTGGAAAATAGATCCAGGAGAGATAATGTTAGAATTATTGGTCTACCAGAAAGCCATGATGAAAAAAAAAAGAGCCTGGACAGTATCTTCCAAGAAATCATCAAGGAAAACTGCTTTAGGGTCCTAGAAACAGAGGGTAAAATAGTCATAGAAAGAATCCACCACTCACCCCCTGAAAGACATCCCAAATTGAAAACACCAAGGAATATTGTAGTCAAATTCCAGAATTATCAAGTCAAGGAGAAAATACCGCAAGCAGCCAGAAAGAAATAGTTCAAATATCGCAGAACCACAGTAAGAACCACACGGGACCTTGTAGCTTCTACATTAAAAGATCAGAGGGATTGGAATATGATATTCTGATAGGCAAAGGAGCTTGGACTACAACCAAGGTTCAACTATCCAGCAAAATAGACATTCAATGAAATAAGAGAATTCCAGACCTTTTTGATGAAAAGGCCAGAGCTCAATGGAAAATTTGATCTTCAAATACAAGACTCAAGCGAGGCATAA
Organism: Phalanger gymnotis; assembly: GCA_028646595.1. NCBI lineage: Eukaryota > Metazoa > Chordata > Mammalia > Diprotodontia > Phalangeridae > Phalanger > Phalanger gymnotis. The sequence continues at coordinate 21,474,805 of CM053622.1, forward strand.
AAAAGTAAACGGGGGGGGGGGGAAAGAAAGAAAAAAATCTTGTTATTCAACAAGGGCAACTTCTTTATACCCCTATATGGGAGGATGATATTTGCTAATTTTGAGAATGGTATAGTTAGTATGGCTTCTAAAAGCTATATACATAGAGGGTGTGGGTATAAATTAACTGATGTGATGATAAGAAACTTAATTAAGGGATGTAAAGGGATTGTAATGGGAGAAGAGGTTAAGGAGGAGGCAGAAAAGGGTAAATTACAGCACATGAAGAGGCACAAAAACATTATAGTAGAAGGAAAGAAGGGAGGGAGAAGAACAGTGTTTGAGCTTTACTCTCATTGCATTTGGTTCAAGGAGGAAATAACATACTCTGTTAAGTATAAAAATCAAGCTTGCCCTACAGGCAGTAGGAGTGGAAAGGGGAAAGAAAAGGGGGGGTGGTTAGAAGGGAGGGAAGAAGTAGCAAGGGGAAAAGGGTAGGATGGGGGGAGGCTGACAGGGAGGGAACATGGAGGGAGGCAGTGGTCAAAAGCAAAACTCTTTTCAGGAAAGGAAAGGAGAAGGAAGAAATAAAAGCATAACTGGGGCAGGGAGGGAATAGGATGGAAAAAAGATTCAGATAGTAATCATAACTGTGAATGTGAATGGGATGAACTCTCCCACAGAACAGATACAGAGAGCAGAATGGATTAAAAACCAAAATCCTACAATATGTTGTTTACAAGAAACACATTTGAAACAGGGGGATACACACAGGGTAAAGGTAAAAGGCTGGAGCAGAATATATTATGCTTAAGCTGAAGTAAAAAAAAAAAAAGCAGAGGTAGCAACCTAAACTCAGACAAAGCAAAAGCAAAGATAGATCTAATTAAAAGAGATAAGAAGAGAATCATATCCTGCTAAAAAGCACCATAGAAAATGAAGTAATATCATTACTTAACATCTATGCACCAAGTGGTATAGCATCCAGATTCTTGGAGGAGAAGTTAAGGGAGTTACAGGAAGAAATAGACAGCAAAACTATACTAGTGGGGGATCTCAACCTCCCCTTATCTGAACTTGATAAATCTAACCTCAAAATAAACAAGAAAGAAGTTAAGGAGGTGAATGAAGTTTTATAAAAGGTAGATATGATAGACCCCTGGAGAAAACTGAATGGGGATAGAAAGGAATATACTTTTTTTCTTAGTGGCACATGGCACATACACAAAAATTGACCATGTACTAGGGCATAAAAACCTCACAATCCAGTGCAGAAAGGCAGAAATAGTCAATGCATCCTTTTCAGATCATAACGAAACAAAAATTATTTGTAATGAAGACCATGGAAAGATAGACTAAGAATTAATTGGAAACTAAATAATCTAATCTTAAAGAATGAATGGGTCAAAGAACAAATCATAAAAATAATCAATAACTTCATTCAAGAGAATGATAATAATGGGACAACATACCAAAACTTATGGGATGCAATGAAAGCAGTTCTTAGAGGAAGTTTTATATCTCTGAATGCTTACATGAATAAAATAGAGAAAAAGGAGATCAATGAATTGGTCATGGAACTGAAAAAACTAGAAAAAAAAAAGGAAAATCTCCAATTAAATACCAAATTAGAAATACTGAAAACCAAAGGAGAGATGAATAAAATTGAAATCAAGAAAACTATTGAACTAATAAATAAAACTAAGAGCTGGTTTTATGGAAAAACCAATAAAATTGATAAACCTTTGGTCAATTTGATTTAAAGAAAGAAAAGAAGAAAACCAAATTACCAGTATCAAAAATGAAAAGGGTGAATTAAAACAATAATTAGCAATTATTTTGCCCAATTCTACACGCATATATTTGATAATCTTAGGGAAATGGATGAATATTTACAAAAATGTAAATTGCCCAGATTAACAGAAAAGGAAGTAAAATACCTAAATAATCCTATCTCAGAAAAAGAAACTGAACAAACTATCAATGAACTCCCTAGGAAAAAATCTCCAGGGCCAGATGGATTTACAAGCAAATTCTATCAAACATTTAAAGAACAATTAATTCTCATACTTTATAGACTATTTGGAAAAATAGGTGAAGAAGGAGTCCTACCAAATTCTTTTTATGACAGAAATATGGTGCTAGTACCTAAACCAGGAAGAGTCAAAACAGAGAAAGAAAATTATAGAAATCAAGAGGATGCCCATCAATTGGGGAATGGCTAAACAAGTTGTGATATATGAATATAATGGAATACTATTGTGTTATAAGAAATGAGGAGCAGACAGATTTCATGATAACCTGGAAAGACGTATATGAACTGATGCTGAGTGAGGGGAGCAGGACCAGGAGAACATTATACATGATTACAGACACACGGTATCCGTGATGACTAACTTTGATAGACTTGGCTCTTCTCAGTAGTACAAGGTTCAAAGACAGCTCTAAAAGACTCATGATGGAAAAAGCTATCCACATCCAGGGAAAGAATTACGGAATCTGAATGCAGATCAAGGCAAACTATTTGCTCTCTCTTTTTTTTCCTTCTTTTTTGGTTTTGTTTCTTCTTTCTCATGATTCATTCCATTGGTTATAATTCTTCTTTACAATTTGACTACTGTGTAAATAAATTTAATGTGAAGGTATATGTAGAACCTATATCAGATTATGTGTCATCTGGGGGGAAGGAGAGAGGAGAGGGAGGGAGAGAAAATTTGGAACTCAAAACTTGTGGTACCGAGTGTTGTAAACTAAAAATAAAAAAGAAATTAAAAAAAAAAGAAATTATGTGCCATAAGAATGGCACATACAATTCCTTACACTGACATACCATAATTTGTTCAGCCAGTCCCCAATTGATGGGCACCTCCCTGAGTTTCCAGTGCTTTGCAAGGTGTAGACTTTTGAGTAGCAGATAGGAGCCCCAGAGTCACAGACACTTAGGGGAAGCCATCCTCCATCATGGCCATTGATCTCCAGTTCTTGCAATCCCCTAAGACTGTTGGAAGGTATTTCCCCTGTTGAAATCTTTATTTCTCCAGATCGACTTGAGATTTTATCTCTCTCAGCTAAAGAATTCATGAGCTCTTTTGTATTCTAATCTGTAGAACTTTTGTGGTTTCTATTGGTTACTTTCTTTGATAAAGAGATTTACTCTCTATTTGTGATAGTCTTTTAGAGCCCTTAATGGGAAGGGGCTAACTGGCAAAGGGAATCTAAAGGCTACCTTTCCCCTTGAGAGGAGTTAGGGAACTAAATCATTTTCATTCTAAATCCCTAGACTAAAGGTAGTTGAGGTGTGGTAGTCAGTCAATCAACAAGCATTTATTAAATGTCTACTGATTACACAGAAAGCCACACACTGTGCTAAGTATTGCAATACAAATATAAACAAAACCACATTCCTACCCTTAGTGAGCTTACACTCTCAGAGAGGAGTGGGCCAGATTATCTCTAACCATACCACCCAAGCTCACCATATACCTTCCCATGCAATTTTTAAGCTCAGGCACTTAGAGCTACTGGACCCTTGCTACTAGTCCCCTCACCCCCATCCTCCCACTAACCTGCTCAGGGGCCCTGAAATGTTGGCATCAAAAAAATATGATAGCTTCTTTGTAGATTGTAATTCACGTGACAGCACAAATATTGAAATCCCTAAAGTAGGAGTGAGTCATTATTTGACTTGGGACTTAGTATGTAACCTTTGAAGAAATAGCCTCCAGGGCCTCCAGTATGAAAGCAGATTCATGTTCCTTGAGGTATTTGACCCAACTGGCAGTGATAGTGAAGTTAAAAGGGCAGCAGCCTGGGAGGGGTAAGCTCTGCAGAAGCTTTCTTGAGGCTGCAGGGCAGGTAAGATGAGGAGAAGGATCCCTCCCACCTCCCCCCAGGTGACCTCTGGGGATGGGTCCACAAACAAGCGCAGTGTCACCAGCTGGGTCCATCAGCAAGTGTTTATTAAGCACTTCCATTGTACCAGGCACCAAGTGCTGGGGATTGTTGTGTTTGTCCTTCATTCTGGAAGAGGACCGTGACATAAGGGAAATGATGACATGACTTGCAGTTGGCTTTGATTTGAGTGAGGGAGGTCTGTGAAGGGTCACCAGCCTCACTTTCTCCTCCAGAGCCATTTGGGTCCAGTAGCCTGATATTCACCAGGAAGACTGGAGATGGCCCAGGATGCATTGTGAGACCCTGTCTCTTTCAGGCTAAGATCTTTTCATGTTCTCACTTCGAGTGAGGTAATGCACATTCAGTGAATAGGCCTCTTTAAGAAGTTAATCAAGGGATGGCTCCTTTAATCAAAAACTCAAAAAAAAAAAAAGCAAAAAAATGGTTTCTGCCTTTGGGAGCTTACATCTATTGGGATGTGACAGATGAATTTATTGAGATGAAGAAGGATGATCTCTACTGTACTTTCTAGATCTGCTATCCTAAAATTAATAGGGAGAGTTGGTGCCTGTCCTTATAGAAGAATGGCAAGGTATGCCAAGTCCTAGAGGCCCTGCTTTCCCTCTTTCTCTCTGTCCTGAGATATCCAGAAGTAGCAGTCAAAGAATCTCAGAATTGAAAGAGATCTCTGAGGCCTGTGCTCTAGTCTAATCTGTACTGAACCTTTATGCACTGTCCTGTATAACATCTATGATGAATGACAATCAAGCCTCTACCAAAAGACCTCTACTTATGGGAACTCATTACCTCCTGGGGCCACCTCTTCTTCTGGCTCAGATCAGTCAATCAATTATTCTTTATTTATTAGGTGCCTAAAACATGCCAGGCACTGCGGTGACAAAACCAGGAAATAATCTCTGCCATCAGTTGGGGAGACAAAATGGCTATATAGTGTATTTTCCTTATACTGTACCCACTTGTACTGTCTGGCAGGGTCCCCAGAGTGAGGGGCTGCTACATCTTACTTCAGAATTCTAGGAATTTCCCTTAAGGGTAGGGGTGGGGGAGAGTTTACTTAATGCTTTGGCTCATGAACCCCAAGTGGTGCATTTCCCATTATTTTCAGTTAATATAGATAGATAACAGATTTAATTAGCTTTTAGTTAGGCTTATGAGCCCCCATTGGTGTACTTTCCATTATTATCAGTTGACATAAATTAGATAACGACTTAATTAGCTTTTAGTCAGGCTTATGAGCCCCCACTGGTGTACATTCCCCCCATCAGTTAATAGAAATTAGATAATAGACTTAATTAGCTTTTAGTTAGAGATGTTTGCTAAGATATTGTAACAACAGTTTGTATCAAGCAGCCTCACCAAAGTTTGTAACATACTCTTTTACTGAAATATTCAGAGTCCATTTCAAAGTGAGCTCAAGCTGAGAGAGCACATATAGCCAAATGGAGTAACTCTCAACTCCTGGTTGATGGAAGTCTTTTACTCCCATTCATGGGCCACTCATGAAGTTGCCTTCAGGTACAGGGAAGCTTCCCTTAAAGAGCAGGGGTTCTTAACCTTTATTTTTTTTTGTCATCAGTGAATAAACATTTATTAAGTGCCTACTATATGCCAGGCACTGTTGCTAAGTGCTAGGGATCATTCTTACTCTCTAGGAGTTCATAGCCTAATGGACTCCTTTGGCCATCAGCTGAAACCTATGTTCTAGAAGACCTAGCTCTGAAATCCTCTCTTCTATATATCTAATTTGTCCTTGGCTCCCACATGCAGACTCTGCATCTTCTGTTTTGTCTAGGATGCCAATGGATTGTCTATAATCCTCTGACTGTCCAAAGTTCACAAGGTCTTCCTCTGGTCAAGAGGATGGGAAGAGGCTGAGGCTCTTCTCCTCCTCTTGCCCCCCACCAGCAATTCCTTCTCTGGGGCTTAGCTAACGCCTCCCAACACTAAGCTTCTGGATACTTAAATCCAGAATTCCAAACTGGTTTTCTAGTTTTGTATAAGCCCCCACTAAGTCTCTCCACCAACTGAATAGATTTCCTGTCCCACCCAATTGAAGTGCCTTTGGTTTGTTGATTCAAAAGAGGTGCCCAGACCTCATTCACACCTACAATTGATTCAATCCAAAGGTGTTTAACCTAATAAAGGTATATTGCTAAGTGGGGTACGGTAGTTACCTCAATAGATCCCCCTTACCCTGACATATAAATATATACAAGTAAAGGCAAGGGAATTGGGGGATCACTAGCAACAGGGGGCTTCAGATATATGTCCTCATGCTGAAGGTGGTACTTGAGCTGAGCTTTGAAGGAAACCAGGGATTCTGAGAAGTATGAGTAAGGAGAGAGTGCACTCCAGGCACAGGAGATAGTGTGTACAAAAGCATGGAGTGTCATGTGAGGAACAGCAAGAAAGCCAGACTGGCCTGACCCATAGAGTTCACGAACATAATGTTTTTACATGATGGAGCTATGATGTAAAGAACTTTAAATGCCAAATGGAGGTGTTTGTTTTGGATAATTTAAAGAAATGAGAGTGTGGAATTAAAAGGGGGTCACAGATAATAAAGCAGTGAAAAGGGAAGGGAGGGGAAAGGAAAGGGAAGTGACAAGGTGACCTCTGTTGTTGGTGAGTTGCGTCTGACTCTCTGTTCCCCCATTTGGGGTTTTCATGGCAAAGATACTGGGTGGTTTGCCATTTCCTTCTCCAGCTCCTTTTACACAAGAGGAAACTGAAGCTGGGTTTAAACTCATGAAGGTGAGTCTTCTCGACTTCTGGCCAGGACTCTATCCACTCTATCCTGTGTTACCTTGCTTCCCTCATCCTAGGACAATGCTATCTTTGACAAGGTTGTGGGTTGGGTGGGTGGGGATGCTATGGTCAGCTCTGCAAATAGAGTACATCCCCACACTGTGTCATATTCCTTCATTTATCAAATTGGCATGTTCCTAACTTTTCCCCCATCTTTCCAGCAATTCAAACTCAAAATCTCAGTTGCCTTCAGCCATTTCCTTTTTCCTCCTCATTTCCAACCAGTTGCCAAGTCTTACGGATTCTACCACCAACATGTCTATCGCATCTAGCCCCTTTTGGTCATTTCTATTGCTGCCATGCTGATTACAGTAGCCTTTTAGCAGATATTTCCATCATATTCTAAAATTAATCGTTCATAAGTACGATTCTAATCACACCAACATCACCTCCAAAGCCTTCAGTGTCTCTCCACTGGCTACTTAATAAAGCAAATATAAGGGTGTGTGGGACAAGGCCCCTTTTAGAATTGGATTGGCTGCATCAGCATGTGAAGGGTCCAGGAATGAAGCCAGGCAGGTAGCAGAGGCAATGACCTTGCCCTCCCTAGGGCTGGCATTGTATCCCTGACCTTTTCACCACCTGCTATCCATGATGGAATATGGAGAAGACTTAGGGTCTGAAAACTGGGGAACTCTCATGTCTCAGAGCTGTTTGATAGTTATTAGACCAGTAACTCTTAGTTGGTTCACAGCCTAGACTTCAAAGATTGAAAATTTGGGAAGTAAATTGAATACTTAGTGTATGTCAGGGTGAAATCACTCAAGTCTCTGACCCGGAAGAAGAGTCCAAAGACTTCATTATACTATTAACCAGCTGAGAAGAACCATTCTTTGCTTGAAAAGAATTTGGTACTTGAGGCTGAAAATCTACTGGGAGTGCACTCATTAGCCACCTACTGGTCCCGGGGCAAGGGTTTTTCTCCTTAAAAAGTCAACAAAACCATGCACTTATTCTCTGACAGATCCTCTCTACACCCAGACCTTTTTCCCCTTTCTTGCACCAGACTACACTTCATTTTAGAGATCTTTTGGAGAGAATTAGAAACGGATCACTCAGGATGAAGAATGGAGGGGGTTCCAGCACTTACCAGCAGGGGGAGCAGCCAAGCTAATGAGATCAGGGCTGGATTTGGAGTCAGAGGAGGTTGTGCTCAGAATTCCAGCTTCAGTCTCCTGATACTTGTGTCACCTTGAGTGAGTTACATGATCTCTCTGGGCCTCAGTCTCCCCCATTAGAGGCCCTTAATACATGATTTCCCAGGTTCCTTGCAGCTTTAAATTCTATGCTTCTATGGATCAAGTCTTATTACTCCTATGATGTTTGAATGGAGAAGGCTCTCACATGGAAGGAATAGAGGGAGATTCCCTATAGTGTTTGTGCAAGGTACCACATGCAATGCTTGGAGAGGAGAGGTAGGCTTCCACCTGTACTGTTGCCCCATGTAGCATGTCAGGGAAAGGGGGATCTCCCTTTAAGAAGAATCTTACAGTGTCTTGGGGGGTAATGCAGATTTCTATTTCCTGAGCTTGACTTGATTTTTGCCTTAAGGGGCTGATCCGTGCTCTATCTAGTGACCAATTTACACTCATATTATTAACCTCTTTCTACTTATAGCCTATCCTGTTTATAAAAATTTGTGCTTGCTTAGGGTCATTAATTCAATAGACTTCAAATCACTGTCTGCCTCTCCTTCTTCCCCAAACCTCTTCAGCCATTGCTGAAGCAATCCCTTTGCCAGAATATTAATAATCATAACAACCAACATTTATGTAGCATTTAAAGTTTTACAAAGCACTTTATAAATATTATTTTGTATGATTCTCACAACAACCCTGAGAAGTTGGTGCTTTTATTATCCCATTTTGCTGATGAAGGGTCACACAGTTAGGAAGTATCTGAGACTGGATTCAAATTCAGGTTTTCTTGATCCCAGATCCTGTTCTCTATTCACTGTGCCATGTAACTGTCTTAATCTTTGTAGTTAATGTGGTATGGGTAGAGATTTAGAGAAATCTAAATCGAATCTCTACCCTTGCCACACAAAGGCAAGAATTAGCGGCCACCAGCTTTCTTTTATATAAAGTGGTGAATAACACAATGACAATTAAGGGACAGTGAGCAATTGGGGGGAGGAGGTGGACAGTTCATTTGGCTAAGACACCAACGGCTCCACTGCCACTCTGTCCCTCACTTCCCCTTAATTTCTTTCACCTGAAAGAAGGAAGGAGAGACAACAACAACCAAGAGGGACTGGGTGGGCATTAGGAGCTACCACCCAAAGAATAGCATTGTCTCACACAAGCATCACCCTCGACTCTCTACAGGCTCTTTGGCTCCTCATCAGCATGAGCAGTAGCTATAGTCCATCCACATCTCAGGAGTAAGGGAGCAGCCACCCAGAAACCAAGGGCATCACTCAATCCTGCCCACCGGGATGGCTCCGACATTAATGTATGTCCCTCTTCTGGCTCCTCTGCCAGAATTCTCCAAAAGCACACGTGCTCCCCAATCACAGCTGAGTACATGACACCAACTGGTGCACTCTAGCATAGCGATGCTTCAACCCATTAGATGGGAATTTCCATAAGGGCAGAGACCACATTTTTACTCATTTTATATCCAATGCCCCATCTAGCCCAGTGTCTCTCAAAATGGCAGGTGCTCAGTGTTAAGGACCTTGATTGGCTCTTTGGAGACCGGTGCTGAATGTAATAGAAAGCGCAGGAGGGTAGGTGTAGTAGAAAGACTGCTGGGTTTGGAGCAAGAGAATGGGGGCTGGAACCCCAACTCAGCCACGTGTGTGACTTTGCTCTCCTGCCACATTCTTTGGGATTCAGTGACACTGACTTTCTTGCTGTTGCTCACACAAGATGCCCCATCTCCTAACCCTTGTCCTTTTCACTGGCTGTCATGAAGACTCAACTTCATGAGTTCAAACCCAGCCTCAGACACGTACTAGCTGTGTGACCCTGGGCAAGTCACATCACCCTGTTTTCCTCAGTTTCCTCTTCTGTAAAAAGAGCTGGAGAAGGAAATGGCAAACCACCCAGTATCTTTGCCATGAATGCTAGAAAAGACTAGACTAATAGAATAGAATAATGCCATAATATAATGATCCTATAATGTAATTACATATAATAACATAATGTTGTGGTAATACAGTATGATATGTTATGTAATATAACATAACACAACACAACATAACATATCATATGACATTATATCATATTACATTGTATCATATCCTATCATATCATATCATTTCTTCCTGTGTTTGGTATTCCAAAGCAAGAGCTCTCTCCCTATGTCTTAGCAGGAATGTCATAAAACTGTCTAAGCCTTGCTGAAAGCAGCCTCCCCTGTTTCTTACCCCCTCCTCTCCACTTTGATCGGTTTGTTTATTTTCCCTAGCATCTAGGGAATTGCTATTGTTTAGAAATTCCATGGTTACTTAGGTCAAGGCCGACTTGAAATGTTTTTGTGATATCCCAGTTTGTCCACCAGGGGGCACCCTATGATGACAAATAGAAGCCCTCCTGCCCTTAACATTCTAATGCTTTCCTTGGTCCAAGGGTTCAGCCTCCAGGCTTATCAGCTGCATCTGCTCAACACCTTGTGGGGAGGCTGGGGTGGGGGGTGAGGGTGAGGGGAGCAGGTGTCAGAAGGAAAGCGAGACCTATTACTTCTCTAGTTTAATGGGGCGTTGACCTGCCCCTGAGTGAGTGACCTGTGTGTGGGTCCAGTGATGCCCAGGTAGCCGGTTAGAGATTAACAGGCCAAACAGACATGTTTTTGTACTGCCTGGCGGCTTGGAGCAGCGGAGCTGTGATCCCAGGCACTGGCCCATCTCGGCCCTGCAGCCCCCAGCCCTCCAGGGCTTCTGTGGCCACGGCTGGCCAGTTGGGACAGGCTTGGGCTTGGCTCCCTCCAGGAATCTCTAATGGGAAGAGAAGCAGCCTCACCCTCCATCTTTGGGCCACAGCAGGAAAGGGACAGGCTGGCACAAAAGCTGCTTTTTTAATAGCACAGAGAAATCGCTTTGAAGGTCAAAGAAGTCTTCTGCTCCAGCTCCTTCACGTCACAGAGAGAGGCCAAGGTTGTCCAGACAGTAAATGGCAGGGCCAGGATTTGTCACCAACTCCTAGGGGCTTGAATGCCAGAGTCGAGACCTTAGATGCAGGCCTGGAAGGGTTCTGAGAGGTCATTTCATCCCACCCCTCATTTTACAAAATTTCCATTTTGATCCCATGACCTTGCTGCTTTCCTCTCTCTGGGTATCTAGGAATACCCAAAATCCCCTTTGGCCACCATAGTGTAATAGCATTGGGCGTGAAGTCTGAAAGTTCATGAGTTCAAATCCAGCCTCAGACACTTACTAGCTGTGTGACTCTGGGCAAGTCACTTAACCCTATTTGCTTTGGTTTCCTGGTGTTACACACACACACACACACACACACACACACACACACACACACGCACACACAAACACACACACACGTGTATGTATATATATATTTAAATATATATAATAATATATATATATATATAAATATATATTTAAATGGAAAATAATCTCGGAGGGAAGGCATTATTAACCATGGGGGAGTCTGGGAAAGGTTTCCTGTAGAAGGTGTGATTTGAGCTGAGTCTAGAAGAAAGCCAGTGCAGCTGGGAATTTGAGGGGAGAGGGCAGAGTCTTCCAGGAGTGGAGAATAGCCAATTAAAAGGCACAGAGACAGGAGATGGCGTGTCACGTCTGAAGAACAGCCCAGTGTAGTTGGATAGCGGTCTATATGGAGGTGAGTAAAATATAAGATTGGAAAGGTAGGCAGCCTTAGCACGTTTATCTGGCCGTGAACTGAACAGTACTCTTTTGCCTAATTTGGAATTCGAGCAGGATATATGTCTGCAAAGAACAAAAGGCTATTATACTGCTCCCTCCCTCCCCGGTCTAGGTCTCTCTCTTACATAACCATGGCTGCAGACGCTCCTTGAATTTCTAACTGGGATGTGTAGTCTACCTAACCCCTTAGAGCACAAGCCTGGGAGGGATACGTGGTGGTCACTACAATCTTCAGCTTCATAGGAGAGTCAGTTTAATGATCTGTAAAATGGGAATTTGGGGGCCATCTCTAGTCATCTTGATCTGTATCTGGCCAATGGACCCAGATGGCTCCAGAGGAGAAAGTGAGGCTGGTGACTTTGCACGGCCCTCCCTCACTGAAATCCAATCCACTTGCATGTTTATGGCATCACCTTCCTGATGCCGCAGTCCTCTTCGAGAACGAAGGACAAACAACAACCATAAAATGGGAATTTAGAGAAGGAAATGGCAAACCACTCAGGTGTCTTTGCCAAGAAAACCCCAAATGGGGTAATGAAAAGTCAGACGTGACTGCAATAACTAAAGCAAAAACAAAATGGGAATTAGGTTTCTGTTACCTGTTATGATTCACTCTTCATAGGATAAGAGATTTGGAGCAAGAAGGGATCTTCCACCTAGGTCGCTCGTTTTGCAGATGAGAAAACTGAGGCTTAGAGATTTGTTCAGGGTCATAAGGAGGTAAGTAGAAGAGGCAGGATCTGAACCTGGGTCCTCTGACTCTCAGGCTGACGCTCATTCCTATGTGCCACGATATTCCCTTTACATATTATGTTTTCCCTGCTAAGTAATTTGGAGGCAGGGGCTGCAATTTTTCATCTGTTCTATTTCACCTCTCTTCTTCCTTAATAAATGTTGGTTTGTTTTTTTTTTTTTGTAAAACTGAATTGAGAAATTACTTTCCAGGATTCATGACTTGGGTGTGATTGGTTGTAGGTGGAGAGTTTGAACCTTCTCTAGCAAAATACCGATGGGATGATGTTGGTGCTGGAAGGGACCTGAGGCTCTTCCTAGTGCTAGTCCAAAGCCCTTCATTTTAAAGAAGAGAAAACTTGGTCCAAGAGAAGGAAAGAGATTTGTTTTAGGTCACATGACAAATCAGTGGAGGAGACCAGCCTAAAACCTGGCTCTCTAAAGTCCCAGTCACTAAACTACCCAGACTCTTATGAGGCTTCTCTGAGGAGGCCCACCCTGTACCCCAAACTCAGACAGCCTGAGGGTCATTGTTTCAAGGAGCTGTATACAGCCAGGAATGCCAGGACCCTCCTGATTACTGTTCAGGTGAATTTCCCCCTTCTCCCCTGACCCCATCCTTGCCTCTCCCACCCCTCCCCCCAACACATGGCCCTTTCCCCACCTTTTGAGTGGGATGGACACAACTGAGGTGCCTGGCTTCCATCAGACTGTGAGGAGTCCTCACTTCCCTGCCTGTCCCTCCCGCTTCAGCCCAGCCTAGGAGTCGGTCTGAAAATTTTGACATCATTAACACCCCATCAATCGCATGTAAAACATGCCCCAGAGCCAGAGCTGGGGAGGTGTCCATCTGGAATCCATCCCTGGCATGATCAAAGCGAGGAGGGAACTGGTTCTTCAGCCCTTGGGGGGCCATGCTTTGGGAGGGAGGGCAGGAGACTGGACCTGAGCATCACACCCAAGGGATGCTGGAGCTCAGCTGCTCTCACTTTGCAGAGTTCTGGGTCCCAGCTCATTCCTAAGCTCACTTTGGTAGGAAGCTGGTTGGACCCTACTTGAGTGTTGGTGATAGTGGTGGCGGGCCTTGTCAAGACACAGCCCCCAGCCTGGAAACCAATCTGAATCAGCATGCATCAATGAACAAGCATTTATCAAATACCTCTGGGCTAGGTACTTGGACCGAGAAAACAAAATGATCCCTGCATTCATAGTGTGTGTGTGTGTGTGTGTGTGTGTGTGTGTGTATGTATGTGAATACATCTGTATCTATATACAAATATATGTATAAGTGCATATACATTTCAATGAATGCATCAATTAACATTTATTAAGAACCTACCATGTGTCAGGAACTGTGCACAGCACTAGAGACACAAGAAGAGGTAAAAGCCAGTCCTTTCCCTCCTGGCGCTTATGGCTGAATGGGAGAGCGAGCATGCAAACAAATGTATGCATACAAGCTTCATACTGGATAACTAAAAATAATTAACAGAAGGAAAGCTGTGGAATGAATAGGGTCTGGAGAAGGCTTCCTGTAGAAGGCGGGATTTTAGCTGAGACTTAAAGGAAGCCAGGGAGGTCAGTGTCAGAGAAGAGGCATTCCAGGCATGGAGGACAGCCAGAAAGAATGCCCAAAGCTGAGAGATGGAAGGTCTTGCTCGTGGAACAGCTGGAGGCCAGTGTTGCTGAATCACAGAGGACATGTTAGGGAGTAAAGTGTGAGAAGACTGGAAAGGAGGCAGGAGTCTAGGTTACAAAAGGCTTTGAACACCAAATGGAGGATTTTGTATTTCCTCCTAGAGGCAGTAGGGAGCCACTGGAATTTATGGAGTAGAGGGGTGGTGTGATCAGACCTGTGCTTTCGGAAAATTCTTTTAGTGGCTGAGTGGAGGATGGACCCGAGTGGGGAGAGGCCTGAAGCAGACAGATCCCCAGCAGCTGCTGCAGTGATCTAGGCATGAGGTGATGGAGATCTGAATCAGGGTGGGGGCTGGGTCAGAGAAGAGGAGGGGGCATATTCAAGAGATGCTGCACAGGTGACATTGACAGGCCATGGTGCCATGTTGGATCTGGGGGGTGAGAGAGGGAGGGAAGAGTCCAGGCTGACTCCTAGGTTGTGAGCCTGAGGGACTGGGAGAAGGGTGGTGCTTGATAGTTATAAGGACAGGGGGGAGAGGGCTTGGGGGGAAGATGAGCTCCCTTTTTGACTTATTGAGTTTACAATGTCTATTGGACGTCCAGTTCATGATATCTGAAAGGCAGGAGGAGGCGCAAGACTGCAGATAAGCAGAGGGGTTGAGGCAGGACAGGTAGAGATCTGAGAATCATCAGCATAGGGATGGTCATTAAATCCAAGGGAGAGGATGAGATGGCCAAGTTAAGTGGTATAGAGGAAGAGGAAAAGACGGGAGGTGGGACACACCTGTGATTAGAGGGTGTGATCTGGAGGAGGATCTAGCAAAGGAGACAGATGTGTGTATATGTGTGCGTATATAAACACACCTAAATGTACACAATGCATAAAAACACACATTTATACACACACATACGTGTACATGAGAAACCACACTCCATAAATGTATATACACAGACACACACTACACACATATGTACATATATACACACATATAATGTATCTATAATTTTCAAATTTATTATTTATTCATGGATACATTTTCTCTTTTTAAATTTTGAGTTCCAAATTCTTTCCCTTCCCCCCACCCCTCCCCTGTCTACTGAGAAAGCAAGCAATATGATATCAATTGTATAATGCAATTTGTGTGTATGTGTATATGTAATATATGTGTATATATGTATGTATATGTAATATATGTGTATATGCATATGTATGATATACATACATACATACACACACACATATATTCTACCTCCACCCCTTGGTCTGTTCTGCAAGTTCCAATTGATAGCAGGTCTTCCTGCCTCCGAGGCCAGCTCTGTACCCAGCATTCCACTCTCCTTGTCTTGTAAACACATAAGTACGAAGTATATGCATAGTCAATATAAGGTAAGTAATAACAGTGATAATGGCCATCGTTAATACAATGCTTAAAGGTTTGCCGAGAGCTTCACAAACATTATCCCGTGTGATCCTTACAAAAACCTTCTGAGCTAGGTAAGGAAATAGGCTCAGAGAGGTCACCTGAAGTGCCCATGTTCGTAAGCCAGTCACTATCTGAGGCAGAACTCAAACCCTGTTCTTTCTGACTCCAAGCCGGGTCCTCTATCCACCATATACATTGTCACTCTATTCTGGGTGTGGGGGTGGGGGTGGGGTAGAGGGTGGTGGTAGGCTTGAGGTGAGCACTGGCTCAGCTGCGGAGATTGGGCGGAGACCGATTAAATGAGATAAAGGATGTAAAGTGCTTTGCAAAGTTAGTCGACAAGCATTTATGAAGCACCTACTAAGTTCTGGGGATACAGAAAGGCCAAAAGACAGTCCCTGTCCTCAAGAAGCTCATAGCCTAACAGAGGAGACAATATGCAAATAGATATATACAAATTACGCACAGAAATTGTTTAGTCATTTCAGTCATGTCCGACTGTCCATGACCCCATTTGGGGTTTTCTTGGCAGAGATACTGGAGTGGTTTGCCATTTCTTCTCCTGCTCATTTTACAGATGAGGAAACTAAGGCAAACAGAGTGAAGTGACTCGCCCAGGGTTACACAGCTAAGAAGTGTCTGAGACCACATTTGAACTCAGGACAGTGAGAGTCATCTTGACTTCAAGCCTGGCACTTTATCCACTGTGCTACCTAGCTGCCAAATTGGAAGTAATCCCCAGAAAACTTGAAGTGTTATAGAAATTTCAGTGGTCATTTTAACTCAACCCCTGCCTAGGGTACTCCCTTCCCTCTGGCACTGAGCAAACATAGATTTAAGCTCATCTTGTGGAGGTGGGAGGGAGGGACTGACCCCAAAGGTAGGGGTCGGGAGTCTCTCTCTGGCTTCTTGCCCTGATGCTAGAGCAACATAAGGGAAACCTCTTATGACGAAGCTTCATTATGGCTCATATCTGAGAGGAAGTGAGGGCAAGACTTATTGTCCTCATAGGAACTACATCTGAGATTCTTGCCCAAGGCTACAGAAGAATTTTGTCACAGGGCTGGTATAAGAATCCGGGTCTCCCTGACAGGGGCTCTTTCTGCTGAACTTTGCCTCCCCTATTAGTGAGTTTCTTTAGGGCAGACTCTGTTCTATCTGGGTATCCCTGGTATCAGACACAGTACCTGACATATAACCAGTGTTTGTCCATTGACTGATTAAAATATTCTGATCACCACTGCCTTATACGCATTTATTACAATCAATTCCTTGTTTAAATAGCTCAAGATTGAGTTGTCTCAAGTGTGTGCCATATATTTTTCTCATGATTATGAACCAAATTCACACCCGATGAGCAGCACTGGCTGGGATGTGATCTGCATTGTTAAGGGGACATCCCAGTGAGTGAAATCATAGGCCTAGTGGTATGTTTGTATATGTCCCCATGTGGTCCAAGCTCCCATCGCAGTAGAAATCTGGGAACCTCTGTAAGGGCTCTTAACGTGGGGTCCACAAACATTTTTTTAATGGTTTGATAGTTTTATTTCAACATTAATTGGTCGTCTTTGAGATCCTATGTATTTGATTTTATGTGTTTAAAGACATTAACCTGAGCAGGGATACATAGGCTTTACCAGAATGCCAAAAGGGACTGAAATCCTCAAAAATGTTAACTGTCTTCTACTTTAGGCAAATGAGCAGAAGCGACAAAAAACCATTTCATTAGAACAGGAAAGCAAAAGGAAAAAAAAATCAGCAGCATTCTTAGCAACCATTCTCCAGATGAATGATTTCCCAACCTTCTCTTCCCTAGAGGTTCTCCTTGCTTCCAGCTTCTCACCTTGGGCCTAAGGAATGCAAAGAAAAGTCTTGCAGCCTTGAACACTCACTGCTCAGAGGTCTTGGGCATTACTCTGGCCCCCTGACTGAGGCTCTCTCTTGTCTCCATGGTGTTGGCAGAATTTCTGGCCCTGCATGCCCCTCCCTCATGGCAAAGAGAACTGCCCAATCTCCTCGACTATCCCTAGCTTCATTCGTGGTCAATTCTGCAAGTTTGGCTCCCTCACCATCTCCACTGCCTGGTTTGTGTATCATCCTCTTATATATCTTTCCACCATAATGGCATCCTCCAAATTCCAGAAAAAACATCCCTAAGACATTCTAAGCCTCAGACCCCTGTCATCAGGCCCAAAGCTTGGGGCCTGCAGCCTCAGGGGAAATGTGGGCTTCCTGTTATCAACTTCACCACACACACAATAACCAACCATATAATTGTATCTTTCAATTTCTCCTTTTGTTTTGTGGGGATTTTTTTAAGCCTTTGAAATTTAATTTCCAAAGTATATTTTTCTGGGTTTTGATTTTTTTCTTTTAGAATTATGGATACACTTATTTCACTACATTTTTGGCTTTCCCCAAACCCTTGAAAACTCGCAATACCAAAATAAAATATGATTATGTATTATATATACTATATAGGTTATTTAATTTAGAGTGTAACATAGTTCCTATTTTTACAATTTCAACAAGATTAGCATTGTGCCTGGCACATAGTAGGTGCTTAATAAAGGCTTATTGATTGATTGACATCTCTAAAACAGTATTTTTGTTACCTATGCACAAATACATGTATAGTCTAAACATTGCATCATTTATTCACAATGGGCGGAGGACCAGAGGAGTGTGTTCAAGAGCTGTGACCAACATCCTTAAGATCCAGGGTCTTCCGGCGTTACTCAAGAAAGACTCTGGGGAAACCGAGAAGATCCTTTCCCTCTGCCCCTTTGAATGAGTGACTGGAGTCTCTCTGGCGACAGGGCCAACTCCAACCTCCTGGAATCCCCAAGGCTTTGGTGTAATTGGCCTGAGTGGTGGCCAGGGGCTGCTAAGTATCCTGGCCCTGTGACAGGCTCTAGAATATGGTGACGGTCTAATTACACCCTGGAGTCACAGAGCCTGAAAGTTAGAAAGGCCTTAGAGATCATTTTTTAGAAAAGGATGCCCTGTGGACTGGGAGGGCGGGGCGGGGGGGAGGCAGCTTCCCCACGGATCATAAATTTAGGGCTGGAAAGGACTTTAGGAATTACTGAGTTCAACCCCTGCCTCTCCCGACCCATTTTACAGGATAAGAAACTGAGGTTTCAGGGTGAGGGGTGAAGCTGGCCTAAGTAGCAGGGCTGGGATGGCTCTGACCATAAAGTCAGCTTTCTTTCCATTACCGGTCAGTTAAACAAGCATTTATTAGACTGTGAGACTCCTGGAGAGAAGAGACGGTCTTTTGTCTTTATTTCTATCCCCTATGTTTCCCAAGGGCCCAGCTCACCTGATTTACCAGGCACTGGCCTTCTAGGCTTCTAGCTGGGGATAGAAACATCTCAGACCACACAATCTTTGCCCTTAAAGAGCTTACATCTTAACTGAGGAGACACTATGTCATGTGCTAATTGGCTGTGTGATGCATTTCCCTGCTCTGAGTTTCAGTTTTTTCTGGGCCTGGAGTCAGGAAGACCTAAGTTCAAATCTGGTCTCAGATGCTTACTAGCTGTGTGACCCTGGGTGAGTCACTTCACCCTGTTTGCCTCAGTTTCCTCATCTGTAAAGTGAGCAGGAGAAGGAAATGGTAAACCACTCCAGTATCTTTACCAAGAAAACCCCAAATGAAGTCACAAATAGTTGGATACAACTGAAAACGACAAACAAAACACACACATATATATACAGCTTCATATTTATGAGTATGTGTGTAAATGCTGTGCTCTGTTACCAGAGAGACCATGTATTCACTCGTTCATTCAATGTAGCAGGTGGAAAGATGGAGGAGGGAGGGGGAAAGATGTTCTCATTCCCTACCTCCCCAGAGCCTGTCCTGTGGAGCCCCGAAAGACTCAGCACCTTAAAGATGTCAGTTACTGCTCCTCTGGCTCCCCGCTGAGGCACTGGGTGGCTGGGGGGTATCTCCTCGACATCTTTTCACTAAGTGCTTTTTACAAATATCTCATCTGATTCTCACAACAATCCTGTGAAGCAGGTGCTATTATTCTCTGGGGGCAAGTCTATTTTAGTCTATTTTCTCCTATCTATTTTACATTTTAGGAAACTGAGGCAGACAGAGGTTAAAGTTACTTGCCCAGGGTCACACAACGAGTAAGCGTCCAAGGTAGGATTTGAACTTGGATCTTCCTGTTTCTGGAAGACCACACCCCCTGGCTGCCTCTGACAATGCCTGTCATACCTCTCTGAATGGATGTGTGTATGAAAGTCTGGCATGAGATAAGGCATGGGGGATGCTCCCAAAGATAAGGAACCTATAGGAGTTTGAGATCTCTGAGGCTCACTTACAGTGGGTTGCTTCTGCCTGGGACCTTGTGCTTATTTTTCTTCCTCCTGCCCTTTTCTCGGATCTTCTGAACGTCATGCTTATCATCCCTCTGGTTTTGTCCTTGCCATCAGAGCCATAGCTGGGAATCTTGCACCTTGGGCAGGAATTTTAAACCATCGTGAAAACTTGCCTTATCTGGGGAGATGAGAAAGGCTGGAAATCACCCTGGGGAAAGACAGAGACACCAGAACAAGCAGGAGGGCCCCCCATCCCTACCTAAGGGGCAGGGCTTCTTCCTCCTTAAGCTAATTCCTAATAATAGCTAACATTTATAAAGCACCTTAGTGTTCATATTGTCTCTTTGATCCTTACTACACCTGTATGAGGTCAGTGTACCTGGATCATTGGATCGCATGGAACAGAATTCCCAGAGTCCAAATTTAGAGTCAGAAGGGACCTCAGAGCCCATCACAACTTCCATATTTTACAGATGAGGAAATTGAGGCAAGGGAAATAACCAGATTTGCCCAAGACCCCAGAGGTGGTGAGATTCAGAGGTGGGATTAGAATCTGGTTCCTCTGCTTCTAACCAGCTCTGCCTTCTTTTGTACCATGCTGATGGCTTGGCCTAGCTCAGTGTGTGAAGGCAAAGAAATAGGCGGCTGCCCGCTGTGCCCCTAGCTTGGGGAGAACAGCAGTGGCCACAGGAGAGGTTTCTTATCTCTATCTCTCCTCTCCTTGCTCCCAGCCAAGCATCAGAGCCCCCACTTTGCCCACATGGACTGGGGTTTTCCCTTCCCCCCAACATTCCCCATGGAGTTACCGTTTTGGGCAGTGACTTCCCCGGCAGACTCTCCCTGGCGGGATGGCGAGAAACCCACGAAACAGGGCTGGCTGAGTGCTAAAACACCCTTAATCGATGGCAAGTTGAAAGTGACTTGGGGAGACTGTGATGTCCTATACACCTCCCAGCAACATGTGAGGCCAGCCTTCCCCAGGCAGACACAGAGCTGGCTGCTCTGGCTGGATGGGTGGGTGAGAGAGCTGGGCGGGGGTGGGGGGAGCTGGGAGTGGAGGGGAGAAGGCCACAAGTGGGAGAGGCATCCTATGGTGCAGAGCCAGGGTCTCACTGCTCAGACCAATGACCCTTGTGGGGCAGCAGTGAGCACCAGGAGCCTCAGTAAGGCAAGGGCCCCTTGAGCAGGAGGCAGAGGAGCCTGTGAGCAGGGGGGCAGGGGGCCCTGTGAGCAGGGGACAGAGGGGCCCAGCAGCAGCAGACTGGTCCTCATCTCCAGGCCCATCAATCACACATGTTGCTTGGGCCTTATCATTTGCAGAGGGCTTTCCATGTGCTATCTCATTTAATATGTGGGGTGGACATGCTAAGTGAGATAATATATGGAAACAAGCCCCAGAACCATGTGAGAAGGTTTGGGCCTCCCACTCTTTTGGCCTGGATTCAGAAAACACACACTCTTGGCTCGAGACTCCTGGCTGACATCTCGCCTCCTCCTTTCCTCCTCTCCTCCTGTCTTCCTCTCCTCCTCTCCTCTCTTACCCTTACACCTAGTGTTTTTGGTTCAATAAAAAAGAGTGCTGGCTTTGAAGTCAGAGAACCTAGGTATAAGTCCTGACTCTGACACTGGGTGTGTGACCCTGGGCAAGTCACTTAACTGCTGCCTGCCTCAATTTCCCCATCTGTAAAATGGGGATAATAGCACCTATCTCCCAGGGTTGTTGTGAGGATTGAGTGAGATCACATTTGTAAATTGCTTAGAGCAGTGCCTGGTGCATAGTAGGTGCTGTATATAAATTATTATTTCCTCAACTGGATCATTTGAAGTGGGTTCAAAGTCCCATCCGGCTTGATGTCAATGATCCTTGTACATAAAACAAAGGCACTGGACAAGATGATCTTCGAGTTCTAAATCCTAAACCAGTGATTGTAGGATCCTCAGCGGGGCAATGTCCATTGCCTCCCAATTTACCAAAATGGTGGCCTCGACGTGAAACTTTTTAGGCTGGGAAATGTCAAGCCAGGAGGAATAGACTGACTAGATGTATGATTTTGAGCCAGTCTTTTCCCCTCTCTTGGATTCAGTTTCCTCATCTGTAAAACTAGCCTGTTGGAGCCAGATCACTTCTCACCCTGAAATCTCCCACCTCTGTGCATTTGCACTGGCTGTGCCCCATGCCTGGAATACTTTCCCCTCTCACTTCTGCCTCTTAGAATCCAAAAACTTCCTTTGAAACACACTTAGCTGCCTCCTCTTATATCTAGAGTTCTAGAGCCTAGGACAGCACTAGAATTCTTATTCATTCATTCAATCAATTGTTCATCCTCCCTTCCTCCAAATAAAATATGCTTTGTACTTATCTGTTGTATCCCCTCAGTAGAATATAAGCTTCTTGAGGACAGGAACGGTTTCATTTTTGTGTCTGTATCCTTAGTACCTAGTACAGTGCCTGGCATACAACAGGTGCTTAGTAAATGCTTGTTGGGCTGGACTGAGTGAATAATCTGCAAACTTCAGAAAATTTGCCCTAAATTATCCCCTTATCAAACATGGAGCCCTGGCATGTTAGAATTAGTCCCACTATCTCATTAAACTTTTTATTTTAACAATATCTTTTCATTTACAAATATATCCCTTCTCCTCCCTTACCCAGAAAACTATCTCTTGTAAAAAAAAAAGGATAAAAAAGAAAGGGAAAACCAAGCAGTTTAGCCAAGCTCTCAAATATTTCAATTAAGTCTGAAAATGTATGTAACATTCCCCACCCAGAGTCCTCCACTTCTCCCAAGAAGGAAGGAAGATCTACTTTCTCATGTCTTTTGCAGGGCCAGGTTTACATCATCTCATTTAATTAATCCTTGATAGGTCATCAAAAGCAGGTCAGAATACTTTATGTCTGTGTGTGTGTGTGTGTGTGTGTGTGTGTGTGTGTGTGTGTGTGTGTTTTGTTTGTCTTTTGGCAGGGCAATTGGGGTTAAGTGACTTGCAAGGTCACACAGCTACTACATGTGTCAAGTGTCTGAGGCCTAATTTGAACTCCGGTCCTTCTGACTCCAGGGCCAGTGCACTACTCACTGTGCCACCCAGCTGCCCCAGATCAGAATATTTTAAACTGATTTCAGAGACTAGAATCAGACCTTCATAGACTAGTATCTGAGTGTCATTATCATAGACACAAGCTATGACACAGGTCATCAGACCACTACTGATGTCAGACACTAGACACGTGTACTTTCTGCAAGAAACCTTTCCCTAGCATCCTTAATCTTAATGCCTTCCCTTTAACTAGTTAGTGGACATAGCCTAAGTCAACAGAAACCAAATCCATGGGGAAAAGAGGCTTTTTAAATTTTTGCGAATAAGAATAAAATGCAATTTTATTTTTTTGAAAAAGTCTCCAATTTATCTTGCATATAGTTGTTTTCATGTTGTCTCCTTAAGTGAGCTCCTTGAGGGCAGGGGCTGTCTTTTGCCTTTCTTTGAGTCCCCTGCACTTAGCACGGTGCCTGGAACATAGTAGGTGCTTATAAATGTCTATTGACTGACTGACTAGCATCATTATCCTTGACAGATCATAGCCAGGAATGAGTCTCCCCAAAGGATTGCTTTTCTTGGGCACGGAAAAGCCCATCTGGCCTGAATCCCTGTGTGTTGATCATTCAGACAACCATATTCCTCCCATCTCTTTTAAATCTGCTACCTTTCTTCCAAGAAGAGGAAAACGCCTTTTAGACCTCACCCACTTGTTCTCCTAGTCTGTGGAGACCTGGCTGGAAGGAGGGAATCCAGGTTAGCCTGGGGAGGAGAAGGCAGAGGGGGAATGGGAGGTTTGTCTTCAAGTATTTACAGGATGATGTGGTGGAAGATGGGTAACCCTTGTTCTGGTTGGCATCAGAGGACAGAACTGAGCATAATGGGCAGAAGTTGTTGAGAAATTGTTTTGATGCAAGGAAAAACCATCTTTCCCTCCCCGGCAAGCTTCAAGCAGAGAAGCTGGGTGCCCCTTTGTCCAACATGTAGAGGGGATTCTGTTTTGGCAGTGGGCTGGACCAAGTGACTACTGAGGTTCCTTCCAACTCTGGGATTCTGGGAAAGTCCCGGCCTGTGATCACCTAGTAAGTACAATGGAAAATGCATGAGGTGAGGAGTCAGGGAGTCTGCATTCTCTTCATGACTTCATCAATAACTTACTGGTCATGACACGTCCAATCTCCAGACTCTAGTTTCCATATTTGTAAAACAAAGAGGTTGGATTAGACCTTTAATGTTTCTTCCAGTTCTGACAGTCCAAAGAAGTATGGAATAGTTAGAGAAAGCACTGACATTTGAGAGAGACCTGGCTTTGTACCTCAGGTTTGGATCTCTGCCATTTTTTACTGTTCAACCAGAGACAAGTCACTCCACCTTTCTGTGACTCTGTTTCCCCATCTGTAAAGTGAAAGAGTTGTATTAGATGATCCCTAAAGTCTCTTTCATTCAGCTCTGACATTCCCTGTTCTAAGCTCTCCATCACTGGGGAGGTTTTGCTGAGGGACACTCCTAATATTCGCTTACCTGAAAGAGAATGTGACTCCTGATTGGGAATGCTGTGTAGCAGGTAGGTCCTTTCTTCAGCTGGTTGGAGACAGACTTCCAGAGAAACCTCTTCTCTGAGAGAGAGATGCAGATTTTTTTGCTGGCTAATTAGGAGCCCCTGGAGCCCCAGAATGTGAAGAAGCCATCCCCCAATCATGACTCCTGATTGAAATGATTGCTAAAGAGCAGACTTCCCCGGGTGATCATCTCATCTCTCCTTGGGCGATCCAAGGTGTTTTATTTCAGTCTCAGAGCTCCTGTATTATTGGACATTCTTTTATCTAGTCTGATTTCTGTTTCTTCTCCTTACCTCTGTTTACTGTTCTGCTTGAACATTCTTTTGTTTTTTTTTGTTTTTTTTTTGGTAATGGCTGGCGAGCTTGTTGGATGAGTGTTTCAGTGAACTCCAAGCTCAGTACAAGAAGCAGATGACAAAGAAAAGTCAAGGCAGCTCCTGGGCACCTCCCTGCATCCAGGGGGAGGCTCCCCCCAAAGCTCCTTCCAAGCCCAGCTTCTCCAGGGAGAAATTATCAGGCAAAACTAACCCTACTTGTGAACTGTTCAGACCTTGAGGGCTGGAAACCGTTGCGTGGGACCTAAGAAGGAAGACTTGTCCAGTCTAAATGGAAGGAGGAAGGACCCTTGGGAGCCTTGGGGCAGGGTCCTCTCCCCTCCCTAGGCTGAAAGCTGTGGGGGGCCCTGTCTATATCCAAGAGAAGCCTCATGCTAAGGGGAAGGGGGCTGTGCTCTGGCCAGGGTGGCCCATGAAGTCTCCATGCCCACCAGCCATCCTCATGCCACCCCACTTGCTCTGGGTCTGCTTGACTTGTGGGACCTTGCCTCCTGGGTTATTGTGAACATTCTTTTTCCCAAGTCCCCTTAAAATTTTTCTAATTATATGTAAAACAATTTTTAACATTTATTTTTTAAAAATTTTGAATTCCAAATTCTCTCTCTCTTCTACCCTTCCCCCTACATTGAGAAAGCAAACAATTTAATGTGTCATACATGTGTAGTCTTTTGGTTGGCTCTGCTGTCCCAGAATTCACTTTGAGGCATTATTTTAAAATTGTTTGGAGGGCAATTTGGGAGAGCTCAGGTGAGTCCTTGCCTTTACTCTGCCATCTACACTCCACCTGGCCACCCCACTCTTGCTCGGACATTATTTTTTTAAAATATTTATTTATTTTTGGTTTTCAACATTCTCTTTTATAAGATTTTGAGTTTTAAATTACCCCCCACCTTCCCTCCCTTTTCCCAAGACAGCATGCAATCTGATATCAGCTATTCATGTACAATCATTTTAAACATATTTCCACTTTAGTCATGTTGTGAAAGAAGAATCAGAACAGAAGGGAAAAAACCACGAGGAAGAAAGAAGGAAAAAAAGAGAAAATAATATGCTTTGATCTGCGTTGAGACTCCATAGTTCTTTCTCTGTAGGTGGATGGCATTTTCCATCATGACTCTTATAATTGTCTTGGATCATTGTATTGCTGAGAAGAGCTAAGTGTATCATAGTTGATTATCATTCAATGTTGCTGTTACTGTGTACAATGTTCTCCTGGTTCTGCTCACTTCACTCAGCATCAGTTCATGTAAGTCTTTCCAGGTTTTTCTGAAATCCACTTGCTCATCATTTCTTATGGAACAATAGCATTCCATTACATTCATGTAACACAACTTGTTCAGCCACTCCCCAGTTGACTGCTCGGATATTCTTGATGGTCTTTTGTGAAACTAGCATTTGGTGGAAGGGAGTGAATCTATGAGAATGTAAGCTACAGACTGTCTTCCCCCTTGAGAGTGATCAGGGAAGAGTCTTTGTTCTGAACCCCTTAGAATTGTTTCCCTAGACTAGAAATATTTGAGACATGTTGGATAGGTATGTAAGTATTTACAAGATACACACACACATTTTTGGGGGAGGAAGGCACCAATAACTGGATGGATCCAGAGACACTTCATGTAGGAGTTGATATTTGAGGTGAGTTTTGAAGGAAATGATGGATGATAAGAGGCAGAAGTGAGAAGAGAAGGCATTTGAGGCAGGGGGTACAGCTTGTGCAAAAGCAAGGAGAAGGGGTATGAGTATCTACCTACCTAACAGATCCAAATGTGGTGGTCATTGATTCCCCAGTTGTTACTATCCTTCCCACCCAAAATCTTCTTTGAGTTTTTGGTCTGACCTCTCCTTGATCCTCTTTTCAAACTCTATAGAGGTAACATGTGGGAGAGAAGAAAGTGAGTCAGATTATGTAGTCAGAGGATGTGTGTTCAAATCCTACTTCTGATACTTCCCACTTATGTGCCCTTGGCACCTCCTTTTAACTTCTGTGGGCCTGAGTTTCCTCATCAGTAAAATGAGGGAGTCCTCCTTCCATGGAGGTCCTTGAGAAGAGGTTGAATGACCTCTTTCATTTACTTTTTATTTTCATATTTTTGTTATTTATTTAATATTTTTAGTTTTCAACATTGATTTCCACAAGATTTTGAGTTATAAATTTTCTCCCCATTTCTACCCTCCCCCACTCTTAGATGGCATATATTCTGATTGCCCCTTTACCCAGCCTGCCCTCCCTTCTGTCACCCCATTCCCCCCACCTTATCCCCTTTCCTCTTACTTTCTTGTAGGGCAAGACAGATTTCTATACCCCATTGCCTATATATCTTATTTCCCAGTTGCATGTAAAAATAACTTTTTTTTGAGCATTTGTTTTTAGAACTTTGAGTTCCAAATTCTCTCCCTTCTTCCCTACCCACCTATCCTCCTTGAGAAGGCAAGCAACTCAACATAGGTCACACATGCATTGTTTTGCAAAACACTTCCATAATAGTCATGATGTGAAAGACTATATTTCCCTCCATCCAATCCTGTCTCCCTTTATTCAATTTTCTCCCTTGACCCTGTCCGTTTTCAAAAGTGTTTGCTTTTGATTATCTTCCTCCCCCAATCTGTCCTCCCTTCTATCATCCACCCTCTTTTATCCCCTTCCCCCTTACTTTCCTGTGTGGTAAGATACCCAATTGAGTGTGTATGTTATTCCCTCCTTAAGTCAAATCTGCTGAGAGCAAGATTCACTCATTCCCCCTCACCTGCCCCCTCTTCCCTTCCAATAGAAGTGCTTTTCCTTGCCACTTTTATGTGAGATAATTTACCCCATTATATCTCTCCCTTTCTCCTTCTCCCAATATATTCCTCTCTCACCCCTTAATTTAATTTAATTTTTTTAGATGTCATACCTTCATATTCGACTCACTCTGTGCCCTCTGTCTATATGTATATATATATATACACACACACACACACACACGCACACACACACATACACACACACTATATATATGTATATATGTATACATATATATATATGTATGTATGTTCCCTTCAACCCTAATACTGAGAAAGGTCTCATGAGTTACAAATATCATCTTTCCATGTAGGAATACAAACAAAATGGTTCAACTTTAGTAAGTCCCTTTTGATTTCTCTTTCATGTTTACCTTTTCATGCTTATATTGATTCTTGTATTTGAAAGGCAAATTTTCTATTCAGCTCCGGTCTTTTCATTGAGAAAGCTTGGAAGTTCTCTATTTTATTGAAAATCCATATTTTGCCTTGGAGCATTATACTCAGTTTTGCTGGGTAGGTAATTCTTGGTTTTAATCCTAGCTCCTTTGACCTCTAGAATATCATAGTCCAAGCCCTTTGATTCCTTAATGTAGAAGCTGCTACATCTTGTGTTATCCTGATTTTGTTTCCACAATTCTCAAATTGTTCCTTTCTGGCTACTTGCAATATTTTCTCCTTGACCTAGGAACTCTGGAATTTGGCTATAATATTTCTAGGAGTTTTCTTTTTGGGATCTTTTTCAAGAGGCGATTGGTGGATTCTTCCAATTTCTATTTTACCCTCTGGTTCCAGAATATCAGGGCACTTTTCCTTGATAATTTCTTGAAAGATGATGTCTAGGCTCTTTTGTCTATCATGGCTTTCAGGTAGTCCAATAATTTTTAAATTATCTCTCCTGAATCTATTCTCCAGGTCAGTGGTTTTTACAATGAGATATTTCACATTGTCTTCCATTTTTTCATTCTTTTGGTTCTGTTTTATAATATCTTGATTTCTCCTAAAGTCACTAGCTTCTACTTGCTCCAATCTAATTTTTAAGGTAGTATTTTCTTCAGTAGTCTTTTGGACTTCCTTTTCCATTTGGCTAATTCTGCCTTTCAAGGCATTCTTCTCTTCATTGGCTTTTTGGAGTTCTTTTGCCATTTGGGTTAGTCTATTTTTAAGGTGTTATTTTCTTCAGTATTTTTGGGTCTCCTTTAGCAAGTTGTTGACTTGTTTTTCATGATTTTCTTGCATCACTTTCATTTCTCTTCCTAATTTTTCCTCTACTTCTCTTCCTTTCTTTTCCAAATCCTTTTTGAGTTCTTCCATGGCCTGAGACCAATTCATATTTTTCTTGGAGGCTTTTGATGTTGGCTCTTTGATTTTGTTGACTTCTTCTGGCCATATATTTTGATCTTCACCAAAAAAGATTCTATAGTCTGAGTCTGAGTCCTTTTTTGCTGGCTGTTCAAATTCCCAGCCAACTACTTGACCCTTGAGCTTTTTGTCAGGGTATGAGTGCCTTCACAGTGGAGAGTACTTTGTCCCAAGCTTTAGGGGCCTTGTGCTGCTGTTTTCAGAGCTACTTCTACTCTAGTCACAGCAAACTCTGCCACACCAGTGCTCCTCTTCCCTCAAGAAACTCTAACCAGGACTGCTACCCAGATCCAGGCAGGGCAAATCAAGAGAACCTTGCCTCTGAGCCAGCAAAGCAATCCCTGCACTCCTGCTCTGATCTGCTGCTAGATTCCTCCCACCATGTGGGCCTGGGGCCAGAAGCAGCTGCCATTGGAGCTCTGGAAGCAGCCACAGGGGCTTCCTGATGCTGCTGCTGCCATACCACCTCCATCTCCCCAGGGCTGTGGTTGGACTGCGCACTTCTCTCACCCAGATCCAGCAGTTTCCCTACTAACCTGCTCAGTTGTCTTTGGCGTTTGTGGGTTGAGAAGTCTGGTAACTGCTACAGCTCAGTGATTCATGGCCCTAAGGCCTGCTCTGCCTGATTCCCTGTTGGTCCTGGCATGGTCTATGCTGGACTGTGCTTCGCTCCCAGCACGGTGTGATAGACCCTTCCCAGTGACCATCCAGGCTGTCTTGGGCTGGAGACTTGTTTCACTCTGTTATTTTGTTGGTTCTATAGCCCTAGAATTTGTTCAGAGCCATTTTTTACAGGTGTTTGGAGGGATTTGGGGGAGAGCTTAAGCGAGTCCCTGTTTTCCAGCCACCACCTTGGCTCTGCCCCTGAATGACCTCCTTCTTGTCAGGTATCTTATAGAGGGGATTATCTTTATTTTTTGTGTGA
Source organism: Phalanger gymnotis (assembly GCA_028646595.1). Lineage (NCBI taxonomy): Eukaryota > Metazoa > Chordata > Mammalia > Diprotodontia > Phalangeridae > Phalanger > Phalanger gymnotis. Next base: position 21,504,477 of record CM053622.1, read on the forward strand.
ATTAGACTTGATGGTAATTAAAGTTTTTTTTCAATACTTAAATTCTATGATTGTATGACTAGCCAGCCTCCAAGATTCCTTCCATTTCAATAATCTTATGAACCATGTCTGATTTATTTGTGCCAGTATGTGATCCTACCTTTGTATTATAATCAGGGGTAAATTTTTAACAACGGGCTCTCCAATCTATATCTCTATATATTTATCTATATCTATAGCTATGTAATATTTTAAATTATATACTACAATAAATTTATATTTTTAGTTATATATATTTTATATTTAACTTGCATTATGAACATTTTCTCCATCACTAGACAATTAAAAAATAACACCAAACAAAACCCCAATTTGTTGGGTTTTCTAGTTTCTGAGGTATGGCTGCTCACACAGAAAACTGAAAAATTGAGAGCTGGTTCAAGCTGGCTCTAGCATACTCCTATATTCAGATTGTATCCCATTCCCAAGAAAATCTAAGCACCCTGAGAACATAGACCTTCGTTTTTTTGGTGTCTTGGTTTCCCCATTTTCTACTATAGTTCCTGACATTTAGAAAAGACTTAAATAATAAATATTTTCTGAATTGATGCATTAAATGGCAGCCAGTTTACCATGTTTTCTCACTTTGCCTGTGCCCTGCGAAGCTTCTCATCCTCTCTGTTGGGCCACACAGTCAATTCAACAATTCAGTTCAAATCAACATTTATTAAGTAACTAATATGTTCAGAGAGCACCTACTATGTGCAATTAAACATAAATGAAATAATCTCTTCCCTCAAAGAGCTTACATTCCATTGGATGGATGCCAGACATCCAAAAATAGCTTCCAGGCTAGAGCAGAGAGACCAAGTTCTGGTTTTATTGGGCAAGGCTTCCCAGAGGAAGTGACATCTGAACTGAGCCTTAGGGGAAGAAGAGAAGGATTCTGATAGAGATAGAGAAGAGCAAGGAGTACATTCCAGGCCTGAGGAATGGTTTAGAGTAGAATCATAGCATTTCAGATTCATTAAGGATTTTGTAGGGCATCTAGTCCATCCTATACCTTTTAAAGAATCCCCTCTATACTGTTAGGTCATCTAGCTTTTACCTGAAAGACTTCCAGTGGGGGATAAGCCCACTCCATCCGGAGGCTGTCCATTCTACATGGGAATGGCTCTTAATCACTAAGAAAATTTTCCCTTCCTAAACCTAAATCTGTCTCTTTATGACTTAGAGTCTTCAGTAACCATGTATTTCAATCCCATAATTTCACAGAGGATAAACTGAGGTCCAGAGAAGTCTCAGACACACAGATAGTAAACACCAGAGACAGAATTTAGTCCCCTAAGCATGTGAGAAACCCCAGCTATGGTTATCTGTGTATATACGGTTCTCCTCTTGATCCCTACTAAAATACAAACTTTCTTGGGACAGAGACTATTTCAATTGTTTCTGTAGAACTCTGTCTAGGTTCACTCTTCCAATCTCCACTCCTACAAGGGAGTGGGTTGGGTCCCCAAAGGGTTGATGCTACTTCTCTTCTCACAGTTCTAGGTTTAACCCTGAGGGGTTGTGGATTCTATTACTTTTGCTCATGAGCCCCTATCAGGTGTGTTCTTGCATATTGATTAACCAGTTGATATCAATTAGCTTTTAAAAAGAGATATTTACTGAGAAGGTAGAGCAAGGACAGAAATGGCAAAAACCTCCTGTAATCAGGGCCATCCTCTTCCTCATGGCATGCATATATGGAACATATGGGGTCAAGGCATACCTTGTTATCCTTATCTTGGCCATTGGAGATCATGAAACCACAAAGTTTGCTTCTGGGTATAGCATTGTCAACGGACAAATTGTCCCCTTATTTGTTTGGTTTGGTTGCCTGTGGGGTGAGGAATTTCTGCTGATGGGCCAATCCACTGTCGGGCTACGTCAAAGAGGTCACTCCTAAGGGCTGACTCCCCACCATATTTAGCTATTATTGCTACTAGCTCAGGTTGCTGAGGGGACTTCTGGTTAATCTTCCGACCTTTGGAAACTCATAAGGTCACGTGTGACTTGGTTAACTCTATCTCCAGATGCTCATTCACCTCTGGTCAGGAAAGAATAAGCACAAAAACAGACAAAAGAAACAGGGAAGCCATGAGTTCCAGGGCAATGGTGTCCTGGTGGGAGATAGGATCCAATGTCCCTCCCTAATACAGCAGCTCACAACTATAACCTCTCTTATGTGAAGAGAGGAGGGAGTGAAGGGGCCAAAGGAGGGACATGTTCACCCTTTTGTATGAAGATTCAGTTTCAGCTCTGTCAATAGCCATTCTGGTTCTGAAGCTAACCAGAAATCTAGTCACCACAAAGTACCAGCCTCTAAGTCACTTATGACAGCTAGGTGGCATGGTGGATCAGCAGTCAGGAAGACTTGAATTCAAATATGGCCTCAGACATTTACCAATTTTATAACCCTATGCAAGTCAAAAAGCTATCTGCCTCAGTTTCCACAAGTATAACATGGGGATAATAATACAACCTTCCTATCAGGGTTGTTGTGAGGATCAACTGACATAGTTTTTGTAAAGTGCTTAGCACAGTGCCTGGCACATAGTAGGTGTTTAATAAATGCTTATTCTCTTCTCCTTTGTGACCAGAAAAGAATACCTAAGACTTCAAATATTAGATTAAAACCAGGTGGGGAATATTGCTCATGCCCCATATGACCCACTAGGAAGGGCAAACCTGAGGATGCTCTCCTCAGTACTTGCCACAGTTCCAGGCACATAATAGATGCTTAATAAATGCTAATTTCGTTTCACTTCATAGAGATAGATGATAGAATCACAGATTTAGAGCCTAGTTTCAGAGAGATAGATGGATAAAAGCACAAATTTAGAGGGGCAATTTAGAAGCTAATGAGTCCAATCCCTTCATTTTTGTAGGTGAGGAAACTGAGACACAGAGAGGGAAGTGACCTGATTAAGGTCACACAGCTAATAAGGATATGAGTTGGGAGCTGTGCCCAGGCTTTCCTTACTCCATGTCCAGTGTTATTCACTACACCAATGGAATTGAATCTTTTGTTTCTCTCACAAAGATGGAGAAAGGGACAGCTCTCAGCCAAGTTGGATAGAGAGCACTGTCTCCCTGAGGAGAGCTGCTCTGCTGTCGACTAGCCAAATGGGCACCTCTCATGCACTTTGCTGAATAATTCAATGGGCCCCAGGCCAGGAAGCATCCCCTCTGCTGCCTCTGTCTTCCTGGCCCTTGTGCTCCAGCTTGTAAAATGCCTCATGTTGCTAGTCACTGGCTGCCTCCTCACCCTGGGAAGAAGTTTTGCTCCCTTTCTCTCTCTTCCCACCCCCATTTTGGCTGGTCTACACTCATCAGAGATGCCAGCTAAGCCTTCCCTCTGGAGATGCGAAACCACAGGGCCTGGGGTCTCCCCAGCTCCTTCCTTTTTCCCTGAGGGAGGGGAGATTGGGGGTCTTCTTGGACATTGCCTCCCTCTGTCTGGTATTGAAGGACCATGAGAGAGGAGTAGGAAGCCTACTGGTGCTTTCCAGCTATAGGGTGGCCAGACGCTAGTAGAACTTACCTTGATCTGGACCCAAACTAATTTGTTTAGTCATTCCCTTGAGACTTAGACTGCCCAGAGGGTTCTTAAACAACCATTGAGAGGAGGACTAAAGTATAAAAAATATTGGATTTGGAATCCAAAAACATGTATGACTTTGGTCAAGTCATTTAACAGCTCTGGGTCTCAGTCTCCTTACCTGTAAAATAGTGGAGGGGGCGCATCTAGGTGGTTCTGTAATGCAGAGAATCCTGGGCATGGAGTCAGGAAGATTCATGTTCCTGAGTTGAAATCTAGCTGTGTGACCCTGGGCAAGTCACTTAACCTATCTGCCTCAGTTTCCTCATCTGTAAAATGAGCCGGAGAAGGAAATGACAAACCACTCCAGTAGCTTTGCCAAGGAAACCCCATGTGGGGATCAAGGAGAGCTGGACTTGGCTGAACATCAACAACAACGACAAGAAAATCAAGGGTTCGATGCTAAGACCTCAAATGTCTCCAAATCTAAAGTTATGAGACCATAACCCTGTCCTGTGTTCTGATCCTCAGTTTCTTCTTTTGTAAAATGTAGAGGTTGGACTAGAAGACCTCTTAGGTCCCTTACAATTCTTCTTCCTTCTAAAATCTAGGCTAGAACTTCAGAGCCTGAAGGGAGATCAAGTCATCTGGTCTAAGTTTACAAGGGAGAAAACTTGAGATCCAGAGAAGGGGAATAACTGAACTAGGCACCCAAGTGTAAGGAACACCAACGAAAGTCAACATTTACGTAGGGCTTTTAGAACTGCTACGTGCCTTAAATAAGTACATTATCTCATTTGATCCCTACAACTACTTAGTAAGGCAGGTGCCCTCATAGGCTCTATTTTACAGGTAAGGACACTGAGGCTCAAATGACTTGCCCAGGGTTACACAGTCAGAAAATGAGGCAGGATTCAAACCCAATTTTCCCTGATTTCCAAGTTCAGTTTATATCTCATTCTGCCAAGTTGCTTCTCCGAGCAAAACTGGGATTAGAATCCAGATCCCGACTCCAAATCTAGGACCCTTTCTAACAACGACACCCCGGCGTCATGAGTGTCTAGGTCCAGCTGGAGACTCAGAAGTTACAGGATCTTTTCTTCTTCTTCTCTCTCGACAACGTTTCCAGGTGCAAAGTTAAATTAACTCCTGCGTTCAGGAAAGAAGGATGTTGTTGGTTCTTCATTCTTAAAAAGAATAGCGACACCAGGAAGGTGATGTCTTGACTCGCCAGCGAATTGGAACGAATTGGATTTAAGTGAGGCAGAGCTGGGCAAAGTCATCAACCTCTCACCTCTAGAATCTTTGGAGTCCAGTGGCAAAACATAGATCTGGATGACTGGTGATGGCCCCCGGGAACGAAGGAAGCTTTCCTTGAGTAACCCCGACGGGTATCTCTATGGAGAGCCATTCATACCCTATTCATCAATTCGGTTTAAGTCAATTCACATCAGCTAGCTTGTATTTACCTCAGTTTACTAATTTGTGAACTACTCCACTCATGCCCAGAGTGTTCTCTCCACACTCTTCCTCTTGCAATCTTCCTTCATAGCTGAATTCAAGGGCCACCTCTTCCATGAGACTTTCCTTGATATTGTGAATTGTTAGGTAGCCCCCTATCCCACATGGAATTATTTCAGATTTCCTTTGTGCATATTTAGCATTTATTTATCAGTATTATTTCTTTAGTAGTTTATTTTGCTGTGTACACATTGGTGAGTCCCGAGGGATGTCCTAGAGGCAGCTCAAGCCCTCTGTTAAATTTTCAGTGTGAATATTTACCCCTCAGAAATCAGAGAATGCTACCAACCAGGGCTTAGTTTGTTATTTTCTTGATAGTCTCTAGACTTAAGAAAGTGATAGAGAAAAGTTAAACAATGCAGATTAAACTTGAAAATTAGTCAAGTGGAAAACGTTTTACTTGGAGTCAAAAGCCTTGGTTTTGAATCTTTGAAACAAGACTTGTGAGAAACATGTATGGAACAAGACAAGCCTGAAGGTAAATTCCATGAGAAGGAACACAGGAGGAGGAATTGTTTTTTTTTGAGGCAACCAGGGTTAAGTGCCTTGCCCAGGATGGCACAGCTAGGAAATGCCAAATATCTGAGGTCAGATTTGAACTCAGGTTCTCTTGACCAGGAAGAGGAATTCTACAATAGTTGGATCCAAAGCAGGTGAGGAAAATTCCTTCAGAGTTTTTCCTAGAGATCACAGCCGGCAGGGCTCTGGTACCTGTGTGTAGTTCCTCACCCTCCAACAACACCAACCACAAAGCAGAGCGATACACTTGTAAGATGAGCCCTGGACTTAGAATGGGAGGAACCAGGTAAAAACCCCAGCCTGGGAGCTGATTATCTGTGTGACCTTGGGCAAGTCACTTAACCTTTTGTTCTTTTTCTGGAAATGAAGTCTGCACTAAACAATCTCTGAAGTTCCTTCCAGTTTTAAATCTATGACCCTGATAAAACTTAAATGGTCAGCTAGATAGTGTAGTGGATAAAATGCCAGGCCTGGAGTCAGGAAGACTTGAGTTCAAATCCAGTCTCAGACACATATTAGCTGTGTGACCCTGGGCAAGTCACTTAACCCTATTGGCTTTAATTTCCTCATCTGTAAAATGAGCTGGAGAAGGAAATGGAAAACCACTCCAGTATCTTTGCAAAAAAAAAAAATCCAAATGGTGTCATGTAGAGTCAGATATAGTCAGATATGACTAAAAAGAAAAAAAATATATGTAAAGCACATTGCAAATCTTAAAGAGCACATATAGGTGAGCTATGTCATTATTAATGATGATATAGTTATTAGCATTAATAATATAGTTGATTTAGTTAATAATATAATTGTTGTTAATAACCATATGGTTTTTTTTTAATGTATAGCAGCTCAAGGGCAGGAAGAAAGCAGAGATCTGGAAAGGAAACTGTATTTGGGGTCAGAGAATCTGGGTTCGAATCCTGACTCTGCTGAATGACTTTCGACAAGCCCCTTTATCTCTTTGTTCTAGATATAAATGATACCTTTATGTAGGTGTTGCAGCGGCTAGGGCTATGGGCCTGAAGTCAGAAAGTCTGACTTCAAATCCAGCCTCAGACATTTACCAGCTGTGTGACCCTGGGCAAGTCGCTTCACTATGGTCCACCTCAGTTTCCCCAACTGTTAAAATGAGATAATAATAGCCCATACCTCCCAGGGTTGTTGGAAGGATCAAATAAGATATTTGCAATGTGCTTAGCATAGTGCCTGTCACATAGTAGGCACTCAATAAATGCTCGCTGCCTTCCTTTTTAATCGAAAGGACTCGGGGGGGGGGGGGGGAAGGGACCAAAGGATCCTTTTGGTCGCCAGCTCACAGATGGAAGGTCCCGCTGCAAGGGAAGTTAGATGCCCCGTTTCCCAGATCAGGCTTCAAATCATGGTTCCTGGCTATGTGAGCCACAACATTCTCATCTGAAAAAAATGGGTATAAGATTTGTCCTCCTTTTCTCATGAGGTTGTTAGAAACATACTTACATTGTCTAGGAATAAACAATACTCATTGAGAAGCCAGGAATGTTTTAATTATATTTTACATTTATTTGGTTTGAATAAATGGGTACATGGTACGTCCCCTGAACAGAGTACAGGAGAGTACAAGGAGTCAGAGGGACTCCAGTCCTTTTATTGAGGACCAACCCCCACCCTTCCCCCTTCCCTCCCCCCACACCTTTGAATCTCCTGCCAGGCTCTTCATTGGTCAGATGCAATCCCCTGACGGCCTATGTCATGCCCTCCTCAAATGGCTCGTTTAAGCATGCATACAAGCCTCTAACCTTCCACCCGACCAGAGGCCTGGTCTCTGCTAGATCCCAGCTTTGATTAGAACTAGTTCTAATCAGTCACCTGACTTACATTCTGCTAAAGCTGGGGGGAGGGGGGAGAGGGATACTCTCAACTCTGCGGAAACAAAACTGCTCCCCCCATTTCTCACGAGCTTGTCTTAAGGAGAGCATTCTGAAAAATTTAATGTTATTAGATTAATATGAATTGTTGGGATTTCTTGGCAAAGTTTCCCTTTGATCCTGCAGAGAACCTAAGGTCCAGAGGCAGCTAGGTGGTGCTGCAGCACATGGAGCGCTGGGCCTGGGGTCAGGACGACCTAAGTTCAAACCTAGCCTCAGACACTTTCTAACTTGCCCGAGGACGACCTTGGGCAAGACATGTTACCTCTTTCTGTCTTAATTTCCTCAACTGTAAGATGGGAATAATAACGGGACCCATCTTCCCCAAGCTTTTGGTGAGGATCAAATGAGATAATATTTGTAAAGCGCTCAGTGTAGTGCCTGGCACATAGTAGGTCCTGTATAAAGATCAGCCATTATTATTATTATTTTTATTAATAGCACCTACCTCCTAGGATTTTTGTGGGGATCAAATAAAATGATAAATGTAAAGCACTTTGCACAGTGCCTGGAGCATAGTAGGTACTATATAAAAGTAAGCCATTATTATTATTATTATTAATAGCACCTACTTCCTAGGATTTTTGTGAGGATAAAATAAGAATAAATGTAAAGCACTTTGCACAGTGCCTGGCGCATAGTAGGTACTATATAAAAGGAAGCTATTATTATTATTATTAATAGCACCTACTTCCTAGGATTTTTGTGAGGATAAAATAAGAATAAATGTAAAGCACTTTGCACAGTGCCTGGCACATAGTAGGTGCTATATAAAACTAAGCCATTATTATTATTATTATTAATAGTGCCTACCTCCTAAGATTTTTGTGAGGATCAAATAAAATGATAAATGTAAAGCACTTTGCATAGTGCCTGGCGCATAGTAGGTACTATATAAAGCTAAGCCATTATTATTATTATTATTAATAGCACCTACTTCCTAGGATTTTTGTGAGGATAAAATAAGAATAAATGTAAAGCACTTTGCGCAGTGCCTGGCGCATAGTAGGTGCTATATAAAAGTAAGCCATTATTATTATTATTATTATTATTATTATTATTATTATTAATAGCACCTACTTCCTAGGATTTTTGTGAGGATAAAATAAGAATAAATGTAAAGCACTTTGCACAGTGCCTGGCACATAGTAGGTGCTATATAAAAGTAAGCCATTATTATTATTATTATTAATAGTGCCTACCTCCTAGGATTTTTGTGAGGATCAAATAAAATGATAAATGTAAAGCACTTTGCACAGTGCCTGGAGCATAGTAGGTACTATATAAAAGTAAGCTATTATTATTATTATTAATAGCACCTATCTCCGAGAATTTTTGTGAGGCTCAAATTAGATGATAAATGTAAAGCACTTTGCACAGTGCCTGGCACATAGTAGGTACTATATAAAGGTAAGCCATCATCATCATCATCATCATCATCATCATTATTATTAATAGCACCTACCTCCCAGGGTTTTTGTGAGGATCAAACAAGATAATCATTGTAAAGCACTTTGCACAGTGCCTGGCACATAGTAGGTGATATAAAAATGTAAATGTCCAAAAAGGAATCCTTACTATGGCATGCCCCCAACATATGGTCATCTAGTCTCTGCTTGAAGACCTCCAAGGAGGTGAAAGCATGTAACGGTGGAGAAAATGAATTTTACAACTGTATGGTTCCGTTTGGTAAGAAGTAATTCCTCACATCAAGCCTATATATTTACAGAATCTGTAACAAGAGTAATGGCATCCATTACTCTTGTGGTTCTATCTTCTGGGGCCAAGGAGAACAAGCTTTCTTCTACAAAAGAAGCCTTCAAAATACTTGAAGACAGCTCCCATGCCCTACGTCCCTGGGTATTCTCTCTAAACAAATCAAAACCTATCCATGCCTGCCAGTCCTCACAGTTCTCATCCATTTCCTCTCATAACAGGGGCTCCAGCCAACATGCTGGCTGCCTCCTAGTTCTTTTGACATTGTAGGGATACCAATGGCACACACAGGTTAGCTACTGGCTATCCCTTGGTCTGTCAACATGGCTGTTTAGTGGCTTGTACATAGATAGTAAGTGCTAGAAGGAAGAATGTAAGCCATGTTTTCTACTTTCTCTTTCTCTTAAAATTTAACTGTGACTACCAAGACTTGTAATCCTGGCCAAATGATATGGTTTCCCCCCCATAACAGTAAGGCAATAATAACAACATAGATGATAACTGTCAAAATGCCTATGTGGTTCTGTATCGTAAAGTATTTGAGACTCTCCACATAGAAGGTGGAAGAAGTAAACCGTTTATTCAGACACCAGAGAAGCCACAAGCCATTTACCCAGTCTATCAGAGCAGTAAAACATTCCATACACAATATCACGACCTGGAGCCTGGCCATCCCCAAACCTCTCTGACCCTCTGCTGGGGTCTTCCCAAAGACAAACTCACGGTACAGCTAAGTCAGCCTGTTCAGTTTTAGCAATCACAATGGCAGACATTAGCAGCCATTAGTAGCCAAAGCTACTTTCTCTCTCTCTCCCAGCATTTCCTGTGACATAACTTCCTTTTCCTATCAGGAAGTTCCTCCTATCACACGTAACTTAGGTTTCCTATGAAGTAAGCAGGTCACATGGCCTATTAATGGGTGGGAAAGATCTTCAAATACAAATTGCTACTACATTTGGCCCCAAGATCTTTCTTATCCATTACGGGGTGAGGGGAGGAGGGGGGAGTGTTATTCTGGGATAACTGGTGTCAACAGAACTTTACACAATGATATAACAGGGTTAACACAAAATAAGCATATAAAACATGTCATCACCTCCACCTTACCCCCATCCTGGAACAAAGCTGTTGGGAGCTATGAGCTGGGATGGACCCAATCACAATGGAAAATTTTGAAGTGAAGCCCAATGAGTCAGAGCAATCAGGCATTAGCTTCAAGAGAGTGGTTTAAGCTTTGGCTGCTTTGGGTTAGGAGTGGACAATATTGAGATGGTCATGGGTTAGAGAGAAAAGCACCTACAGGTGTTTTTTGATGCAAGGCCAGAGAATCTGGAGCCTGATCGTGGCAGCTTATTCAGAGGTTCTGATGGGGACAGCTAGAAAGGACTAATGTTGCTGTTCCTTGGGGTCAGTAAAAGTCCAATTCCTTAATGAGAGCCCGTCACCAGCCAGATGCTGACTGTATGGTTTTTCTATTTAAGCTGTTTCTATTTTCTGCTTCTCTTTGTCTTCTAAAAACGCCAGCCAGTCCTAAGTGATCTGTGACTCACTTGTGTTAATAAATAATAGCACGGGAGGGGTAAGAATGGAGGATGCCAGTGACTAAGCTTGGTTCATACAGAATGAAAATTACTCAGAATTTGAAACCTCCATTTAGAGCACTTGAGATTTCCTAGCTAGGGGACTGAGCTCACTTTAAGAGGATAGTATGGTTTCTATTTTAATAGTAACTGTTATAAGCTCCTAAATAGTGGGGATAGATGAATTATGTGACTTGGTACCATTGTACCCTTAGGCTAATGGAATCATTGGTGAACCAGACAGCACCTCAGGGAAGTTTTAGCCTCCAAAGGCAGTAGAGGGAAGGTGGAGTAGAGACTTGGACTAAGGGAAGGCTATGCTCCTTGGGCTGCCCAGTGAGAGAAGAAAGGTGTGACCTTAAAAACTTGTCCAGGCCACATTCCTATGGAAGGAGGCAATGAGAAGAGGGGAGGGAGGGGTCTTCTTCTTCTTTTTTTTTTTTGTATTCTACCTGAAACCTTCAAACCTTGCCAGATAGTGACACCTAGTGTTTACACAAAATAGATGGAAGGTAACAGAGTAGAAGGAAGTGGCAGCTGGGGTGGGTGGGGGCCCTGGAAAGCCCTTCTGCAGAAGGTGGCATGTGACCTGAGTCTTGAAGAAAGCCAGGGATGCCAAAAGGTGGAGGTGAGGAGGGAGAAGGAGAGAGTTTAGAGAGATAAGGAACCTCTTTCCCCCTTTTCCCTCCCGCCCCAACTCCCCAGTCAGGAAATAAAACCATAATGTGAACACTCATTCCCTACCCTTAGGGAAACTAGGAATTGGCAACACAGATTGAGGAAGGGGAATATTTAAGGAGATAGAGCAGATTGGGCAAAAAGAAGAAAAGTCTTCTGGGGAGCTCTATCAACTATATATCTGACATGTCCCAAAGAAGTAAAAGGAGCCCCATGCCCCCATCTCTACCTCCCCCAAAACCAGCCTTCTCTTGAAGTATCCTCTGAAGCCCAGCCAAAGGCCTCCAGCACAAATCATAATGAAAGCCAGATTGGAAGAGGACCTGGGCTGAGGGAACATTGGTGGAGAACAGCTGGGCCAGGAAGGGATGGAGGGGTAGGGGATCTTGGAGTCCAGCCCAGGCCTAGGAGAAGGTCATTCATTCATTGGTGGCTCCTGCTCTCTCTCTTGAGTGTCCTCACTCCTTCCCCCTTCCCATTTGACATCAGAAGGGAAAGAAAGGAGCACTTTGCCAAGGCCTAATGGATTTAATGTTTGCTTAATCTCGAGTGTCCCACAAGAGATGGGAGCACGGAGGGTAGGGGAAGGGAGACTGCTGAGGGAGGAGGAGACAGAGATATGTCAGCCAGCCAGAGCCAAGTCTCCAATGATTTCCTCCTTCTATCCTCCCTGCCTTTGGCTGCTCTGCCAGGCGCTGATACAGGTCTCTTCTGGTCTCAGACAACTTTAGAGCCCAGGCTCTGGGGAGACGCTGGGGGACTTTGATGTCATAGCAGGCAAGAGCCTCTGGAAGACGAACGCCTCTGTCCCATCATAGGTCTGATCACCAGGCTGGAGGGTCCCAAGCTCCTACATCCAGAACTGGAAGGATGGCCTCAGAAGTCCAACCGTCTTACTTAACAGTGGGGAAACTGAGGCCCATAGGAGTGAGGTGACTCCTAAGACCGTAGTTTTAGAGATGGAAGGAACTTTAGTCATCTTGTAGAGAGCCCTTTTGTTGGACAAGTGCAGAAACAGGCTGTGAGAAATTAAGTGACATGTCCAGGGTCACATAGGTAGAAAGTGTGAGGGGGTTGTTACTATTATTACTGCTTCCTAAGGCAGTCCATTTCACTTTGCGACACTTTTAAAAGTATTGTAGCATAGTAAGGGGCAGCTGGGTGGTGCAGTAGATAGGGCGCCGGGCCTGGAGTCAGGAAGACCTGAGTTCAAATCCAGCCTCAGATACTTATTAGCTGTGTGACCCTGGGCAAGTCACTTAACCTTTTTTGCCCCAGTTTCTTCATCTGTAAAATGGGCAGGAGAAGGAAATGGCAAAGCACTCTAGTATCTTTGCCAAGGAAACCCTAAATGGAGTCATGAAAAGTCAGAAATGACTGGAATAGCCACAAAGCACAAAATTAGTACAAATTTATTAGCATAAATGTTTATCATTTATAAATAAGTATACATGCACAACTTAGGGGCGAACATTCAACCATGTTTTACTGACAAGAGTCTGTAGGTAAAAAGATTGCAGCCGACTACTCTAGAACAGCTAGCACCCTTCAAGGTTTGGCAAAGTGTGTTACCTTGGAGAAGTCTCACAGCAACCCTGTGAGGTGATGACTACAGGAATTGTTATCCCCATTTCAGAGACGAGGGAAGTCAGAGAGGTGATGAGACTTGCCAGGATTGCACAGTAACTAGGGCAAGATTTGAACCCAGGTCCCCTTGACTCTACATTGAGCTCTATCCACTGTACCAGCCTGCTGCTCAGATGACCTCTGAGGCCTTTTTCGTGTCGCAATCCATGAGCTGATGGTTCCTGGCTATGGATGCAGTCAATGGGGAAGCAGGCAGATCAGTATATTTGAGAAACACCTTCAGGGAACTTTTCCTGTGTGCCTATTCACTAAATTTTGCGTGCAGCTTCCTGTTCCCTCTAGGAGCAGTGGACATCCTCAGGGGTGAACCAGGTGCTCATTCATTCATTCACTCATCAAACAATTGATAAGGACATATTGTGTGTAGAGGTAACAGTAATATTAAGCATCAGAGGAGGCATAAAACAGGGAGATGAAGGCTCAGCGAAGGTGTTCCCTGCCATCATAGAGGGGAGCCAGTGCAGAACCCAGAGGAAAGAGAGACTTCTCGTGGCAGGTGAAGTCCTTTTGATGCTCCTGTCTGAGGATGGCATTATATTGATTGCATCAAGCCCCAGAACAGAGCGGTGCCTTCTGGAAGAGATTTGTAGCCACTCAAAGGAACTTGTTGGCCAACCACACAGGAAAGACCAAGTGGATGAAAAAGTCTGTTGCCCAGATTTCAACATGCATATGAATGGACATTCTCTAGAGCTTGTCCAACTACACACACATACATACATGTGTATATATACACACATATACATATACATATACACATACCTATATATATACACATACATATACATACACACATATGCCTATACACACATACATACACACATGCATACATATCTGTATATACACACACACATATACACACATACCTATATACACACATACACATACCTATATATACACACATACATGTACTTATATCTACATATACATACACACATATACCTGTATACACACATACATATACCTGTATATACACACATACATATACATATATACACACACATACATATATACACACATATACCCATATACACAATACATGTACATATACACACATGTACACACATGTACACATACCTATACACACATACATATACCTATATGTACACACATACGTACACACATACTACATATATACACACACATACACGTGTACACATCTGGGACAGATAACTGTTTCAGCAATCCGGCTACCAGCTGCTGTGAGGGTGAAATACCAACAACAACCAGCTCACCCAGGTTCTTTTGATCTGCTCTACTAAGGAGAGCAACATTAAGGGATTAACAATCTTACTTTAATCCAGCATACAAATACCATTCACTTAGTTCGGGGGAAAAAAGCCAGCACCCTGAACTTCAGAGCAAATACAAACTAATTACAAACATTGACAGACAGGCCAAATACAATTCATAGTTACCAACATCTGAGTTCAGCTGGGAGCTGATAACAAGGGCTGTCTCAGAGTCACATGTGCCACCGTGGCTGTGGGTCAGAGCTCCGAAAAAGAGAAAGCCAACCCCTGGTTTTATACCTTTTTTAGGGTCGAGGGTGAGTTACTCATGGGACTCACCTATGTGACCTAAAATAGTTACAAAGATACGACTTAAACCACGTGGTCTAAAAGCCTCCGATGTCACAAACATGTCACTCAAATCCATGTAAACTAGGCTTTCCCTTGAGGCAAGGAGGTCATCAAGGACTCCTAATTTGATCAAGGAAATAAAGGCCAAACTCTTCAGGGGCACTTGGTTGAACTAAATGCTAAAAGCCCATTTTGATTGCCAACACAATAACACAGATGAGCTGGGCCCAGGGTTTAAAAGGGTATAGTAGGCTGGATTGCTTTGGGAAATTGTAAAGACCTTCTGTTGACCCCAAGCTTCTCACAACAACAAGAGCTCATCCTCATCTTTCTAGTATGAATATCTCCATTGGCCTTGCCATATGACAGTAAGTCCTGGAATCCCACTCCCTGCCAATGACTAAGCTTGAGCATCTCACAGAGGTGAGATCCAAGGGGGGGTGCGAGTTGGCTGCCACACAGAGTGTCTGAGGAACTCTGGAGAAGAAAGGGAAGGGATAGATGTCAATCCAAGATTTGTACGATGGAAAACAGCAACAACAACCACAACATATAACAGCTAATGTTTACGTGAAGCTTGCTATAATTATGGTCTCATTCAGTCTCCACAACAACCCCAGGAGGTAGGTGGTATTATTATGCCCATCTTATAGATTAAAAAACTGAGACAGACAGGGTTAAGTGACTTGCCCAAGGTCACACAGCTATTAAGTGTCTGAGACTAGATTTGAACTCAGGGCTTCTTGACTCCAGACCTGGTGCTTTATCCCCTGCCCTGTCAGCTGCCTCTGTAAAGAAAGGCTGGTGGTGCGGTGAGAGTGAGGGATGACAGACGAACAGCCAGAATGTCTCGCTGATATCTTCATGATATCAGAAGAAATCAAGGCGGGCCTCCATGTAGTGAACTTTTGAGAAGCCATGGATGAGGCTGGGCAGCTAGCTGGTGCCATAGTGCATAAGGTGCTGGACCTGGACTCTGAAAAGCCTGTGTTCAAATCCAGCCTCAGACGCTTACTAGCTGTATGACCTTGGGCCAGTTATTCAACCTCTGTTTGCCTCAATTTCCACATCTGTAAAATGAGGGCAATAATACCACCTACCTCCCAGGGTTGTTGTAAGGATCAAATGAGATTATTTCAATTCACTAAATATTTATTGAGTGCCTACTATGCACCAGGCACTACGCTAAGTACTGAGGATGCAGAAAGAGACAAAAGACAGTCTCTGCCCTCAATGAATTTCTGATCTAACATGCAAACAAAATATACAAAATAATATACAAAATAGACAATATATTTGTATACAAAATATACAGACTAATGTACAAAATATACAATACATTTGTATACAAAATATGCAGACTAACAAAATATACAATATATTTGTATACAAAATATGCAGACTAATGTGCAAAATATAAAATATATTTGTATACAAAATATGCAGACTAATGTACAAAATATACAATATATTTGTACACGAAATATACAAAGCTATGTATAAGATTAATAGGAAATGATTAGTAGAGGGTAGGCACTAGAATTAAGAGGTGTTGGGGAGGGCTTCTTGCACAACATGGAATTTTAATTAGGACTTAAAGGGATGAAATGTGAGAATGTTCTATAAATTCTGGATGTATTGTGGTTTCGTAAAAAGAAGAGGGTTTCTAGAGTCTCAGGACCTGGGTTCAAATGTCACCGCTCACACAACCCGTGTGACCTTGGATAAGTAATTTAACCTCCATGGACCTCAGCTTCCTCGCCTGTAAAATGGGCAGATTGAATAATATGGGTTTGAGGTCCCTTCTAGCTCTTAGTCTACGGTCCTTGAAAATACCCTCTACTTGGAACTATCATAGTTGCTGTGGACCAGAGATGGGACGTGCCCATTGAGGAATGAGGATACACAATTATAAATGATGCTGTTCAAAAGATTTAATAATAAAAGTTCATATTTGGGGCAGCCAGTTGGCAGTGAATAGAGCACCAACCCTGGAGTCAGGAGGACCCGAGTTCAAATCTGGCCTCAGACACCTACCAGCTATTATGTGACCCTGGGTAAGTCACTTAACCCTGATTGCCTCCAAAAAATCCAAACCAAAACAAAAAGCTTTCCTTTCATCTAGAGCCTCAAAGTTTGCAAAGTGTCTTTCTTACGATATTCCTGTCAGGTAAGTGGCACAAAAGGTATTTTTCCCATTTTAGAGGTGAGGAGACTGAGGTTCGTAGAGGTAATGTGAAGGAGGCAGCATGGTCTAGGGGACAGAGGGTTGGGTTTGCAGTCAGTGGTTGTGTGATCAAATCTTGGCTCTTCCATTTGCTAGCTAGTTGTAGGTTTATGAGTCTGTGATCCCTCCGTCCTGTGACTTGTCTCCAGGCTTGTGGATCGTGAGGGCTGAGGCAGGGATTGAAAGCCAGATTTTATTCCAAGGCTAGTTTTTTGTTGTTAAGTCATGTCTGACTCTTTGTGACCCCGTTTGGGGTTTTCGTGGCAAAAGATATTGAAGGGGTTTGCCATTTCCTTCTCCAGTTCATTTTACAGATGAGGAAACTGAAGCAAACAGTGTTAAGTGACTTGCCCAGGGTCACACAGCTAGTAAGTGTTTGAGGTCAGATTTGTATTTAGGAAGATGAGTCTTCTTGACTTCAGACCTGGTGCTCTATGCTCTATGGCACCACCTAGCAGCCTGATCCAGCTTTAGTAAGTGCCTTTTATCCTACGCTGGGCTTTCTATCCAGGAATATGAGTCTGCATCGTGTGCCCTGACATCTTCTATCCTGCCTCAGTTTTCTCATTCTGGATTTCTGGAGGTCTGAGATGGGGAGAACAGTGCAAATCTCATCTCTCTGTGAGACCTTTTGGTCTCCTAAGGGAAGGTTTCCTTTTCCTAGGACCATTCTGAAGAATATCTAATCACTTTTTGGTGGGATTTGAAAAAGAGTAGCAGTCCCCCACCCAAAAATATCTCCCCTACCTATCTGACGCAGTATTTAGAATGTTCACCTTAGATCCTCCCTTCTTTGGGATAGAAACCAACTTCTTAAAGTCATGTTTAAATGTAGATACACCAAAGTGGGATAACAAGCCACTATCATCTGTTAACATCTCACTGTGAGTTTTCAGATCAACCATGGATTTAAATTCGCACTGAGGTGTAAAGGATTGATATAAAATATTTTAAGGAGAGTGAGTTTTGATGGGAGTAAAAGGGGCGAGTAGGAGGGGCATGAGGAAGGAGAGAGGTTGGGGTGGAAGAGAGTAGAAAGGGTAGAGGCTTTCTCAGACATCACTGGGAACCAGGCCAAGCCTGCAGCCCAGTGAAGGAAGATGACAGTGTGGTACAATGAGCAGAACACTGGGTAAGTATCAGGAGACCCGGGTCCTGTGCCTAGCTCTACCAGGAACTTGCTGTGTGACGTTGAACTACTTTTCCTGTTCTCTGTTCTAAGACCTCCCAGCCTTGACATCCCCTGTTCTAAGGGCCCTCCCAGGTCAGACATCCCCTGTTCTAAGGGCCCTCCCAGCCTGACATCCACTGTTCTGACATCCTCCCCACCCCGTCCCAAGGGCCCCAGCTTGGACATCCTGTGTTCCTAGGGTCAGAAGGGTCTTCAGGTTCTCTTAACCTGTAAGTTTAGCTCACTTTTGACTGTGGCCAGCAGGTGACGCCAGAGACCAGGGGCTGCTTTGGGGCCCAGCAGCTACAGCCTGGCTTCCTGGAGCCAGAGGGTTCCTGGGACCAGCTTCACAGGGGCAGAGCTCCCCGCGTGCGGGTACCCTCACCTGGCCCGGTCCCCACCCTCCCCCGGAGGAAACCGGAAAAGCAGAGAACAAAAGAGATTTCATCAGAGCCTGGCAATTGGGAAATCCAGCCCTGGAGCCAGCACAGGGGGAGATAAAAGCCCAGGTGAGACACATGGCCAGGTGAGATGCTAAGACCTTGCCTGGGCCCCGCCCCTTCCCCCCAACCAGGGAGATCTGCAGAGTGTGATGTCTCAGGGACCTCAGAAACCAGCTGGTCCAGAGGCTCTTAACCTGGGGTCTGCTCCATGGGATTTCCTCTTTACAAAAATGCTGATCACTGTATTTCACTATCATTGGTTTCCTCTGTAATCCAGTGTACTTTATCTTTTGCATTTAAAAGCTCTGTTCTGAGAAGGAATCCATGGGCTTCATCGGTTTGTCCAAGGGACCCAAAAACCCCCCAAAGTTAAGAATCCCTTTGTTAGTCTGGCTCTTTCATTTTACATATGAGGAAACTGAGGCCCAGAAAACGAAGGTGGTTCTGTCCTCTTTCATTCTCTCTTCTTTCTTCTCTCTCCATCCTCACTCTCTTTCATTCTTTACTCTCTCATTTCTCTCTTCCCCCTCTCATTCTCTCACTTTCTTCTCCCTTTGTCTCTCCTCTCTTCCATTCTTTCCTCATTCATTCTTTTTTCATTCTCTGCTCTCTCTCATTCTTCTTTCTCCCTTCCCTCCTTTCTCATTCTTTGCTTTCTTTCATTCTTCTCTTTACTCGCTCATTTCTCTCTTCCCCCTCTCATTCTCTTACTTTCTTCTCTCCTCTCATTCTCTCCTCATTCATTCTCTTTTTTTTTCATTCTCTCCTCTCTTTCATTCTTCTTTCTCCCTTCTCTCCCTTCTTATTCCCTCTTATCTCATTCTCTCCTCTCTTTGATTCTCTCATCTCACCCTCTCCTTTATTTTTTATTCTCTCACTCTCTTTTCTCTTCCTTTTATCATTCTCTCCTCTCCTTTATTTTCTGTTTCTCATTCTCTTCTCTCTTTTTCATTCTTTCCTTTCTCATTCTCTGTGTCTCCTCTGTCTGTTTTCCTTTCCCTTCCTTCTTTTCCTTCCACTACCACAAAAATGACCAAAGATGACACGGAACTTAGTCCTTTCCTCTTTCATTTCAACCACCTAATCATCCTGATAAAAGAAACCAAAGCTCAAGAGAGAGGAATTGAATTGACTAAAGTCACAGTTATTATGTCTCTGAACTGGGCCTCCAACTTGGCCTCCTGGATCTTTGGATGTCAGCCCCCAGGCTCTTTCCACTGCACCGTGATGTGGGAAGTAATGACCTTGGCATGCAGGACACATGGTGCTGTTGGAGAGCCACCAGCAATGACTCAACGTTGTGATATCATGGGATGATGACTCCTGAAATCCTCGGTTCTGGCCTCGCTCCTTCTTCAGGCCAGCATCCCAGGCCAGAGGCCCCACGATCCACCCTCATGGCCTTGCTTTGGGTCGTGTTCCTCCGCAGGACACTGGTCAGATTCCTGGGCCACACCGCAGAGACTGATGGTTGAAGGAGAACTTCCCCAGAGGGCGGGTATGGGGATCCAGAGAATCCATCCCATTGCCCAGTGGTTAGTCCTTTTCTGGGCTGTGATGAATTCTCTGAGCTTCCTCTCTGGAAGAGAGTCTGGCGGGGTTGAGTTCTCATTTATTTTGTAGTGGATTTGTTTGGGTGGGGAAAGGGAAAGGGAAATAGGGTGGGATGCCCTATGATACCTCCTGCTAGGACATGCTGTCGAATCATAGAATTTCCCATCTTTCCCAAGTGGGGTCAAAATGATTATATATTTGTATACAAAATATATATATATATACATATTATAACATATTGTTATATATAATAAAATAATATAACAACAGAAATTTCCAAAATATTTTTAACAACTTATAACGTGCTTTCTATTTTTTATCTTAATTTTATCCTCATAACAACCCTGTGAGATAGATGATACTATAGAAACATATCTGTTTTATAGGTGAAGAAACCAATGTTCAGAGAGGTTATATGTAAGGGAGTGTCAGAGGTAGGATTTGAACCCAGGACTTCCTGACTCCAGAGGCAACTCTATAGATGACACTTTTATTTTTTTTTTTATTTTATTTTTTTTGATGGGGGAAGCAGGGCAATTGGAGTTAAGTGACTTGCGAAGGTCACACAGCTAGTAAGTGTATAAAGTATCTGAGGTCGTATTTGAACTCAGGTCTTCTTGCCTCCAGGGCCAGCGCTCTACTCACTGTGCCACCTAGCTGCCCCTGGATGACATTTTTAAACTCCCTCCTCTGAGCTCTCAGAGTCCGTCACTCACAACTCTTTTGTACATTTCCATTCTATTTTGTATTATAGTTCTTTATGTCCATGTCCTATCTCCCAAATAAACTCATAAGCTCCTTAAAAGCTGGTGGGGGTGGGGGGAAGCATTTCTTTAATTTTGTATTTCGCTCAGTTCTTACTGTAGTGACCTGGACATAGGAGCTCTCAAAGAAATATTGGTTGGAGTAACGACAGCGACGATGGCAATAGGGCTAAAAGTAGAGTTAGGGTTCAATTGGAGTTGAATATTTCCAGAATGTGTAATTTCATGGGCTGCTGCTGCTGCTTGTCCTTCATTCTCAAGGAGAACTATGACATCAGGAAGGTGCAGCCATGACTTGCAAGAGAATTGGGTTTAAATGAGGGAGGGCTGTGCAGAGTCACCAGCCTCACTTTCTCCCCCAGATTTTATGGGCATGGGCATTCCCTTTACTGATGCAGATGGCAACCCCTTCATAGTGCGGTAGACAATAATCAAGAGTTTTGGTGTTGGAAAAAACCCATTACCGCCTGGCCCATCTGGTGACAAGCCTCTCTGAAATTAGTTGGGTTTGTTCTCGGTTAAAGGAGAGTGTAAATCACTGGGAATGAATGAATGGATGGCTGGGTGGCTGGATGGATGGACGGCTGGCTGGCTGGCTGGATGGCTGGCCGGATGGCTGGATAGATGGACAGATGGATAGATAGACAGACAGATGGATGGACGAATGGATGGATGGATGGATAAAATCTTCCAAAAGTTTCTTCTGGATAAAATATGCCTTTGACTCTAAGTATCAGATTAGCTCAAAAGAAATGGGAGATGAACAAATTTAGAGAATCTGCCCCAAATGTCCACACAGACTATTTATGCTTGACCTATGGTAGAGCATTCCAAACTCGTATTGGTCTGATTAGCCACAGTGGGACATTATGACTCCTTGATAGCACATAGTGATGTCATTCTGGTCCTTTTTGAGAATGAAGGCCAACAACCAACCAACCAATCAAATGCTATTGAAGCTCCCACCTGATGAATAACCTTTAGCTGAGCAATTCAATTCATTTTCACTGATGCCACCCAGTGTGGTAAAAAACAACAAACAAACAAAAACAAACCAAAAAATAAAAACAAACAGACCAAAAATAAACCCAAGCCATGTTGGCTCTGGAGTCAGAGGAGATAGGTTAGTATCCCACTGCTTACACATAACTATCTATGTGACCTAAGTCAAGTCACATCTCTTAGATTCATAGTTTTCTCAACTGTAAAATGAGGGGGCTGAACCAGAATGTCTTTGGTGTCTTTTTCAGCTCTAAATCTATGAACCCATGAATTCTACAAGTATTTAGTAAGCACTACTATATGCCAGACATTCCACCGGGTACTGTGTATACATGGATACAAGTATTCACTACCCTCAAGCTGCTTACATTCCATTGGAGTATACACTAGAGCCACAATGCCCTCCAGGAAGGAGGCAGGAATGAATTGATCCCACAGTTCCCAAGTGACTTACACTCTGCGGCTGTTCCCCAGCAAGGTGAAAGTCAGGGAAAGGGTCTCAGTGACATTAGAAGTCTCCGGGTGTCCAGTGCTGGGTCCCAGCCTTCCCGGATTGTAGACAATATAACATTCGTGAGTCACAGCCTTGGCCCCAAATCAAATCGACGGTTTGCTTTAAGCCTAAGCTCCGTTCTGGCTTTCAATGGCTTCCAAAATCTGGCCCCACATCCAACCTTCCTTCCAGGTGCCAGAAGACCGGTTTCCATGCTTACTCTAGTCTCCACTTTGGCTTACACTATTCCCCTCATTTGGAAGGAAAACCCTCCCTATTTCTACCAGTTTCTCCAAACCCTAACCATTCTTCAAAGCCCACCCCCAGGAAACCTTCTCTAGATGACTCCAGTTTTCATGGTTCTTTCTCCCTTTCTTCCATTAAACTGTGAGCACCTTTCTTACTCTCAAATTCTGTGATATCTCAAATCAGGAAAGGAATGTTCACATCAGTGAAGTCAAGAATCCAGCAAAGCATCATAGAAAATGTCCTTTTTGGGGGGGGGGGATGATTGTCTTGTGAGTGTTATAAAATAAAAAAAAAACCATCTATTCAGCTAGCAGGTTGGCTTCGAGCACCCACTCTTGAGCACATCCTGGACAGTTAAAAGACTTCCAACTCCATTCCCTCTGGCCAGTTAGGCATTGTTCCATTCCCTTATTCTACCCATAAACCCCATTTTAGGTTTCTTCTGGGCATCATATTTTAGGAAGGACATTGATCAACTGGAGCATAACCAGAGAAGGGTAGCAAGATGGCGAATGGCCTTGAGTCTAGCCTGTCTGGGGATTGGTTGAAGGAAGTGGGGATGTTTTGCCTGGTGGAGACTCATAGAGGACAGGAGAGCTGCCTTTGAGTCCTGAAAGGGCTGTTAACTGGTTTGGCCCAGGAAGTGCTGGACATCTGCCCCGTGCCGCTCTATAAGCAGAGAATGGATGGCCACTCCTCATGTGTGTAATGGAAAGGAGTCTTTGCAGGTGTGGCTTGGTTATCAGTCTATTTGAAGTCATTTTTCTCCACCCATGTTTTCCAAGGTTCTTTTAATAATTCTCCCCCTAGCTCACAGAGATAAGACTTCAACTTATTTGTCCAGAAGTCCCATGGGGCAGCCAGGTTACACAGTGGATAGAATGCCAGGCCTGGAATCAGGAAGATCTGCATTCAAATCCAGCTTCAGGCACTTACTAGCTGTGTGACCCTGGACAAGTCACTTCATTCTGTTTGCCTCAGTTTCCACATCTGTCAAATGAGCTGGAGAAGGAAACGGCAAACCACTCCAGTATCTCTGCCAAGAAAACCCCAAATGGAGTCACCTTTGTGACCAACTCTTTAGTTGGACATGACTGAACAATACCAATAGCAAAACATCTTTTCCAATTTTCTATGCAGTTTCAATCTCTCCCCAACTCATTGCTTTTTGAAGAGAATTGTTAAATGTTAGACCTTGGGAGTCAGGAAGCCCAGAGTTCCAATCCTACCTCAGAGATCTGCTAGCTGTGGTGGCCTTAATCAGCGCTTTCTGTCTCTCATCTTCAGTTCCCTTATTGATCAAATGAATAGGTTGGATCATATGCTCTTTATAGTACTTTTGAGTCTCGATGACAATAATAGTGACAATTTTAATGGTACCTTTAGAGAGTACCTTAAGATTTGCAAAGTACTTTAAATAAATTATCTTATTTGACCCTCACAACAACCCTGAACTTACAATCTAATGGGGAGACAGCAAGCAAACAAATACATGTGAACAAGCTTTATACCAAGGTAAACAGGAAATGATGAAGAAGGAAGGCACTAGAATTCAGAGGGATTGGGGAAGGCTTCCAGTAGGAGGTGAGATTTTAGTTGAGACTTAGAGGAAGCAGGGAGGTCAATAGTTGGAGCAGAGGAGAATGGGTATTCCAGACAGGGGGACAGCCAGAGAGAATGACAAGAGGTCTTGTTTGTGGAACAACCAGGAGGCCAGCGTCATTGGGTGGAAAAGGTTGTTCTGGGGAACAAGATATAAGAAGATTAGAAAGATGGGAGGGGGTGTATCATGAAAGGCTTTGAATGCCAAACAGCATTCTGTATTTGTTCCTGGAGGTGATAGGGAGCCACTGGAGATTATTGAGTTAGAGGGGTAACACTGTTGGACCTGAATTTTAGGAAAATCACATCAACGGCAGAATGGAGGATGGACTGAAGTCGGGAGATAACTGAGGCAGGCGGACTCCCCAGCAGCTATTGCCATGCTCTAGGTGTGAGGGGATGAGGGCTGCACCAGAAAGGAGGCAGGGTCAGTGGAGAGAAGGGGGCCTGTTGGGGAGACATTGTAGAGATAAAATCGAAAGGCTTTGGCAATGGCTTGGAAGAGGAGGTGGGTAGGTGGGGAGGGGAAGGAGTGAGGAGTCCAGGATGACTCCTAGCTTGGGAGCCTAAGGGCCTGAGAAGATCGTGTTGCCCTCTTCAGTAAAAGGGAAGGTAGGCAGAATTTGGGGGGAAAGAGAATAAGTTCTGTTTCAGATATATTTAATTTAAGATGTCTACTGGACATGTAGTTTAAGATGTGTAGAAGACAACTGGAGATGCAGAATTGGGGGCCAGCCCAGAGATCGTGGCAGAATAGATACATTTGAGAGTCATCACATAGAAATATAAAATGAATCTATGGGAGCTGGTGAGATCACTGAGTGAGGGAGAAACCCAACTTTGAGAAAAAGGGAGTGGGCTCAAGGGTGCCAGTGGAGGGGGTAAGCTAGGCTCACTTGTGTGGGGAGTGGAAATAGGAACCATTTGGTATCTAGGGGACAGTTGGGACAGGGCGTAAAGGTATTAGAAGGAAGGGAGAATCCTAGCTGGGTTTGAAGAGGAAGTGGGCTGGAGCAAGGGGGTGCTCCTTAAACCTGTTTTATGCCCTCTAGATTTCTCAGCAGGAACCCATGGCACTCTCTCTCTCCTATTTCAATTTCCCCATCTCTGAAATGGGTTTAATCATCTCTAGGGTAACTACTCTCTATATACAGTGGATTCCATTAAGTCGAAGAAGGGGGCCGGCTGACTTGGTTTAAATCTCTCCCCAGGAGCCCTCCAAAAAACCACTCAGGTGGCCTGGGGCTGAGCGCTAATGACTGATTTCCTCTCTTCCTCCATCCCAGCCTGCCACCACCCTGCCCCCAAAGGCTTTCACCCTGATTAGCTGGAGCACGTGGGTCTCTTGTTACAGATACCAGGCGATATCCCAGCACCGGGACCTAAATCTCCTCCCAGGGATAATGAGGCTTCCACTTGTTTAATCTCCTGGCTTAGAGGTGGCAGTTTAATATTTTTAAAAGTTTCAATATGACAGGGGGGAAGGATTTAGCTGAGTCCCAAAGAGACAGAAATCAGCTTGTTTTGCAAGTTGCTGCTGAGACCGTGAAGTCTGGCTGTGAATGAATGAAGAAATGCATGAAAATGCATTCAGTAAGCGTGATTGATGTGCCACGGACTGTGCTTAGTACTGGCTATGCCATGGGTGGGGGACCCATGGCCTAGAGGCCGCATGTAGCTCTCTGGGTCCTCAAGTGTGGCCCTCTGACTGAATCCAAACTTCACAGAACAAATCCCCTAAGAAAAGGATTTGTTCTGTAAAACTTGGACTCAGTCAAAAGGCCATACTTGAGGACCTAGAAGGCCACATGTGACCTCTAGGCCTCGGATTCCCCGCCCCTGTACCGTACCAATAGAAATAGGAGGTAGTTCCTACTCTAAAGAAACTCATATTCTTAATGAAGGAGACAATACCTCTAGGAGGGTTTCCGCAGCAGGGCTGATGGAAAGGGCCAGTATTCCAGGTCAGCTGGGTAAATTGCAATGCCTTGGGGCTTGGGGGTTGTTCCACCAAGGCAGATGGTAAGACTTGGTAGTCTTTAGGGAACAGTGGCAGAACAGATGGGGTCTGGCATCTTACTGGAAAGATTCTAGTGGTGACTCCATGCTCATCAAAGTGATGACACTGGCCATGTTGGCCCCAAAGCCAGGAGTCCGGAGGAGTCTGGAACTGTAACCTTTGAGAAAAGACAAGTGCGCTTGAGGCTGGGAGTGGAGTGGGAAATCTAGGCTCATGAGCTAGTGTGGGCAGTAGGAATAGGGAGTATTTGGTGTTTAATAGAGAAGAGGCAAAGGGTAAAAGGTGTTGGGGAGAAAGGGAAATCCCGGTGGGATTTGGACAGGGGGTGGGCTGGAGTGGGGGCAAGGAAGGACTCTTTAGGCCTTATCTGTTTCATATCCTCTGGCTTTCTCAGAGTTATGTTGCTGGCAGGCTGTCCTGTGGAAGAGAAATCAGATTCAGTACTTAGCACAGTGTGTGGCACATAGTAGGAACACAATAAATCTTTTTTTTTTAGTGACTATGAATTTTAGATATTTATTTGATATTTTTTAGTTTTCGGTATTGACTTCCACAAGATTTTGAGTTACAGATTTTCTCCCCATTTCTACCCTCCTCCCCCACTCCAAGATGGCATATATTCTGATTGCCCCATTCCCCAGTCAGCCCTCCCTTCTATCAGCCCCCCCCCCATCCTTTTTCCTCTTACTTTCTTGTAGGGCAAGATAGATTTCTATGCCCAATTGCCTATATATCTTATTTCCCAGCTGCATGCAAAAACGACATTTTTTTGAGCATCTGCTTTTAAAACTTTGAGTTCCAAATTCTCTCCCCTCCTCCCACCCCACCCACCCTCCCTAAGAAGGCAAGCAATTCAAAACAGGCCACATATGGATCATTACACAAAACACTCCCATAGTCATGTTGTGAAAGACTAACTATATTTCCCTCCCTCCTATCCTGTTCCCCTTTATTCAATTTTCTCCCTTGACCCTGTCCCTTTTCAAAAGTGTTTGCTTTTGATTACTTCTTCCCTCTATCTGCCCTCCCTTCTATCGTCCCCTCTTTTTTATCCCCTTCCTCCTTCTTTCCTGTGTGGTAAGATACCTAATTGAGTGTGTATGTTATTCCCTCCTCAAGTCAAATTTGATGAGAGCAAGATTCACTCATTCTCTCTCACCTGCCCTCTCTCCCCTTCCAACAAACTGTTTTTTCTTGCTGCTTTTATGTGAGATAATTTACCCCATTCTATCTCTCCCTTTCTCTCTCTCTCAATATATTCCTCTCTCATCTCTTAATTTGATTTTATTTTTTTGAGATACCATCCCTTCATATTCAACTCACCCTGTGCCCCCCCCCCTCTCTCTCTCTCATATATATATGTATATATGTATTCCCTTCAGCTACCCTAATACTGAGGTCTCATGAATTGCACACATCATCTTTCCATGTAGGAATGTAAACAAAACAGTTCAGCTTTAGTAAGTCCCTTGCAATTTCTTTTTCTTGTTCTTTTTCTTGATTGCCTTTTCATGCTTCTCTTGATTCTTGTGTTTGAAAGTCAAATTTTCTATTCAGCTCTGGTCTTTTCTTTGAGAAAGCTTGAAAGTTCTCTATTTTATTGAAAATCCATATTTTGCCTTGGAGCATGATACTCAGTTTTGCTGGGTAGGTGATTCTTGGTTTTATTCCTAGTTCCATTGACCTCCAGAATATTGTATTCCAAGCCCTTCGATCTCTTAATGTAAAAGCTGCTAGATCTTGGGTTATTCTGATTGTGTTTCCACAATACTCAAATTGTTTCTTTCTGGCTGCTTGAAGTATTTTCTCCTTGACCTGGAAACTCTGGAATTTGGTGACAATATTCCTAGGAGTTTTCTTTTTTTGGAATCTTTTTCAGGAGGCAATTGGTGGATTCTTTCAATTTCTATTTTACCTTCTGGCTCTAGAATCTCAGGGCAGTTCTTCTCGATAATTTCTTGAAAGACGACATCTAGGCTCTTTTTTGATCATGGCTTTCAGGTAGTCCAATAATTTTTAAATTATCTCTCCTGGATCTATTTTCCAGGTCAGTGGTTTTTCCAATGAGATATTTCACATTGTCTTCCATTTTTTCATTCCTTTGGTTCTGCTTTATAATATCTTGATTTCTCCTAAAGTCACTCACTAGCTTCCACTTGCTCCAATTTAATTTTTCAGGAAGTATTTTCTTCAGTGGTCTTTTGGACCTCCTTTTCCATTTGGCTAATTCTGCCTTTCAAGGCATTCTTCTCCTCATTGGCTTTTTGGAGCTCCTTTGCCATTTGAGTTAGTCTATTTTTTAAGGTGTTATTTTCTTCAGTATTTTTTGGGTCTCCTTTAGCAAGTCATCAACTTGTTTTTCATGATTTTCTTGCATCATTCTCATTTCTCTTCCCAATTTTTCGTCTACTTCTCTTACTTGCTTTTCCAAATCCTTTTTGAGCTCTTCCATGGCCTGAGCCCAATTCATATTTTTCTTGGAGGCTTTTGTTGTAGGCTCTTTGACTTTGTTGACTTCTTCTGGCTGTATGTTTTGGTCTTCTTTGTCACCAAATAAAGATTCCAAAGTCTGATTCTGAATCTGGGTCCATTTTTGCTGCCTATTCATGTTCCCAGACGACTACTTGACCCTTGAGCTTTTTGTAAAGGTATGACTGCTTGTAGAGTAAAGAGTACTTTGTCCCAAGCTTTAGGGGCCTTGTACTGCTGTTTTCAGAACTACTTCTACACAGCAAGCTCTGCCACACCAGTGTTCCTCCTCCCCCAAGAACCACCAACATAGACCGTAACTCAGATCCAAGCAGGCTCTGCCCTCCCACTCTGATCCAGCACTTAATCCCTCCCACCTAGTGGGCAGGGGCAGAAGCAACTGCAGCCGGAAGCAGCCCCAGAGCTGCACCACTTCTGCGCCTCTGGGGCTGGAGCCAATTGCACACTCCATTCAGTCAGTTCTAGCAGTTCTACCCACTCACCTTCTGTGTTGTCTTTGGCGTTTTTGGGTTGAGTAGTCTGATAACTGCCACAGCTCAATGATTCAGGGCCCTGTGGCCTGTTCCGCCCGGCTTCCAGCCTGGTTGGTCCTGGCGCAGCCCACACTGGGCTCTACTCTGCTCTGCTCCCAGCTCTGTGTGATAGACCCCTCCTCACAACTATCCAGGCTTTCCTGGGCTGGAGCCCTGCTTCCCTCTGTTATTTCATGTGTTCTGCAGCTCTAGAATTTGTTCAGAACCATTTTTTTACGGGTGTTTGGAGGGACCTGGAGGAGAGCTCATGCAAGTCCCTGCTTTGCAGCCACCATCTTGGCTCTGCCCCCCACGATAAATCTTTGTTGATTGACTGAAAGAAAGAATGAAAAAGCATTTATTAAGTGCTTAATTAAGTCAAGCATTGTACTAAGTAGATATACAAATATAAATGTAAGACAGACCCTGCCCACAAAGAGATTGCTTTCTAATGGGAGTGGGGATAACATATAGAAAAATGGTGGCCAGGGAAGTGAGTTATGGTCTAAGAAGTCACAAAGTTAGTAAGTGGGGAAATAGGACCATTCATTGATGAGTCCTTTGCAGAAATATTTATAGTGTGATTTGGTTACAGTCTTCAGAGTAAGAGGTAGAAAGTGGGGGATAGGAGGTAGAGAAGGGTAATGCATACTTGGTATGGGGGTAGGAAACACTTGGGGTAAAAGAGGATGTTCCCAGGGAATTCAGATCTTATTGTCCTGAACGTAGTCTTTGGAGGTCCCCTTTGGTGGGTGAGGCAGCAATGGTAGGGCTTGTTGTGGTTTGTCCTTTGTTCTCGAAGAGGACTATGGCATCAGGAAGGTGCAAATGAATTGGATTTAAGTGAGGGAGGGCTGTGCAAAGTCACCAGCCTCACTGTCTCCTCTGGAGCCATCTGGGTCCAGTGGCGACATATAGTTCGGGACAACTGGAGATGGACCCCAATGGTAGGGCAAAGAAAGCTTTCATGACCCCAGGGGACAAAACTAAGCCATGGATGGATGTTGCAAGGCAATCAATTGAGACTCAATGTTGGGAAAAATTTCTTAACATCGAGAGTTGTCCCACAATGGAATAAGCCTCCTCTGGGGGTGGTTCTCTTTCATTTGGGGTCTTTAACTAGAAGCTGGTCAACTGTTTGCTTGTTGGATACTTCCCAGAGGATTCCTGTTAAATAGAATTGTTCTAGAGTCAGAGTCCTTAGTTCTTTTGGTCATGGTCTGGTCATACCTATGGATCCCTTCTCAGGATCATGTTTGGTGCCTATATTCACAAATGAAGGAAATGCTAAATTTGAGTTAGAGCAGGAGTCCTGAGCTCCTTTTGCATCCTAGACCCCTTTCGCAGTTGGGTGAAGTCTATGGATTCCTCCCCAGAATAACATTTTTAAATGCATAAAATACACTTCATAGAATTATAAAAGAAACCAAATATGTTGAAATACAACATCAAAATATATAAAATTGTATATAACATATAATTGTAAAGTTCATGGATTCCAGGTTAAGAGAGGGCCTCCAAGTTTCCTTCCAACTCTGAAATTCTGTGATTTTCATAATTCATTAGGTTGGATTGACCCTCAGGGACCATACATAGTGATTTCACGTACAGTGAAGTCTGGTTAAATGTAGCAGTGTTTCCTCAGGGTAAGGAGCTGTGGACTTCCCATCCAATGACTGGGCCATAGGGGAGACCTCTCCAAGCATAGCAGACAACTTTTAGTACGTCACCAATGAGGCCATCTTGAAAGAAGACAGTTCTCAGACCATTCAAAGGAGGAAAGAAATGAAAAGACATGAGAATCAAAAATATAACTGAAAGCTTCATGAATATCAGGGGAAATGTGATTAAATTCAACATTTACTGAGCTCCCAGGAGGCACTCTGAATTGGGCTAGGCCCAATGGGAGATATAAAATAGTATAACTTACAGCCCATTGCATAGTAACTGGTCAGTCCTGGGCAAACCACTCAGCTTCTTTTGGTTTCCTTATCTATGCAATGTTTGTTTTTCCAGCTGGTGTTCCATTTTGGCCAGTATCACCTGCCTGGTGTGTTCTCCTGCTTCACCTCTGATTTGTAGAGTCCTTAACTCCTTTCAAGGATCTGGCGTGATCTCCAACTTTCCACGACCCAACCTCTCAAACCCTGTTGGGTTTCTCTGCATCCTCAAACTCTTTTTCATCAATTTATCTGAGTACATGTTCTACCCTTGGAAGAATTTCACTTCCTTGAGCACAGGGACTAGAGGAAATGCTTAATTGAGTTTACTTATTTAATTAAATTCTTGACTAAGATTGACTCCACTCTAACCCTAACCTTCTGCTTGGTCTCCCTGCCTCATCTCTACCCTCTGCAGTCTATCCTACATCTGGTTGCCAAAGCAATCTTCCTAAGCACAAATCTGACCATGATACTGTCCTCCACAATAAACTACAGTGACTCCCTATTATCTCCAGGATCAAAATATAAACTCCTCCATAAAGCCCTGGCTCCTTCCTGCCTTTCTAGTCTTTTATGCTTTATACTCCTCCATGTTACTTTGTGATGCAGTGACACCTGTCCTCTTTGCTATTCCTTGTCCAAGACACTCTATTTCCCTACTCTGTGTCTTTTCAATGACTGTTTCCCATGTCTGGAATGCTCTTATTCTCTCCCTCTACTTTCTTGCTTCTTGGGCTTTTTTTTTTGAGACTCAGCTGAAATCCTACCTTATACAGGATGCCTTTTTCAGTCCTCTTTAATCTTAGTACCTTTTCCTTGAGATTATACCAATTTATCCTGTGCATATGCTGTTTGTATACAGTTGTTTGCATTTTCCTTCAAATCCAATAAACATTTATTAAGCACCTATTACAGGTAAGAGCAGCTAGGTGGGGCAGTGGATAGTGCAATAGACTTGGAATCGGGAAGATTCATCCTCATGAATTCAAATCTGGCCTCAGACATTTACTAGCTATGTGACCCTGGGCAAGTCACTTCACCCTGTTTGCCTTAGTTCCTC
>CM053622.1:21536816-21561491 GCA_028646595.1 Phalanger gymnotis
GGGGGGGGGGGGGGAAGACAATACACAAACAGGGAAAGGAAAGGTGTAAGGAGGTCTGGGGTGTCTTGATCCATGGAGTTGAAACCAGGAAGAGCAGGAGAAGTAAAATGGAGTGAGTCACAAAGTCCAGTTCTGCCATCTATAACAGAAGGCATTGGGAGGAGTTTGGCACTCCACCCTCTAACTCCCAATTAGAGGGAACTGGAAGCTGAGGGAGGTGGTGAGCTAGCAGCATGGTGGTGAGATTAAAAGTGACAGCCTTAAAAGGCCAGGACTGTTTTTTTCCTTTCTGTGAAACATTAATACTTAGCAAAGTATGCCATATAGTAGGCTTTTAATAAATATTTGCTGACTTGATTTTACTTGATGGTCTATCTGAGTTATTGTGAAGAAAGTGTTTTATAACTTAAATCTTAAGTTGTTTATATGTGTATATATATGAATTATAATTATTATTGCTTTTGACATTATTGTCACTTTTCCACTTAAGAAACTCAGAGCCTAGATGGAAAAGATAACAGATACCCCAAAATTAATTTATAACTCTGTAAATAATGTGACATATTGTCAAATTCCCAAATGGACAAGACCATGGTAGGGTGGCTAGGATAGGAGAATCATAGAACCATAGAATGTCAGAAGAGGGTCACAGAGGCTACCCAGAACAACCCAAACCTGAATGAGAATCCCCTCCATAACCTAGATTACCCAATAAGGTTCCCAAGAGTAAGGGAGTAGTGCTGATTGGTGATTATCTTCAGAGGGGTTCTGAGGCAGCCATTTTTCAACCAGATAATAATAGGTGGGCATGCCATCTTTCTGGGCATGTATCCAATATATGATAGAGAACCAGCCTCCCTTGTTAAAGCAGATGACTGCCACTAACTTCTGATGATTTGTATGGACACAAGTGATAGTGCCAGGAGGAACCTCAGAAATAAGAAAAAAAAACAACATTGGAGATACAGGAGATATGTTCGTCATTGCTGCCAATGGAAAGCAAGGGCTTCAGAAGAGAAAAGTAAATTTGAGAATAGAGGTTACCTTTATCTACTCTTGATGTATCTTGTGTGCACCAAGATGTTGTCTTCCTCATTATTGGGATGTGAGCTCCTTGAGAGCAGCATTAGTTTTTTGCCTTTCTTTGAATCCCCAGCACTGAGCACAGGACCAGGCATGTAGTGTGAGTACTGAATAAATCCTCATTGACTGACTAAATGACTGAGCAGTGAACAACTGGCTAAGAGGGTGATATGTAAGTGCAGCACTTAGATTTCTGGACTATGGCTTAACATGTAAAACTGACACATGTCTGACCAGGGATGGAGTGCACTTAACAAAGGAATATGTTTGCCTTGTATTTCTTATAAATATAATCAACTTCCACTCTTAGACTGGAAGGGGGCAAGATTGAGAACAGTGGGCAGAAGTTCCAAAGAGGCAAATTTTAGCTTGACATCAGGAAAAAAAAACTTCTAAAAAATTGGAATTGTTCAAAAGTAGAATGATTGGCTGCCTTGAAAATGATAGCTTCTGCATCTCTGAAAGACTTTAAGCAGAAACAGGATTATTACTTGTCAGGGATATTGTAGTGAGAATTCTTTCCTTATATAGGTAGGAATAGATGGCCTCTGAGGTCCCTTCCAACTTCAAATTCTGGGAAAGCCTTCTCGACTTGCAAGGGCAGGGGAAGAGAAAACTATTTGTGTATTATAGGCGACAAGCTAGCTACAACGTAGAAAGAATAGTGGTTAAGATAACTAGAAGTTCACTGGTAACAAAATTCAAGGAAAGAACCAGTGATAAATAATAACCCTCCCCCTCTTCCCAGCCTCAGATGTCTCTACACAAATGCACAACATATTGCCAACAAAATAGAAGAACTGGAGAGCCTCATGCATGGAGGCTAATTCTATCAAATAGTTATCATTGAGGTTCAGGGGAATGGGACCACAAATGGAACATTGACACTGGAAAGAAATGTCTTAGTCAAAAAGAACATAACAGATGAAAGAGGAGGCAGAATAGCATTGTGTGAATGTATATATGTGTGTAAATATATCTACATCTGTACATGTATAGGTATAATATACACACAGGTGTGCATGTGTATGTAGATATACCTATGTACATGTTTATACACATGTATCTGAGTATATATGCACACACGTGCCATATACATACATGTACACACAATGCATGCACGTATATGTATTTACATATATGCATGCATATAGCACAATATACTGATGTACTTAGGC
Organism: Phalanger gymnotis; assembly: GCA_028646595.1. Classification (NCBI taxonomy): domain Eukaryota; kingdom Metazoa; phylum Chordata; class Mammalia; order Diprotodontia; family Phalangeridae; genus Phalanger; species Phalanger gymnotis. The sequence continues at coordinate 21,539,078 of CM053622.1, forward strand.
ATATGCATGCACACAATATACGTATATATGCATGTATGTGTATATTTGTATGTATGTGCACAAATATATACATTTGCGTGTCTACACAACGTGCATGTGCAATACACATGACTATCCATACAATACACATATACATATAAATATACATGTATATGTATACATGTAGCATTTACCAATTTAAATTTTCAGTGTATTTATACTTCAAAAATTGGCAAATGTTACGTATCAGGTTTGATTTTTCTTGTCTAGACTTAATCAATCAATAAACATTTATTAAGCACCTATTATATGTCAAGCACTGTGCTAAGCACTGGGGATACAAAAAAAAGGCAAAAGACAGTCCCTGCCCTCAAGGAGCTCACAGTCTAATGAGGAAGACAACTTGCACACAAATATATACAAAGCAAGTTACACATAGGATAAATAGGAGATAATTATCAGAGGAAAGGAATTGAAATTAGGAGAGGTTAGAGAAGGCTTCCTGTAGAAGGTAGGATTTTAGATGAGGCTTAAAGGAAGTTGGGGAAATCAGTAGTTTGAGAAGAGGAGGAGAAGCATTCCAGGCATAGCGGACAGCCAGAGGAAATACCCAGAACGGAGAGACAGAGCAACTTGTTTATGGAAGAGCCAAGAGGCCAGTGTCATTGGACTGAAGAGTATGTGTTGGGGAGTAAGGTGTGAAGAGACTAGAAAGATGGCAGGGGTAGGTTATGAGGGGCTTTGAATGCTCCAATCCAAGTGATCCACAAGCCTCAGCCTCCCCAGGAGCAGGGATTACAGGAGCTACCATGTCTGACTAGCATCACATAGTAAGATGATATACTCATATAAGAAAATCCATGACCTAGAGGGGCAACATATGGTGAAGGACATTTGGGTAAAGATCGATGGAGGAAGAAACAGTAGTAATATTGTCATCAGATTTTACTACAAACTACCTTGAAAGAAAGAGGAAATGGATGGGGCGCTCGAGAAACATCATGAGTCTGGCACAGAGGCATGTTGTAGTAATGATGTAAGATTTCAATTATGTGTACATCTGCAGGAGCTTTCTCTCAGCCAAAAAGAGCAGCTAATAATTTTTGCATTTGCATTATTGAGAGTTTCATCCATCAAAATGTGAAAGAGCCAACAAGGAGAAATTCTATTCTGGCTTTAATTCTCACTAACACAAAGGAACTGGCTGTTGGGAGTGGAAATGATGGGTAGCTTGAGGCGAAGGTACCATCTCCAAATTTGAAATAGAAGAAAGGAAAGCTGCAAATACTATAACATGCAACCAGGATTTAGGCAGAATAGATTTTCAAAATGTTCAGAGGAAAGATTGGTGGGGAAAGTCATCCCAGGAGTAATGATTAGTTTTCAGTTCATTTTACAGAAGAAACTTCTAGGAAGGAAGGAAGAGACCATTTGGTATTATAGAGAGAATTCTTCATCATGTATGAATTGTCCTTGAGCCTTCTGAGATTCTTTCCAATTCCTAGATTCTGTAATCATTTGACCTGAAATTTGTGTCTTTGGAACTTAAAGGTATTGTATAAAGAAGCCAATGTGGATGCACAGAGAACTTACTGACGGAATTAAATTTCAAAAAGACACGTAAAATAGATAGAATTAAGGTCATGTAAGAAGATGAAAATGAATGTGTCACATGTTCATGTAAAAAATAGAGTCAAGAGTGAAATGAGACTAGTAAGGAAGGACAAGGATGAAAAAAAGTTGGGTTTTTCTAAAACCCATTCGGTGAGTATTCAGTGTGAACAGGAAAAGAATAATACAATAGAAAGAAGGCAGACTTGTTTGTTATTTTACTTAGTTTTTTTTCTTATTAAAGGAAATGATCTCTCTACCAAGGGAATAATCTTCGGATTGAAAGGTCAGAATAAATATGGATAATAGGAAATTGGTACCCATGAGAAGTAAGAAAAAAATAAGAGAGTCCTGAGCTGTTTTGATGAGGTCACACCAGTTGGCCCCAATGGCCAGTGGTATTACTGAGCCCCTGCCAATGATATTTAAAAAATCTGGGATAAAAGGATGAATTTCACAGGCTTGGAAAAGAACATGTTTTCTGCAATGAAAAGGTGGTGGTGGTGGGAGGAGGATGGGGAATGGAGCTGTGATTTATAGAACGGTAAGATTGGTTTTTATACTTGGTCAATCTCTAGGGTGCATTATTAAAGGGATGTCCAGGAATGGGCTGCCTTAGGAGGTAGTGGCTTTCTCCTTCCATTCTGCCATCTGAAGTCTTCAGTGCATAGCTAGATGACCTCTTGTTGGGTACATTATGGAAGAGATTGTTGGTTATATATGAGTGGGACTATATGGCCTCTGAGGTCCCTCCAACTGCCAGATTCTGTGATCTTTTATGCTGAAATATATCTCCCTGCAACGTCAAGGTATTATCATGATTTTTATGAGATATGTGCATGAAGGGGAGAAAGTCTTCAGGTCTCCAGTATCCTTTTTCCTCAAGTGTAGTTTTGTTTCTTTCCTGGAGATTAGCCATCTCTGCTGACTGCAGTCATAAAGAGATCTTTGAAGCCAAAGAGCTCGGGATCACTCATAAACTTGGGAGGGTTTTGGCTGATTGTTTCAGAGAGAGAAAATGGAGGTCATTTTCTTAGCTCCCCCTCCTTGGTAAATAGAATTAAGAATTAATTATTTCACTCCTTTACTCTTTACTTACAGGCATATTATCTAAGAGATAAAGTGATCCTCACAAGTGGGGGAGAAGTTAGAAGCTGAAAATCTTAGGTGTGATATGTAAGAGATAATTCTGTCTATTTCTTTCTGTGTGTGTCTCTTTCTGTTTCTCTGATGCTTTCCATTCAATTCAAGTCAATTCTATATGTAGTAAGTGCCTATTCTATACTGGGCATGATTCTGGGGGTTGGTAAGATAGAAATTAAACAAAGATAGAAATTAAACTTTCTTTGCCTTCAAGCAGCTCAAATTTTACCAGAGGAGGGTTTCTATGTGTAAATAAATGGCATGTATACCTATACCTGTACCTATACCTATACCTATACCTATACCTATACCTATACCTATACCTATACCTATACCTATACCTATACCTATACCTATACCTATACCTATACCTATACCTATACCTACACCTACACCTACACCTTTACCTACACCTATACCTATACCTATACCTATACCTATACCTATACCTATACCTATATCTACAATCTACATATATACTTACATATACATACATGCATGCATATATACACATATACATATTCATACACACATATATACATTCATACACACGTGTGTATGCATGTATGTAGATAGAGATAGATAGATAGATAGATAGATAGATAGATAGATAGATAGATGGATAGACGGAAGCTAGAAAGATAGTGAGGAGCCTGGATAATGTAGGCATAGTCCCTCAAACATACCCAGTATGCTTGGCCTGTTGCCAATCTAAGGGCAGGCTTGGGGAGCCTGATTCTGGAACACTGTGATAGAGGGATCCTTTCCCTTCTCACAGCAGAGCATTTGCAGGCATTTTCTCACTATTTCATGTCCACTTACTGAGTGGTTGTGGAAAACCTTTTAATTGGCTGCTGAGCTATAACTGAATTTATATACAGAAGATCGGAACAAATGAACCCTCTTTCTCTTCTCTTTCCATGGAGGAGGAAGAAGAAATACTGTAGGTCTGTAGGTAGGGAAGATGTAGAACATGGCTGACTTATCTCTGCACCCAGCCTCCATATGGTCATGAACAAATGGTATGGCTATTTTCTTTGTCTCTGTGTGTCTCTTTTGAATATTGTAAATAGAAAGGAAATTGTGAGCTTCAAAAGAATGGAATGGTTATCAAAGGTCCCCTCATCAAATGGAGCCGATAGCAGCAGCAATTGTGTCCTATGAGGGCTCAGCCCTGAGGAGAAACCTGCTTGACTTGGTCCAGAAGCGAACTGACCTATAGTCAAGGGAATAACTCCTCCTATGGCTATGCCACAGCCAGAAGTAGCATTGCTAGGAGGAGGATTTTGTAACTACTACTTGAAAGTTGAATTGTCTATTTTCAATGGGCTCCTGGTTTGGGAGGTTTTTGTTCTTTGGTCCTTCTTGGTAAATATCCCTTTGTAAAAACTAATTAATATTAATTGGTGGGGTGGGGGAGGGAAGGAAACAAGAATTTATTAAGTATTTGTTATACATCAGGCACTGTGCTAAGTACTTTACAAATATTATCTCATTTGATACTCCTAACAACCCTGTGAGGTGGGTGCTATTATCCCCATTTTAAGGCTGAACAAACTGAGGTAGATAGTAGCTAAGTGACTTGATTAATTGATTGGTTAACGGGTATTGGGAAAATGTCAAATGGTTAATACTGAGGGGAAAACACAAAATGAAGGCTTATGAGTGATAGCATTAGATGCCCCCAAGCCCCTCGGTGTTATCCTTAGACCTCTGAGGGGAGAAAAAAAATTCCAGTGGCAAAAAATAAATGTGTGAGAGGAAGCCAGAAACTGCTGAGAGCCAATGGGAGACAAATCTTGGAAGTGAGCACTGAGTTTAAAAGCAGGAAAGTTGACCATAGACCAAAGATCATTTTAAAAGGCAAGAAATCCAATGGTGCCTTCCTGATAAAACAGAATAAAATTAGGAAGGTAAAGTTTATATTACTAAGTAGAATTGTGGGAAAAGGCTCCTAGAGGAATGACTTCTATAAGCCTCTATTGGTTCTAGAATGCCTCAGGTGAAAGTGAAAGGGAACATCATATAGGTGGTTAAAATAACCCAGAATTCTCAAGAGGAGACACATCTGAAATGTTGTTCAGTGGCCCCAATTGCTTCCCTAAGAGCAAAAATGATAATGTTGACATGACCAATGTAGGATGGAAATCTAGTTGGTGCAATGGATAGATTGACAGGACTAGAGTCAGGAACACTTATCTTCATGAGTTCAAATCTGGCCTCAGCCATTTACTAGCTGTGCGACCCTGGGCAAGTCACTTAACCCTGTTGGCCTCAGTTCCCTCATCTGTAAAATGAGCTGGAAAAGGAAATGGCAAACCACTCCAGTATCTTTGCCAAGGAAATTCCATGGACAGTATTGGCATGCTCTGGTTCATGGGGTCATGAAGGGTCAGACACTTCCTATCTGTGTGACCTTGGGCAAGTCACTTAACTCTGTTTGCCTCAGTTCCTTACCTGTAAAATCAGATGGAGAAAAAAATGGCAAACTACTTCAGTATCTTGCCAAGAAAACCCCAAATAGGGGCATGAAGAGTTGGACATAACTGAATGACTAAACAGCAACAACAATTTGGGGTAATCCATTTAAGAAACTCTGATCCTCAGCCTCCTCTTATGTTAAAATGCAAAGAGAGTGGATTTAGGCTTAAAGGACTTTGGTGCAGATTGTCCCAATGGTCTACCACTTGTATGATCTTGGCCTCAGTTTCTTCATCTGTAAAATGAAAGGATTGGGCTTGATGGCCTTGATGATCCCTTCCAGCTCCAAATCTATAATCCTATCACTTAAGGTTCACTGACTCCAAATCCATCCCTTTTTCATTTAAAAATAGAAATCTCTTTATAACAAATGTAGTTACCATCAATAAATATAAGCAATCAAATGTATAGATACGATTTTAAAAATAAAATTGTACATTGCTATGACTCATTACTGTTTCTTGCAGTGGATCCTTTAAAGGATTCTTTAAAAAAAGAGGAAGAAGAGGAACAAAAGTCAGCAAAATTGATCAAAACATAAAAAATTAACTTTATGTAAAATCTTATATACTTGTGACTATGAGTTTTTAACTCACTTTAACTTGTTTTCTCAGTCCATCTTCAGGCTATTTGAAAAGAACAGTTGATTTGGGAGCAGTTGTTTCTTTTCCTATATATTTGCTTTTATTACTAAGGTTTTGACATATGATATTCTGTGTAAGGCACCTCTCAACTCTTCTGCCCCACAGGGTGTGCTCCCCTAGACTCTCAGTGTCTAAGCCTTCCGATTGAACAAGGTCATGATAGTGGTTAGCAATACCACCTGGTGGCTAAAGAGTGTTATTACATTTCCCCCCACAAAGTGTGCCCCCAATTTCCAGCTCCACTAATAAAAATAATTAAAACTCACTTTTCAGTAGTATTTTAAGGTTACAAAGCTCTTTCTCGAAAGCAACCTAGTGAGGCAGATCACTCAAGTACTATTTTCCTCATTTGACAGACTTGGAAAGTGAAGCTTATAGAGACTAAATAATTTGCCCTGGATAACACAGATGGTAATTTTTTCAGTGAAGACTCAATCTAGTTTCTCTGAATTCAAGTCCACCAAAATGATTAAATCCAACAGTCTCTCAAATGAGATATTTGTAAAAGGTTTAGCATAATGCCTGGCTCAGAGCAGATACTTAATAAATCCCTGTTTCCCTTCCCCCTACTCTTATCTCACCTTTTCATGCATTGTGATTCCTATCTCTCTCTATCTCCTGCTTTTTTTTTGTTAGATTAAATCACAGATTTATCAAGGTTGAAAGGGACCTCAGTGACCATTTAGTGGGATTCTTACATGAAAAGAATCCCCACTAAAGCGTACACGAGTGAACGACCAGCTTCTGGTCAGCTATGCCTTTATCCAAACCACTCCTACCAATGTTAACTAGCAGACATCCCTGGGGGTAGCCACTGGAGACCTTCTACCATATTGATATTGAATCCCTAGCTACTATTTTTGGAGTCTGGCCACCCAATCAGTTATGAATTCACCCAACGAATTGCATTTGAATCAATGCAAACTGGCCAGTTATTACTTGATTTGCTATCGAACGCTGCCTGGCTTACTGCTGCCCGGTTTCTTTGTACATTTCTCTGTGCATGGTGGTCCTTTGATATACTCCGGGATTCTGCGGGAGCTATCACTCGCTGTTTGAAAGCAGTTGACATTTATAGGGCTATTTAAATTTTGCAAGGCTCTTCACGTGTATCACTCCTTTTGATCCTTACCCTTCAAGGTTGGAATTGCAAGTAACATTAATCTGCACTTTCTAGATAAGGAGATGGGGAACTTGTGTGACATACGCAGCGGGTGAGGGGAGGAGGCTTCAAATCTAAGGCTCAGTTAACTCCACGTTGGCATCTCTTTTCACAAGCAACAGGCATTTAAATGTTTACATAGGTGGAAGGTGATTGCTGGGGAAACACATACAAAGAAAAAGAAAAAAAAGTTTCTGCCCTCAAGAGTTTGCATCAAAAAGGGAGCTGAAAGTGGAAGGGAGGGTGGAAGGGGGTGGAAGATCAGTGCACTGGGCATGGTATTGAAGCCTGGGAAAGCAGGAGTAGAGACAGGAGAGGAATCAAGGTTGGCAGGTCTGGGCCCCTCCCCAAAATGGAGGCCCAAGCATGAACTCACCAATGAAAGAAGGAAGCCTCAGTATCCTCATCTGTCAAATGAGAGGGTTGTACTAGATTTCTAAGGTCTGTTTAAGCACTGAATCTATAATCAAATCAAAATTCCATGACTAGAATGTTAAAGAACCAGGTTTCAAATCTAGACAAGTCCTATTGGGCAGAATGAGGAACAGTAGGTAGAATTTATAGAAAGCATATTTTGGCTCGATCAAAAAGGTCAAGGGAAGGGAGTAGACCTTTTTTTTTTCCTTTGGAGGGAGGAAGGCAGGGCAATTGGGGTTAAGTGACTTGCCCAAGATCACACAACCAGTGAGTGTGTCGAGTGTCTGAGGCCAGTAAACATTTTTTTAAAGTGTCTACCAGTGGGCCAGGTCCTGTGCTAAGCCTTTGAAAATATTTTCTCATTTGATTGCACAATTAGGGCTGTTCCAAAGTATAGTGGGGCTGCCCTGGGAGGTGGTGAGTTCCCCGTATCTGGAGAGCTCCAAGATGAGGGCAGATGACTACTGGCTGGAGCTGTCTCTGAGGTAATTCTTGCTTAGCTACCATTGCATGATTTTGTTCAGTCACCTGACTCTAAGGGAAAGTACATCCCCTCTCATTTCATCATGTGGAAGAGAATGTCTCGGATTAATTAAGGACTCCCACAATCTACTCCCCTTATATAAGCACACCTGGAAACCTATCTCAATCAGGTGATTAAAAAAAGTCTAGAAGGAGCTTTCTCCCTTATATTTGCATACCATCCACCATGTACTTATGTCTTGGGATCTTTGCAACCCTTCTCCGATTTAGGGGTAGGTGGGACTGCATGTGATATGTGGGGGATGGCTCTGTGAGTAAGCTGGCTTACACAGACTGGGGACATCGGAGGCAACAGGGGAGGGCCAGATACACGAGTTTGTTTTGTTCATTCTTTTTGTTACTGTCAATTGGGAGTGACTTTGGGAAGCCGTTTAGGACATTTCTCTTCCTTCAGGCATGTCTATGTAAATAATATCTTTTTTTAATGTAGTGACCTTTGGGGGCTTGCTCCCCTAACTTGTCCTTTTAATCTCAGGGTGTGCCCCCAGAGGGATGGCTGCTCATTCTCTCTCCAGGGTTCTAGGGGTGAACCTGGAGTTCCTGAACCACAGTAGGGGTGCTTTCTTATGTCTGTGCATGTTCCAAGGACCAAAACCAGGCATGAACATCTGGACTTATTTCAAGGACCACTTACTACCTAGAAGCCAGTTCACTCTCATGAAGGGCTCTAATTGATTGAGGCTCTGATGCCTCTTAGAGCAAATCTGTTTGCTTCTGAAGTCCTAGGAAACAAAAGAAAAAGAAATGGTGCAAAAGGAAAGAATTCACTTAACCTCTGTGGGCCTCTGTTCCCTCAACTACAAAATGAGCTGGTTGAATTAGAAGATCTTTAAAATTCCTGCCAGCTCTGACATCCTAAGGCCCTTCTCAGTTCTGACATTCCCTGTTCTAAGGCCCCTCCCAGCTCTGATATTCTCTGTTCTAAGGCCCCTCCCAGCCCTGACATTTCCTGTTCTAAGGCCCCTCCCAGCTCTGACATTCCCTGTTCTAAGGCCCCTCCCAGCCCTGATATTCCCTGTTCTAAGGCCCCTCAGAGCTCTGGTATTCCCTGTTCTAAGGTCTCCTGAAGCCCTGACTTTCCCTGTTCTAATGCCTCTCCCAGCTCTCACATCCCCTGTTCTAAGGTACCTCCCAGCTCTTGTTCTGAGGCCCATTTCGGTTCCAAATCTTATGAAAAGAGCAAGCTGCTGGGGACATGAGGAGCTGATAAAGAAAAGCACATTCAATAGCTAGTGACGTTGTTTTCTTGGAAACGCTTCCATTCAAGCTGCTCTTCTGAAGGACAAGCACGAAGCTTAATTGAAGAGATTGCGGCAGCTGCAGAGACTGGCTCTCTTTGTGCAGATTTGGCTGTGACATACACGCACACACACACACACACATGCACACATGCATGCACACACGCACACACGCACACATGCTGTGCCTCAATCCCCCACATATTCTCTCAGTAGAGTAAGCCCCTTGAAGACAGGGGCTCTTCCCTTGTTTGCTGGGTACCCTCAAAGGCAGGAAAGAGAATTTTAATGTACATATTCATTGAACGAAACTGAACGACCCCAAGAACATGTGGCTTGCCTGCAATGAATTAGGCAATCTCTGTTCTTAAGGAGTTTATAGTATAACGAGGGAGACAAGGAGGATGTAGAGGCTTTTAGGCAGAATAAATATAGAATAAATACAAGGTAGTTAAGGACAGAAGGGAGAAGCAGTTGGGGTCTCAGGAAAGACTTCATGGAGAAAGGTGGTGCTTAACTGTGTCTTGAAGAAAAGGATTTTAAGAAGGCAAGTTGAGGAGGGAAGGGAGCACATTTACTAAGCACCTAGAATATGTTAGCCACCTGTGTTAAATGTTAGAGTTACAAAGAGAAAGATGAAATAGTACTTACCTTCAAGGACCTTACATTCTATTGTGGGAGACAGTACAAATAAGCATAACTAAGAAGTATGAAATTTTGAAAAGAAATGTTGGCTCGAGATCAGGAAAAACTTTAATAACTAGGACTATACCAAGGTGGAAGAAGTTGCCTTCGGTGGTAGAGCACTTCCTTCTCATTGGGTGGCTTAAATCAGAATCCGCATGGCCACTCATCAGGTCTGATGTAGTGAGAATTCTCTTTCGACTACAGGACAGCTCAGAAAGCCGTTGGGATCCCTTCCATTCTAAGGTTTTGTGACTCAGTGACCTCTGATGTCTAAGTGCTAATGTCCAAGTGGGATCACTTCTCCCTACCTGACCATTGGAGGCCTCGGTTCCTCCATTGAAGGACACTGCCAACTAGACTTGGTACAAAGTAGCCTACTGGCTCAGGCAAGTTTTTCATTCTCAAAGCCTTGTTTATAGCACTGGTAAATCAGCAGATTTCTTTCTGGGCTATCTTTTTTTTTTTTTTTGTCATATTCGTGGTAAGATTTCTACTCCAGTTGCCAGGCCAAGAGCAAAAACACCCTGTCTGGCTGTGAGACCCCATGGCCCCAGGTGCAAGGGGCAGACACATCATTTGCTCTTGGACCTCAGTCAATGGAACAAGCAGGAAATAAGAGGAAATTAATTTTTTCTCCTTCTCTCTCCCTTCCTGGCCCTCCCGGCCCCACCTCCCTCAGCTCCTATTTTCCACAAGAGCCTTTTAGAAGGTTGGTTACTCTCTGATTACCAAACAACAGAGGTTTGCAAAGGCCTCATCTTGACTAAACTGCCTCTGCCCTTGTCAATGATGATTAGTTGGTTGCCAAGGTAATCTTCCCATGCTGCGCTCCGGGGCTGCAATTACCAAGCCCTTCTGGGTACCGCTCCTCTCAGTTCTTTTTCTTAGAAGTTCATGACAAGGAGGGACAAAGGACACATAATGGATTTTTACTGCTCTGGTCTCCTGCCCCACTCACTAGTCCAGGAGACGGGGACATCATCAGGGCCATTTAAATTGGTTGGGTCCTCTTTAAGTTGGTGAGAGTGGCTGGCGTTATAATAGCGAGATGGGCAGGTAGAGGGAGTGAGCTCCTGGAGTCGTGGCCTCTTCACGGGTTATAATGGAAATGTAGAGGACCAGGGTAGAATGGGAAAGCACATGGCTTCTGGGGATGAGGAGGCTGGGGGCACTTAACCTTTCATTGATAATCGAAGGAAATGGGGGTATAACTGCCTTCTTTCAATGGCAGCAAATTCAGGCTCAAGGCTCCATGTGGAAAATAGAGAAGAGGGGAGGGGAGGGGAGGGGAGGGAAGGGGAGAGGTAGGGGTTGAGGAAATGTTATCCCTGCCAAAGGAAAATGGAACTTTATTTGCTAGAGTAGAATCCTTGAATCATAGACAGAGCTAGCAGAGACCTCAGAACAGAGAATATCAGAGCCAGAAGGAAACCTGCAACATAGAATGTCAGAGCTGGAAAGAAACTTAGAACATAGAATTATTGAGGTTTAGGGGTGCTGAGACCCTGAAATAGCAATGCAGGTCCTGCTGTGAATGAATTCAACCCAAGCCTTCTTTCAGCCAAGGACAAGGTTTATTAGAACACCAATTGGGTGGGCGAGATTTTAAGAATCCTCCATATTCTGACACTTGTATTAACAAGCGGACCAGACTGAATCACATGATCTTCAAGGTCTCTACTAGCTCTAGTGGTGTTGTTGTGTTCGTCCTCAGTTCTCAAAAAGCACCACGACATCAGGGAAATGATGACATGGCTTGCAGCTGACTTTGATTTGAGTGAGGGAGGGCTGTGCAAGGTCACCAGCCTCACTTTCTCCTCCAGAGCCATCTAGGTCCAGTGGCCAGATATTCATCAGGACGACTGGAGATGGCCCAGGATGTATTAGGAGACCCTGGCCCTTTCAGGTCTATAATTCTGTGTGATCTCCATGGATGCTCACCCTTGAGACATTCATCTGTTCCTGGATGACTCCCAACACCTACCAGGAAATCCAGGTTCCTGTGTTTGAATAGTGGCATGTGCTAGGGACCTGGGCTTGCCTCTCTACTGTTCAACGTTTCTATAGGTTACCAAGATAAAGGCACAGATAGATCTTTTCATCACCCCCTCAGCCTACCCTATCTAAGTCATTTAAGATTATTTAGAGAATAAGATTACTTTCTATTTATTGTCTAATAGGTCTTGCAGGTAACTGGTTATTTCTATGTTGTCTCTCCCATCGCACATGTAATCTCCTTGAGGGCAGGGTCAGCTTGTGTGTTTTTAACTTTCCTTGTGTCCCCAGCACTTAGCACAGAGCTTGGTACACAGTAAGTGCTTAATAAATGTTTGTTGATGATAATAATGAAATACTACATGGTTACCTATCGGTTGAATTGCAGAGGGAATTTTTTTTCTGAATATGGGTCAGACTAAATGGATGTTGACATCCCTTTGGAGTCTGGACCAGTAATTTTGATTTATCTCTCTTATTTTTTTTTGAGTCTTTGCAAAATGTTCTTAGGAGCTGGTCTAGGAATAAAGCCCTTTGAGCCTCATCAGAATTCTCCTTCCTCTGCTGGTTTTCTGCTCTCTGATTTACATCATAAATTACTCTTTCTCTAAATGGCAAGCATAGGTAAGTTCCTGAAAGGTCACCCAGAATCTCAATCAATCCCAGCTGTTTTAATTACTTTAGTGCTGTTCAGATTGGTGTGTGTGTGTGTGTGTGTGTGTGTGTGTGTATGTGTGTGTGTGTGTGTGTATGTGTGTTTGCATATGCACTGCCTCTCCTCAAAGGCTCCAAAATAATTTTATACACAGGCTATTGAATTTCCTTAATGAAAGTTGACAATGTTGGCCTCTTAGCATGTTGGGAATGTATATTAATAGATGTTCCACCAGAAATGAATGCGTTTACTGTAGGCGTACTCTTTTCTAACCAGTGAATGGCAGCAGGAAACTGAGGGATGGAGCCAACATGAATGTCAGATTAGAGTGGGACCAAACCATCTGTTTTTTCAAATCCAGCTGGATTTATCTGATCAGAGAGGCCTTCCTTGAGGCCTCTGGTGCATCTTGGGGGATGCCTGCTTTGCAACTTTAGCAACCGATTTGGGGGTGAAGCCGCAGTGGGCCAGTCAAGTCTTAAGCTGGGAAATCTTGTGCGTGGTGCTGCACAGTGGGTTTCTACAGATGGGGAAAGTTGTAGAATCCTGAGGAAAAGCCCAAATGCCAATCAGTTGATAGGGAGGGTAGCCTCTTGTAGTTGACAGATTATTGTGCTTGGAGTCAAAAGAAGCCCGGATTTAAATTCCACCTCTGCCACGGAGCAAAAAGAGCCCTGATTTCTAGGTTTAGATTTTGCTTCTGAAGCAAGCTACCTCATTTCTGTTTCTTCATCTGTAAAATGTGGGAGTCAAATTAAGTGTCCCCTGAGATCAATTCTCTTTCTATGTCTGTGATCCCATGAACCTCTGAATATGGTTGCCGTGAGTTTTGCTGAGCCTAAATCTGTCTCTAACACCCATTCACTCCTCCTAGCTTTGCTTCTTTTGGTCAAGCAAAAAAAGATGCATCACGCTTGACTGTGTGTGTGTGTGTGTGTGTGTGTGTGTGTGTATGAGATATATATGTATATATATATATATGTATATATATATACAGAGAGAGAGAGAGAGAGACAGAGAGAGAGAGAGAGAGAGAGAGACAGAGAGAGAGAGAGAGAGAGAGAATAAGTATTTATTAAGTCCCTACTATGTGCCAGGTACTGTGCTAACTACTTTATTGATATTATCTCGTTTGATCCTTTATCTGAGAGGTAGATACTATTGTTACCCCCATTTTATAGTTGAGAAAATTGAGGCAAACAGAAGCTAAATGACTTGTGCAGATTCACCCAGTTAGTAGGCATCTGAGGTCAGATTTGAACTCAAGTCTATCCAAGTGTACCATCTTGCTTCCACTACAGTTCTTCAGATCCATGTCTGACAGCGGATGCCTTATTGCAGACTTAGCATACACCACCTCTCTGCCAAGAGGCAGGAAACGTGGTCCTCTGTCATTTTTAAAAATCAGTGCTCCTTCCTAAGCACAAAACAACAATATTATATGAGGATTTTTTAAAAACTGTATTGGGCAGTGGTAGGGAAAGTGCCTATTCTTATCAATTCTGGGTGTGCTCCAGAACAGGGAAGGCATTTGAACTGACAGAGCCCTTGAGGACCCTCCAGATACCTCCCAAGGGATTCAGAACCTTTAAGCTTGGAAAGTTGGGAATATGATATCTTTTCATCTTGCCTCTAGATAGCAAATGGCCTACTTCCTGGGCCCAGGAGATCTCCTGTTCTCATTCTAGCCCAATTCCACGAAAGCCTCTGGAGTGTTCTCTTAGTGTTAAAATTGCTATTCTGCACAGAAAGAAAAAAAAGGCTTTTACCCTCCAGGCAGCTCCTGGATCTCTGGGAGGCCCTGAAATCTTAAAACAATATTTGAGGAAGGAGTGAAAAAAATAGAGTGAAAGAGAAGGGGAAAAAACCAACTACTTATTAGTTACAAAGTGGGCCCTTTCTATCACTTCTTTAGCAAACAATGACATTTGAGTCATAAATCACAAATCGCCTGTGGAGATTGCTGAGATTCAGAGACAGGAATAAGAGAGCTTTGGGCCCACCAAACATCCATGGAAATCTCCCATTCTCTCTCCTTCCCTCCCCCAATACATACATGTATTCACTCGCACACGAAGGCAAACACACACTTGCCCCCAAGGACAAGAGCAGGTAGAGACAGGCAGTGTCTGACTTTGGACCAACCACACTGGCCTACTTATCATTCTCCATACCTAGCACCACCTCTCTTGACTTGGTGCCTTTGCACAGACTGTCCTCCCTACCCAAAATGCCCTTTCTCTTCTCCTCCACCTGGGAGAATCCCTAGGAGTTTTGAAGCTGAACTCAGGTATGCTCTCCTACACACCAGGCTTTTTGTGATTTCCTCCAGTAGTCAATAGTGACCTCCTCTATCCCACTGGAAATTACTGGTATTTCTCGTGTGTGCGTGTGTGTGTGTGTGTGTGTGTGTGTGTGTGTGTACATATTCTCTATATCTACCTATATATATCTACATGCATATAAATATATATGTATGCATGTGTGTGTGTGTATAAATTATTTTTTTAGGAACATGTTTCACTAAAATTGAATAGAAACTTCTTGAGGGAAGGAATTTGCTTTTTTTTTTTGGTTTCTTGAGTGCCTAGCACATGGTAGTCACTTAATAGGATAATAGACTGAAGGAAGGGCAGCTAGGTGGCACAGTGGATAGAGCTCCGGGCCTGAAGTCAGGAAGATTCATCTTCCCAAGTTCAAATCTAACCTCAGACACTTACTAGCTGTGTGACCCTGGGCAAGTCACTTAACCTTGTTTTCCTCAGTTTCCTCACCTGCAAAATGAACTGGAGAAGAAAATGGCAAACCTGTCCAATGTCTTTGCCAAGAAAACCCCAAATAGAGTCATGAAGGGTTGGACATGACTAAACAAGGAGAAGAATTAGAGATGGGCGGGAATTCAGAGGCTGTCTAATTTAACCTCCTTACTTTACAGAAGAGAAAGTTTTGGCTTAAGGAGGTCAGGTAACTGGATCAAACGCATGCAGGTGGTAAGTATAAGAGGCAGGATTTGAACCCAGGTCCAAAAATGATTTCTAAACATTATTTTAAAGCAATTTTAATAATTTCTCTCCTCAAAGTTATCATCCAGCCAGAGCTCTTTGGATAGTAGATTTAAATCTGGTAAGATGCTGGTATAATAGATCTCAAGCTAGAAGAGACCCAGAAGCTATCTAGTCCAACCCCGTAACTTTACAGATGAGTAGACTGAGGCACAGGGAGTCTGTGACTTACCCAAGGTCACACAGGTAGTGAGCATCAAAGGTGTAGCTCTAAGACTCATGTCTTCCCCCTCCAGAGTCTGTGCTATTTTATTCTATCTCATCCTCCAAATAATTATAAATCAATCAATCTTCAGGCAAGTAAGATCTGTTTCCCATGCACCTGGATCTGTGGTAGGGACCAGGAAGAGAAAGACAAAAAAATGCAACAATTCCAGCTCTCAAGGAGCTGACATTATTTTGGGGGAGACAATATATACATCAACGGTGTATAGAAAATGTATGTGTGGTATAATCTTTATCAAATTGCTTGACTTTTCAATGAGGGGGATGGGGAAGGAGGAAGGGACAGAATTTGAAACTCAGAATTTTAAAAATTTTAAAACGAATATTAAAAATTGTTTTTACATGCAATTGAGGGAAAATAAAATACTACAAAATAGTAATAATAAAAAAGAAAATCTGTGTGTGCGTGCGTGCGTGCGTGCGTGCGTGCGTGTGTGCGTGTGTGTGTG
Organism: Phalanger gymnotis; assembly: GCA_028646595.1. Classification (NCBI taxonomy): domain Eukaryota; kingdom Metazoa; phylum Chordata; class Mammalia; order Diprotodontia; family Phalangeridae; genus Phalanger; species Phalanger gymnotis. Next base: position 21,555,369 of record CM053622.1, read on the forward strand.
TGTGCGTTTTTCCTCTCGTGGTACAAATTGCAACCCCTCTGTGTTCTATGAGCTAGTCTCTAAACAATTTATACCTGGAGTTCCACCTTCTGTTGATGAGCTTCTCTTGTGACTTATATATTCACAGAATCCTAGAATCTTGTAGCTGGAAGGGACGCCATAGACCAGCTCATCCACCAAGTTGTTTTTGTTGTTTAAAGATTTCCCTCTACGATATCCCCAACAAATGGCCGCCATCTCTGCTTGAAGGCCTCCAGTGATGGGGAAGCCAATGCTTCCGGAGGTAAGCAATTGATACCACTCTTGGATGGCTCTAATTGCCAAGAAGAGTTTCCTTATACGGAACCATGATCTGCCCCCTACCCCTTCCATCCATTGCTTCCAGATCCACCCTCTGGGACCAAAGAGAAACAACTCTAATCCTTCTTCAACGTGACAGTTCTTTAGATGCTTGAAGGCAGTTATCTCATCCCCCTCCAAGCTTCTCTTCTCCAGGCTAAACACCTGCTGCTCCTTCAACTGATCTCATGAGACATGAACTGAGGACCTGTCACCATCCTGGTCTTTCCAAATGCAGTGTTCAGGATTCAGCTTATCAATGCCCTTCCTAAAATGTGATGGCCATGACGGAACATAAAATTTCCACTGTGGTCTGCCCACAGAAGCTTGAGAATGTTACCTTTTTTGTTTTCCATCTTACACTTCTGAGTCATTTAGCCTGGTGCTATGCAGGTAGCGTATAGGACCTGAGTCCAAAGTGTTTCAGATGCTTACTAGCTATGTGACCTTGGGCAAGTCACTTAAATTATCTGTGCTTCAGTTTCCTCATCTGTATAATGGGACAATGGCATTTACCTCTCAGGGTTGTTGTGAGGATCACATGACTTAACATATATCAAGTGCTTTACAAACTTGTTGTTTGTCCTTTGTTCTCAAAGAGGACCGTGAGATCAGGAAGATGATGCCATGACATGCAAGTGAATTGGATTAAAGTGAGGCAGGGCTGTACAAAGTCACCAGCCTCACTTTCTCCTCCAGAGTCATCTGAGTCCAGTAGCCTGATATTCATCAGGATGACTGGAGATGACTCTTGCTTTGCAAACTTAAAAGCTCTAGAGAAAATGCTAGCAGCAGCAGCAGCAGCAGCAGCAGGTTTTTTTCACCCAAATTCTCATCTGGCCAGAGGTCGTAGACATGCAATTCATTTCTAGGTCCTCCCTCAAGGCTTTTTCAACTTTGTAAAACCTACTAGAGCTTGGACCGATTCACTGGCACTATCTTTAAGACCAGAAGCTCACACCAACATCTTCCACCACATTCCACAATGAATTCAAAATGGATATGAGACCTGAAAATGAAATATTATGTCATAAAAAATTAGATGAGAAGCAGCTCAAATATCTTTCACAGCTATGGGTAGGAGATGAATTCTTGCAGGCTAGAGGCCATTATAAAAGATGGAAGAGATAACTGGAATTACCTGAAATGGAAACGCTTTTGCACAAACAAAACTAATGCATTTAGGATAAAAAGGGAAGTGGTCAACTAGGGGAAAAAAGTGTTTATATTCAACATCTCTAATAAAGATTTGACTTCCAAGATACACGGACAACCGATATAGATATGCAAGATGAAAAGCCATTGCCCAGTAAATATGGGGACAAAAGATGTGAGCAAATAGTTCTCAAAAGAATTGCAAGCCATTAAGGCATTATGGATGGAGTGCTGAGCTTGGAGTCAGGAAGACCTGAATTCAAATTCAGCCTCAGACACTGACTAGTTGTGTGACTCTGGGCAAGTCACTTTACCCTGTTTGCCTCAGTTTCCTCACGTGTAAAATGAACTGGAGAAGGAAATGGCAAACCATTCTAATACATCTACTAAGAAAACCCCAAATGGGGTCACAAAGACTTGGACACAACTGGAAAATGACTGAACAGTAACAACATTAACCGCATGAAAGAATGCTCCAAATCACATCTCCTGCATCCAGTTTCACTTCTTTCCCGCTGCATTTTGTTACCTCCTTCCAGAACATAAGGAACTCTGTATATATTTATTCTCTCTTATATTTGTCTGTATACATGTGGTTACTCCCAATAGATAGGGCTTGTTTAATTTTCTGTCCTCTTTCCGAAGCCTAGCACACCACCAGCACATAGTAAGTGCTACAAAAATGCTTTTTGATTCATTGATTGATTCATGTTTATTTTGGAAAGCAATGTAGCATCATGGAAAGAGTCCTGGTTCGAGAGGCAGAGGGTCTGAGTTCAAATCTCACCTCTGATGCTTACCTCCCTGGACCTGTACTTCCTCATATGTAAAATGAATAAGCTACAGGCAGCTAGGTGGCCCAGTGGATAGAATGTGGGGCCTGGAGTCAGGGAGACCTGAGTTTAATTCTGGCTTCCTTACTAGCTGTGTGACCCTGGACGAGTCACTTACCCTCTGCCCTAGTTTTCTCAACTTTGAAGGGGAGGGAATAAGCATTTATATGATACCTACTATGTGCCAGGCTAAGTGCCTTACAAATATTCTCTCATTTGGTCCTTAGAACAACCCAATGAGGTGTTACTGTTACTCACATTTTACAGTTGAGCTATCTAGGTAGTGCCCGTAGCAGAGCGGTTTGGTCTGCCAAAGAGCCATGCTGACATTCTATTTACCTCCCTCTTACTCTGCAGAGGACACCCACAGATACTGACATCGAGAACTTTCTAGTTAAAACATGGGGAGTCTTAGAGCAGAGGAGGGGGTGGAGATGGTGATTCACTTTCCTTTCATACCCTAAGCAGAATTGGAGTAGAGAGTATGTTCCAGCATTGAAACAGAAAAGAAAAAAACACCCCTAGATCTGACACTAAAAACCTGGAGATTAAAAACGAAAGACAAAATGGAGGCAATAACACCTACCTCCCAGGATTGTTAGGACAAAATGAGATGATATTTGTGAAATGCTTAGCATAGTGCCTAGCACGTAGGAGATGCTATATAAATGCTAATTATTGTTGTTTTAAACATGAGGGGGTTGGTCCCTTCCAGCCCTGGATCACCGGTTCTTTGTTCGTTTTAACTCTGGGCTTCAGTTTCCTCATCTGTAAAAAGTCATTGCCTCCAAGATCGCTTCCAACTTAGAGTCTGTGATTCCGCAGTTTGGTTCTGTGTTTATTGGGAAGGCTCATCCGGTTTAACTAATTGAATAAAGAGACATTCTTTGGCTTCTGGAAAGCATCTCACGGAGGCAAGCCAAGTGGGTGGGAGCTTGAGTGAGGCAAAGACCCTATTGCTATGGAGTTATTGAATTCTGCCATCATTAAGTCTCCTATTTGCCCTGTGTGGCCACAACCACTTAGTTGTGAGAGATCGTGTTGCTGTCTGTCTTCTGAGATATATTCTGTCATCTTCTGATGCCTGCAAAGTTCTCACCCGGCACCAGGCTGCATTCTGGGAAGTTTAATTTTTTTTTTTTTGCAATTTCTCAGGCAGCCAGAGGAAAGTGAGTGGAGAGGAACAGGGGCAGGGCTGCTGTGTTGGTAGATTTCTTGGAAGGGAAGAAATTGCTGAGTTCTTGAAATTTGCATTGGACTGAAAATAGAAAAGGAGTGTCCAGCTGCTCCTGGGTCACTCTGACCTAACCTGGGGCCACACACACACACACACACACATACACGCCAGCAGAAATATGATACCCAAGCATGCTTCCATCCCTGTCCATGGAATTTCACTAAAATATCCCTTGCAGTTCAATATTCTCCCTCCTTGGCTGTTCAGACTCATACTCCTAGGTATGGAATTAAAAGATCCAGGGGTTTTAGAGGACCCCAAACTCAGTCTGGGTTGGCCATAGGTTGTGAAGGCCAACAAAGTACTAACGGGGTCTTTAGCTTCTTGAAGAAGGCAATTATTCCAGGAATGAAGAGGTGAGAATCCGTTGTCCTTTGCCCTGGCCAGATAACAAATGGGGTGCTCAAAACTAGCTACCACAGTTTAGAAAGGATGTTGACCATCTGGATAGTGACTCAAGGAGGATTACCAGGTTGGTGCAGGGCACTGAGTCCGTATCATATAAGACGTAGCTGAAGGAATTGTAAATGTTTAGCCTGGAGAAATGAAGCCTCAGAGGGGTGGGAACGACATCAGAGCTGGAACATGGACAAGAGAATCATCTTGGACTATTTTTCCTCAGAGGTCAGAGCCTGAAAAAACATATGATGATTGCCCAGAAATCAGCTTGGACCTGATGTCGGGAAAAACTTTATACAATCGCAGCTATCCCAAAGTGGAATGGACCTCAAGAGGTGGTGGGCTCCTCTTGCTAGATGCTATATCACAATCAGTTGCATATGTTATAGCAGGACGGACATACACTATTTTAGGGATGGCCTGACTTAGGTGGTCGCTGAGGTTTCTTTGAACATGCAGACTCTATGATTCTGTGTTTCTGGAAGGTATCCTTGGGACTGGGAGTCAGGGACAGTGGGTTCTCAGCCTCTGTCAATGAATGGCTGTGTAATCTCGGTTGGGGAACCTAGGTGGCACAGTGGATAGAGAAGATAGACTCATCTTCCTGAGTTCAAATCTGGCCTCAGACACTTACTAGCTATGTGATTCTGGTCATGTCACTTCACCCTGTTTGCCTCGGTTTCCTTGTCTGTCAAATTAGCTGGAGACAGAAATGGCAAACCACTTCAGTATTTCTGCCAAGAAAACCCCAAATGGGGTCACAGAGAGTCAGACACAATTGAAAAATAATTGAAAAAAATCTTGGTCAAGTCACTCAACTCCCTCCCTGTCTGAGGCTCCTCATTTGTCAAAGACAGAAAATGCCATCTGTACCGTATCCCTCAGCATTAGTTGCCAGTAGAACAGCTTGAGTTGGCGTGACTTAGTTTCCCCATTGGTATCAAATAAACAACACTAGAACTGCAGGATGACAGATTTAGAGGGGGAAAATATCTTAGAAAAGAGATAATTAAACACCTTTGTTGGGGACTGCCCTGATGCTAGCACCCTGCTGGTTCAGATTCAGAGTTGAAAGGAGTGCATTTATAGGTCATTAAACAGTTAACAGAAGAGGCATTACTTAACCCTAACACAGCAGGTGTGTGCAGCAAAGACAGAATGGTGTTTAGCTCAGTAGATATGCCCTCTACTCTCCCTACCCCCATATGGAAACCTATCTGTTCAGCAGGGGAGGGTGTGGTGACTCAAGCCATCTTCAGATATCCATCAAGTTGGAAAAGCACAGAGGCCACGTGGGTGGAGCCATTCATGTCCTCAGATGACCAAGAAGTCATGTCAATACAGGCAGAGCTTGAGCTTTGCTCTGTCCCCAAGATGGATCAAATCTTGACTTTGTCATTTCTTGGGGATAAAATTAGCTTAACTCATATGGGGGTGGGGAGGAGGAACCCTGGGAATATGGGTTCTCTTATACCCCTTATTTCACAGATGAGGAAACTGAGCCCCAGAGAGGTCAAGTGCCAAAGGCCACTTATCTAGCAAGTGGCAGAGCCTGGATTTGAACCCTTGTCTTTGGTTTTCAAACAGCATTATTATGCTTTAGTCTTATTAGACGTTTTCAAAATGAGCCGAGATCTTGAGAAGTTATCTATGAACCAAAAGTCATGTTAATGGTGTCCACAGCATCTATCCAAACATAACGAGTTCCATTTGTCTTAGTGGCCAGTCTCTGAACATCCAGATGGATGTCTGCCAAGTTGATCCAATTAAGGCTATATGATAATATGTAATATATTATGCATTATTATAATATTATATGTAATATAGTATATATTATATTATATAATAACTAACATTTACGTAGTATTTTAAGATTATCAAAGTGCTTTAAAATAGCATCTCATTTTATTTTGACTATAACTTAGGACGTAGTTGTTTTAGATGGAGACTGAGGCAGGCAGAGGTTAAATGACTTACGCAAGGTCACACAGCTAGTGTGGGTCCTGAGATAATGTGAGGGTAGGAAAGAGTTCTTAGCGGGGAGGGGAATCCATTCAGTGCAAAAGTTCTTGGACCAAGCTTTTTAGAGAGACTGGAAGTTTCTAGACTAGATCAAGGAGGAAGCAAAGGTAAGAAGTAGTGAGAGACAGAGCCACAAGA
>CM053622.1:21561591-21679004 GCA_028646595.1 Phalanger gymnotis
GTCCTCAAGTGCAGCCCTCTGTCCAAATCCATACATGTGGCCCTCTAGGTCCTCAAGTGTGGTCCTCTGTCCAAATCCATACATGTGGCCCTCTAGGTCCTCAAGTGCAGCCCTCTGTCCAAATCCATACATGTGGTCCTCTAGGTCCTCAAGTGCAGCCCTCTGTCCAAATCCATACATGTGGCCCTCTAGATACACAAGTGAGGGCCCATTGACTGAATCCTTTCAGAATTCTTTTGGTCAAAGTGCTACATTTGAGGACCTAGAGGGCCACGCATATCCTCGAGTCTGCAGGTTCCCCACTCCTGCACCTGGTTCTTCTGCTTACTGCTTATGTAATCTAGGGCAAGTCATTTTTTTTAAACATCTCTCTGTTTTCTTATCTATAAAGTGAAAGGGTTGGGCCAGATTACCCCCCTGAGATTCCTTACAGCATCACAGTGGTCTGGAGATCGAGTGCTAGAATTGGAGTCAGGAAGACTTGAGTTCAAATCTTGCATAATACACTTTGCTATGTGACCCTTGATAAGTCCCAGCCTCTCCCAGCCTCAGTTTCCTCATCTGTATATTAAGAAAAAATAATAGTATCGACTTCATAGGGTTATTGTGAGGATCAAATGAACCCATGTTTGTAAAACATTTTGAAAACCTCAAAGTGCTACATGAATATTCATCATCATCATTATAAAACTATAACCCTGGGGGCAGCTGGCTGGCACAGGAGGGGGTGCTGGATCTAGAATCAGAAAGACCACTCTTCCTGAGTTAAAATCTGGCCTCAGATTCTTACTAGCTGTGTGACCCTGGGCAAGTCACTTCACCCTGTTTGCCTCAGTTTCCTCATCTGTAAAATGAGCCGGAGAAGGAAATGGCAAACCACTCCAGTATCTTTGCCAAGAAAATCCCAGATAGGGTCACAGAGAGTCAGACACAGTTGAAATGACTGAGCAACAAAACCATAATACTACCATACCCAAAAACGGGTCAAATTCTGACATTTCTAGCGGAAACCTTGGCTAGGTCACAAGCCAAAGAATGCAATTTGTGGACTGCTTGCTAATGATGTCACCAAGACTGAATTCTATTGCTTGAGTTATAGGCCATGTTATTATATCACTGCATTTGAATGTAGCTTTATCTTTTCTAACCCACTTTCCAATGAATTCTCTCAATGATCCCCTAATTCTCTCCTTCTTCAGATTTTCTTCGATTTATTTGCCCGTTTGCATGTTCTAACTCTGAAGAGAATCCTAGTTCCTTGAGAGCAGGGACTGGTTTTTCGTTTTCTGTCTTTGGGTCCCTGAGGACTAGCACTGTGCCTTGAGCATACTAGATGTTTACTAAAACAATACAAAACACGAACACGGGTGATGTGTTTTCTAATCCCGGCTTTGCAGCTTTGTATCTGTATACCTTTGGGCAAGTTACTTAATCGTTCTATGTCTGTTTGTTCCTATGTAAAATGAAGGGGTTAGGCTTAATGGCCTCTGAGGTCTTTTCTAGCTCTGATCCTTGAATACTCATATGTAGCTGTGTTGCTTGGATCATGTACCCCACCTCAAACCAACGCATCCCCACATGGAGACCCGTGTCTAGTCTCTTCATCATACGTACCAGTTTTGTGATGTTCACTCATGCTAGGGTCTTGGTCTTACCCTGAGGCCCCAGGCACCTTCCACTGAATGGGAAATATCTTTGGTCAGTTTCCTATGGGAAGAATACAGACCAGCCTCTCCTCCCTCCCCACCCCCTCCATCCTCAGATTTTCTCTCCTTCCCCACACCCAGCTCCAGAGACTCCAACATGTCTCGGCACAGTACAAATGGTCCATCGTTCTGACGGGCTGGCAGTTCATCTCTCAGATGAAAGACTCTCATCTCTCCCCTTAGGACTCCCTTCCACCCCTGTTCATCAGCGGGGCTATGACAGGTGAGATTTTGCAGGCTTCCAAAGGCAGGTGAATTACAGAGTCAAACATGGCCAGAGGGCAGAGGCTGGGGCTAGGGGCTGGGGGACCCACTGAGGGGCTAAAGCTAGGATGCCTATTAAGACTTTCTTCAAGTATTCAAGATTCTGGATCATAGCTCCATAAAACTTGGGCCCTCGGTATTTCCAAGTAATGTATGGCAACCATGCTTGGTGTTGGGGGATGAGGAAAGGGAGAAATGCCTATAAAGATTGCAAGTGGCTGGTTTTTTTTCTAAGAGATAAAATATCCTGGGCGAGACCTGTCCAGCAAGGGAGGGATGCTTAGGACTTTTCCAGTCCCCTGCCCAGGCCCTGTCCTCACCTTCCTGAATGGAGTACTCCCTTCTCGAGGCTGCTGCAAATTGGGAGATGGCTTAAGACTAAGTGTGCCCGGGAGCAATCAGACTGCTGGGGTGGGTAGGGAGCACCCGAGAAAGGCTCCATCTGTGGATTTCAAAGTGCTTTCTAAAAACTAATTATATGATGGATTTGATGGGAAGGGATGAGAGACTGCTCCCTTTTGACTGATGAATGCCTTATTCATGGCATTAAAGCTACCACTGAATTTTAAAATCCAATTGAAAAGCCCCACTTCTCCATGAAGTCTTACTGGATCATCTCCACACTATGACTTCTCCTCTCCCACCCACATAGGACCGTGGGATCATATATTTATAGCTGGAAGGGACCTTAGAGGGCATCCAGTTCAAACCCTTCATTGTGCAAATGAAGAAAATGAGTCCCAGAAAATGAAGTGATTTGGCAGTGGTGACACAGGTGGAGATAGAGGCGGCAGATGTTTGATGAATGAATGAATAAATGAATGAGTGAGTGAATGAATGAATTTATATCGCTTATGATAAATAAATGAATAAATGAATGAGTGGATGAATTCAATCACTTATAATAAATAAATGAATAAGTGAATGAGTGATTTATATCATTTATAATAAATAAATTAATGAGAATGAATGAATTCAATCACTTATAATAAATGAATAAGTGAATGAGTGAATGATTTATATAACTGATAATAAATAAATGAATACATGAATGAGCGAATGAATGAATTCAATCACTTATAATAAATAAATGAATAAGTGAATGAGTGATTTATATCATTTATAATAAATAAATGAATGAATGAATGAATGAATTCAATCACTTATAATAAATAAATGAATGAGTGAATGAATTCAATCATTTAGAATAAATAAATGAATGAGTGAGTGAATGAATTTAATCACTTATAATAAACAAACGAATTTAATTACTTAAAATAAACGAACTAAAGAATGATGAAAAAGCATTTATTAAGTGGTTACTATGTACTAAGTTCTTACAAATATTAAACCAAAGGGAGACCCTGCCCTCAAGGATCATGCATTCTTTTTTTTTTTTGAGGGGGAAGGTAGGGCAATTGGGGTTAAAGTGACTTGCCCAAGGTCACACAGCTAGTAAGTGTGTCAAGTGCCTGAGGCCAGATTTGAACTCAGGTCCTCTTGACTCCAGGGCCAGTGCTCTACTCACTGAGCCACCTACCTTCCCCTGATTATGCAACCTAATTGGGAAAGAAACCCCTACAAAGGAGGGGTGGCCACGGAGAATTATTGGAGTTTAGAAAGGTCCAAAGAAGCAACTCTGACTAATGCAATGACCAACCAGGATTGCAGAGAACCCCTGAGGGTATATGTATGAGGGTGATGGTCTCAGGGGACAGAATGAGACGGATTTTTTTTTTTTGGCTGTGGCTAATGCAAGATTTTTCTTTGCTTGTCTGTGCCAATTCATTGCAGGATTTTCTCTTTCTTTTTCTCCTTTTCTTTTTCTTTCTTTAATAGTATTTTCCAATCATATGTAAAGACAATTTTTAACACTCATTTTTACAAAATTTTGAGTTCCCAATTTTTCTCCCTCCCTTCTTCCTAAAATTGTATGCAACTTGATATAGGTTACATATGTATAATCATATAAAACATATTTATATGTTAGTCATCTTGTAAAAGAAGAACCAGACCAAAAGGAAAAAAAAACACATGAAAAAGTAAAGAAAATGGAAATAGTCTGCTTCGCTCTGCATTCAGAGTCCACCAGTTCTTTCTCTGGAGGTGGATAGTATTTTCCATCATAGCTCCTTTGGAAGTGTCTTGGATCATTGTTTTGCTGAGAAGAGTTAATCTTTTTTTTCAATATGGAGGAGATCAAAAGAAAGAAAATACTTTTTTGTTAAGTGAAAAAATTTAATTTAATTTTTAAAAAGTCCCAGGGATGGTGAGTGGAGCCATAGACATATCTTTCCAGTAACAGTGGCAGTCTTGATTTGACAATGGTTCCATAACTGAAGGGAAATAAGCATTTATTAAGCACCCGCTATGTACCAGGCACTATGCTGAGTGCTTCATAAATATCATCTCATGGTCCCTGCAACAGCTCTAGGAAGTGGTGTTACTATTATCACCCCCATTTTATAGATGAGAAGACTGAGGCAGAGAGAGGTTGAGTGATTTGCCAGGATCACCCAGTTACTAGGTGTCTGAGGCTGGATTTGAACCCCTATCTTCTTGAAGCCAGGACTAGCACTCTATCCATTGTGCCACCCAAATGAGAAAAAGAGGTGGCCTGGTGGGGCAGTATGACTCAGGGCTCATATATAGGACAGCAAGGCAGCTCATAAGGAGAGTCAACTGAGGTGTGACTGATGTTGGCCTTGCCTGTAATAGTGGGTTAGAACTCAAAGCATTCATCATTCAGGATGGTGGATCTCTAAGGTAGAAGTTCCAGGGGTGATTTTGTCACTGGTTCTTCATTAATTTGACTGTTAGGGAGATGGCTGAGAAATAATAATGATAATGATAATAGAAAGCATTTATAGGATATTTGAAGGTTTTCCAAAGTACTTTACATATTAACTCATTTGATCCTCATCACTGCTTCTATTATCCTCATTTTACAGATAAGGAAATTGAGGAAGACAGGTAAAGTGACTTACCCAGGGTCACACAGCTAGTACATGTCTGAGACTGGATTTGAATTCAGGTCTTCCCAACTCCCAAGACCTGTGCTCTATCTACCAAGCCAACTAGGTGCCCAAAGTGCAAAGGTTTGTTTTGTTTTTCTCCAATCTATTTTGTTACTCATAATTTTAATTTCCTTCCTAAATGCCTGGTGAACTTTGTTGCTGTTGCTGAGTCATTTTAGCCGTGTCCTATTCTTCATGACCCCATTTGGTTTTCTCGGCAAAGATACTGGGGAGTGGTTTTGCCATTTCTTTCTCCAGCTCATTTTACAGATGAGGAAACTGAGGCAAACAAAGTTAAGTGACTTCTTTGTGATCTTATTTGGGATTTTCTTGGCAGAGATACTGGACTGGTTTGCTGTTTCCTTCTCTAGCTCATTTTACAGATGAGGAACCTGAGGCAAACAGGGTGAACTGACCTGCCCAGGGTCACACAGCTAGTAAATGTCTGAGGCCAGATTTGAACTTAGGAAGATGAGTGTGCCTGATTCCAAGTCCAGGGCTCTGTGCACTATGGCACCATCTAGCTTCCCCCTGGTGCACTTACTGTGTATTACAGTTCTCAGTCTATCTCAAAGTCCTTCCTAGATTTAGCTGCATTACACAACGAAAGCGTGCTTACACAGGCCTGGCATGGGATTCTGCACACAGCAAGCATTTAATATCTACTGACTCATATTGAAACTTCCCCATGCCAGGAGATTTTCATCATTTGTAGCATTTGCAAGGCCATTATGGACATATTCTGGAACAAATTATCATCACACTGCTCTCTGTGTGGCACAGTAGAAAAAGCGTAGGCCTCATGGGTAGCATTAAAGAGTCTAGGATATGAATCAGGGGAGCTGGGTTCGAATCTCAGTTCTACTACTTATATGATATCAGACAAGTCACCTAAGGTCAGAGGTCCTCAGTTTACTCATTTGTAATATTCAAGGGTTGTGCTAAATAGTGCGATCTATGACCTGGTCTCTTACTGGGTAATTTTGAAGAATTCCCTTAACCAACTCTTCTCATTTACAAAATGGGACAGACCTCCACTTGCTCCAATCTTTTTAAGTCTGCTAGTCTGATCTTTTGCTTTTGAAGTGGAAATAAAATTTTCCATTCCTCCATCTCCTCATCTGTGAAATCGAAACCAAACTCTTCATGCCTCGGTCTCTTCATCCACAACACGAGGACAGCTAATCTTTCTGAAATGGTAAATGATCATCTGGGTGCATAGTCATCGACAAGGGTCCCTGATGGTAGTAATGAACAATGCAGGGCTCTGGGCAAGAAGGATAAATAACGGGCGAACCCTTATCAAACAGAAAAATGGCCTTTATCCATTTGCTTAAATAACTCGTCTTACCGACTGAGTTTAATGAAGCCATGAGGGAAATCAAATGAGTCAGGAAACACTTCGTGGATTCCAGCTCTTCAGAAAATTCCTTTCCCAACCTTCAAATGAATGGAAAGTTACCGCATCTGGTTTTGAGAAGCACCTTCACTGCTTTTAGGTCCTGGGACGTCGCTTCCCTACTGTTACTGAGTCAGCCCCGTCAGGCGTTCGTTTATTCTTCCTCAGTGGTGACGGGAGAATCTACATTATATTTCTTGGTTTCAGGTTGATTCAAGTCAACAAATATTAAACACACAGAACATGCCTCGCATGGTGGCAAAGACGAAATGGTCCCTGCCTTAAAGGAGACGTTATACTGGGTAGATACAATATACATTTGTTAAGTAAGTAAAATATAACTTCAAAAGGGAGGGCAGACCTACAACTGGGAGTGGGGAGCCAGTGTCATATGATCATAGGACTATAACTTAAGTGGACATTTCAGAGGTGGTCTCGTTCCAGCTCCTCATTTTACAAGTAGCAGCATCTCTGTACTCAGTCCCCCATGTCTTGTTGGCATTGCAGGGTGAGTGCCCAGAAGGACAGCTGCTCCTCCTTCCAGGGTTCTAGGAGTAACTCTGCGGGTTACTCTCACATGCTATATAGCTCATGGACCCCAACTGGTGGATTTTGTTTTAGTAATCAGTCACTCAATTTGCTTTTTTAGAAGAGATATTTACTCAGATGTCAAAGCAAGAACAATATTTACGATGCATTTCCCCCCAAACCTGAGGTACATTCTTTTGCAAATTCAAATTAAGGGCCATAGGTTGGCATTTCCAAATTTATGAACAGTTTGTGGGCATGGGTAGAGAAAGTGGGCATGAAATTAAGGAATAGTGGTAGCATATGCATAGGGAACACTCATGGCCAAGGCAATTCACAATATTCATTCTATTTCCAGAAAGTCTTCAGAAAGTCTACTTCAGAGTAGACAATCAGAGATGGATGAGCCACTCCCATCAGATTGTGAGCTCCTTGAGGGCAGGGACTATCTTTTGCCTTTGTATCTCTAGCACTTAGCTCCAAGTCTAGCACATAGTAGGCACTTAATAAATGCTTATTGACCCACTGCTTCTCAGCTGGACTTGTTCCTCAATGGGCACAGTCTGTTGTGGATAGGTTAATCCAGTGCTGGGATGGACTGAGTTCAGCCATTGGGCTGACTCTTCACCAGGCCTGGCTGCTGCTGGACCAGTCAGGACAGGTCCCTCAGCCACTAGGCTCTTCACAGAATATAGCATCTCCACCGGATGGGTCAACTCCCTTGGGCTCACTCTTCAACGGCCAGTTGCAGTCTGTTTCATCTTTAGTCTGACTCGGCTAGGTGTTACGGGTTTTTTGCAGCTAGAGTGTTACAGTGCTTTTTTTTTTTTTAGTAAGAGCAATGACCCTTAACCTAGGATTGGAAGAAGTCCCTTCTCTTTGATTCTCCCAGAGTCAAGGCTCTAAAGTTTATCGCTTTTAGGCAGAATGTGAGACATTGTCCTGTTTAGCAAGTCTGCCAGGTTTAGAGCATGCTCCCTCTTAGAGCCATGTGATGGCTCTACATTTACTTATAAGGATCAGCCAGTTACATTTCCCAGACTCCTCCACTCTACCCAAGCTACTGTTGACCTCTATCCTGAAACTACCTTGTGTTCATTTGTTTTACACACACACACACACACACACACACATGTTTGTATATAAGCACATGTACACGTATTATCTCCTCATTTAGAATGTAAGGTCCTTGAGGGCAAGGACTGTCTTTGTTTTTATTAATTCTATCCCCAGTGCTTAGCATATTGCCTGGTCCATGGTAGGCACGTTAATAAATGAATTTTTGGTTTGGATTAGATTGGACTTGTCTATGATTACCAACTAGCCAGGACTGGAGGCAGGTAATCACAGAATTCCAGGGTAGGAATTCACCTAGTCCAACCTATACATGAAAAACAAGTCAACTGGCCTTTGCTTGAGAACCTGGAATGCTATGGAAGCTGTTACCTCCTCAGGCTTTTTCACTGTGAGATGCCTAGGAAGCATTTCCTTATAGCAATTCTAAATTTTCTTCTTTGCAATGAATAATATTAACAGTAGACATTGACGTGGTATTTTTAGGCTTGCAAAGCACTTTACAAATGTTATCTCATTTGATCAACAACCCTGGGCGGGGGCAACCAGGTGGCCCTGTGGATAGAGTACCAGGTCTGGGGTCAAGAGTTCAAATCTGGCCTCAGACATTTCCTAGCTGTGTGACCCTGGCAAGTCACTTTACCTTGATTGCCTCAAAAACCAACCAAACAAAAATAACCCTGAGAGGTAGGTGCTTTTCTTGTCCCCATTTGTACCAATGAAGAAACCCAGAGGTTAAGTGACTTGCCTAGGGTCATACAGGTAGTGTCTGTGGCAGGATTTGTACTACTTAGGTTGCTCCTAGTTCTGCTTTGTGGGGCCAGGAAGAGATGAGGGGATCCCCATTCAGCAAAGGGCTTGCCTAGCCCCTACCTCTCTGGAGCTGAAGCCCCTGTCTCCTCTCATGGCCATCTGACTGTGACTTTGAAGCTGACTTCAAGCTGCAGGGTCAGAGGTGTGTTTCTCCCCACCTCTGACTTTCCCCCTGGGGTTTCTTGCCAGGGTAGACTAAGCCACCTCTCCTCGGGTTTTATAAGCTGATGGAGCAGGCTTGTCAAATACTCTTTTATGGGAGAAGAAACAGGAAGATGGTTTGTTTTGCAGACAGCAGGGTTATGGGGCAATTACATTTTTATAGAGCTGTTGTCGGACAAATCGCGGGCCTGCATCTTACCTTTGATGCTCTCGGGCAGACGGCCCAATAAAGATCAGAACAAGAGGAGGTGAAAGGGGTCAGGGATAGAGCTGCCCCTTGGGGCCTGGCTTCTGCCTGGTGGCCCAGAAACCAGATGCCCCACCCCACCAGACTCCCATTCTGGAAATGTCCTCTGATGGTCACTGTGTGCACCCGTGGGCTGCTTTCAAGTTGTCAATCAATGACCCCATTCATGCACCTTTCTCAGCTCCTTTTTCTGTTGACCCCTTTGTGGCCACCATTATACATACATAGCCATGGGAAGGCAGTAGGAAGAAAGATAGCCTGCACATAGTAGGTGATTGCATCTTGAACTGAATTAAAGTGCATCAAAAGGGTGCTTATCTCTATGCCCATTCTAGTTGGACGCCTTTCCTGGTTGCAACAACTGCTAATAGCTCCTTCCTCAAATCACGTTATATTTATTTTGTGATCACATAGACTTGGATTCTTCCTCCAGAGATGCAGATCACAACCATGGGTATCCTGGACCTGGTTCATACTGGCTCTTAAATTATCAGGGTGAGCATTTATGTCTTAGAAACTGGCAAACAGTAGAAACCAGGTCTTGATTTAGTATTCTGTTGATTGTCTAAACTAAAGAAAGTGATGTAGAAAATGCCAATAAAGCATATTAAACTTCAAAGTGTGCCTTGTAGTATATTTTTCTTTGGTGAGCTGGTTGTTAAACATTTACCAGCACCTCCCTGACTTACAAGCTATCCATGCCTGCCCATCCTATGTTACCCTTGTCCATGCCCTCCTGTAAACTTGACTCAGGGGTCTATCTAGTATGCTGAGGACTATTCTTGATTTTTCTCATTTATTTTGTATATACCTATGTATGGTACTTCCCCTTCCATATGTGAAAGGTTTGGTTGTGGAAAGGAATAGAAAAGGAATATTTTCATAAGGAAAATTGATAAAAATCAACTTGAAAAGAAAAAAAACCAGCCTCTCAGATAAAATGTTGAGGAGAGAAGTAAACTGTTGTTAGGACCAGGTAGACAACTGTCTTCAGATGAATGTGCTGAGAAGTCTTGTTAGAAGGCAGGGTGATGTCAGATGGAACAAGAGCTGCAGGGCATTGTGGGCCATCACCTCATTTGCATTTGGCTGGTTTTAAGAATTTGAAATGTTTGATACATTGAAAAGCAAATAACTACTTGTAGGCTATAGGGAGATGATATAAGAACCATTGTGTTCATACCTGATACAAAGGTGGATTTCTTGAATTTTATGTCATAAAGGAAAGATGAGTCACTGACTAACAGGAGGCTCTGACTTGAGGCATTAGGAAATCTAGAAATTAGGAAAGAAAATGAAGAAGCCAGAGAAGAGGCTTTGAGAGGAAGCTATAAGAAACAGACAGAGGAAGATGGACATTAAACAGTGCAGGAGAAGTCATGAGAAACCATGGCCAGAAGACAGAGAACACAGTCAGCTGTGACATTTGACTCTTTAGCTGCTTTACTGGGAGCTTGCTGATTGGAAGAGAGATATTGTTTTGCTGATTGGATGAATTAAGGCTGAATCAAATACCGGAAGTTCATTGGAAGTCAACTAAATCCTGCTGCTTTGTGAAGAGCTCTGAGTATATTACACCCTAATACTATCTACAGCCTGGGAGAAGGGAATCCTTTTGGGAATGCCTCTCAGTTGCCCTCCATTCTTTTCTTCTCTTCTCCCTGGTTTATGGGAGAAAGTTGGAAAAAGACAGACTTGTCATCTGGGTTTTTCTTTTTTTTTTTATAAGCTATGCTATGCTTGCTGTGAGAAGAGGCTTGGAGCTGACTGGACTAAACAGAATTTCCTATTATTTGCAGATCTGAGGAACTCCTCAGATCTCTAGCTTAGGAGAACTGCTTTTCAATGAAAGAGTTTAATGCCTTTTTTCTCAGTGCCCTGTTAAGGGTGGCTGTGAATGAAAAGAGTTTGTCACTGCTTCATTGGCTTAAAAGGAGAAGAAGATTGTCTTTACCTAGCAAGAGAGTGGTAAAGACCAGAAAGGGAGCAATAAGAGAGGCAGCTTTATGTGTTGCAGATTGTTCCTTAAGGAATAGAGGAAAAGGGGAAGAGATAAGTGAGGAAATCCCAGGCAAGCAAGAGATAGCTTCCCAAGCACCTTATGTTGTCTCATTGGAGCCTTCCAACAACCCTGTGAGGGAAAGTCTATTATTATTATAGCATCCTTACATGTATGGAAACTGAGGCTCAAAGAGAAATGCGAGCTATTAATATACATTGAAAATCTATAGATACAGAATATATCTATGTTCTTTCTCCTCTTCTTCATAGTCTTCAGTCCACTGAATTGTCCCTATTACACACTTTTGCAATTCCCAGGATTTCCTCGTGTAATGGAGAACTGGCCCTCTCTCACCTTGAGCCAGGATGAAGCTGAGCATGCATGGCCATTGTAAAGGGTACTGGTCAACGAGCCCAGTCCTTGCAAGCATGTGCAGAATGGTTGGCTCATTCCAGTCCTAGGTAGACTTTAGAAAATGTGTAGATATTCTAGTAACTGGTTCTGGTTTGCTCACTGTGTGGCAAGGAGGAGCCTCTTTGACTGGCATATAACCAGAACTTGATTCTTGGGCCATTCGAAAGGGATTAGTTCTCCTGAACCTGCCTCTCCTCTTGGTTTGTCCTCTTTTTTCTGGTGGCATTGCAGAGACAGAAAAGACATTGCTGGAAGGGAGAAGGCTTAGGCCCTCCCCATCTGAGCTGAAATTGGCCTGTGAATATTGACCTCAGCTCTTTATCTCTTCATCTGTTCTTTTACTTTTGGTGAAGGATGTTAAAAGTAGTAATTGCATGAATTTTGAAAGGTCAGGAGAGTGATCCACCAGGCAGTCTAGGACCAGAGTGTACACTGGGGTTTGTAACTGTGCAAGCCGGCTTTGAGGTCCTAAGGCGTGACCTTCAGGATCCAGCCCAGCACCCAGTGGATGAGACAAGGGGTCAGTCAGCAGTGATTTGAATGTAAACTTAGCGGGACCAATGCTATGCAGAAACGGTGCTATGTTTAACTCCATTCTCCCCACAGATGGAGGTGGTAGAGGGGACAATGTGCCTCTCAAAGGGTTGGGACAAATTTCGCGTCATTCTTCTTGTTATATATTCAAATTAAAAATCCCTTTGTAGTTAACAGTGGGGAAACATAACAGAAAGGCCCCATGCCAATAGAGACAGAAAAAGATGCCCACAACATCTCAGTGGTACCTCTGAGAACTCTGGGGAGGAGGTGTTGCACTCCTACCACTGGGAGGGTGAGCCAAATACTCCCTACATTGGCTAAGAATTCCTTTCCTAGAATCCTGGCCCCGGCCCTCCCGCGTTCACTTGGACCCTCTCCAGGAGATTCTCCACGCTCCAGTGTTGTTTTCTGCTCTTGATGGAGGAAATGTTACTTTGATCTTTCCTCAGAGCTTACTGGGAATAGTCTATGTGGCCCCCAAATGATCCTCTATGCGTTTGTGGGATTTGGGGGGCAGGTATCAAATAAGATGTATTCCCAAAGACTAAAGGTGGAATTTTTAAATGGCTGGAGGGAGTGGCTTTTGGTGGCCCGAATAGTCTGTTCAGATCTGAAAGGGACCTTAGGGGCCATCTTGTTCCTTTTACAGAAGAAGAAACCAAGGGGCAGGGAATGAGGGACCTGTCCAAGGTCACCCAGGCAGTAAAGTTGAGGAGCTGGGATTCAAAAGCAGGTCCTCTGACTCCAATATCTAGGCTCTCTCCACAGGCTGTTTCCCTTCTTGGGGAATAAAAGTGGAAAACACAAAGTATAGAGTCACCTTTGCCCCTTTGTGGGAGTCACCTTGGGGAAAACTTGCTGGAAGTTACACTCATCTCCCTTGCAGGAAACCAGACACTCCAAAGGGGCAGCTTGGCCAAATAAATAACAGTTTATTAAAGGCACTTGTCTCCACAGCAGGAAGAACATTGGGGTTGAGGAGGGGAGAGGGGAAGGAGGAGAGAGGAGGGCCTCCTTTGAAAAGGGTAAGAATCTTTTAAGAGATCCTTGATTTGAAACATTCGTCTGCAGATGGGAAACAGTAAGTGAGACAGTCTCTTTCCAAACTTACCAGCAAAAAGAAGAGAAATAAGCAGCCAATCATGAAGAAGGAAAAAGGAAAGAGGAGGTGATATGGTAGTAGAAACTAGCTACAGATACAGAATGAAAAGGAGACAGAAAAACCTAAAATAACAGTATCTCACATTTACATCTAGTTTTATGTTTTATAAGCACTCTGCATTGTGGTTTCAGTCATTTTTCAGTCATGTCTGACTCTCCGTGACCCCATTTGGGGTTTTCTAAGCAAAGATCCTGGAATAGTTTGCCATTTCCTTCTCCAGCTCATTTTACAGATGAGGAAACATATAGTGATTTGCCCTTACAGGTAGTAAGTGTCTGAGACTGGAATTGAACTCATTAAGATGAATCTTCTTGATTTCAAGCCTAGTGTTTGATCTACTGCAGCACCACCTAGCTGCCCCCAAGTACTTTACGTATTTCATCTAATTTGCTCCTCGGAACAACTCGGTGAGGTGGGTATTATAATTACCTTGCCCCTTAGTGGTGCAGTGGAAAAATCACTGGGCTTGCATTTAGGAAGACCAGAGTTCAGATCCAGCCATGGATACTTTCCAGCTGTGTGACCCTGAGCAAACCACCTAATCTCTGCCAGTTGCACTTTCCTCATCTGTCAAATGGGATAATATGAACATCTATTTCCCAGAGTTGTCATGAAAATCAAATGAGATAATTGTAAAGTGCTTTAAAACTCTTAAAATGCTCTATCAATGCTAGTTGCTATTATTTACAAGGCACTAGCCTTTAGAGATAGAGCATCTGTATTAAAATTCCAGCTCTGATACTTTTTACTTGTGTGACGTTCAGCAAGCCCTACCACCTCTGATGTACCTCAGTTTCCTCAGCTGTAATATGAAGGGGCTCAGTCTCTGAGGTCTCTTCCAGCTTTAAATATGATCCTAGAAACCACCTAATCTCTCTACACCTCAGTTTTTTCCTTCGAAAAATAGTGAGTGGTAGAGATTGGACAAGCTGACCGGTAAGGTCCCTACCAGTTCTAAACCTGGGTTCAGATTCCAGATTCACCACTTACTAGGTGACTGACTTTGTTGTTCAGTTGTTTTCAGTTGTGTCAGACTCTTTGTGACCCCATTTGGTGTTTTCTTGGCAGAGATATTGGAGTCTTTTCTTTCTCCAGCTTATTTTACAGATGAGGAAACTGAAGCAAACAGGGTTAAGTGACTTGCCCATGGTCATGCCGCTAGTAAGAGTCTGAGGCCAGATTTGAAATCAGGAAAATGAGTGTTCCTGACTCCAGGCCCAGCACTTTATCCGCTGTGTCATGTAGCTACCCCAGCTGACCTTGAGAAAGTTATTTTCCATATATGAGTCCTAACTTCCTTCTCTATAAAATGACAGGGTTTGAATAGATGATTTCCAAAGTAGCTTTCATTCTATCTAAATCCTACGATTTCCCCCTTGCAGGGAATGAATGAGGACTGAGTATCAGTGGCCAGTCATAGGATATATGGCACGTTTATTCAGGCATTGCTTGCTCACATGGCTTTATTCTCTAGATTTCCTAGACAAAAAAAGCATTCATTCAGAGATAGAAGAGTGATGGGTAGAGGCAAAGCTCAAATGCCATGGCAGCCTCTAGCTATGAATTTTCATTACCTGCAGGAAGACATATTTGTAATCTCCCACATTTCTAGAATGTTTTGAAGTTTGCAAAATGCTTCCCCAAACCATGCCCCTCTTCAATGCAGTCCTTCCTTGTAGCAAAGAAATACAGTTACATAGAAGAAATAGATGGTCAAAAAAATTGACCATATATGACAATCTTGTTCTGAACTGGTAGTCCACCACATCTACTAAGAGGAGGAAGGGATGTTTCATTATCTAGAGCTAATTAGCCAAATTCAGGTCTTTTTAACTCCAATCCAGGACACCAAGACATATGTAGAACACAGCCAGGACAAGGTCCTCTAGGTGACTTGGCTTTAAGGGAGTGACTATGAGTAGGGCACAACATTGATGGAAGGAGTGTCCATGCCAGGAATTCCCTGATGAATCACAGATCTGTACAAAACAGAGATAGCCCCATACCTAACACCATCATAAATTTGTGTAGATGGGCTTTTGCTTTCACAAATCACTTTTCTTTCTACTATCTCCTTTCTATCTACTATCTCCAAAAGTGAATGTGCGACCATATTCTAAAGATTATACAGAATTTCCCCCCACAATTTCTGAAATTTGAACTGGAGCCAGGTTACTATAGTTGATAGAGCAGGAATACCTGGTTCTGAATCCAGCTCTGACACTGACTAAGCCTCAGTTTCCTCATTTGGAAAGTGAGGGTAGCAATAGCTCTAGTGCCTACTCCATGGGGTTTTCTTGGTCTCAAAAGACATAATGGAGGTAAAGTACTTTGTAAGCCTGAAAAAGTACTGTATAACCTTAGGAAGACTCTCATCCTACCCCACCACATGGGCAACCCCCTTGTGTGATAAACATGGGAAGAAATGGACAAGAGCTCCATCGGATGGATTGTCATGGATGGGGTAAACCAGTCAATCAGCATTTGGGTGCCTACCGTGTGCCATCACTCTAGGTGCTGGGGATATAAAGTAAAAAATGAGGCAATCTGACATTCATTATGGGAAATGCCTACATGGTTGGCACCACAGATCTCTTGGCATATTTGTGTATAGAAATGTCTACCGTTGCTGTGGCTGCATTGTTGTCATCATTCTCATCTTAATATTTTATTTAGTTCAGTTAGAAATGGTCCCAGGACGGGGCACTGTCTCGCTGTTATTATTTTGTGTTAAAATCTTGCAGACTAATGCAAAGGGATGAAAGAACCGGTTTTTGTGGGTAAAGTTCTGCAATATATGGAAGCGTGGTGGTGACCTGAGTTCAAACCTGGCCTCAGACACTTACTGCCTATATGACCCTGGGCAAGTCACTTAATCCTATTTGACTCTACTTCCTCACCTGTAAAATGAGCTGAAAGAGGAAACCGCTCCAATATCTTTCTCAAGAAAACCCCAAATGGGGTCACAAAGAATCAGACACAGCTGGAAATGACTGAACAACAACAACAAAGGATATAGGCTATCATCTGTAGGTTGAGAGAAGAAAAATTCTTTGGTACTAGTCCACTAGCAAGTAGAAAGGTTGATGGAGGTGGTTGGCATTTCATCCTGTTCTTCCATGGTTTTGAGAGATCCCAGTCAACAAGAACTTAAGCATATGTCAGACACTGTGCTAGGCACTGGGAATGTGAATATGAAGGGGGAAGTAATCCTTGCTCTCCAGAAGCTTCTATCTAATGGTTCCCTAGGTATAACTTAGCAAACTCTTCTTTCAGATATTTATTATATTGGAATAAGACTTGATTTTTTTTGATGGGGGGAGGTACCTTATGGTAGCTTGAATAATGAGATAAAACTGTGTTCAACTCAATTACTGAGAGCACCCTGGAGCTTCTTCCCTACTGTTCTACTTCCCTGCTCATCTCAATGTAGTTTTCGGTGTTCAGAACAACTAGGCACCTAATAGCAACTCCCAGGAGGAGTTTGGTAGGCATGGCAGATAAAGATCCTAGTGCCTAATTCTTATCTGGAAACTGGAGCCGTAACTAGGAAGGAGTGAACAGGGCTTTGGTCCAGGGTGTCAACATCCAGTGGAGGTATGTTTTATTCCTATGGTGAACATTGTCTTTTCTCTTACCTTAAGCTCTTGTATCTGTCCAAAACACTAAGGACAGCTGCTACCCCCATTTCCCTTGTTGTAACACTCCTCTCCTGGGGCCCATCTTTCTCCTCTATTCCCATAATGGGGAGGACAGGACAGACTCCTCTTCCACTTACACCTTCATTAACACATTCTTCCATACTGCTAGAACTGATTAATCCTACCTGTTTTTCCTCAGGTGAAAAGAAAAACTACTAATTGGTTCTGATGATGTCAAAGTTGATGGTTTAGAGCCATGGATGAAACCCACTTTAAAGATCCTGTCCAAATCCACCATCACTTCCATTTTCTTGCCATTTTTAATGAAGGATGAGGGAGGCATCCCCATTTTCCCAGATGATAGGATTTCTAAGGGGCAGCTAGGTGGCATAGTGGATGAGAGCCATGTCAGGAGTCAGGAAACCTTGACGCTTACTAGCTGTGTGGCCTTGGGTAAGTCACTTCACTGGGTTTGTCTCAGTTTCCTCATCTGTCAAATGAGTTGGAGAAGGAAATGACAAACCACTTGCCAAGAAAACCTGAAATGGGGACATGAAGAGTCAGATGTGATTGAAAATGACTGAATGATAACAAATATTTCTAAAACCACTTACCTTTTATGTAATTTCTGAGCAGCATAAATAGAATGGGCTTTTTCTTCTTCATAGCAGCAACATCTTTACTACAGACTCCTGGGAGGCAAACATTATGACTCATATCTCTGAGAAATAATGATTTACAGGACAGACTACTGAACTTGGGGGTCAAGAAACCCTGGACTTACATCCTGCCTCAGGCATTTCCTAGCTCTATGACTATAGACCTCTCTGGGTCTCAGTTTCCTCATCTGTGAAATAGGGATAACAATGGCTATGGTACCAATGTCACAGGTTTGTCATGAGGTACAAATGAGATAATGTATGAGAAATGCCATATAAATGTTGTTTATTGGGGTTTTATTTCCATCAGTAGAGATAGGGTAGTCTTATACATAGCCTAGGAAATAGCTGGGAATGAATTTCTGTGGCTTTCTGAGTGTGATATCTTTGCTGGAGGCATGTGAGGGGGAAAGGGGGGTCAACTCTCCTACTCAATCCAATTTCTCAATTTAATTTTTGGATTCTTCTAAGTTATATAAACGCACTTAACCATTATGCCCTTAGGCAGCTCCCTAGGGAGGAAGAGTGTTTAAAACAGAAAAAAAAAAAACCATGAGTCTAGAGACAGAGCACTGGATTCAGATCCTGCCTGAGCTTATCTTAGTGACTTTGGGCAAACCAATCCCCCTTTCTAGGGTGTAGTAAAGTAAGGGAGTTCAAAGAGAAGACTTCAGCTCTCTCTCAGTTCTGACATTGCCTCTTCTAAGATCTCCCCCAGCTTTGACGTTTTCTATTCTGAGGTCCCTCTTGCCTCTGCCATTCTATGTTCTAAGGTCTCCTTTTTTTGTTTCCATTTTTTGCCATCATCTTTTAGTATTGTACAAATCACTTCAGATTCGTTATCCCAGGGTATTTTCATTTTCTTCCTCTGCCAACAGGAGTATGTTGGAATGGGATCATATTGGCTGAGGAGAGAGCCAATTGTTAAATTTCTAGTGTGAGAATTTACACCTGTGAAGTTGGCAAACACCACAAGTCAGGGCTTGAGTTATTGTTTTGTTGATTTCTAGACTTAAGAAAGTAATGGGAAAATGTTAATAATTCAGGTTAAATTGAAATGTGTGTCATGCCTGCCTCTTTGTCTCTTTGATTCCCCGGAGAGCTAATTGTTAACCATTTACCAGAACATTTACCTGCCTGGGAATCTGCAGAAAGTTATTCAAAAAGCTCCCATTCCCCAGGAGCTCAGCAGCAATCTTCATTAGGCACACATCGTCTACATAAGAACCTACGTGAAGAAAGGTCCTTCCTAAGAAGATTTTAGTAGAATGTGCAGTCATTGGCCTGATGAATTGTAATTGACCTGAGGATGTGATTAATTTCCCCCTTAACCAATATGAGAATGACTTAATACCTAAAGGAGTCGGTTTCCGGATTAACAAATTGTTTATTTCCCTTCTTACCTTTCAGCCAGCATATTGTCAGTCTACAGATATGGATTATCTTTGGAGGAAGAAGCTCAGATGGGACTTGATCCCTAATGAGATATCGTCTGCTCTGGTCTTTGTGCGATGGGCAGAGGGAAGAGGGAGACAGAGATAGAGAGACATGGATAGAGACAGAGAGAGACAGGCATATACGGATAAAGAGACAGTCATGGAAAAACACAGAGAGAGATGGAAAACAGAAGACATATAAAGAGAGAGATAGAGACAGAGAAATAGAGACACAGAAACAGAGAGAGAAAGAGAAGGGAGGGAAGAAAGAAGATATAGACCATCTAAAACCTTCTACCCCAAAGTTCAATCTCCTTGAATTCCAAGAATTCAAAACTCCAAATGTTCTTTTTTTTAAAGCCCAAACTGCTTCTGAGAGAGCCAAATTATCTGCCTTGAATCTTCCCTTCTGCTCTCTTATTTGCTTTCTGGAGGAAGAGTTGGTGAAGAGTGAAGAGGTCAGTAAGAGGGACTGTACGGAGTTGGGTCTGCTGAAGCACCAAGGCACCTTGGGGGAGAAACAGTGGCAAGATATGGTGGGCAGTTCAGGCCATCCACCACTGCCTTGACCTCCGTTTCCCCTCAGACCCTGAGGGAGACAGCTTGGGACCTGGAACCCAAAATCCATGGGAGGAGCAATGCTTCCGGCCCAGTGCACACAGCTTGATCATGCTGGGAAGCCACCCCTGGGGAGGTTGCATCCTGGCATCTGCTCCTGCTGGTATTGCTGTCACAGAGACTAAAGACTTAGAAAGGATAGTTCTTGTTACCAAAGTCTTTGACGCTGTCAAATGGTTCAAAATCAGAAACGGATACAATTTTATCAGTGGAAATGACATTAATGAAGAAGTATTCCATTTGCTTTGCCATTGTACTCTAAGGACCTTTCCATCTGACTTACAGATAACATCTTTCCTAAGTGTTGTCTCCCACGTTAGAATGTGATGTGAGCCTCTCGAGAGCAGGGATTGTCTGGCTTTTCTCTTTCCTTCCTTCCTTCCTTCCTTGCTTCCTTCCTTCCTTCCTTCCTTCCTTCCTTCCTTCCTTCCTTCCTTCCTTTCTTTCAGCAATCGATGTTAAGTGACTTGCCCAGTGTCACACAGCCAGTAAATGTCAAGTGTCTGAAGCTGGATTTGAACTCAGGTCCTCTTGACTCCAGGGGCCTGTGCTGTATACACTGCACCACCTAGCTGCCCCTATGTCTGTCTTTTCTATTTGCATCCTCAGCCCTTCACGTGGTGCTCTGCACATAGGAAGTGTTTAATAAATGTTTATTCATTCATTCCTTCATATTTTTTCCCCATGCAGTATGAGTGTATACCACTGAGAGGCAATGAAGCTTAGTGGATAGATTGCTGTACCCATAATCAGGAAGATCTGGATAGATCACTGGGCTTGGTGTCAGGAAGACCTGAATTAAAATCCTGCCTAAAACACTATATGACTCAGCAAATCAATAAAGCTCCCTCAGCCTCAACTTCCTCACCTGTAAAACGGAATTAATAATAGTACTTCGCAGGCTTGTTGTGGAAATCAAATGAGATGTAAAGCAAGTTGCAACCCTTAAAATGCTGTCTAAAAGCTGCTATTACTATGATTGTTGCTGTTATTATAGCTCATCTCTGTCACTTATTAGCCGTGTGACTGTAGGCAAATCACCGAACCCCTCTGAGCCGGAGGCAACTCTCCAAGATACCTTCTACTCCTCAACCTACATGTTTTATTTTTGTTATACTATATTATATACTATATGTGTAGATATGGTATATTGTTGTTATACCAATTTATTGTTGTTGTTTATCCTTCTGTCTCGAAGAGGACCAATGGCAACCTGAGGGTGATCGATGTTACATTCCCCAATGGCAGGAACAATGCCTTTTTTTCTTTGGAATTTTCTCCAGCGCTCTGAACAAGAGAAGATCTCTGCAAACGCCTATAAATCGACCATCTCTGTAGACATTACAAGGAGGACAAGGCATCATGGGTGATCCATGACTAACCAGCTCCATTATGTCTATCTGTATCCCAGGATCCCAGAAGCTAAGCTGGGAGGGAGTTCAGAGGACATCTCCTATGACCTGTACCTAAACAGGAGACCCCTCTGAAACATTTATAATTACTGTCGAATTTAATCTAAAGTGCACATTATGTGCAGGGTACTGTGCTAAGTAGAGAAGGCATGTGGGTGTAATGGATAGTGTTGAAAGGGGGATTCAGGAAAACCTGAGTTTAAAGCCCCCCCTCCCACCCGGGTACTCTTCTTTGAAGCCTCAGTTTCTTAGTCTGTAAAATGGAGCTGATATTTCCTTCTATATCTGTCTCTCAGAGTTATCCCGAGATTCAAAGGAGATAATGTGTGTAAATTAAGGTACAAATATGAGCAAGGATTATTGGACCTCTGGGGATATAGAAATGAAAACAGAAAACAGTTTCTATCCTCATGGAACTTAGTATGGAGTGCTTAATAAAAGAATGACCTAATTCTTACTGAACATTAACCTAGGATGAGCCTATCTCAGAAAAGACGCATTCTCAGCCTCCTGTGAGCACTCAAGAATTGCGATAACCGAGGGCCACTGGGGACTTTCTGTCATCTCTTTTAGAGAAATGTCTTATACTGCTTCTTGTCTAATATGAGACTAATGAAGGGGCAGTTAGGTGGTACAGTGGATAGAGCACCAGCCCTGGAGTCAGGAGGATCTGAGTTCAAATCTGGCCTCAGACACTTACTAGCTGTGTGATCCTGGGCAAGTCACTTCACCCCCATTGCCTCTGAATGGATGAATGAAGAAAATGAGATGTGTTCAAAGACAAGGGGTAGGAGTGGGGTGCTGGGTACTCGGTACCTAATGGACCCCATGGGAGGCAGTTTCAGAAGTCAGTTCCTTTTTCCAAGTGAGGCTATACCCAGACACTTCCCAACTGCCGGATAACTGGCCTGTCCTTAAACTTCTTCAGTGCAATGGAATTTCTTATCTTTTCTCTGTGGCTCCATGTTCTGAGGATGCTTCCTGCCTGGCTCACAATAAGTGCTTAATAAACGCCTTTTCCCTTTCCTCCCTCTACTACTTACATGACACTGGTCGAGTCACTTAACCTCTATTTGTCTCAGTTTCCCATCTGTAAAACGAGGAGATTGAATTAGATGGCCTCTCGAATCTTGTTTAACTCTATATGAACACTTATGTGTCACAGTGGAGTCAGGAAGAGCAAATGAAAATCCACCCTCAGACAATTGCTAGATATGTGACCTTGGGCAAGTCACTTCACCTTTGTCATCCTCACTATCCTCATCTGCAAAATGGGGGCAATAATATCACCTGCCTCTGGGGGCTATTGTGAGGATAAAATGAGATAATATTTGTTAAGGTTTTTTTTTGGCAAATCTTCAAGCGCCGGCTACCATTGTCATTATTATTAGACACTAGGATTCTATGAGATCTAGAGATTCAGTATGGAAAGGGTGCTGGTGTTTTTCTGAGTTCAAATTGTATAGTAGTGTGACCCTGAGCAAGTCACAATCTCACAACCACAGTTTCCTCTTCTGTAAAATGAGTATAATGATATTTTTCTCACAAGGTTGCTGCTGTGAGGAAAGGACTTTGCTATCAAGAGATCTAGAAATAATTTAAAAAAATAGATATAAAAATCTGACTTTCTTGTATTACTGGAGCTGGAAGGGGCCTTAGACGTCATAAGGCTCAGAGGGGACAAGGTCAAGTAGCTATAAATAGCTAGCCTTTATATAGTGCTTTAAGGCTTGCAAAGCCTTTGAAAAATATCTCATTTGATCTTCACAACAACCCTGGAAAGTAGGTGCTATCAGGACCCTCAGTTTTACAGATGAGGAAACTGAGGCAGAAAGAAATTAAGTGACTTGCTCAGGTTCACACACTTAGAAAATATCTAAAGTCAGATTTGAACTCATCTTCCCAACTCCAGGTCCTGTGATCTATTCTCTGCACCACCCAGCTGCCTGCAGCTATTCTATTAAGAACCAGAGTCAGGATTTGACTTTTGAGGCAGTGTGTTACGATGATTTCAGAGTCAGAAGATCATTGCGTCAGTTCTGGCTCTGCCACTTAATCTACATATGGCAGGACCAGAAAAATGGAATGTAATCTCCATGAGGGCAGGGACAGTTTCAATTTCGTCTTTTATTCTATCTTTAATGTCTAGTCCTAGGTGGCCTGGTGGATAGAGTGCTGGAGCAGGATTTAGGAAGACCTGTGTTCAAGTTTGACCTCAGACACTTACTAGCTGTGTGACCCTGGGCAGGTCACTTACACCTATTTGCCTCAGTTTCCTCATCTGTAAAATGAATCGGAGAAGGAAATGGCAAACCACTCCAGAATCTTTGCCAAGAAAGCCCCAAATAGCATCACAAAGAATTGGACACAACTGAAACAAACGAACAATGACAGATGCTTATTGAATTGACACGGTCCACTTTGCATGGGTTGAGCTCTGTGTTGTCTCCCCTCTTAGAATCAGAGCTCTTTAAAGGCAGAGATCACTTTGCCTTAGCACTGTCTTGGCTTGCTTGTTGACTGATTGACTGATGTTATGAGGTATCCAAGCAACAAGAGGAAAGAGGCCAGGATTTGGAATCATAGAACAATAGATGGAGAACTGAAAAGATCCTCAGCCCATCCAACCCAGGCCCTTGATTTTACAGATGAGGAAACAGGCCAGAAGAGTTCTGTGATTTGCCCAATTTGAAATGATATGGTTGGAATTGAAACCCAGGTTCTATGAATCTCTATGTCTCCCCATTGTTTTCTATGCTCCCCTGCACAGACTCTCTCAGGCTCTATCTCTTTCTTTTTCTTTAGATTTCTCTATTTCTCTCTGTGTTCTCTTTCTCTGTCTCTCTCATTCCCTTCCTTTCTCTTTCTGTTTTAGAAACTTTACTTCTAAGACAAAACAAATTTCCCTCTTGGCCTTTCTGATACTTAGAGTTAGAGAGGGAGGGGAAAGGAGTGGCAGTCCAGATAGAGAGGGAGGGAGCAGAGAGGAAGGCAGGGAAGGAAGGAAGTTGGCAAGCAGGGAGGGAGGGAGGAAGGCAAGGAGGCAGGAAAGGATGGAGGCAGAGAAGGAGGCAGGGAGGGAAGAAGCAGAGAAGGAGGCAGAGAAGAAGGGAGGGAGGGATGAAGGCAGGGAAGGGAGGGAGGGATGGAGGCAGGGAAGGAAGGTAGGAAGGAAGGAGGCAGAGAAGGAGAGAAGAAGGCAAGCAGGAAGGGAGGGAAGAAGACAAGGAGGGTGGGAGGGATGGAGGCAGAGAAGGAGTCAGGGAAGGAGGCAAACAGGGAGGGAGGGAGGGATGGAGGTAAAGAAGGAGGCATGGAAGGAGGAAGGGAGGCAAGCCGAGAAGGAGGCAGGCAGGGAGCCAGGGGGAGAGAGAAAAGCAAATAGCCCCTCAAGAATCCACCACATGCAGGAGACAGAAGAGACGCTAAAAAGGTGGGGAGGGGAGATTACTTAATAGGCTCACCTTTGACTTTGGGAGCAGGGGATTCTTTTGATAATGTTTCTGGTCTGGCTTGGGGCAGGTCTTCCTCCCGCTCCCCCCATAACCCTTCTTCTTCCCCTTCCTATGCCTCCCAGCCCCCATGTCCTGAGGCAGCGCTGTGGTGGGGCAAGTCCTATTTTATTGGTGGTGATATACTGTGGCTAATTCCCTTAATCTGGACCTTGCTGCTGGCCCATAAAAGCCAGACCTACCTCAGGTATTGCCTTTCCTGGATCAAAGTGGACAGTGGGTGGTGGGCGGTGGGCGGTGTGTGTGTGTGTAGCACTGGGGAGCAGAGGCCAGCTTGTGAAGGTAACCAAAGAAACACATGTGCTCACTGCCTATCTAGGAACCCTTTATTGGTCATGTGAGTGCCACTCTGAGGGTGATGATGAAGGTAGAGAACAACTCAGGTGAAACCTTTCTGCCTCCCCCTCCAAGCTGGAGCTGGGATTTACTGTGAGGTGTTTCTCTGAGAGCCAAAGAATACCTTCTCCTATCCACCCTCCACCCTCCACCCCATCCATTGAGTTTGTGCTTGGGGCTTGAAAGGAGGTAATGCCACAGATAAAAAACTCTTTAACCCGAGGGCCCTGGGAGGTCTGCCTGCACAGGGGGAAAGCTGGGATGGGCCTTAGAACAGGGAATGTCAGAGATGGGAGGGGCCTTAGAACAGAGAATGTCAGAGATGGGAGGGGCCTTAGAACAGGGAATGTCAGCGCTGGTAGAGGTCTGAGAACTGGAAAAGGTCAGAGCTGGTCTTAGAACTTAGACTGCTCAGACGTCTAGGCAAAGTCACCCTAAGTGGTTCAATGCCACCTTTTGGTATCATACACTTTCAGCAGTTATTCAGTCGGTGTCAGGGGGCCAAGACCCCATCAACCCCTTTTCTCAAAAAGTTTAAAAGCACATAGGAGGAAGAAGGAAAGGCTAAGTGGTGGTCAGTGGCCACAGGCCTATGGGCATTCCAAGTCCATCCTTCTAGACCACAACCATCCAAGCCGTGGAGGATGGCCAGAGGCTCAAGGACATTTGCCTGACTTTCCCGGGCTGACGCAGCGACCCTAATGCATCCTTGGCTGAGGCATATAACTCCCCTGGGCCTCAGTTTCCTCTTCTGTAAAAGGAGAGTGTTGAATTAGCTGACCTCTAAGGTCCCTTCCATCTCTAAATCTAACGGTCCAAGACAAAATGGCTCTTTAAGTCTTACCAAGCCCTTTGCCCTCCCCGTCTTACATAATTCTCACTTTGTGAAGTAGATTCTGTTAATACTCTGGCTTTGACAGATGCTCATTCACTTTCTCTGGCTGAGCATGTCCACGGTGGAACTCAAAGGCTGGTCTTCTCAATTTTTCAATTCCCAATCTCGCCAGCGCAGTAGGTGTCAAATGCAGCATTTGAACACAGGTCTTCCTAATTCCAAATCAAGCGTTCTCTCCCTGACTGTCCCATGATAACGGTAAGAATCGCCGGCTCTGTGGTCACAGAACTTGGGGCGGAACCTCAGTTTTGCTACTTAATAATGGGTGACTTTGGGCAGGTGGTTTCCCCTGTCTTGACTACGGTTTCTTCATCTGGAAAAGAAGGGAGGTAGGATTGGATGAACTCGCTTCCTTCTCAGCCCTACATACTATGAATTAAATACAAAACCAAGTAATGATAATAACAGCTAACGTTTAAATAGTATTTAAAGTTTTATCAAGGGCTTCTTATGTAGTATCTCATTGGA
This sequence comes from Phalanger gymnotis, assembly GCA_028646595.1. NCBI lineage: Eukaryota > Metazoa > Chordata > Mammalia > Diprotodontia > Phalangeridae > Phalanger > Phalanger gymnotis. The sequence goes on from CM053622.1 coordinate 21,587,894, forward strand.
CCCTTCTCACAAGCTTGGGAGATCCGTGTTATTATTGTCCCCGTTTTACTGATGAATAAATTAGAGGCTGGGCTCCTAGGTGGCACAGTGGTTAGAGCATTGGACCTGGAGTCAGGAACTCTCATCTTTATGAGTTCAAATCCAGCTGTGTGACCCTGGGCAAGTCACTTCACCCAATTTGCCTCAGTTTCCTCATCCATAAAATGAGCTGGAGAAGGAAGTGGTACACCATTCTGGGTATCTTTGCCAAGAAAATCTCAAATAGGGTCATGGAGAGTCAGATGTGACTGAAACAACTCAACAACAAACTGGAGACTGGCAGTGGTTGCCATATTTCCCCATGTATAAGACCCTTTTTCGAAAAATTTGGGGCCTAAAAACTGGGTGTGTTTATACAGTGGTTGTAGATTTTTTTACTTGCATTTACTGCTTTTTTGCACTTATCTTTGTGCTCATTGTTTTGCATTTGTTACCGGTATATTAGGTTACATTTTGCCATGTTCTACCTAGCAATGGCTCAGAAAAGATTTTCATACAGTGCCGAATTCAAGTTAAAAGTGATCCAATTTGCCAAAGTGAATGGAAATCGTGCTGCTGAATATAAGTTTGGGCCTCCTCCAACCGAGAAAACAATCTGAGACTGGCTACGGGAAGCAGAAGCCCTACTGAAAACGCCATGGCAGAAGAAGGCCATGAGAGGCAAGTTAGCAAAATGGCCTGATTTAGAGAGGGAATTGAAGATATGGATTGAAGAGCAAAAGGCAATTGGAATTCCTGTGTCCACAAAGATGGTTCAGCATGAGGCAAGAAGAATTGCTGATGAAAAAGAAGTTACTGATTTCAAAGCAGGACACAACTAGTGCATCAGGTTCATGAAATGGAATGGACTAAGCATGTGTACAGGTGCCAGACTTGCCCAAGAGATGCCTGAAAGCTATGAGCAGAAGGTCCTTGAATTTCATCGTATTATTGTATGAATTTTATGATGAATAAAACTTGAGTTCAATAACTTTATGTAATACATTTTTTTTTTCAAATTTTGGGCTCCAAAATTAAGGTGTGTCTTATACATGGGGAAATATGGGAAGTGATTTGGCCGTGGTCAACTAGATGGTAAACAGGATTTGAACTCAGGTCTTCTTGCCTCTAGGTGTAGCCTTTCATCCACATTGGCACCTAGCTGAACAACACTGGTCGGTGCAACAAAGATGTTCAAGATATTGTAATGTGTGGAGTGGAGGGGGGCGGGGCTCTACTCTGCTGAGTGGTTCTTACCCTCTCACTTCTTCTCCGAAACAACCTTGGGGAAGGAAGAATATTGAAGCCAGGCATGACAAGGGCTAGGAATTTATTTCTCATTCTTTGTCTAAGACAAGAAGGCCTAATTATTTTATGAGTAACCTAATAGACCCAAGACATTGGTGGCGCTGTATCTTCCCCTAGATAGGTGCTAGAGGGAGAAGGCTCCTGGGAATGGAGGGCACCACGTTTGGCAGTTTCTCATGAAACCCAATCTTGACACTGACCTCAGACAAAGCAGCCAAAGTGTTCCTTGCCTCCTTTGTGAAGTGGATAGAATTCTGATGAAGCTTTGGAAGCTCCCTGAGGGAGAGTACTCTGGCCAGGTTAGCCACTCCGCTGAATTCCATAGCTCCTAAATAGAAGGCTGTGGGTGGTTCTTATTTTAATCTTCATCATTGGGATGGTGGAAGAATCAGTTTCCTTGAAACAGATGGAGTCCCTAGAATGAGCAACAGAGAGAGACCGAATGATAGGCTAAACAGAGATGTGGTCTCGGAAAACCTGGGCTCAATTCCCATCTCTTGCTCTGTTTGACCTCAGGGAGGTCATCTCCCTTCCCTGGGCATCAGTTTGGCCTAGATCATACCTGATGTCTATGAACCTTCCTTCCTCAGTGACCTCACTGCTTTTTCTCTCTTGGCATTCTCAAGAGGTCTCCATGCACTTTCTGTTTGAACACACCAAGGTCTTTGGGAAAGAAGGTGCCATCATGGTGATGGATGGAGAATGGGGGATCCAAGGGGCGTCTTGACTCCAAACCCAAGGGACAAGAGGCTGAGTGTATGAGGCCAAAAAGGGCTTTGAAATCGGATCCATTCATATCATAACTCACCCATCTGAAAGGAAGCAAAAGGAAAGAGGACTGAGTAATGGCCAGGAATGAACCTGACTGGAAAGGATGCCTTGGGACAAGGAAGGAGGGACATTTCCTGTAACATCCTTCACTGCTGGGCCAGTTGGGAGGATAATGGGGGAGGGAGCTGACATCACGGGGTTGGAATGTCAGTAACACAACACCTCGGACACTCAGTGTTGGGGCTGCCCGTTTTATTGGTCTGGCTCTTCTCTCTGGTTTATATCGGAGAGTGTTTTCCAAAGACAAGAGGTAAAAGGGAGTTGGGGCGGGGCGGGGGAGAGGAGGAATGGGCGTTTTATGGCCTGTGAAACTCAACTTTCCCAGACTGGCTGTCCCCTGACCTGACGCTGCCTCTCGTTGCCAGGTTGGCCCGGGTGGACTCTGGTTTGTGATGAGGCAGAGAAAGAGGTGGGTTTGGACCACCCTCCCACCCCAGCCTATCTACTGAAGTCCAAGAATGGCACGCCCGTTCCAATCCAGCTGCCTGTGTCACAGGCTGGGTGCATGAGACATTACATAAATGAAAGCCCCTGGTTAAGATAATTTTTCCCAGTAAAGCGAGAGTTCATCAGAAGGCAGTGTGACCCAGGGGACAGGATGCTCTACTTCAATCCCACTTCTGAAACTTCCTAACTGTGTAACCATGGGGCTAGAATATTGTAATATAGTGGAAAGAGAGCTGAGGGTAGAATCAGGGGACCCGGTTCAAATTCTGTCTCAGCTACTTCTTGCCTACTTCTATTACCTTAAGCAAGTCACTTAACATCCACGAGCCTCAGTTTCCCCATCTGTAAAACATGAGGCCTGGAATAGATGACCTCTAAACTCCCTTTGAACTCTAAACATGTGATCTATAGGTCACTTCGGCTCTCAGATGAACTTCCTCATCTGTAAAATGAGGATAATAATACCCACCTAGTAAAGCTTAAATAAAATAATTGGAAGCCACCGTATACATTTCAGGCGCTATGGAATGTTAATTTTTGGTTGTAATTATTTGAAATAGGAATAATAGCTAGTATTTAAATATTACTTTAAGGTGTATGAGCACTTTACTTAGATTATCTCATCTGATTCTCACATCAAGCTTGGGAGGTAGGTGCTATTATTATCCCCATTTTACAGATGAGGAAACAGAGGCTGGAAAAAGTTAAGTGACTCGCCCAGGGTCACACAGCTGGTGAGTGGCAATGGTAGGATTTGAATTCAGGTCTCCCTGATTCCAGGGCAGCTCTCTGCCCACTGTGCCATCTAACATCAAATATCTCTATCTCTATCTCTATCTGTCTGTCTATCCACACACACACATATACACACATACACACACACACACACACACACACACACACACACACATATATATGTATACATACACACATTATATATATATATATATATATATATATATATATATATTGAGAGGAGTCTATTTTCTAGCCCTTGGGAAAAACTTTTCTAAAATGTCTGAAACTACCTTCCTGTCATAATTATGCTATCGTAGTCACTAATATATATCTTCTTATTATAGTAAATCATGTCTAATAATTACTGAAATTTACATAGAGCATTAAGATTTGGAAAGCCCTCTACAGGTGCTCTCATTTGGGTTTCAAAGCAACTCCTGGTAGGTGGCTGCTACAGGCATTATTATCCCTATTTTATAGGTGAGGAAATAGCCTCGGAGGGTCACCCAGCTAATAAACTTTGGAAGCGGGATTGGAATCTCAGTCTTCCTGGCTCTAAGTAATGCAGTCTGTGCCCTGTGCCAGGATATCTCATTTAATCTTTCTTTGTTACCAAGTCTGATAATAGCAATAATAATGACCATAGCAACAGAAATCTGTGGAGCAGTCTAAAGTATGCACTATCTTGATTGAGGCTCCCAACAGCCCAGTGAATAAAGGAATGCAGATGAGGAAACTGAGACCCAGAGAGATTAAACGATTTGCCCAAGGTCAGAGTGTTCCGAAGTGGAATTTGAACCTGGCTCCTCTGACTCCAGAGGGGCAGCTAGGGGGTGCCATAGTGCATATTGCGCCAGGCCTGGAGTCAGGAAGACTCATCTTTATGAGTTCAGATCTGACCTCAGACACTTCCTAGACGTGTGACCCTGGACAAGTCACTTAACCCTCTTTGCCTCAGTTTCCTCATCCATAAAATGGGCTGGAGAAGGAAATGGAAAAACCACTCCAGTATCTTTCCCAATAAAATCCCAAATGGGATCAGACATGACTGAAAAAAAACCGATTAAATAATAAACATAAAGCGCCACCTGACTGTTACAGTTAACCGAGGTTTTCCCCAATGACATATTCCTCTTGAGCAGCCATGGCACGGGCACTTTCTCTCTCTGGCATTCCCCACCACTTTCGTGTTCCAGAAAGTCACTGTGCCGCACCTCCCTCACACACAGCCAATGAACTTGGGAAGTCCAGCTATCTCAAGGGTAAGTAGGGTCATCAGCTCTAAGCTTCCTGGCAGACTTTACAGCTTTCCTGCTAACTTTAATCACACGTCCGAGAAGTCAGAGCTGTGCGCTTAAGGCTGACTATTTGATGCATGAGGAAAGTGGAGCTCAGAGAGGGTGGCTGACTTGCCCATGGTCACATAGCTAGGAGGTGCCTCAGATGCCATTTGAACCTGGTTTTCCTGACTCCACTTGCGACATTTGATCGACTCTGCCAGCTGACCTCTAACACAGAAGTTTCCCACCTTTTTTGTGTGTGTCTGGATCCCTTTGGCAATCTGGGGGAAGCTACAGAAACCTGATCATGAAGAAACCTGATCGTATAGAAGCCTGATGTTTTTAAATAATTGAAGGAAATACTATATTTCAGTCAGAGCTTAGTGAAAATAAAGATGCAATTTTTTTCACCATCCAAGTTCACAGACATATTGAAATCTGTGCAAGGGGTCTGTGGACCTCAGGTTATAAACTTCCACTCTAATAAGACTTTTAAAGAAGGGGAGAGGGTACTTAATAAGGTAGCATTTATACAGCACTTAAGTAAGGGTTTGGAGAGGGCTTTACAAATACAATCTCATTTTACTCTCACAAAACACTGGCAACAATAATTATTATCCCCATTTCACAGTCAAAGAAACTAAGGCATAGAAAGGTTAGATGATATGCCCAGGGTATATAGTTAGTAAGTGTATGAGGCTGGATTTGAACCCAGGTCTTCTTGACCCCAGTTCTAGATCTCTGGGACACCTGGCTGCTTTAAGAGATATGCTGTAAATCTCATTCCCTCGTTTTACAAATGAGGAAACTGAGGCACAGAGAGTTTAAGTGATATAGTATTTTTTCAGAACCATTGAGATTCAAACACAGGTCAGCTGACTCATAGATTTACATGTTGGAGCAATCTACCTTAAAGGTCATTAAATCCTTATTTAGCAGATAAGAAAACTGAGACTCAGAGAGGTTAAGTGACTTACCCAAGATCACACAGGGAGGGTGGCAGAGCTGGGATTTGAACCTGGGTCCTCTGACTCTAAATGTTGTTCCCTTTCCTCTATCGCACACTGTCCATCCAGCTGCCTAGACTGTGACCTGCTTCTTTTCTGTCTTTGTTCAAGTAACGCCTCTACCTCCGCCATCTTCTTTTAATGATGCCCCCACCAAACTATGACCACTTCCCTGCTTCTATGCCCTGGAAGGCAGACAGTAAACATTATTTAGGCACTTACCAGAAACTAGGGATACAAATATAAGCAAATAGAAAGTGTGTCCCTGCCTTCGAGGAGCTTACAATCTAATGGTGGTGCCATAGTGCACAGAGCGCTGGGCCTGGAGTCAGCAGGACCTGGGTTCAAATCTGGCCTCAGACACTTACTAGCTGTGTGACCCTGGGTTGTCACTTAACTTCTTTTGCCTCAGTTTCCTCATCTGTAAAATGGGGGGTAATAATAGCGCCTAACTCCAGGGTTGTTGAGGACCAAATGAGATAATAATTGTAAAGCACCTAGCACAGTCCATGCCACAGACTGGCACATAGTAAGTATCATATAAATGGTAGCAATTATTTAGCCAACTATAAGGTATACAAATGTTATCTATTATTATTATTGTATAAATATAATTATACAAATACACAGTTATATTGATATAAATATAATATGTAATTATATTAATATTGTCAGTATATTAGATTAGTATGATATATTAATACCAGTATATTATACTAATGTTATATTAATATAATTTAATTAATAACAGTTAATGTCATATTAATATATAAATATATAATTGTATACAACATATAATTATATAAATATATATGTAAGCTGTTATTATATAAATATAATTATACAAATACACAATTATATTGATACAAATATAATATGTAATTATATTACATTAATATATTAATATTATTAGTATATTAGATTAGTATGATATATTAATAACAGTATAATTATACTAATGTTATATTAATATAATTTAATTAACAATTAATATTTTATTACTATATGAATATATATTATATACAACACATATTTATATAAATGTAATTATATAAATATACATGTGAGCTGTTATTATATAAATATAATTATACAAATGCATAATTATATTGATACAAATATAGTCAGTATATTACACTAATGCTATATTAATGGAGTTTAATTAATAATTAATATATTACCATGTAAATATATAATTGTATATACAACATATAATTATATAAATATAAATATAATTATATAAATATACATGTTAGCTGTTATTATTGCTACCATTATTATCAATGGGGAAAGACAATATGGAGAGTGGGGAATGATGTCAATGTCCAGGGAATCAGAAGCAGAGCCAGAGAGGGGAATGAAAGCTGGCCGGTCTGGCTGGGCCTCTCCCCAAAATGGAAGACCCAGGAGAAACTCACCAGTAGAAGGCTGGCATGGTGGGGAGATGTCAGAGGGTGAAAAGGTTATAGGAAGGAAGGAAGGAAGTTCCAAGATGACATGGCCACTGAAGCATGGGGGTCATATGCTCACAATTCTCTCTCCTGTGGTTTTCCTTAGTTCTTTATCAGGTCACTCCTAACTTTGTAGCTGCATCTCTTTCTTTATGAATAACGCCTGTGTCCCTGTTGACATTGTCTCTTTGCATTATCTCAGTTTCTCTAAAGAACTGAACTCCCTTACCTGCCTCCTCCCTTCTCTTCAACTTTCTTGTGTACCTTTTCTTTCTCAACTCTGCTAACCTAAAGCATCTAAGGTCTTCCTGGGCCATCTCCAGTCATGCTGATGAATATCAGGCCACTGGACCTAGATGGCTCTGGAAGAGAAAGTGAGGCTGGGGACTTTGCACAGCCCTCCCTCACTCCACTCCAATCCAATTCATTTGTAAGTCATGGCCTCATCTTCCTGATGTCATGGTCCTCATTGAGAACAAAGGACAATCAACCAGAACATCACATTAGCTCTCTCAGTTGGTATCTCCTTAGCTCAGTCTCTCCCTGTCTATTGGCTGCTTCCCCACTGCTTAAAACATGCCAGTGTCTCATCTTCAAAAAAACCCTCTGACTTGATTCACCCATCCCTGCTATGGGCCCTGCCTTTCATACCTCTCCTGCGTTTCTTGGCTAAACCCCTTGGGAAGGCTGTCTACTCTAGGTGCTTTCACTTTCTCACTTCTCTCTCTTCACTCTTTAAAAAAAATTATTTTATTTTCAACTCAGGAAACAAAACATGCATTTTCTTAACACAGTACAATAAAAAAGATGATTGCACATGAAACTGCAAATCTACTATGGACAAATTTCTATTCTCTCCAAGATACAACAAAGTTATCATGTAAACTTCTGGGTTTTTTCCTTTTTTTTCTCCCTCCCTCCATGGCTACCATTAGACACAAATATATATATATAAAAATGTATATATGCTTACACATATATAACACATACATACATATGTAAACTTATTCTATATATGCTTCTATTTATCATTTCTTTCTCTGGATGCAGACAGCTTCTCTCTTTGTAGGTCCTTTATTTTAATTTGTGTATTTATAACAGTTAAAATGACTTAGTTGCTCAGTCGTTCTTAAAGTAATATTTCTGTCACTGTATAAAATCTTCACTTGTTACAAGCTGCTTTTCGATGCTATCATTCAACTAATGACCTTTTTTTAAAAAAAAAGTTTTCAACATTTTTGTCTTGAAATATTTTTATGTTTCAATAGACAACTCTGCCTTCTTATGCTTCCATCCCAGCACTACCACCCCAATTGAGAAAAAGAGAAATGCAAAAACCACTACAAATATGTGCAGCCAAGCAAATATTGGCTCTATCCAAAAATGCCCTTTGTCTCATTGTGTAGTCTGAGTCCTTCACCTCCATGTTGGGAGGTAGGTAGTATATTCCATCATTATTCCTCTGGAATCCTGGTTGGTCATTACACAGATGAGTTCAGCACAATAGTATTTCATCACATTTATATACAATAATTTGTCCATCTATTCCCCAATTTGTGCGTACTCTCTCAGATTTCCATTCTTTGCCACCTAAAAAGAGATAAATATTGTTATTTTTGTCTCCATTCAAGTTGAGGTTTATAGAGTTTGCTAACTATGTTCCCTTCCATCAAGACCTCCCTTCTCATCGAAATACTGACCACATACTGGCCATTGCCCATGAACTACCCAATTCTCGGTTTGGAGGCTGAGTCCTGCTTCACTCACTGATCTGTCTTTAGTGTTATTTATAAACAACCTTGACTCGGCTTTCATGATAGCATTGACCCCTCCATGACCCCTTTGTGTGCTCCTTAATCATGATGCTGAGGATGTGTGCCTCCTTTCTTCCTCCTTCCCCCCAACTCTTCTCTCTCCCAGAGTTTCTGCTTTAGGTCAAAACTAACCTGCCTCCTTGGGTCCTTACCTCTGTCCAGTTGTTGGCGTTTGAATGGCTGGCGGCCCCAGATGGAACTCATTAGCAATCCGGCGGGGGTAGTACATTAAGCCTGCTTCAGGAGGAGGAAGCAGGCAGCTTTCAGGAGGCAGGAGAGGGAATCAAAAGGGAATGAAAGGGGGGTTTGTGAAAGAAGAGCTGGTTGGGGATACAGATCATTCAGCTGTCAAAAATGCGACTGAAGAGCAAGGAGTTGGGAGTGGGGAGGGGTTGGCGTGGAGGTAGGGGCACTCCAGGGGGACAGAGGGGTGGCTGTCTTCTAGGATGAAAGAGAGAACCAAACCCTGCAGCTGGGTCCTGGATCTTTGTTGAGGAGGAAGAGATGAGAAGGGAGTTTGAAGTGGAAAAATGGAGCCTTGGCCCTCCAAGAAGACCTTGATATCCTTCTGATTGTTAGTGTCTGCTATGTGGATCTGTGGTGTTGGTGGTGAGGGGGCACCAGCTGTTGGAAGCTCCTCTGCTCAAACGATTTCCCGTTGAGTATTGCTTGGCATTCAAGATTCTCTATAATCTGGCATCACTCTGCCTTCCTGTCCTTATCTCCCATCACCCCCCTCTGTGATCTTGACATTCTGAGTCTCTGAACACCTCTCCTGCCATATAGCTGAAATGGATCATAGATCTAGAGTGGAAAGCCCATTTTACAGATGAGGAAATGGAGCCCCAGAGAAGCAAAGTGATTTTTCCCAAGTGCTCACATAGAGTAACTGGAAGAGCCAGGATTTGAACGTCAGTTCTTAAGACTCCAAGTTCAGTGTCTGTTCTCTATCACAGTGCCTTCTTGCCCTCGGTCCTGATCTATTTTTGCTTAATTCTTCAGCCAGCCTTTAAAACTCAAGTTCAGTATCACTTTCTTCAGGAAGCTAGCCCTGATCCCTTTCCCTCAACTCAGACCCCAGAGAACTCTTCGTGTGATACGTTCCTAAACTACTTAGGATGCATGATTTTCCATTACAGTGTTATTGCTTACTCCGCCATCTTGGCTCCCAGAAGTCCCTCTGACTCTACTTTTCTACAGTATTAATAATAATAATGATAATAATAGTGAGTATTTCTGCCATGCTTTAAGGTTGGCAAAGCTCTTCCTACACATATGCCATCTGACCCCTGTGTCATATTTCCTTATGAGATCGTGAGCTCTGTGAGGTCAGGGACTATATCTTTATCTTGTATTTTGTATTCCCTTCAGGGGTGAGACCTGGTCACTTTGGGAGCAGAAGTTACTTAAAAATATCTGTTGGCTTGAATTGAAATTGAAACATGATTAAGAGAGAACAGAGTGATTAGGCTATAGACAAGAGTTAACATGGTGGAGGGAATAGAGAATAACCAGGAAGACCTGGGTTCGAATTGGCCGTGTGACTGTGGCCAAGTCACCTCAACTCTCAGAGTTCTAAAAATTCTCTAAAACTGTATGTTGCATAGGAGGTGTTGACCTGCCATGATAGATGGAGTTTTCTCATCTGGGAGTTCCCTACATCAAGGGTATGGTGCAGGTCTACTCCCTATCCCCTAATATGGTGATGTCAATGGACTGACACTAGCTGGCTTAAGTCCCAGCTCTGATTTCTAGTGGTATGACATTTATTATCGGGGGGCTTATTTTCCTCACCCCTGTTAGATTGTAAGCTCTTTGAAGGCAGGGGCTGTTTTTTGCCACTTCGTATTCCCGGTGCTTAGCATGGTGCCTGGCACATTTGTTGTTGTTGCTGTCATTGAGTCTTTTCAGTTGTGTCCGACTCCTTGTGACCCCATTTGGGATTTTCTTAGCAATGACGTTGGAGTGGTTTGCCATTTCTTTCTCCAGCTCATTTTTACAGATGATGAAACTGAGGCACACCAGGTTAAGTGACTTGCCCAGGGTCACACAACTAGCAAATGTGTGAGGCTGGATTTAAATTCCCGAAGATGAGTCTTCCCGATTCTAAGCCCAAGTGCTTTATCCACTGTACCACCTACTTGACACACAGTAGGCACTTAACAAATACCTATTGACTGATTCCTCTGTGGAGATGGAAGGCTTAGATAAAATGATCTCTATGATCCTTTCCAGTTCTATGATTTTAAGGACGAGTTTTGAGTCCTGGTTCTGACATTTATATTCAACAGGTCTTTTGAATTCTAAGTTCAGCAACCTTTCCACTTTATTGTGTTTACTTTTGAGTGCCTACTGCCTATGCAATGTGTAGGGAAGGTGGTGGTGTGATTATTTTATGTGTGGTACCCACTGCGGGCTTTTTACCCAACTTGTACCTACATACCCGGGTTAAGTCTGCAAAGGGAAGCTGATACCCTGAGTTCTAGGGCACCCTGTGGGTCCAGGTTCCTGCTGCTATCTCTTATGAGCACCCACTAGTATCCTGTCTCTTAATAGTCAGCTAGTGGACACAATAATTCCAAAAAACGAGAGGCATTTACTAAAATGTCATAAGTACAACAGCAACACAACATTATCCCTACATATTTGGGGACACACCCTCCCACAAACACATACAACTGAACACAAACATAGAATACAATGGTAGTAAGGTACACACATATGGGAATACATGCCCCCTGCAGTAGGCTGGGCCTTGAAGGCTACCTGTGGAGTACAGACAAAGTATCACCCTGGTCATGGAGCTTCTACTGGGCAGATTCTCAGGGTCTTCTCTCTACAACTTAGACTAGCTCTTTCTTGGCTAGCTCTCTTTGGAGCTGCCTAAGGCCACACTCTTTATTGTTGCTTCCAACATCAAATGACTGCCACTTTATATCTGAGTCTATCGGGAGTATCTGTTTATGTTCCCTCAACTATACTTTAAATTATTTCAGACTGACTCTCAGCTGCTGCCTGGGATATGTTCTTTGGGACCGATGCCTCCACTATCAGACACTACGGCCAGTGGTGGGGAGAAGAGAGAACCTCCTTCCCTCCAACCCCCAAGAGGAGATGACCTAGGTTCTTCTCCAACTGCTAGCTCTCTCTTCAGCTGCCCCCAAACTCTCAAAATCTGCAGCTGCTGGCAATCTCTAAGGCTTGGCTTATTGAAAACCCCCATGAGGCAAGGTCAATTTCCAGCCTGACCAATCCTGTCGTCCCTTCCAACTCAATCAGAGAGAGGTCTCCCTATTTTGTAAAGGGACATTAATACCTTGTCACCACATCAGCACGTTGTCAACTGAGATGTAGGAGGGACTCAAGTCTCCTCCTTCCCCCCTACACCGTGGCTTCAGAGAGGTGGGTACTTTCTCAACTCTCACATAGCAAGTTAGAGGCAGGCATGGGAATGACATACTGGTCTCCAAGGATTGCAAATAGTGTTTCTTCCTGAAAACTGGTAATAAACCATAGGCCAAGACCTAACTCTCTCTGCCTTTCATTTTAAATGTGCTGTTCTTTCAAAGGATTATCCAGGAGGTGGGGAACCTATGGCCTCGAGGCCACATGTGACCCTCTAGGTCCTCAAGTGTGGCCTTTCGACTGAATCCAGAACAATGTTTTTTTTTTTTCCCGCAAAGTTTGGATTTAGTCAAAGGGTTGTGTTTGAGGACCTAGAGGGCCACGTGTAACCTCAAGGCCACAGGTCTTTTTTGTTGTTATTAACTGGTATTGACGTTCACGCAGGAAACCCGCTGAGACTCGGAGTGGCAGAGCAGTTGATCATTTGGATTGATAGAGGAATAATTAAGGGGCAGCTAGGGGGTGCCATAGCGCACAGAGCACTGGGTTTGGAATCCAGGAGACTCATCTTTATGAGTTCAAATCCAGCCTCAGGCACTTACTAGCAGTGTGACCCTGGGTAAGTCACTTAACCCTGTTTGCCTCAGTTTCCTCATCTGTCAAATGAGCCGGAGAAGGAAATGGCCAACCGCTCCAGTATCTTTGCCAAGAAAACCCCAAATGGGGTCGTGGAGAGTCAGACAGGACTGAGCAACAAGGAGGAAGTAGAGGCTATTTCCAAATTCCCGCTCTTCTCCTCCCATCTATTTGTATGATTTTGGACAAATTACTTAACCTCTCTGGCCTCAGTCTTCTCACGAGTCCACTCAGGGTGCTAGAAAAAATGATCTCTCAGTTTCTGTCCAGCTCAAAATCTATGATCTGGCAATCTATGACTGAAGGAAGGAAGGAAGGAGGGAGTAGGCATTTATTAAATGCCTACCATGTCCCAGGCACTGTGAAGCTTTGCAAATATTGTCTCATTCGATTCTCACAACAACTCTGGAAGATAGGTGTTATTATTACCCTCATCTTACAGTTGGAGAAACTGAGGCAGACACAGGTTAGTGACTTGCCCAGGGCCACAAAGCTAGGATATCTGTGGCTAGATTCAAACCTAGATCTTCCTGATTCCAGGTTCCATGCTCTATCTGCTGTGCCACCTAACTGCCTCTAAATATTCCTAAAATCTTCTGAATCTAAATTCAGTACTGTACATGACCCTCTTTGCAGTGAATTGTATCAGGAGTGTGGTGTTCCCTTCTGGGGGCTCCAGTTTAAGAAGGACATTGGTAAGCTAGATAGCAGACAGAAGAGATAGAGGCAGATTTGGGTGTAATGTAGAGAAAAGGGTCCTAACACATGTTATTACTGGCCCAGAATGGACTGGGCTTCTTTAGGAGCTATTGCTTTCTCTTAATTCAAGCAAAAGCTGGATGGCCCCTTGACAGCTGTATTGTAGAAGTGATTCATGTTTAGCTAAGTGTTGGTCTACATGAGAACTTCTTATCCTGGGGTCCACAATTTAAAAAAAATGATAATTATTTCAGTCTAACTGGTTTCCATGCATTTAAAAGTATGATTCTGAGGAGGGGCCTGTAGGCTTCAGCAGTCTGCCAAGAGGGTCACACATAAAAGGGAGACACAAAAAAATGGGTGAGGACCGCTGGACCAGATGATCCCCATGGTCCCTTCCATCTGCATCATCCTGATTCTGTCTTCTTATACCTTAGTCTCCTTCACATAGCTTGCAATCCAGTGACACCGACCTCCTGCTGTACATCAAACCAGACTTTGTTGTTGTCGAGTCATTTCAAAAGTGTCCAACTCTCTGTGACCCCTTTAGGGGTTTTCTTGGCAAAGATATTGGAGTGCTTTGCCGTTTCCTTCTCCAGCTCATTTTACAGATGAGGAAACTGAGGCAGACAGGGTTAAGTGACTCACTCAGGATCATATGACTAGGAAGTGTCTGAAGCTGGATTTGAATCCAGGAAAATAAGGAAGAACTCCCTGGAAGAGTCTTCCTGACTCCAGGCTTGGCACTCTATGCACTATTGTGCCACCTATCTACCTCTCAAACAAGATGCTCTATCTCTTGGCTCTGGGCTCCTCCTCCTCCTCCTCTTCCTTCTTTTCTTCCTCCTCCTCATCCTTCTTGTTCTTTTTCTTGTTCTTCTTGTTCTTGTTCTTGTCCTTCTCCTCCTCCTTCTTTTTCTCCCTTCTCCTCCTCCTCCTCCTTCTTTTTCTCCCTTCTCCTCCTTTCCTCCTTCTCCCTTCTTCCTAAAATCCCCAGTTCCTTTAATTGAGCTTCATATGACATTGACTCAAGACCTTTCACTTCCCTGGTCACCATATTATCTAAAGTTTATCAGTGTCCTTTTTAAAACATGGTGCCCACAATTGAACATACCATTCTAGATGAGTTACGGTAAGGGTGGAGTCCAGTGGAATTATCACCTTCCTATTCCTGTACTATTTATCCTTCTCCTTTTTAAAGTTTTAAATATTTTCTTTCCCCCCAATTACATGGAAAATAATTTTTAACGTTCTTTTTTTAGTTTTTAGTTCCAAATTCTAGCCCTTTCTCCCTCTTCTTCCCTCTCCCTAAAATGGTAAGAAATCTGATATAGGTTATATATGGGCAATCATGTAAACCATTTTCTTATCAGTTATTTTGTGTAAGAACAAAAAAGAAAGGAAGAAAGTGAAAATAGTATATTTCACGCTGTATTCAGATGGCATCGGTTCTTTCTCTGGAGTTGGATAGCATTTTTCATCATGAGTCCTTTGGGATTGTCTTGGATCATTATATTACTGAGAATAGCTAAGTCATTCACAATCATCCATCCTACAATAGTGCCGTCAATGCATACAATGTTCTCACAGTTCTGCTCATTTCACTTTGCATGTGTTCATGCAAGTTTTTCCAGGTTTTTCTGAAATCATCCTGCTTGTTATTTCTTATAGAACAATTTCTTCAGTCATTTCCCAATTGATGGGCACCCTCTCAATTTCCAATTCTTAACCACCACAAAAAGAGCTGCTATAAATATTTTCGTCATGTATCTCTCTTAATGCAACCCAAGATCCCCTTAGTTTTTTGGCTGCCACATTGCTGCTGACTCATACTGAGCTTGTGGTCCACTAAAATCCTCAGATCTTCTTCAGAACAACCACTCTCTATCTCTGACTTCCTTATTTATACGTGTGAAGTTCATTTTTTGCATGTAAATGTAAGATTACATTTATCCTTATTGAATTTTATCTTTTTAAGTTAAGCTCAATGTTCATGATTTAGCCAGATACTGACTCTGTCATCCACTGTGTTAGCAGTTTCAGCTTTCTGTCACCCACAAATTTGATGAGTATACTATCCATGCCTTCATCCAAGTCATTGATAAAAATATTAAATGGAACAGGACCAAACACTCCACCGGAGGCCCTTTGCCGTGTTAACATTGAACCATTAACAAATATTCTTTGAGTCTAGCCATCCAACCAGTTTTGAGTTTATCTTATTGTATTCCCATCCCATTAATATCTCTCTATCTTTTCCATAAAAATAGCATGAGGGACAGCTAGGTGGCCCAGTGAGTAGAGCACTAGCCCTGGAATCAGGAGGACCTGAGGTCAAATCCTGCCTCAGACACTTGACACACTAGCTGTGTGACCTTGGGCAAGTCACTTAACCCCAATTTCCCTGCTTTCCCCCCTCCAAAAAAATAGTGTGAGACACTTAATCAAAAGTTTTGCTAAAATCTAGGGCTAATTGTATCCACATGTTCCTCTCACTATCTATTTTAGTAATCCTGTCAAAAAAGGAAATTAATATAGTCTTGCAAGTCTTGATGAAGCCACTTTGAAACCAATCCTTCCTTTTCTCAAAGTTAGCCAACATCTCTCATCTTTTGTCCTAGAATTTCCCCAGAAATCTATGTCTGGCTCACTGGCCTCAGGTTTGCATACTCTGTTCTCTTTGCTTTTAGGAAAACTGGCACGTCTGCCCATCCCCAATCTTGTTCTACACTTCCACTTTGAGTGATCTTTCAAACATCCCTGATGGGCTCAACAATCGAATCTGCCCATTCCATCAGGATCCAATGATATGGTTCTTCTAATTGCTCAAGGCCAGAAGACTCGGATTCATCAAAGGAAGCTAGAGGCTCCCTTACTATGCCCTTCCTTATCTTGGGTTTCGGTTCCCCGTTTGCCATTTTTGTCATCTCATTTCCAGAGTAAAGGTCAATCCCTTTGACAGAGAAAACAGATGCAAAATTAGAACTGGGCAGCTCTGTCTTTTCTCTGTAGTCAGTTATCATTAATCCATCTATGGCAGAGAATTGTTCTCTTCCTTCTTTGATCTTCGTCTCCCAACATAGCTAAAAACAAAACGAAACAAAACCAAACCTTTTTGGGGGGAGGAGGGGTGATGGCCCATCTTCTTTCTCTAGTCTCAGCTCACATGACTATTTTTACAGAACATTCTGATTTTAATCCTCTGGTATCTGGCTTTGCTTCCATCTTCTGTTGTTATCCAGTTGTTTTTCAGTCTGTCTGACTCTTCATGACCCCACTTGGGGTTTGCTTGGCTAAGATACTGGAGTGGTTTGCTATTTCCTTCTCCAGCTCATTTTATAGATGAGGAAACTGAGGCAAACAGGGTTAAGTGGCTTGCCCAGGGTCACACAGCTAGTAAGTGTCTGAGGCCAGATTTGAACTCAGAAAGATGCCTTCCTGATTCCAAGTCCAGCGCTCTATCCACTTTATCCATCTAGTTGCCTTCTATCTTCTATGCATTTCCTTTTAACATAAAATTTGATGAATCCCTTGTGCATCCACATTGGTCTCTTCAGACAGATCCCCTTTTCCCCTCTTCATCAGAAGTGCTTCCTTCTGTGTCCTCAGAATTTCATTCTTGAGCATCTTCCATCCCTCCCTAAGACTTCCCCTGAAGTATTTTGTTCTATAGAATCCTACCTATATTCCCCCTGAACCCTCTTTAATCTTCTTTCCCAGACTCTCAGGGATATACCGGACCATGCCCAAGTTTCCTCTCCTCTATCAAAAATACCACAATGAAGCACTCATTTCCTCTTTGCCCTAAATTCCCATCGTTCCCATGCCAGCAACTACTCACTCCCTTTCAGTGAGGATCAGCTCCAGAATAGAACGCTCTGCTTGAGGCTTACTCCTTTTCTTTCACAATTGTGATACTATGCATTCTTCACGTGACCACAAAACACCTGTGCTTGGACACATATAGAACTCCAAGATCTCCTGTTGTATCAAGTCGTGGTTATATGCCAATTCACGAATCTCATGCTAAATTCATTTTATTATTTATTTCCCCATCTCCAGCAGACACAGGCTGAGATGTTGCTGGATTGATGGAGTCATGAACTGGAAAACCAGAACTCTTCCTCTCCTCCATTTCTACCCTTCATTTTCTGCTGCCTGTGACAGCTCATGATTTAGGACACTCTGGAGTCTGAGACCAAATTTGAATTTATTTGGGGGTGGCACACACAGAGGGTGACATGTGGAAGACGTTACTTATTCTAACCAGACGTCCCACACTGATGATGTCAGAGGAGTAGAGGAAGGCAGAATCCCAGTGACGTTTCCTCAAGGAAACAGCCTGCCCTGATGGATGGGGTGCCTGCATCTGTTCAGCACAAACACAACTGAGTTTTTCTTTTTTATGAAACCAATAAGCATTTATAGAATTCATTCCTCCCTCCACCCCCCACCCACCAACTCTAGCCAACTTATAAATGCTTTGCTGTAACCTTCCCTTGACCTGAAAACTATGAAAACCCAAGTAATTTTTAACTCCCTCTGAAGTGAAATGCGTTTCAGTCATGGTAAAGTGAATTCCCTCCCCACTCATTGGCCTGAGACTCAATAGGGAATTATCGGTAAAGGGGGAGGGTGATGAAGAAAAAGGAGATTTGTGAATAAAAAGAGGTTTCTAACAAGGGAAGATATTTATAAAGTTGCATATGGGCACTGTTCTGTTGGGAAGGAATTTGTTATAATGGGGATATATAAATCTTGAAAGTTCATATAAATCCCAACTTTTTTTGCCAACCAATCTGTGGTTGAGACAGCTTGGTATTCCTGAGCCTTTGGACCGTGCTGAGAACCATCATGCGTGTCTCTCCACAAGCAGCATCAGGAAATGTGGCCACGTTTGGGGGTTTGCAGAATGTCTTGAATTATTTTTCAGGCAATTTTATATTTGCTAAAACTCAATGAGGGGCTTCACCCCCTTCCCTCCCCTTCCCTGATAATGATTAAACCCATGTGGGCATCAAGAGAACTTAATTAATCCATGTGTTTCTGATTCATTTACAATTAACTCATCAAATATTGTTGGTTTTTTAAAAGGGCTATTGGATGCCCCCCAAACTTTTCCCCCTGAATTTTAAAGTCCGTTCCCCCAGCCCCGTCGCCCCCCCCCTCCACTTAAAAGCAGGAAGTTGCATTTTGCCAAATGTTAACAATTGAAATGCAAAGGGGGCTGACTTGTATTCATCTGAAATGATTCAGTTTTTCACTCTTAGCTTCCTTATCTGTAGAGTGAAGGGAGTTGGCCTCTTTGATCTATTCCACCTCTAAGTTTGGGATTCTCTAAGTTGTACAAATAGCATAGAAGAGAAGCAGGATTCAAACCCAGGACTTAGGACTCCAAAGCCAGTTCTCTTTCTATCTCAACATGCTGTTTCCTTACTCTAAGTTCTTTCATATTGAAAGTCCTATGGTTCCAGAAAGAAGTGATGAGATCAAACAAAGAGTATAGAAGGAAGAATTTTTATGGAGGAAGGAGGACGGAGCAAAGGAATCATCTTACAGATGAGAAAGCCTCATGTTCGCTCCACTTCAGCTACACTAAAAGATGGGTCAAGTCCCATCTTCTGCAGGAGGCCTGGCCCATTCCCACAGCTGTTGGTGCCTTCTCTTCTAAAATTCATTTCCTATATCTTGACCTATATCTGTGTGTACTTAGTATTTCTATGTTGTCTCTCTGCCTAGGATGTGAGTTCCTGGAGGGCACTAACTGGATTATTTTGTTTTTTGCCTTTCTTTGTATGCTCAGAGATTAGCATAATGCTTGGCACATGGTAGGCACATAGGCACGTTAATAAATGCTTGTTGATTGATTGAATTAACTTCTTCTATAACTGTTCTATCTCCACAATCCATCCCCTCTCCCCCTCTCTCCCTTTCTCTCTCTTTTTGTATCATTTATATCACTTGCTTTCTCTTTCTCTCTCTCTGTCTGTCTCTCTTTCTCTGTCTCTCTCTCTGTCTCTTTGTCTCTCTCTTTTTCTGTCTCTGTCTCTCTCTCATATAATCTCCCATCCTTCCATGTCTCCCTCCATTATTATTTCTAAACCCATATTTCTTAGTTTCACTGAAACATTTGGTCTGTCCATCCCTCTCTGTTCTTCCGGTCCATCCAGTAGCTGCTGTGGCCTCCTCACTCCCTTCCCTATGGTTGGCCAGCTCAGTTACACTCTTTGAGCTACCCTAGAATCTCTTGCTTCTTCTTCCTGTCACCAGCCACACCTTGCTAAACCCCAATCCTGGCTTAGCCGTGACTGCTTTCCTTCTCCATTCCAACTCAGGCTGGGGACACTCCTTGGAAAACTCCCTCACAAGCATGCCAGTTAGGCTCACCATAAACCTCTGTTATCTAATCTCCTCCAGACTCATTGCTACACAGCAATCCTCTTCTTCCTACTGATTGACTGTCTATCTCAGGCACCATGGTAACCATTCCAAACATAGTCAGCAAACATCTTCCTTTCTCTTCCAAGTTCCTCTTCATCTTTCCCTCTCTGTAGAAGACTTTGACTCATACAAATAGACCTTCTACATGAAGCCTTCCCTCATCCTTCCTCCTCTCCACCAGGGAGTAGGAAACTTCCCCTCTGTTGCCATAGAAATCCAAGAAGGAAAGGAAGAAGAAGGGAAAGAAAGAAGGAAGAGAAGAAGGGGGGAAGGAAAAGGAAAGAAGGAGAAAGGAAGGAAAGAAGAAAGGAAAGAAGGAAGAGGGAAGAAGGGAGGAAAGGAAAGAAGAGGGAGGAAAAGTGGGAAGAAGGAAGGAAGGATAGAGAAAGGAAGGAAGAGGGAGGAAAGAAGGAAGGAAGGAAGGAAACAAGCATTTATTAAGTGTTTACTATGTGTCAGGCACTATGCTAAATGCTTAGGATACAAATACGAGGCAAAAGAAAGATAGTCCCTTGCCCTCAAGGAGCTCGTATTCTATTCCAGGAAGACAATGCACGAAATGGAACTAAAAAGTACATGGGGGAATGAAGGTACTGGGCTTGGAGGTATGGTTTTGAATTCCAGAAGTCAGAGGCAAAGCTAGGAGGGGAATGAAAACCCACCAGCCTGGGTTCCAAAATTTGAGAGCATTTTAAAAGAGGTTGGCCATACCAGATATTCATAATCTCTAAGCTACATGGGATGAAAAGCATTCCAAATATAGAGGGTGACCAGGAGAAAATAAAATTACAAGGGGAGAGTGGGGGAAACATGCAGCACATATCCTTCCTATCCTCCAGTCTGCTGTTAGAGTTGTCTTGGAGATATTTTTTTTCCTGAGTCTACTGAGGATGTGCTAACATTCTGAACACTACTAATCGATTACAAAGAGCCCAGGCATTTTATCTACCTAAGGGAAAGTCTGCCAAACATGAAACATAAAATAAATCTAATAGGAGAGCAAGCCATTCTAGAACTATTCCTATCTGAACCCCGATGGAAAAAGTGAGAACAAGATGATGATAATGATGTCAGCAAAACACAAAAAGAATGGGAATAATAAAGTTCCAAAAGACCTAACATAACTGAACAAATTCTTCTCTCTTGCTTTCTTGTTTAATCTCTTATAAATTTAACAAGGGAAATTGTCTCATAGAGCAGATAGAACAGGGAATGTCAGAGATGGGAGAGGCCTTAGAATGGGGAGTGTCAACTGATCAGACAAATGCAAATTAAAACAACTCTGAGGTACCACCTCACACCTATTAGATTGACTAATATGACAAAGAAGGAAAATGTTGGATGTTGGAGGGGATGTGGGAAAATTGGGCCACTAATGTACTGTTGGTAGAGTTGTGAACTGATTCAACCATTCCGGAGAGCAATTTGGAAGTCTGCCCAAAGGGCTATAAAAACGTGCTTTTTATCCAACAATACTACTGCTAGGTCTATATCCCAAAGACATCCAAAAAAGAGAAGAACCATTTGTACAAAAGTATTTATAGCATCTCTTTTTGTGGTGGCTAAAAATTGGAAATTAAAGGGATGCCCATCAATCGGGGAATGGCTAAACAAGTTATGGTACATGATTGTGATGGAGTATTATTGTGCTATCAGTAATGACAAGCAGGATGATTTCAGAAAAACCTGTAAAGACTTACCTGAACTGATGGAAAGCGAAGTGAGCAGAACCAGGAAAACACTGTACACGGTGACAGCAATGCTATAAGATGATCATCTGTGAACCACTTAGCTATTTTCAGCAATACAGTGTTCCAAGACCATTCCAAAGGACTAATGATGAAACATAGTATCTGCCTCCAGAGAAAGAGCTGGTATTGATTGAATACAGACTGAAGCATGCTATTTTTCACTTTCTTTCATTCCCCACTTTATTCGAGTCATCTTGTACTAAATGACTAATATGGAAATGTTTTACGTAATTGCACGTGTATAATCTACATCTGATTGCTTACTGTCTCCGGAAAAGGGAGGGAGGGATAGAATTTGAAACTCAAACTTTAAATAAAAATGTTAAAAAGTTGGAAAAAATTTTTAAAAGAAACTATATTTAGAAAAAGAAGAACAGGGAGCACAAGAGCTGGGAGGGGCCTTAGAATAGGGAATGTCAGAGCTGGAAAGTCCTTTAAATATTTTCTGGTTTCCCACCTCCCCTATTTTATAGATGGAGAGACTGAGGCTTCTTTGGTCCAATCTTCTCCTCTGTAAAATAGTGGAGTTGGACTAGATGACCTCTGTGATGCCTTCCAATGATATAATCCATGGTCTTCTCATTTCATTAACACAGAAAGTAACTTGCCCTAGGCCACACAGCTAATGGGTAGTAGAGGCCAGACTCAAACCCAGTTCCCTTGCCTCTGGGTTCAGCCTTCTTCATAAGTTGTTGGGTGTGTGTGTGGGGGAGGGTGTGCATCAACGCCAGGTGTAGGTGACCTCATGGACCTTATGTTTTACATAATTTCTCATGGCCTTCTGAAAGACCCAAACGGAGATCCATTTCCAAGGCAGACAAC
Organism: Phalanger gymnotis; assembly: GCA_028646595.1. NCBI lineage: Eukaryota > Metazoa > Chordata > Mammalia > Diprotodontia > Phalangeridae > Phalanger > Phalanger gymnotis. The sequence continues at coordinate 21,610,482 of CM053622.1, forward strand.
ACTGCCCCTGCAGAAATGGAGGTTGTTATTATCAGTGGACGTTGCTGAAAATTCTTATTTTTCTTTTGTGAAATGTAGAATGATTCAGGGCATTTCCTCTGCTAAGAGCCAGTCTTCCACGTCTGTTTTCCGGTGAAACCTCAGGCTATAGATCACATCTTGTATATGATTTCCCCCAAACATGGCTGTCTCACTTTTGCTTGCCTCTTGAATTATAGATTATACATTTTGCTTTACCTTCTAATTTGACCCTTAGATGTTGAAACCATTTCAAGTGACCCTGCACTCCCCCTCAGCCTCCACCCCCTACTTAGGGGTTTCTATGAAAGACAGCCCTAATTTTTGCAACAAATGACCTCCCTCTGCCTTGATCTGGACCAGCTGTGTTTAATCAAATCCCAGGATCCCCTTCTGGCTGCCCCCTCCAAAATTATAAAACTGATTGGGAAGTGTCCGCCACAGGCTTGATTCCTTAGAGACAAACCTTGAAACCAGAACAGAAGGGCTTGGCCCCAAGATGCTCAGGCAACATAATGAATGCCTGTAATTACCCCCCCCCCCACTGTCATATTACAGGAGGTAGTTTTACCCCTTTGTTTGGGGGTGGGGGTGGGGAAAGGACCCAGCCATTAGCATCCTTCTTTTCTTCCAGGAAATCCAAACTTATTTGTCATTGATGACTGCAAGAGTAGAGTACAAAATTAAGATCGGGAATGCAGGAATCCTCTGAGAGGCCAGGAAGGTGTCAGTCAGTCAGTAAGCATTTATTAGGTGACTACTGTGTGCCAGGTACTATGCTAAGCACTAGGGATACAAACAAGTAAAAAAAGACAGTCTTTGTTCTCAAGGAGCTCACAGTCTGATGGCGGGGAGGGGGGAACAACATGCAAAGAACTCTATACAAACAAGCTACTTGCAGGATGAATTGGGGTGTCTGAGAAGGAAGGCACAGCCATTAAGGCTGATAAGGAGAGGCTTCCTGGTGAAGATGGCTTTGAAGGAAGCCAGGGAAAACAGAAAGCAGAGACAAGGCGAGAGAATTGCAGGCGTGGGGCACAGCCAGTGAGCCAACCCTGAGTCAGGTCAAGTCCCAGGGGGTGTTTCTTGGCCCTGAAAAGCCGGATTTTTCCAAAAGGGGCTCATGCCTCTTAGGTAGGCCTGCTGGTTTTGTTCTGGGACCTTTGGAGAATGGGTTGATATCAGAATCCAAGAAATACAATATAATTTGATTCTACTCAACAAACATTTTAAGGCCCTACTACATGGCAAAGTCCTGGGCATGCAAAGGTAGACACAGCAACAGTTGCTGTCCACACTCTAATGGGAATATGTAACATATGATGATAATTGTCATCACCGCCTTCAGTAGGGGTAACAGGAATGACGATAACAACAGTATTAATAATAGTAACAGTAATTGTGTGATAACAGCCATAGTGACAGCGATAGAAATAGCAATAGTGATAGGAACCAACAGCCACATATGCCTTCTTGACCCCTGAACTGCTTCTCAATGACCAGGACAATGGAATCAAGGGCCATAACACCGGGGTGGAGGTGGAGTCAATGTGGCAAATGTGAGAAAGGACACAAGTAACAGTCCCCCAGGATGGAAAGTGGTCGAGGGGTTGTGATCCGCATCTGTGGAGGGAACCTCATAATGGAGATCATGGATTCCTTTGACCTCACATTTGTACATTGACTTCAGACTGGCTAAGTGCCTTACAGAAATGATCTCTGAGAACCTGAGAAGTAGTTGCTAGTATTATCCCCATACTACAGATCTGAACATTGAGACTTCAAGATTAAGTGACTTGCTCAGAGGCATTAACAGGTAGTTGATAGGTGAGGTGGGCTTGAAATCTTTTTCTTCCTTTGTTCAAGTCAAGTGTTCTAGCTAATCCCCCAAGCTACCTCTCAGTAAACCAGTGGTGCTCAAAAATATGGTCTCAGGGTCCCTGAGACACTTGCAAAGGGTTTTTGAGCTTAAAACTATTTTCATAATAATACTAAGATGTTTTAACCTATAATACAGTAAATATCAATAGATATAACTCATTTTTAAAAAATGTTCTTTGGGGGGATCCTCAATAATTTTAGAGTATAAAGGGGTCCTAAGACTACTATAATTGGTCAGATTCCCATAAATAAACTTTTTTGGGAGGAGGAGGGGAGGCAGTGTTTGGCCTTTTTTTTTATATTCCCAGCACTTAGCACAGCCCCTGTCGTAGGTGATTGATAAATGCTAGTTGACTGACTGAGGAGAGGAAGAGTGCCATCCGCTGGTGGGATCAGGAAAGCTTTGGGTAGGAGATGGTACATAAAGGAAGCTAGAGGTTCTTCTTTTCTTTTGGAGGCAATCGGGGTTAAGTGACTTGCTCAGGGTCACACAGGGTCTGACGGTGGATTTGAACTCCGGTTCTTATGATTCCAGGGCCATTACTCTATCCACTGTACCCCCTAGTTGCCCCACAAGTTAGAGGTTCTGAATTGGAAATCAAGGCGATGAGCATCAATTGGGGAATGGCTGAACAAGTTGTGCTATGTAATTGTGATGGAATGCTATTGTACTGTAAGAAATGATGAGCGGGGTGCTCTCAGAAAAGCCTGAAAAGACTTATATGAACTGATGGAAAGTGAAATGTAATGGGTACAAAGTAACAGCAATATTGTAGGATAATCAGCTATGAATGACTTAGCTGTTCTCAGCAACACCACAGTCCATGACAACTCTGAAGGACTTAGGATGAAAAATGCTATCCATCTCCAGGGAAAGGATGGATGGTGTCTGAATATAGATTGAAGGAACTTTTTTTCATTTTATTTTTCTTGAGGTTTTTTATGTTTTCTTTCACAACATAACTATTATGGATATATTTTGTGTGACTACACATATATAAACCATATAGAATTGCTTGCCTTCTCAACGAGGGGAATGGGGAGGGAGGAAGAGAGAGAATTTGGAACTCAAAATTTTGAAAACAAATGTTAAAAATTCTTGTTTACATGTAACTGTAAAATTAAATACTAAATAAATAAAGAACAAATAAACAAAAACCAAGTTAGAGGTTCTTTAGGAGGGAGTGTATTCCAGTTATGCCTGCCTCAGTTTCTGTATCTGTCATATGCAGATAAAAGTAGGACTTACCTCTTATGGTTGTTGGAGGGATAAAATGAGATGTTTGTAGGCACTTTGCAGACCTTATGGTATTATTTAAATACTAGTTATTATTTCTACTATTATCATTGTCATCGTCATCATCTTCATCATCATCATCTTCATCTTCCTCCTCCTCCTCTTCATCATCATCATCTTCATCATCATCATCATCATCATCGTCATCATCCAGAGCTGAAAGAGACCTTAATGGCTATCTAGTCCAACACTTCAATTTTACAGATGAGGAAACTGAGTCTCAAGGAAGTCAAGTGACTTACCTAAGGTCACACGGAGAGCACTCATGTAAATATCCCACAGCGGGTCTGCCCAAAGCACTGGGAGACTTATTTATCCCTCCAGTAACAGGTCTACTCATTGGTTTGGACAGCAATTTTGCATTTAGACTATAGTAAAGCTGAGGTAACATTGGTATGTGATCTAAAAACTGTGATCCTCTGTCCCTTTCTCCATCCCTTCTGCCGCCACCATTGCAGAAGTCAAAGGGGGCCATGCAGGACCAAGGGCCATTTTTGGATTTTTCTTCGTTTCATGAATTGCCATGACCAAGTTCTCAGAGTGATCCTCACCATAGTTAACTCACCTGGTCCTCGGCATGAAGATGGTCCAGAGTGGAAAGACCACTGAACTTGGAGTTAAAGAACCTTACACTTACTACCTGTGTAACCTTGGACAAATCACTTAACCTCTGGGGGCCTCAGTTTCCTCATTTGTAAAATGAAGAAAGATGGAAAGGAGGACAGACTAGATGACCTTTGAGGTTCCTTCCAATTATATTTCCAATCATACGATGATACGACTATACTCAAGGCAGGGGTATCCTGGAGCCGGTTCCAACCAGCTCTGGAGAGCTGATTGTTAAATTTTCAGTGTGACCATTCACACATCAGAAATTGACAAACATTATAAATCAGAGCTTGATTTGTTTTATCGATTGTCTAAACTTAAGAAAGTAATGGGACAAATAATATTAAGGTAAAAAATATAGATTAAAATGTGTCATGGGGACACATGGGAGACACCAGAGAGCTGGTTATTAAATACTTGTCAGCTCACCTGGGCCTCAAAGCCTTTCCAGGGAAGTAGAACATACTAGAGCTTGTATTTCACGGCCATAGTCGTTGAGAACCCAGGGTCACGCCCATGCCACAATGGGGGAATGGAAAAGGACTTTGTGGAGGTAATAATGAAGCTATATAATAATAGCATTGTGGAAGTAAAGCACAATGCAAGGTGAGTGTGAGAAAAGCTATATCATTTGGAAATTGTTTGGCACACGTACCTTTACCTTCCGCCCCCCCCCTCCCCCCCGCCCCACAACTTTCCACCTCTAGCTCGGAGAACGGTAACCAAATTCTCAGTGACATTTCTGGAAAGGACACGTTAATTTCCTTATGACCTATCGCCATCCCAGTGACTTCCCAAATCAAAACACCCCTCCAGGTCCTCAAGTGTGGCCCTTTGACTGAATCCGAGCTTCACAGAACAAATCCCCTTAATAAAAAGATTTGTTCTGTAAAACTTGGACTTAGTCAAAAGGCCGCACACAGGGACCTAGAAGGCCACATGCGACCTCGAGGCTGCAGGTTCCCCATCCCATCTGTCGACTACCTTTATGTGTGGTGTTTTCCTTTCAGAATGTAATCTCCTCCAGGGCAGGGACCATACTACTTGCTCGTAGTCATATCCCCTGCATTTAATACTGTGCCTGGGACAAAGTAGGTCCACAATAACTCCTTGTCGATTGGTTGATTTATTGAATTCACAGAATCAGAGAACCTGAGAACTCAGAGACCATATAATAGAGACAATGCTTGGAGAAGGAGCCCTTCAACAACATTCCAGAGAGGTGGCCATCCAGCTTTGTCTTAAAGGCCTCCAAGACTTCACTAACTCCCAACCATCTTTTGGATAGCTGTGCTTTGTTCTTACATCAGGCCTCAATTTGCCTCTTTGTAACTTTCACCTATCAGTTCTAGGCACAAGAAAAACAAACCCAATCCCTCATACGGTGGGTGTTTTAAATACTTGAAGACAGGTCTTATGTCATGCTACATCTTCTCTTTGCCAAGGGATATATAATGGGAGTAACCAGGGAAGTTCTACCCTTCCCCCTCCCTCGTCCCCACCCACACATACACTCTCTGTCTTGGCTAGAGCACAGCCCATGGAGCCTGTGTAGAGCTGGCCACTTCTATTCTGGTCACTTTCAGGGACACACATATTCAGCACTGAAGGATTTTGAGATGACCCAGCAATATCTCAGTCCTCTTGAGGGTGGCAGGGGCAGGGTGCTGTGTCAAAGAAAATTGGATCCTAAGCCCAAAAAAGTTGCCAATTTGGTAGACTGTGAAAGGGGAGACAAAGTAGATAGGGGGAAGAGGATCCCCTTGATTCTCTCCATTATAAAAGTATCCTTGCTTCCTTTGACCCATCTTCTATGACATAGTCCCAAGCACATTTGCCATCCTACTTGTCCTTCCCTGGATAATCACTGGCTTAACAATGCCTGTCTTAGCATGCGGTGCCCAAATATGACCCTCCAAATGTGACCTGGCCATGGCAAAGGATGATGGGATTCTCAATGCCCCATCTCACTTCGTCTTCCATCTGTTCTGCCATGACTTTACTCACTATCCCTGCAACTTTCCAAACCCAACACTAAAACATGGTCACCACTCTCCTATATGTGGTATCTTCCCTTATTAAAATGTAAATTGCTTAGAGGGCTGGATCTATTGTCCTTGCTTGTATTCTGCAGCCTCTTTCAGCCTCAGTTTGCCCATCTGTAAACAACACTCAAATTACATACCTCACAGATGAGATAATGCCTGTGCAAGTATTTTGTAAATCAAAGGAACTGTGTAAATGTAAGTTGTTATTATATTGTCATATTCCAAAATCTAGGAATCAAACAAACTTTTAACCAATCTTTTGCTAAACTTTTCCCCTTTTTTTAAAGGATGAAAAAGAAGCAGGGAAAATAGTTCAGCAAAACTAAGAAACTTTTTTTTAAAGCCTGGTATCATCCAAGGTATTTCATATTCATAGACTTCACCACTGCAAAGAAATGGTTAAGTGTATTTTCATCTTTCTTTTTTCTAAAAGAATTAAAAAATTTCCCCCCAATTTATAATTTATTTATTTTAAGTTTTCAACATTCACTTCCATAAGCTTTAAATTTTTTTCCCCCTCCTTCCCCATGATGGCATGCAATCTGATATGGGCTCTACACATATATTCCTATTAAACACATTTTTGTATTAGCCATATTGCATAGAAGAATTATAATGAATAGTAGAAACCGTGAAAAACAAAACAAGACAAAAGAGAAAATAGTCTGCTTTGCTTTGCATTCTGACTCCATAGTTCTTTCTCTGGATGTAGATGGCATTTTCTATCACACGTCCTTTGGAAAAGTTTTAGGTCCTCGTATTGCTGAGCAGGGCTAAGTCTATCAAAATCAGTCCTCGCACAATGTGGCTGTTATCGTGTACAATGTTTTCCTGGTTCTGCTCACTTCACTCAGCATCAGTTCATATGAGTCTTTCTGACATTTTTATCTTTCTTCTTTGGGGCTAAGTATGGCTATTATAATTCCTCAGAATTTGCTTTTGCTTGCTTTGCAGTTGGTCCTTCCATATGTGCCATCGTGTGTATTGTTTTCTTTGTCCTGCTTGCTTTCCTTCTCATCAGTTCATATAATTCTTCCCATGTCTCTCTGCAGTTGCAGTTCTCAATTATTTCAGCACAGCTGCTAACTTTTCAATTGCTGTTAAATAACACAGCACAGCAAAGTTCCTCGAATAACATGGCCTTAGAGGCAGTGTCAGTGGATAGTGAGCTGGCCTGAAAGCCAGAAAGACCCGGGTTCTAGACCTGCCTCTGACACATACTGGGTTTATGACTCCAGGCAAGTTGGTTTTTTATTCAGTGCCCCCAGTAACCTTCTAAGAATTGGAGAGTGGGCAATGATCCTCACTGAAGGAAAGAATCTCCTCCCTAGGAATTCCCCACAGAAGTGAAATCACAGGTTCAGTCCAAAAACAAGAATCAAATAAAGAAAAAAGAAACCACAACTTGTTAGTGGAAATTGCGCTGAATCTGGAGAGAGAGGTCTTGTATGAGATTTGGCTTTAATTCTAGGTATTGGCATGACTTTGGGCAAGTCATTTCCTTTCTCTGTACCTTGGTAGTCTTATCTAAGAAGTGAGCAAGTTGGTCTAGACTAGGCGATCTCTGAGGTCTATTTTAGCTACAAATCCTATGAGATGATGAAAGTATAACTCCCAAGACTTCAGATGCTTCCATACCTTGGCATAACATAGTTGGCCTAAATTCAGCAGGTTTTGACACCATTAAAGCTGGAAGGAAATTTTGAGATCCTCTAATCCAATCTCCTTTTATTTATTTTTGCAAGAAAATTGGGATTAAGTGACTTGCCCAAGGTCACACAGCTAGTAAGTATCAAGTATCTGAGGCTGGATTTGAACTCAGGTCCTCCTGACTCCAGGGCCAGTGCTCTATCTACTGTGCCACCTAATTGCCCCCAGTTTCCTTATTTTAAAGATGAAAATGGTGAGCATTTCCATAGCTCTTTAAAGTTTACGGAGACCATTAGACATTATTTCATTTGAATCTCACAACCACTCAGGTGTTATTTTCATCCACATTTTAAAGATGAGGAGACTGAGGGCCAAAGAAGTGAAGTGGCTAGCCCAAGTAGTGAGTGTAGAAGTAACTGAGCCAGGTCCTCTGATTCTACAGCCCAAATAAATCCTGCTGTCCTAAGCTGCAGTGTTTCCTATGCCCTCTAACCTCTAAAACACACTGGAGAGTTCCATGCTCATTGCAAGACCTCTCAAAGGTCAGGCCAGTGATATGCAGCAGGCAGGATTGGGAGGGAATTTTAGGATTAGCAGCATTTTTATTAGCTCTCTCTGTCTCTGTCTCTTTCTATCTCTGCCTCCATCTCTCTCTATTTCTCTGTTTCTCTCCCAGTCTCTCTGTCTTTCTATGTCTCTGTCTGTCTGTCTCTCCTCTCTGGCACTGCCTGCCTGCCTGTCTCTGTTTTCATTTCTGTCTCCGTGACTTTGTATCTTTGCTTCTTTTTCCCTGTCTCTATCTCTGTCTCCATCTCTCTCTGTTTCTCTCCCTGTGTCTCTGTCTCTGTCTGCCTATCTGTCTCTCCTCTCTGGTGCTGCCTGCCTGCCTGTCTGTCTCTATTTCTATTTCTGTCTCCCTGACTTTGTGTCTTTGCTTCTGTCTCTCTGTCTCTTCATCTCTCTCTATTTCTGTTCCTGACTCTCTGTCTCTGTCTGTCTGTCTCTCCTCTCTGGTGCTGCCTGCCTGCCTGTCTGCCTCTGTTTCTATTTCTGTCTCCCTGACTATGTAGCTTTGTCTTTGTCTCCCTCTGTCTTTCTTTTTGTCTCTCTGTCTCTGTTTCTATCTGTCTCTGTCTGCCTGTCTCTGTTGTGTCTGAGTTTAAAGCGCTAAATACAAAAGGCATAGAATTCCCCACCTGGCTAGAATCTGGGGAAAACCCTAAAGAATGTCACAAGAAGGTCCCAGACCTTTGATGGCTTCAGGCGAAGAGGTCAGCAACCACAAAGAAGGGTCTTTCCTCAAACCCCACTCTCTGCAGCTGCCGGACTTTATCTGTCACATGGCTCTGGGAGCTTCAACCAGCATCTATAGGGTTAATCCCACAATTCCCTCCAATGCTGCAACTGACTGAGGGAACAGGTGCGACAGAGGCAAATCCCCCATGACAGGACTTTTGAGTCTATAAATCTGCAGGGCAACCAATAGCCTGAATTCTTAATCAGGCCTATTTCCTTTATTAATCTCTGAGAGCTACAGTGATTTATAAGAAGGATTTTCATTTGGTACAGAAAATGAATTTCATTTCACAAACCTATACGTGCAGTCAAATCGATTGTCCCCAGACCTTTCCTCTTTCCAGGGCAGCCCTTGCCCTGGTCTCTTAGCTTGATTGTTCCCTTACCAGATATTTACTTAAAAGCCTTCATTGGATTTCTGTTCCTTATGGAAATAATATTAGGACCAGCACTAATAATGTTACCAGTACCAATTGCTGGGCCTCCAGGTGGCCATTTTTTTAGGAAGCTGTCCCACAGGAGATGATAAAGTAGCAGAACCTGTGGACTTAACCCATAACTACTTTCCCATTCATTTCATGTTATCACCCTTTGCCCAATCTCTATTCCAGTTAGACTGGCCTATTGGCTGCTCCCGTGACAGGGTATTACAGCTCTCTGGACCTTGTATAGGCGGCCTGCCATGTCTGGAATGTTCTCCTCTCCAACCCATACCCCTTAGATCCTGGCCTCCTTCAAAGTATGAATTGGATGCCTCCTCTTTTACAAAACTTTCCTGATCCCCTCAGCTAATACTTTCTTCTTCTTGCGTTTCTTTGCCCTCTTCTATTTCTTTGGACATACTCAATATTTACTTCTCTGTTTATGTGTTGTATCTGCCAAGTGAATGCCAAGTCTGATGGTAAAGACTGTTTGATTTTTCTCTTTGCGTTGTTAGTACCTGGCACATAGTAGGTGATCAAGAAATGTTTCTTGAATTGACTCTTCATTTTCCTGCCTTTCCAGCAAAGCAATTTAAAGGATGAGTTCGAGCAACACGGGCAATTTAAAGGGGCTCTGAGAAAGGATTTTGACCAAGGTCTGTGAGCTCAGACTTAAAAGTCTCCATGAGGGGATAGGAGAGAGTTGGCTTACCGTATTTTAAGAAAGAGGGATTCGATGCTTTCAGCTTAGCCCAATAGGGTAAAACCAGAAACAAAGAAACAATTTGCAAAGAGGCAAAGAGGGGAATTTAGGCTTGATGTCAAGAAAAACCTTCTAATAATTTGGGCAGTTCCCAAGTGCAACAGAATGCCTTAAGAGATAACGCGGTGTTCAAGCAAAGGGTAGATGACCATTTGAATGAATGAAAACAACTACCCCCGACTTTGGCCCCCCCCCCCATTTCTTAAATAACTACCATGTATGTGCCAAGCACTGGGTTAAGTGTTGAGGACACAAATACAAGAGCCAGCTGACCCACCCTCAAGGAGCTTATATTCTAATGAGGGAGACGGGGATGTTTTAGGGAAGGTCCTTTTCCAGGTTCAGTTGAACTGGGTGATCTATGAGGTCCCTTCCAGCTTTGAGAGTCTGTCTTTGGATTCCAAATTTCATGTGCTTTCAACTACAGCCCAGGGGTGGGGCACCTGCAGCCTCAAGGCCACATGTGGTCCTCTAGGTGCTCAAGTGTGGCCCTGATTCAATCAAAGGGTAACACTTGAAGACCTAGAGGGCCACATGTGACCTTGAGGCTGCAGGTGCCCCACCCCTGGACTACACCATACTCAAAGGTACCCATATTGATTTTTCAAGGACAGGAATCTCCGGGTTGGAGCACAGACAGCAGTTTAGCACCTAGCCCCTACATATTGGACTTGTAATCTCTGTCCTGAGGCCCACTGGTATGGGACTCACTCCTTATTGGTGGAGATGAATGTCCTGCCCTGCATGAGGGGCAGGGTAGGGTTGGGGAGAAGCAAGATCTTCAGTTCTCAGCCTGTCCCTTTGGGGACTCTCCAATCAAAGTTCCCTTTTGAGTTTCCATTCCAGACTCTTCAGGATCAGTCTCATTGGGAGCTTTTCAGGGTCAATCCCCTCAAGGGGCTATTCAAGTGAGAGTCCCCCTTTGGGATTCTTCAAAGTCTAGTCCTTTCTTTGCTATCTTCAAGTGTCGAACTGGCTTCCTGCTTTGAGAAAGAAGATGGAAGAGGCCAATTCTACTTCTGGTTGCTGAAGGAAAAGACTTTGGGGAGACACAAAATGAGCCAGAGGCTCCATCATGCCCCTATCTTCAGCTTGCTGTTTTAGAAACTTCAGGGAGTCTCCCCTTGGGTGAGATCCAGGATGCGTTCTCTTGGGTGAGCTGAGTTATCTCACTCTCATGGGACAGCACTTTCATTCTGTATTGTCTGGTGTATAGTCTCCTCTGTACACCTCTGATTTCTGTTTTGCTATGATTTGGATAAATGGGTTTCTTTGCTATTCACTATGTGTGTTCATGGTGGAACTGGTATTAGGTGGGAAAGGGGTTAAGTCTCGGATATAGGACTTGAGATCCCTTACCCCAAAAATGACAAAGCAATCAGAAGTTAGACAGAACCTGACCGTATCCTCTAGATGAGCAATATATATGGGACCAGATGGATATACTTCTAGCCAGTATCCCCTCCCTCTGAAGAGAGTGGAGTGACCTCTGGCCCTAGCCTCCTGCTTCCCAGAGAAGGGTGAGGGGAGAAGAGGCTCAAAATGGTGATTCTGCCTCCCTTTGGGCCACACTCAATAACAGCCCTCTCTCCTTCCATGTGGAGTCCCCACAACATGTGGGTGCTAGCCACTTCTGTTACAATGGAAAAGAAGGCTTTTTTTGTTGCTTTCAGGCCCAAACACCAACTCTTCAGTCTGACATTAAAAGGGACAGGGATAAGAACTGATCCGTGATTTCACTGATAGAAGAAACTCCCTGGTAAGGAAATTCCTTTTAATAAAGCAATTTAAAGGATTAAAGCCCAGAACACTGAGAAGTTAAGTGACTTGACCAAGGGGCAGCTAGATGGTACAGTGAATAGAGCTCTGGCCTTGGAGTCAGGAGGACCTGAGTTCACTTACGAGTTATGTGACCCTGGGCAAGTCACTTAACCTCAATTGCCTCAAAATGAATAATAAAATGACTTGACCAGTGTCACACATCCAGTATGTATCAGAGGCAGGATGTAACCCAAGGTCTTCTGGCTCTGAAGTTGGCTCTCTGCTTTTTCAACATTTGCCTCATAAAACTCTTCTATGATCTGGTTCCCACCTGCCTTTCCAGTCTTATTTCACACATTACTCTTCTTACCACATTCTCTACCACATCCAAACTGGCTTACTTGCTCCATATCAATTTATCCATACACTGTATCCCATCTCCCACCTTCATGCTTTTGACCAGATGATCTTCTGTATCTGAAATATACTCCCTCCTCACATTCACTTTGTAGAATCCTTACCTTCTTTCACTAAACAGCTCAGGGTCTTTCCTGATCTCCCCAGATAGAAACACTCTCTCCCTCTTGAAATTAGTTTGTACCTCTAGGATGCTAAGAGAAAGCCTGTAAGGCATGGAGTTTGTTGGGTGGGCCCTATGTAGTAGGAAGATATAGTAAGTCACATAGGATGGGCAGGTATAGAGGGAGGGTGGAGGGAACCGTAAGTCAATGAAATCACAGATGCATTGGAGTGTTTGGAGTTTGGGAGTAACTTTGTCTTTTCTTATCTGAACATACATAGTAGCTCCTCCTCCTCCTCAATAGAGATGAAGCTTTTGGAGGGCAGGAATGACTTCATTTTGGTCTTTTGCAATCAATCAATCAATCACTCGTTCAAGAACCATCTATTAAGAGCTTTGTGCAGGCCCTGTGCTAAATGCTGGGGTACAATGGAAGGCAAAAATAGCTCCTGCCCTCTGGGAGTTTACATTCCAATGTAGAAGGCAACATGCACTTTCATAAGTGTAATAGGAACTGGGCAACTGTAGTACTATGTAGGTGTATATACACACGAAAACACATATGTATCACACACATGACCAACAGTAGGCATAGCAATGTACACACATTTGTATACACACATGCACACACAATACATATGTATATAGACATATATGTATACATATACATAATATATGTGTATATATGAAAATATATGAAATATGTATTAAAATATATGTAAAATTATATATATGAAAATGCTTATAGAGTAGATGGAAGGTAGCCTTACAGGGAAAGGCATTAGCAACAGGGGGAACCTTGAATGTCCTCCTGAAAGAAGGGTGTTTAACTGGTCTTTACATACCCATAATAATCTAGTACAGTGCCTTGTGCATAGCTGTACCCTCTACAACCTTACTTTCCAGTTCTGGAACCATGATTTCTGCCATTGTTCCTGGATAGGGCATGTGAATATCCTTCCCTCTTGACCAACCACCATCCCTATAATAACCTTATGGACCAAAGTGCCCCTCCCTGGACACCATTTCTCCTTATATGGGTAGTTTTCCTCTATTAGAATATAAACACAGTGAGAACAGAAATTATTTGCTTTTTTATCTATATTCACCTGAGGGTCTCCTTTGTATCATCTCCTTCTCTCTTTGGCTTCAAGACTGCTGATACCATGAAAGCCACTCCCTCCCATGGCAGCCCATTCCACTTGAATCACTGGCCTTCTTAGAAACTTTCTCCCATCGCTCTGAGCTCTATCCACTGGGGCCAAGCAGAATAAAACTATCAGTCAGTCAATAAGTATTTATTAAGTACCTACTATGCCAGGCACTGTGTTGGGGATAAGAAGAAAGTTAATAGACAGTCCCTGCTCTGAAGGAGCTCATAGCATAACAGGGCAGACTAACACATAAACAGCTATGTACAAACAAGATATAGACAGGAGAAATTGAGGATATCTAGAATTAAGGGGGATTGGCAAAGGATTTGCTTTAAACACTTTTTAGCTTTATAAGTCAAGGGCTAATTTCACCTTCGGAGGCAAAACTAGGTCAGCTTATTTCATAGATGTAGAAAGTACAGCCCAGAGAAAATCAGGATTTGCCAAAAGTCACCCAAGCTTTGTCAGGGACTGGATTGAAGGTGTTCATTGTATCTTTCCTCCTCTGAGTTCTTCTAACACATCCTTGTATGTTCTGATGGATTTCAAAGCCCTTCTTCAGACACCTTTGGACGTTCTCCTTTTTCCTTCCTAAGGACAAGACTGAACACAATGCTCTCAATGAGATCTGATCAGGGTGGAACACAGACCTTTTTATCCCTGGATAATAGGCGTCTCTTAGCAGCTAAAAGGATCTCTAGTTCTCCACTTACTGGTGCTGTGGACAGCTTGGCTACTAGTGGTAGGTGGAGGAGAGGGCTTTATCTTCTCCCAAAAGGCATCTGACATGGAGCATTACTGTTCCTATCAGGAAAAGCAGTTTTGGAAGCCAGCAAGAGAGGGGCAAACTTCACCCCTGCTTGCTGGGACTTCCCAGACTGTTTCCAGAGATAAAGGCTCCAGACACTTATGTGATAATTTCCTGGGATGGGTGGAAACACCCTACATTCCTATCATCATTTTCTCAGCAAGAGTTCAAAGGGCAGGGCTTTGTAGCTCACGTATCCCCATAGCATCTGTGATAGGGAGTGGCAGCCGGGTGGACAGAGGGTACCTCCTCTTGTCCTGTCAGCACAAAGCAGTCATTTCAATTGGCCAAGGTCATACAAAGAGACAAGAGGTAACAGCTCAGATTAACAAGAGGGCCACGGATGGCAAAAGTAGCCAAAGCAGTCATGTACTCCAAAGCTAGACTCTGGCACTCCCTCTGTGACCCGACCAGGCAATTCATCACTCTGAGTCTCAGGTTTCTCATGGAAAATGGGGACAATGGTATCTATAGTACCTAGCTCACAGGCTCAGATGAGACGTGAGGCCTTCCTGGCACTCCCCGGTTGTTGGTGCCTTTCCTGCAAAAGTATCATCTATACCTCGCATCAAGATGACAAGTTCTCTGAGGGCAGGGACCGGTTTTTCTTTTGCCGTTGTATCCCCAGTGTCAGATGCAATACCTGGCGTGTGGTTGACACTTAGCAAATGCTTGTTGATTGACTGTGGTGATGATAATGAAGCTGAAGATGAAGAAGAAGATGATGAGGAGGAAGATGGTGATGATGATGAAGATGAAGATGAAGAAGAAGAAGAGGAGGAGGATGGTGATGATGATGAAGATGAAGAAGAAGATGAGGAGGAAGATGGTGATGATGATGAAGATGAAGATGAAGAAGATGAGGAGGAGGATGGTGATGATGATGAAGATGAAGAAGAAGATGAGGAGGAGGACGGTGATGATGATGAAGACGAAGGTGGTGTGGATGATGATGATAGTGCTTTATGGAGTCCTTTTACCATAGCTAAAGTTGTGAATAGTAAGAATGCCTCAGTTTCCTTACCCCTCAGTTTTTGTATTTCATGGAACCAAAATTAAGTATCATGTGCTCAGGGCACATGTATGTGTCTATTGGGGGAGAGAGAAAGAAGAGGATACATAGGTAGAACAGGGACAGGGACATATAGTAGGGGCTTGATGAGTTGAATTGGACAGAAGACAGTCTCTTGTCTTAAAGGAGTCCTCAGTCTCCTAATTTTGGAGGTTACTAAGACACAGATGACTTTCCCTACGAGCCAGAACATGAATGAGGAAAATAAAGAACATGTGGGTCATGGGAGAGTGGAGAGGAAACTGGATTCGGAGACTCAAGACCTGGGTTTAATTCCGTGTCACACTAAAGTAAACAACATGCTGGATTTGGTGACAGGGAACCTGGTCTCTTAGATCTTAACTTTACTATTTACTAGCTGTAAATGGGCCAAGTTGAATCTTGGGCCATTGGGCAAGACCATGGGCAAGTGGAATCTTCCCTCCTTACCTCGTTTTCCTCATCTGTAAAATGAGAAAGTTGGCTGAGATGATCTCTAAGACATTTTCCAGTTGGAAATGCCAGGACGTTATAAGATCAAGGATGGGGAAGGTGGCAATGAGGGAAAAGAAAGCAATCAAGTGAGCTGAGAGCCTTGAGCTGACTCCCTAGATGACATCCCCTCTGCAAGTCTAACCTTTGAGAGTGGTCACTCAGTATCTCTAGTTTCTAGATTGTGTTATTGAACAAGGCTCCTGGGAGGAAAGGCTGTTGAAAATGTTTGGTCACTGTAGAAATGGGAATCATTGTTTTGTAGTCATCCTCCTCCTCCTCTTCTTCATCCTCTTCTTCCTCCTCTTCCTCATCTTTTTCCTCTTCCTCATCTTTTTCCTCTTCCTCCTCTTCTTCCTCCTCTTCCTCATCCTCTTCCTCTTCCTTCTTCTCCTCTTCCTCCTCCTCCTCCTATGACAACAACTACTATGACTACTAGTAATGACAACAACGAAGGCCCCAGAATGGATTTTCTCCTCCTCTCCTCTGCCTCTCAGAACCCCCAGTTTTCTCTAACACTCAGCTTAGATGTCACTTCCCATACAAAGCCTCCCCTGATTTCTCCCACATGTTAATGCCCCCTCAAAAATGCCTTCCTTGGTATTGCTATTGCAGGACTCTTCTGCCTGTCTCCCCCATAGAAGGAAAGTCCTTCAGGGCAGGGCCACCTTGATCTTTCTGTTTTCATTCCCTCTTGCCTAGTTCAGGGCCTGGCAGTTACTAAGGGCTCAGGAATTCATTGATTGATCGACGGGTTATTTATTCCTTCCACCACCAGCACCCCGCCCTCCTCCCCCAGGCTCCTTGAAAAGGTCAATCCATCCTTAATAGGAAGGAGGGAAAGGTATTTGATGAGCTGCCCTATCAATGGGCTAATTTAGCTGATTACAGTGGAATCTTAGGCTGCCTGAGACTGGGCCCAGGCCAGCAATGCATTAACTCTGCTGGTGTCTCCGTGTCTTCATCACCCTCCACTGGGGACGAAAGGGGGGTGGTTAATTCCTGAAAACAAGCCCCATCTGATGGGCTTTTATTAAACTCAGTCCTTGTTTTATCAGGTGCTGGGTAAGAGGTTCCCTTCTGAAGCCAAGTGTTTCTGCTTGCCCTCCTAGGCCTTTCTGGGGAGAATGGTGTGTTGGGAGAGATGCCAGGGTCCTCTTCACAGGCTGGGCAGCAAGCCGCACTCTCTGTGCTGAGTCACTATGAGGTTATCATTTCTAGATTTTCTCCATCTCCTCTGTGAACCTAACATATAATACCTGTAATTCCACCATTAGGGATTCATTCCTTTGAGTTAAAGCATTGACCACTGCAGACAGGTCTCTTAGAGAAGCAAGAATCCTTGGAGGGATAACACATTGAAGGAAGTAGCTGATATCTGAACTTTTCTTTATCAAATCCCTGCGGATATAAGAGTTTTGACAGGGAAAAAGACAATAAAACCATAGGATCAAAGTTTGCGGAAAGGCACACTAGAGACCCTCTTGTCCAATTCCTACTTTATGGTTTGGAAATTCCTAGAACCGTTGCAAGTTTCTTTTTTGTCTCTGTATCCCCTGAGTCCAAAGGCAGCTAGGTGATGCTGTGACTAGAGCACTGGGCTTCGAATCAGGAAAACTGACCTTCATGAGTTCAAGTCTGGCTTCAGACACTTACTAGCTGGGTGACCCTGGGCAAGTCACTTAACCCTGTTTGCCTCAATTTCCTCATCTGTAAAATGAGCTGGAGAAGGAAACTGCAAACCACTCCAGTATCTCTGCCAAGAAAACCCGGTCACAAAGAGTTGGACATGACTGAAACAACTGAACAACAAGTCTCCTGAGTCCATAATCTAATACATTTTAAAATTGTAAATCTAGAGCTTGGAGAGATTTCAGAGACTATGTAATAACACACACATGCATATAACACTTTAACGTTTGCAAAATTATACACACACATATACTTTGAAAGCATAACTACTACAAACTTTAAAAAATCATGTAAAGGATTAATTATTTGAATTTCTGTTATACTCATTTCCTTTTACTAATTTTGATAATAAATTTTGAATTCTAATTGTAACAAGATGGTGGGTGGATCACAATTGAGAAGTAGATGGCATGATCTTGCTTGGCCACCTTGCTCACTTGATCAATGTCTGATTTTTTTACGTGTGTGTCTGTGCAAGTGTATGCGTGCATGTGCATGCATGTGTATGTGCACCCACGCATATGTGCACATATGCATGCATGTGTGTGCACGCGTGTGCATATTGTGTGTGTACATGTATGTGCATGTGCATGTGCATGTGTGTGTGTCTGTGCTAAAACTGTCACATAAGCATGAAAACTTCATTCTTTGGATGATCTTAAAACTAGGATTATAAATTCAGTCCTTTCAGTCCTTTCAGCAGCAGCAGCAGCAAGGGAAAATGTTCACAAAATTCGAAAGATATCTAGAGCAATATATAGCACAAGACAGTGCTTTTGGTGAATTTTAACAAGAAACACCAATATTTAAACAATTTAAATAACCTTTCAAATGTTGGGGGTTTTTGTAAGTTTGTAGCATTTATACTTTTAAGCCTATTAAAACTTAAAACTGTACTAAGACTTCTGGGTAAACATGTATTTACACACATACACAGATACATGCATATACAGACTGTACATATGTACACATGTGCATAGTTACATGTGACATTGACTACCCTGGCCCTTGCTGTGTGAAGACCAGCTATGTTACATCTCACCCTTCCATTAGGGTTCTTTGGTACCCATAAGGAGTATTATAGGTGCTTACGGTCAGTGCAGATGGCTCTCCCCCCAGTAGTGGTGGTCCTTTAATTGTAGAGGATATTCTGGACCCCCAGTTCTATTTGGGTGCTAACAGTTGGATTGACTTTTGCAAGGGAATATTTACTTCAAGGTGTATGATCACAAATATTAAAACTTACTCCCCCTTCCCATAACACCTCAGTCTCTGGGAAGGGGATTGGGTTCATAGCTTAGTTCAGTCCTTGTAGAGTTTTAAGTCCAAAAGTGGGAGGGGGCAGGTCTTGAGTCCCAGACACCCTGGCTTCTCCAGGATTCCCTACTGGGCTAACTGGCTGTAACATGCCACCTAGAATCCTAGCTCCAAGGTCACCGTGGCTCAGACTCCTGAGTCCAATGCTTCTGGTGGGGATCTCTGCCTGCATCTGAAACTAAAAAGGACAAATGACGTAGCACAGAAACAAACACCCCCAAGCCCATTTCTCAGAGCCAGGGTGAAAGAAGGAGAGGAAGGGAGGAAGTTCTTCCCTTCTCACCAGGTGGGTTCATGACTTCCATGCTATGTGAGGACTGTTCACCTTCTATTCACAGCAGCAAAGTGAGTGGCCTTCCCAGTTGCTCTATTTTTAAAGATAAAGCCTATTCTGGATAGAGGACTTTCCTCATTTATCTGGTAGAGGATGCGGAGTGCCTCCAGGTTAAGTTATCTGGGCATTCTCCAAATGACCTCTTTACATGTCTCCCTTTTTTTTTTTTTGAAATTTGTTGTGCTGGTCAAACAGAAAGCAGTGCATTTTTAAAAGTAAGCCCTCACCCCAAATCCAGGTTCTTGTCCTCATTTTAGAACCCTCGGCCTCTGAGACGGCATAAGTGATGGCTTTTTACTTGCTTCCCAATGCCATACATTTGAGCCTCACAATAGCCAGTCTCAGCATCATTTAAAATCTTAATATGCCAGTGAAAATCATAATTATTCCCCAATATAAAGGTTTTTTTGGAGAAGGGAAGGCAGGGCAATTGGGGTTAATTGACTTGCCCAAGATCGCACAGCTAGTGTGTCAAGTGTCTGAGGTCGAATTTGAACTCAGGTCCTTCTGGCTCCAGGGCCGGTGCTCTACTCACTGTGCCACCTAGCTGCCCCCCAACATAAAGTTTTACAGATCCAACAAAACAAGTAACATCTTACAGAGTTTACCAAATGTCTTTGCTTGTCTAGACTTAGCCTTACAAGACCTTTCTCAGCCCACAAGCAAAGGAAAGGGCAAAGGAAACAAAAACTGGCTTCTGCCTCCAACAGAAACCTGGTCCATACTAAGCTGTCCTAAGTGGAGAGCTCTCCCAACAGGGATTAAGACCATGGAGTCATCTTGGCCTTTCCCTCTTCTTAGACGAGAAAACTATCCTAGGTGAAAATTCTTCCAATGATTCCTAGGGGCCTGCACCCAAAGTGTCCCTTTCAACTCAGGGCACCCTTCAACTAGCCAGGGGTCCATCTGGCATAGATAAGCCCCATAGTGCTTTAGGCAACTTCTTCTGTATCCTTTATCCCAAAAGGCTGAATTCACCCTGTGGATCCTTGTTACTACCAGGGTAAACCCAAAAGAAATGTAAACTCACCCGTCAAGACAAGTAGGCTTGGTTAGAAAAAGAGCAAAGAATATCAGCTGCCCATGGATTGGGGCAAAGACACAGCACCCCAAAAAGTCAGTTGGGCATTTTGATTTTGCAAGAGGCAAACAGTCTGGGTCTATTAAATACAAAGAAGGATACTCAGTAACAATATAGTGATTCCCGATTTTTTACATTAAGCTTAGTAACAATAGAGGTAGCTAGTAGATAGAGTACCAGGCTTGGAGTCAGGAAGACCTGAGTTCAAATCCTGCTCAGACATCTACAAGCTGTGTGATCCTGGATCAGTTACTTAATCTCTGTTTTCCTCAGTTTCCTGATGGGGATAATGGCAGCACCTACCTCCTAGAGTTGTGAGGATCAGCTGAAATAGTAATTGTAAGGCACTTAGCACAGCACCTGGTGCATAGTAGGTGTCTTAGAAATGTTAGTTATTATTATCTATTTTATTGGTACTTATACAGAACTCAATAATACAGAATGTATTTGGATATCGATATTTAGGATTCAATAACAAAGAAAGTATTAGTGTTTAAACACTTCGGCTGTCAGCAAATGAAAAATTTACAAATTTATTTGTTTGAATTAAGTACATGGAATTTAGTAATACAAAAGTATCATTTAATTAATCAAATATCAACAAATAAAGTTTGCAAAATTATGCCACTGTCACTGATTTATTAGGGAATACATGGCAGGAAAAAATGGACTATTTCTAGACCACAAAAAAAAGTCACCAAATTTCTCTAAAATCTTTCAGTCTAGAACCAAGATTTCCCAGCAGAGAATCTCTCCAGGGATCCCTGCAAAAGCAAAAAGTCCAATTTTCTCCTAGACAAGGCCCCATATGTGATGTCTATCCCCCGTCCCCCACTACTTGAATAACAGGTATTTTATATTTTTGCCTCTTTCTCCAAGGTTCTCCAGTACCCTTAAGGGAATTGGGAGCGTCTAGGCTCCCTCCAAATGGCCCAGCTCCCACCAATGGCATTCCCTTTGATTGTAGGATTGAGCCTCTGACTCCAGTTTCATTTAACCACTAAGAGTTGGATTTAAAAAATGAATGCCTGCCTATTTGCTAGGGACAGCAAATTTCACATGGTGGAAATCTATAACAGGGCTTGTCTTGGGCATGCCCAGATTGCCCAATGTGGAGGCCACTCTTTGAAAGTCTGTTTAGCCAGAAAGGCTGCATCTTTCATAGTGGCCTTTTTTCAGTCTCTCTCTTTTTTCCTGCCCACAATTCCATGTTTCAATCAGACAGTGAAGATCAGAGTTCACCCACATCCAGGGCACCGGAATATGAACCTAGAGGAGAGAATACCACCTTTATTATCTTTTACCCCTGCTCTGAGAAATGGGCTGGGAGGTGTTTGTTTCTGTTTCAAGTGCTGGCAATGATCTCCCACCAGACCCCGAGTTTGAGCTATGGTAACCTTAGAGCCAGGATTACAGGTGGGACAGTGTGGCCAGTCCAGCAGGGAGTCCTGGAGAAGTCAGGGGGCCTGGAACTTGAGCTCGAGGTCAGGGGTAAGGGGCTGCAATTGTGCTCTATAGGAATTGAGCTAAGCCATTTGTATATTTGTTATTAGATCTTTGGAAAGAAATATTCCTTTGTACAAATGCTCTTAGTTGACTGCTAGTGGGTAAATGGAACCAGAGTGCAAGGGACCCTCCCCCCATAGTAGGAGAGAACACCATTGGTTGGTGATGGAGCCATTTACAGAGAGCCTAGAGACCCTCAACCCTTTTAAGGGTGCCAGAGAGGTATACACACATATGTGCACACATACACACATGCACACAACATACACACATTTACATATATGTGTGTCTATATGGGTATGTATATATATGTATATGTGAGAAAAAAGATTATTTCTTTCCTTCATCAATAACCAATTATCTCTCAAGGACATTGATGACCTTGCCCCCAAATTTACCTAACCCAGACCATCTTATCTACGTGGAATTCTTATCCCACCATTGTTCATTGTTCATTGACTGGGTGAAGGATAGATCCTTTTGTATAGATTGGCCCCTCACTGGGAGTAGTCTGGCTTGAGATGAGTCTCTCTTTGCCTATGGGTTACATAATCAAAGTCACGTGTCCAACCCCTCATTAGAATAAGTCTACCTCTTATTATAATATTCATCCTCTAATTAATTATTAATCAAGCAGAGCTGATTTCTGTCTATTGGGAAAACACCCACTCTTCCAAGGGCCTCTAGAAGTCATCTTTGGTTTATGAGAGAAAGCCAAATGACCATCATTTTATTAATTATCTGCTAGCCATAATTAATAAAATGGATTGTTAATTACCCAGAAGTTATGTCCCTCAGACTTTTTATATGTCACACATACACATGTATATATTTATATACATACACATATTGTAAATATATTATAATATAATACATACTTATTACATGCGTGTGCCTGTACTATACAAATGCCAGTTATTATTACTAGCTATTATTAAAGCCCATAGAAATGTGAGCTGCCATCATCACTGTTATTATTTCTGCCACAAATGCCTGCTGAATTGAACCACTAGAAATCTAGTCCAGCCCCGCTTTTTTACAAGTGAGGAGCACAAAGACCAGAGGATGAGGAGCTGTTGTTAGCTGTCGCTCTGTCCTGATTGTCCAGCACGATGCCTGGTACGGGGTAGGTGCTTAGTAGTTGGAATTGCTAGCATTTCTACAGGACTTTAAGGTTTGCAATAGACTTTACTAATATTATCTAACTTGATCCTCACCATAATCCTTGCAGTTAGGGGCTAGTAACCCCTTCATTCTGCAGATGAGGAAACTAAGGTAGACTGTGGTTAAGTGACTTGTCAAGGGTCACACAGCTAAGAAAAGTCTGAGGGTGGATTTGAATGCAGGTCTTCCTGACTCCTTTACTTATTGGGTCAACTAGCTGCCTTTATCATCAGTTGACAATGTTTCTCTTCTTTCTCTTTTTGAAATGACCAAGGGAAAGATAACCTTTTAATTTTTTTCTTTTAAAAATATTTAATTTTTTTTCATTACATGTAAAAACAATTTTTAATTTCTTTTTATAACTTTTGAGTTCTAAATGAAATGCCAAGCACTATGCTAGGTGATAGGAATGATTTTATTTGGCACATCGAAAGATATAAAGAATGCAGAGGAAAGCAAGCAAGATGGTCAAGGGTCTTGAGACCATGCCATTTGTGCACTGCTTGGAGAGAATGAAGAAAATGAAGACAGGATGAAGGAAGACCAGGAGAGCTGTCTTCAGGTGTCTGAAGGACTACTACAAACAAGAAAGAAGCATTAGCCTTGCTCTGCCTGGTCCCAGGAAACAGAACTAATAGCAATAGGTGAGGTGCAAGTTACAGAATAGTAAATTGAGGCTTGGTGTAAGGGGCAAAGAACTAAGCAATTTCCTAACAGAACTGTCCAAGGTGATGTGGACCATGTTGGGAGAGAGTGGGCTCCCCTCACTGGAGGCCTCCATGCAAAGCTTAGCATGGCCAGTTCATTTGTCACATATGATGTAGAGAGTATTGAGGCTCAGGTATGAGTTGGAATAAATGGGCTCTAAAGTCAATTCAATTCAATTCCCCAGAGATAGGGACCTTTCATTGGGGTGTGAGGGGAACAGTTTCCATAGTGAAACATGCACTCTAGTTCCTTCAGTGACACAAGAAACTTCTTTTTGGTCCTTGGTTGCCTCCTGATAATTGGCTACTGAGAGCTGGAGAGAGAAACACTTCTTGAAGAACTTTCCTCTCAGTGAATTAGGAGATATGATTCCACACTCGTTTGGATCATTCTGCTTAGAAGTCTTTCTCTTTTTTAATGTTCCAAACACTTTTTATTCAAACATATGCATATATTAGTTTATTAAGTCAGTTTGAGTTGAAAGATCATGAGGTAAATCTAGTCTCAGACATGACACTTATTAGCTGTGTGACCCTGGGCAAGTCACTTAACCTTGACTGCCTAAAAACAAATAAACAATCAAACAAAAAAAAGAAAGGCCATGAGGTATGGTGGATAGAGTACTGGAATGAGTCAGGAATAGTAATAATACATTAACAGTTCGAATTTATATACTTCTCCAACCTTGGAAGTCTCTTAAAGCACATTTCTCTCCCTTTGACTCCTAGGTTAGAGCAAAATAAGCTGGGGAGATTTCTCTTCTCTCCTACTCCAGGAGAAGCATATGGTGATGGGAAGAATGGTCTTGTCCAGGTGAACATGAGTCTAGACCTTCAGTATCTGGATGCCTTTTCCTGCCTTTCTCTCCTTTCCTGAGTGAGCAAAGGTACATGTCTTATAATCTCAGGTGGACTGGAGAGGAGAGCAGGGGAGTGGCCAGCACAGGATTGATCCAATTAATTGATCAGGAGCTCCCGATCATCTTTGCTGCAGACAAAAATGGGAAAAAAGTCTTGTCCTAAAGAAAGTAACGTTCTAATGAGAGGTCCCTTCCAACTCAGAGATTTTATGATCCTGACGATTTATGACTCCCTGCCATTCTCAAAGATGATAAATTGATGGTTATTATTGCAGGAAACCCCAAGAAGGTGGTGGTGGGGGAATTATCTGGGTGTCTTCTCTTGCATTATTCTAAGGAAACCCCGGTGCTTTTCAGGGTCTTGCTGTCCAATTGATGAACCAGCACATTTAAATTTGAGTTATAAGAGTGGCTCTTGACAGTTGGCTGAACAAGATCCCTTTGACTGCACTGGGAATGCATGTCTTCATTGAACCATGGACTTTAAATTGAAGGAGAACCTTGGTCTTAATCTAGCCTACATGGTTTTTGGTTTCTTTTCTTTCTTTTTTTTAAAAAGAGTAAGGGGAAAAGACCCTTTTTATTTCCATATGGGTCATGTTAAGGAAAATATATATATATAGAAAAAAAATCTAACTCTATTTTAGGCAGGAGTCTCATTAGAGTGGCCTGGAAAAGGTTAGCCAATTTACAGACTATACATCTTAATCTCCCCTCAATAACAGGGGCAGCATGCTAACCTGGAAGGTGGGGTGAGGGAGATGGGGAGAAAATTTGGGCCAGCAGAACCTGGCTCTGAGCCAATGAATGAGCCAACTCAATCGTGCCTTCTTTTCATTTTCCTGACTGCTACCCCTCATTAGCACCATATATATTGATTCAGAGAAGTGAGAGGGGGTGCCTCTCCCTAACAGCTCCAGGAAACGGGAGACCAGGAGGAACCACTGACATCCAGCCTTCCTCAGTGGAAACACCATTCCCTGCAGGTGCACTGTGGATCAGTTTCCTTTGAAGAGAAGTGAGGGAGGAAAGAGGATGTGTTGACTTAGGGGCGTCAGGTAGGCAGGCTATGTAGCCTCTCACCTGTTGCCATCTGGTTTTCATCCACACTGGCAGCTTCTAGTTAATCTCATTTTTGGAGAAATGGATGGATTGAGGATTAGGGACCTCAGTTCCATCCTGTTATCTGTTTTAGATATACCACTAATATTAGCCTGGAAAAGCAGGGTGCTGTGGCTGAAAGAGAACCAAAATTAGGTTTAAATTAATGGAAAACTAGATTTGAATGTGGTGTTGAGGTGGCTAAGTGGTGGGATGGATGGAGTCCCAAAGACCTGGGTTTAAATCCTGTCTCAGACACCTACTAGCTGTGTGACCCCAGGCAAGTCACTTGACCTCTATTTGCCTCAGAGTCCCCATCTGTAATATAGGGATAATAATAGTATTTAGCTCCCAGGGTTGTTGTGAGGATCAGATCACATACATAAAGTGCTTTGCAAACTTTAAAGTACTATGTAAGAATAGTTAACATTTATATTTTGTTATTGTTCAGTTATTTTCAGTCGTGTCTGACTCTTCATGACCCTATTTGAGGTTTTCATGGCAAAGATACTGGGGTAGTTTGTCATTTCCTTCTCCAGCCCATTTTATGGATGAGAAAACTGAGGCAAAAGGGGTTAAGTGACTTGACCAGGGTGACACAGCTAGTAAGTGTCTGAGGCCGATTTGAACTCAGGAAGGTGTCTTCCTTGATTCCTGGCCCAGAGCTCTCTACACAATGGCGCCATCTAGCTGCCCTATAGCTATATACACAATATTACATACACGTACATATATGTATATATGCATACACATACATAAATGCATGCACATGCACACAAATGGGTGTGCATGTATACATACATGCACATATATGTATATATAATATGTAGATATGTATGTGTATATATATATACACACACATACACGCATATATGTGTATACACATTCATATCTTCTATTTATATAGCATTATAGCATAGGCACTATGGGAAATGTTTACATTATTATCTCATTTGCTCTTTACAACAACCCTGGGAGGTTGGTGCTATTATCACCCCCATTTTACAGATGAAGAAACTGAGGCTGACAAAGGTAAAGTGACTTGCCTAGGGTCACACATCTAGCAAGTATTTGAGGCTAGATTTGAACTCAGGTCTTCCCGAGTCCAGACCTGGCCCTTTATCCACTGTGCCACCTAGCTCATTGTTGTGAGAAAAGCATTTTTAAACTGTAAGGATACTATAGAAATGTGACTTTTTATTGTTTCCTCCTGGCAAATAAAGGTATTTGATTAGAGGGCACTTGAGGTCCTTTCCAGCTCTGACATTCCACATTCTATGCTCTACCTTCCTGTATCCCAAGACATTTTTTATCTCTCATGTTCTATGTTCTTTCTTTTAACATCCTATATTCCAGGGTCCTTTCCAGCTCTGAAATCCTGTACTCTATGTTCTAGCTTCCTATATGCCAAGCTTTTTTTTTTTTTTAGTGCTGTCTAATGTTGTGTTCTCTGTTCTAACATCCTCCATTCTAAGATGACATCTGAGATTCTCTGTCCTCCCCCTCTATCCACATTCCCATATGAACTAGACTTTCTTGGGTTTTGGGGTTTTTTTTCTCCTTTCGAGGGGAGAAGGCCAGGCAATTGGTGTTAAGTAACTTGCCCAAGGTCACACAGTATGTCAAGTGTCTGAGGCCAGACTTGAACTCAGAACCTCCTAACTCCAGGGCCTGTGCTTTACTTACTGAGCCACCTAACTGCCCTATCTATCCACATTCCCAGTGCCCCTCTAGTACATTTTTAAGGTCTCTCCCAACACTGACATTTTCAGTGGTCTGTCCTAAGTTCTTTCCAGGCTCTGATGTTCCATGGCTTATTTTCTAGCCTTCTATATGAGTCTATAGTCTAGCCTTCTATTTTTCTGTTTCTGGCTCTGACCTTCTTTGATCACGAGGTTTCAGAATGTTCAAAGGTCCAAGTATCTTAGCATCCTCACTGCCATGATTGATAGGATCAGAGACAGCGTCTGAAAGAGTCCTCGGTGTCGGTGCTTTCCATGGACCATGGTGCAGATGAGGGATCAGGCAAAGGTCATATCTGAGTCACAGAGCGATTAAAGAGCCCGGAGGAAAGGAGGGGCAGTGGTGTTTTGGTGTTTACTTTTCTACTTTGCTGCATAAGTCCTTTTCTCATTCCACTCTCTAAGACTGGACACCCCCTAAGGAATAGACAAGAAGGGAGAGGAGATCTAGAGCTGGTTATGGTCTAGCCCTGTCATTTTACAGATGAGTTGAAGTGCTGAGGTCATGGAGGCAGTGAAGGGCAGAGCTTAGATTTGAACCCTGGTTTTCCAACTCCAAAGCCAGAGCTTTTCTACTGTACCATGAGGCACCTTCTTTCACAATTTTCCTTTCTGTATACTACAATGGGGGGAATTAAGGAAGCAGATAGATAAGGGCCAGGCCTGAGACCACATGGCAGCAAGTCAGGGCTAATTCTTGAATTTAAAACTGGAAAAAGGCCTTTGAGAGGATCTCATTTGTTCCTTGGGGCAGTCAGGTGGTGCACCAGAGTGCTAGGTGTGGAGACGAGAGGACCTCAGTTAAAATCTTGCCTTAGACATTTACTAGCTGTGTGACCCTGGGCAAGTCACTTAACCCTATCTGCCTCAGTTTCCTCATCTGTAAAATGACCTGGAAAAGGAAATGGCAAACCACTCTAGTATCTCTGCTAGGAAAACCTCACAAAGAGCTGGACACAACTAAACAACAGCATCTCTTCCTTTAAAGGTCCAGAGAGTCAATATGGATATTCAGAAGTGAAGCTTAGCCTTGGCTCCTGGACCTTTGACTCAAGGCCCATAATTCTTTCCACTACATCACATGACCTTACAACATGAAGGCCGGGCGATATCGTCCATGGGTGACAGCTGCTTGTTAAATACGGAAGTCGTGACATAAACTTCCTTAGTAGCTCTACTTAGTGAGAATCATCCAGATACAGAATGGTTCCAGTATCACTGAACTTTCAAGTGGGAAGGGACCTGAGCAGCCATCTAACCCACACCATATCCCTGAAACGATACCCATGGCAGCACAGCCAACTGGTGACCAAGCCTCTGCTTGAGGACATCCATTAAAGAAGAGCCCACACCCTCCCTTATTTGGGGACAGCTTTAATGAGTAGGATTTTTTCCCCCTTGCATGAAATCTAATTGGTTTCTTTGCAACTTGTGCCTATAGCTATTGATTCTGTCCTTGGAACCAATAAGAATGAGGCTAATCCTTCCTCCATATGACAGCCCTTCAAATACTTGAATATATCTACTGTGTTCCCTCTCTGTTTTCTATTATCCAGGCTAAACATGGCCAGTTTCTTGAACTTATCAATATTTGACATGGACTGGAGGCCATTGACATTCTAGTTGTCCTCCTCTGGACATCCTCCAGGTTATCAATGTCCTTCTTAAACTGTCTCCCTCCCAGAATTAAGCACAATCCTCCAGATGTGGTGGCACTATAATATTTTTCATGTGTGTCATGCATGATGTTCTTCAAAGTATTTTCACATCTGTTACTGCTTAGCAACAGCAAGGGATAACCAATGGAGAGCTCATGTGTTCTACTGGTATCCATTGCATGTTGAGATATCTAGAGGAAGGTCCCTGGTAAGTTGAGTAGACCAATTATGGAAGATTGATATGATGACATGAATGAGAGAAGCCAGGCAAGCATAAGCGAGTGTGGATTTGCATTATTGGGAGGGGAGATACCAAGACAAAAAGTTCACAGGTCCTTTGGTGAATGGGAAAGAGTCCAACAAAATGAGAAAGTATGAATGGGTTGGGATCAATCCCATTGAAGAAATGGGTACTCACATGGGCAAGATCACAGAGCTATAAAAGTATCAAAGTCTCATTTTATCCTTACATCAACCTTGTGGGCTGCAAGGAAACAGGGCTTGCTGTAGCACTAGGAATCAGGTAGATGTCACCGTAAATTGTATTGAAAAGAAACTTTCACTACCCAAGGAGAGCCAGCAAACCGAGTCTCTTTATGATTTGGGAGTATAGACTTAATAAAAAAAAAGAAAAGAAAACAGTTCTAGGAAAACACAATAGAAAATTACTCATTAAAAATAAGTATATATCAGTAAACTTCTAGCTAGATAGGAGCTGGTTAGCCAAACAGTTCTTGCACAGCTACAGATACTTGGTGGAATTTTTATGGTCTGTTCTGGGTGCCCTGTTTAGTTTCGCTTGTAAAGTCAAAGATAAGGCAGCTTTTAGGCCTACCGAGGAGACCTGGCCCAAAGTAGAAAGGCCACCTTCAGAGGGAATGAACTTCTCATCATGTGAGTTCTTTAAGCAAAAGTTGGATGAATGTTTGTTAGATATAAGGTAGAAGGAACTCTTTTTTGGCATATGGGTTGGTCTAGATGGTTTCGGAGGTTCCTTCTGACTTCAAATCTTTGGATTCCATGACTCTGTGACATGTAGGAATGTTCAGATTAGAAGGAAATACAGCCTCTGATGCTCACCTCCATTGAGGAGAATCCCTCCCTTCGTTCTAGACATAATTCAAGTGCTACATTCTATGTGAAATCTTCCAAGCCACTAGTGCCCATTATTCCTAAATTATCTTCTATTTATTTTGTACCTAGTCCGCATATCCTTACGTGTGTTCGTATTATCTCCCATTAGAATTTAAGCTCTTTGAAGACAGGGACGGTTTCATATGTTCTTCTCTCTCTAATACCTAATACAGTGTTTACACATAGTAGGTACTCATTAGATGCTTGTCGATAGATGAGATTATGTAAGGCTTGTCGAGTGGGATGGAGAAACTTGAAACTCTGACTTTTAAAAGAATGGCTTTTACTCTCTTTCTTAATTGATTGATTTCAACCATACAGATATTTTCCCCTATTAAGTAGCAAAGAGCAGCTGTATTTCCATTTTCAGTTTCATCTTGGTTGACCTTAAAAAACTCAATTCTCTCAGAGTTGAGAACTAGAAAGTATCTTAGAACCCAGAATATCAAAGATAATGGGCCCTTTAGAATGCAAAATGTCAGAGCTTGGTGTGACCGTAGGACAGGGAATGTCAGAGCTGGGAGGGGCCTCAGAACAGGGAATGTCAGGGCTGGGAGGGGCCTTAGAACAGGGAATGTCAGAGATGGGGGGGTGTCTTAGAACAGGGAATGTCAGAATTGGGAGGAGTCTTAGAAAAGGGTATGTCAGGGCTGGGAGGGGTCTTAGAACTTGGAATGTCAGGGCTGGGAGGGGTCTTAGAACAGGGAATGTCATGGCTGGGAGGGGCCTCAGAACAGGGAATGTCATGGCTGGGAGGGGCCTCAGAACAGGGAATGTCAGGACTGGGAGGGGTCTTAGAACAGGGGATGTCAGAGTTGGGGGGTGTCTTAGAATAGGGAATTTCAGAGCTGGGAGGGGTCTTAGAACAAGGAATGTCAGAGTTGGGAGGAATCTTAGAAAAGGGTATGTCAGGGCTGGGAAAGGCCTTAGAACATGGAATGTCTGAGATGGGAGAGGCTTTAGAGGTCATTCAGTCTTATATCTTCATTTTACAGATGAGAAAACTGAAGCCCAAAGAAGGGTAAAAATTTGATTAAACCAAAATGTACTTTTTTTTTAAGGGAAGAGCTGGTTATTAAACACTTACCAGCACACCTCTGCCCAGGCCCAATCTGCACATTATATTTGAGAATATCTTAGAATTTGGTTGCTAGCCAATATAACAACCCTATGTACATGTTGTGATGTTTCATTTGCGTCCAAGTCTCCTGACACCATTTTGGGGTTTTCTTGGCAGAGATACTGGAGTGATTTGACATTTCCTTCTCTGGCTAATTTGACAGATGAGGAAATTGAGGCAAACAGTGCTAATGACTTGCCCAGAGTCACACAGCTAATAAGTATCTGAGGCCAGATTAGAACTCATGAAGAAGATTCTTCCTGATTCCAAGTGCAGTGCTCTATGCAATATGGCACCACCTAGCTGCTAATGTACATAGTATCTGGTGATTAATAATACAAGCCAGTCAAATAACTGATTTGTGGGGAAAGGCAGGAATACTCAGGCTTTTAACTGCACTAGTTGGTCTTGACCTAGTTATACCTAGGCTTGAGTCTACACTTTGGGCTGGTATCCAGCAACAACTCCAGCCACTGAGGGTGGGTAGGTGGTGGTTGTGTGTGTCCAGGGTTGAGAAAGGACCTTTGGCCCTGATTGTCCATGTACCATTGTGAGTCATAGAGTTTGTCTAAGAGATGAAAGTGTACACAGAGGAACATCATGACCTTGGAGTTTCCTAGATGGAATCAGTATCTTCTTGAAATGAGAGGACTTAGGTGAAAAGCAAGGCACCTGTCTCAGGGGAAAACCAGGTAAGAAAATAAAATCACACTTGGTCTTGGACACATGTTTATATAATAGAAACAAATTGTTACAATCATCTCTCAGTTATACAAAAATGACTTATTCCCATTGACTCTATGGCAAATTTTTAACAACAGGCTGGATTTTCCTTCCTAAGGAGCTTTGGCTCTGTTCCAAACATACTCTTCCCCATGTACCACACTGTCTCACAAGAATAGAGGATTTGAGTTTGAATCCAGATGTTGCTGTGTACTATTTATGTGTCCTTGGACAGTTAACGCCACTCTCTGATAATAGTTTTAGAGCTGGAAGGATTCTTAGAGGGCATTGAGTCCAACCCCTTCATTTTTACAGGTGGGGAAACTGAGACACAGAGAGGTTAAGTGACTTGCTCAGGGTTACACAGTTAATAAGCGTCTGAGGCAGAATTCAAACTCAAGTCTTCCTGACTCCCATTCTTAAGCTCTACTATTTAGTTTCTTTGTCTATAAGATTCAGGATTATATTGCATGTCTTCTAAGATTACTTCTACATCTAAGCCTATTGTTTTGTGTAACTGTATTTCTGATCAACTCTCTCTCAACTCCAGGCCAAAAATCATGGAGTCTTAGGGTTGGACAGGACCAGTGGCCATCTAGGCAATGCCTTCCCAAAGGAGAGTCTTATCACATAATCTGTTGGTAAGAGGCACCTAGCCTTTGCTTGGACATCATCAAGGAAGGGGAACTCTCTAACCCCCCGGAAGTCTGCCCCACTCTGGTACAGTTCTAATTGTTACGAAGGTTTTCCTTACAATTTAAGGAATTTTATATTAATTTTTCTGGTATGCAATTGGTATTAAGTGACTTGCCCAGGGACACACAACTAGTATGTTTCTTAGGCTGAATTTGAACTCAGGTCCTCGTGACTCCAGGCCTGGTCCTCTATCTACTATCGTGCCATCTAGCTGCTCCTCTGTTAATTTAAAAAAAGTTATCTGACTGAAACTTCCACTTTGTTGCTCTACATCCTGCTTTCTGAGGCCAAGCTGAACAAATCCAGTCTCTCTCCTATGTGACAATGACAGCCTTTTAAAAATAATTAGCATTTATACAGTGTTTTAAGGTTTGCAAAGAACTTTACAAATATTATTTTAGTTTCAGAATAACCCTGGGAGGTAGGGGCTATTATTATGCCCATTTTATAGATGAGGAAACTGAGGCAGAGAGAGGTTAAGTGTCTTGCTAGGGTCACATAGCCAGTAAGTGGCTTTAAATAGGTGAAAGCAGTTACCATGTTCCCCTCTCCCCTCCCAACTGAGTGTTTTCTTCTTTAGGTTGAAGATGCCCATTTTGAGGGGGGGTGGCAACTAGATGGTACAATGAATAGAATACTGCATCTGAAGTCAGGAAGACTCATCATAATCTGGCCTCAGACACTTACTAGCTGGGTGACCCTGGGCAAGACATTTAACCCTATTTGCCACAATTTCCTCATCTGTAAAATGAGCTGGAGAGGGGAATGGCAAACCACTCCAGTATCTTTGTGAAGAAAACCCCAAATGGAGTCATGAAGAGTCAGACATGACTGAAATGAACTTTTATTTGTGGGAGCGAAGGGATGCTGTAGCAGCTGAGGTCGAGAATCAAGAAAGGCCTCCTTTGAAGGTGGCCCTTGAGCTCATTTTAAAAGAATACAGAGAAATCTAAGAGGCAGAAAGGGAGTTCATTCTAGGCGTGGGAGACAGCCAGTGTAAGGATGGCATCTTATTTGTGATGAATGTAAAAGCCAGTTTGCATGGACAATAGAGCGTAGGAAGGAGTGGAATGTTTAGTAAGACTGAAAAGGTAAGAATGGGTAGAGGACTTTCAGTGCCAAATACAGGAGTTCCTAATACATCTTAGACAACGAAAGGTACAAGCCTGTAATACAGGACAGGTCGATCAGCAGCCTTGTGGAGGATGGACCGGTGAGGGGAGAGGTGCCCTAAGCTCTGAGCCAGTCCATAACTCCTTTGAGCCCATCCATGGGCAACTGGGTGGCCCCAGCCATACCACCCATCATCCCTCTGGGCAGAATAGGCTGAGGGGCTGGAATGCTCCCTAGTTTTCCAACTCGTCTGTGATTTATCTGGGAAATCCCTCCAGGGATGGGAATTCCCACCAAGGGTCCCAGAGCAGCCAGACTAGGAGTAAACAGCATGTCATAATATATTCAGCAAACAATAACACAAGTCACGGAGAAATGAAGACAGAGAGGAGAAGAGGACATTCCGTGGCTGGGAATGGAGGCCTTGTTTAGAGGCAGCAAACAGAGTCGGAGGACAGACAGGGGGTTTCCATTACTTGGTTCATAAATCAGGAAAATGGTGTAGGAGCTTCTCAGGAGAGAGTGTGCTAGGGTCAGAAGGGGAATGGGGAGATTGGCAAGGGAGCAAATTTGCCCACACCTCTGCTTAAGTAAACACAGGGCTTCTCCTTATCAAAAATGGTGCAGTAACTAATTTCCAAGAGACTTTCTGTTAAATCTATGTGCCGATAGCTGATTTTCCATAGCTCCTTAAAGACTGCAAGGCATTTTATAGATATCATCATCTCCTTTGGAACTCCAGACAACTCTATGGGATGGGTTCTATTATTATACCCATTTTTCAGAGAGTCTCATTGAGGCTTAGTGAGGAGAGGTAAGTTAACTTTATAGCTGGAAAAAATCTGCCTCTAGATTGCTACCTACAAGACAGTTGTTTTCTAGACTTAGTTCTGACATGGACCTCAGAGGCCATCTGGTCCAGCCCCCTCATTTTACAGATGAGGAAACTGAGGCACAGGAAAGTTAAAAGGTCATAGGTTTAGAGCTAGAAGAGACCTTAGAAGCCATTTATTACTAATAAGGAAAATGAAATCCACAAAGGAAGGTGACTTGCCCAGGGTCATACAGGTAGCAAGAATTAAGGGCAGGGTTTGATCTCTATATCTGGTACTGTTTTCCCACTGCTGTATGTGTGAGGGAGGATCCAGAGCCAGCCCGCCTGATTCTAAGCCCAGAATTCTATCTACCACATCAGACTGCCTGTATTGAGATATCTATTAGTGTTGTTTTTTTAAAGTTTGTAATCTTCATGAGGGCAGGGATCTTGTCTTAGAACATTTTAAATTTCTGAGGTCAAAGTTCATTTGTGACCTCAAATTTCCTCCTCAAGTCTGGGAAACTGGGAGTTGCTCCCCACTTATTTACTCAACCGAATTGCTGAGATAATGTCTATTCAATTATCCTTGAGAATAGACATTGGCTATTCAAGAGGTCTCAGGCAGAAAAGTGCCATGAGGGAAAGAGAGAGAGAGAAAGGAGCCTTTGTTCCTTGCTTTGTCACATGCCCCCACTACTCTTACTGGAAAATCAATCCAAAATTCTTGCAGATGACCTGTTTTTTTGATTGCTGAGGGATAGACCAGATTTAGAAAGAACTGAGTTCAAATCTCAACTATGCTACTTACTAATTGTGTGACCTTGGGTGAATCATTTCCGTTGTCTAAGCTTTCATTCTTCTCATCTGTCCAATGAGATGGTTGAACGAGGTGATCTCTCAGGTCCTTCCCAGCCTTATACCTAAGATCCTATCAGTGGTGTTGGGAGCCCTAAGTGCTTGGTGATAAAAGTTCCTACCAGTCTCTAATTCACTCCTTTCTCATCTCCACCTCTTTTAGAATTCCTAGTTTCCTCCATTTTATGGAGCATTCCTGGAGATATGTCTGTACCTTGGCCCCTTCCAGGGGCCACATTTGCTCTAGACACTTGCCAATGACATGACCAGAAATGCCTGGTTGGTCCCTTGGTCAAAGTGGACTAAGTAAGGAACAGCTCTTTGGGAGTGGATAGCATACTGGGCTTGGAATCAGGAAGACTCATCTTCCTGGGTTCAAATCTAGCCTCAGACACTTACTCGCTGGGTGACCCTGGGCAAGTCACTTCACCCTGTTTGCCTCAGTTTTCATATCTGTAAAATGAAGTAGAGAAGGAAATGACAAATCACTGCAGTATCTTTGCCAAGAAAACCCTAAAACAGGGTCAGGAAGAGTTGGACATGACTGAAAAATGATTGAACAGCAACTGACTAGATAAGGGAGTGAGGAGAAATGAAAGCATAATGAGCTGGAAAGGTTGAAGAAAAGCCTGAGCCTTTATGTTACAGGTCAGGTTTCCTCATGACTGAACTCAATCCCATATAAACCCAAAAAGTGGTGCAGAGTCTGTTCTGCTTATAGGAGACTCAGGCACCATCTCTGGGCCACACCTTCTATAGAGCTCCAAAGCCTTCTCCTACAGGGGACCTTCCCTTATTCCGCCAGTTAATCTCTTCCTTCTAAAGTTTTTCAGTCAGTCATTCAGTGTTTGTGATCCCATTTTGGAATTTTCTTGGCAAACATACTGGAGTGGTTTGCCATTTCCTTCTCCAGCTCATTTTACAGAAGAGGAAACTGAGGCAAAGACTTGCCCAGGGACACACAGCTAGTAAATGTTTGAGGTGAGATTGGAACCCCGGAAGATGACTCTTCCTGACTCCAGGTGGTGTGCTCTGTCCACTGTGCCATGTAGCTACCCTTCCTCCTAAAGTTACCTTGGATAATTTTCTATGCACATTGTAGCTACTTACATCGTATATGTGTTGTATTCTGATAGTAGGAGATAAACTCTTACAGGGAAGAAACTGTTTCATTTTTTGTTGTTCTGTCCCCAAGGACTTTCCCAGAGTTCTGAACTCAGGCTTTTTATAAGGATGCGTTGAATAGAATGAACATAGTTTGAGGGCACAAAGGATGGCGAGGAGAAGCCCTTTTTCCCCCTGGAAAACAGTCCTTCTGGACTGGATAATCAGGTCTTCGGATTCATACTGGTAATTAAAAGGAAGCCTTACAACAAACTCCATGTGGGGAGTATGGAAAAGATCAGTATTTCCAAGCCCGTATATTAGGAATAATTATGGGAATTGGTCTCTTCCCTCCCTCTTTCCTTTCTAACAGAGACAGTTTGAATCGAGGCCAAGGGGAGCGATGCAGAGAAGGGCAAAGGAAGTAGCAAAGCCGAAATCTTGAAGGCATCAGAGGAAATTCTTTGCTGGTTGGCTTGTGGTCGAAAATGTGAATTTCATTGATTGTTCCCTTCCCAACGGCGGCTGATTTGGTCAAAGGCCTGCGCAGCGGCCTCTAATTTTAACAATGAATAGCAACACAGACTGCCAACTTTGGAAGGGAAGGAAGGGGAGACCACTGAAGTGGGGATTGAAAAAAAATTGCATTCTCCAGTACTTCAAGTTTGGACTGAGATTATAAATCGGAGACAGTTGGGAAGGATTTGGTCTTAAATCTAGGGTGTGCTGCAGCTTGGTAATAGCTAACAACCCTGGAGCTGGGATCAGATATACCCTAGCTTTTGAAAGCACGATAGAGGTGGCATAGTCGAGCGCAGGAAATCTCTGTTTCTCTCTTTCTACCACTTTCTCTATCAGAATGTGAGGGAGTGAGGCATGAGCAAGTAAGTCACTTAACCTTTGAGCCTTGCTGGTTTCATCTGTAAAATGAGGACAATATTATAATACCCATAGTCCTTCCCTCAAGACCCAGATGAGGTCAGGTGTGAAAAACATTTTGTAAATTTCAGAGTACTCATGAAAAGCAGTCATTAAGAAATCAGACGAAGGTTCTAAAATGTTGTAAAATGTGCTGTATAGGTATTGCATATGTTGCATTCATTTAAAAGCATTCATCAAGTGCTTAATAATAGCTAGCATTTATTTATCCCATTGAGATTTGTAAAACACTTTATTCTACCAGCAGCCCTGGAAGGTGATTTTATAATTATCCTTATTTTACAGATGAGGAAACTGAGGCAGATAGAAGTCAAGTGACTTGCCCAAGGTCACATAGCTGACAAATGCCTCAGGCCTGATTTGAACCCAGGACTTCCTGACTCCAGGTCCAATGCTTTATCTACTGCACCATCTGGCTTACAGAGGCAGCTAGGTGGTACAGTGAATGAAGTGCTAGACCTGGAGTCAGGAAATTGTTGTTGTGGTGGTGGTGGTTGAGTCATTTCAGTTGTGTCCCACTTTCTGTGATCTCATTTGGGGTTTTCCTGGAAGAGATGCTGGAGTGGTTTGCCATTTCCTTCTTCTGCTCATTTTACAGATGAGGAAACTGAGGCAAACGTGGTTAAGTAACTTGCCCAGGGTGACATTCCTGGTAAGTGTCTGAGGTCAGATTTGAATTCAGAAAGATGAGTCTTCCTGACTCGAGGACCAGCATTCTATCCCTTGTGCCATTTACCTGAGTCCAAATCTGGCCTCAGCCACTGGTAAACCCAGACAAATCCTTCAATCTCTATCTGGCTCAGTTTCCTCATCTGTAAAATGTGGATAATAATAGCACCTACCTCCCAGGGTTGTCGTGAGGAGAAAATGAGATAATGTGTAATGTGCTTCACAAATTTTAGAATGCTAGCTTTTCTTACTAAGTGTGAGGCATTATGACTGAGGGAGGCCCAAACAGGGGAAGTCACTTTCTCAACGTCACATAGCAAAGTTGAGAAGATCAAGTGCTTCCTACAGTTGCAGCTAATTGGTGCTTTATAAATACTTATTGACTTGGATGAGAATCGAGATTTCTTGGTTTTAAATGTTTTTTCTACTATACTTTTATTTGATTTTACAAAGTAATAAGAGCAGCTAGGTGGCCCCACAGTGATTAGGGTTCTGAGCCTGGAGTCAAGAAGACTCTTCCTGACTTCAAAGCTAGTTTCTGACACTTACTAGCTGTGTGACCCTGGGCAAGTCACTTCACCCTGTCTATTTCAGTTTTCTCATCTGTACGATGAGCTAGAGAAGGAAACGGAAAACCCCTCCAGTGTCTTTGCCAAGAAAACCCCAAATGGAGTGATGACGAGTCAGATGCAACTGAAATAACTGAACAAAATAAAGTAATTAGCTAAAACTTATAGGCTGTAATTCAGACCTTGCTCCTGATGAGGAAGAATAGTTTGAAAATTCAAGAGTTTGCTACTCCGCTGTAATATAGGATGGCCATTATTGGTTGAATAAAGACCTTCTACTTTGGTGAGAAGTGTAAATAGGACCCATTATGAACCCAATGGAATCCAGCATAGCAGTAAGTAGCCCAGACTCTACCTGGAGTCAATTCAGTTGCTAGGGGGAAGGAAAGATCTTTTGCTAATGTAACAGACAGAATAGGGGTTGGTGAAGGGAATAGGGAGTGGGATGTCAATTGGAGAAAAGCTTTGTTCATGAATGACTAAGCTATTCTGAGTACTGTGAATATTCATATCAACTACAAAGGACCAGAGGGAAGATGTTATCCACCTCCAGAGAAAGAATTAATAGATAGAAGTATGCACAGTACTGTTTTATCTATCTATCTATCTATCTATCTATCTATCTATCTATCTATCTATCTATCTATCTATCTATCTATCCACCCACCCATCCATCCATCTACCTACCTATCTCCCTATCTATCAATCTATCATCTCTCTCTGTCTCTCTCTCTCTCTGTCTCTCTCTCCGCCTCTCTCTCTCTCTCTCTGTCAAATGATGGCCCTTCTCTAGTGCAGGATGGGGAGGAAGGGAGGGAGACAGCTTGGAACTTGCAACAACAACAAAAAAAATTAATTGTTTTTTTTTTTAAAGAATCATTGTTTAGACTCTACCTACCTCCAGAGGATCTTGTGGCAAGTGCCGTTTCCCCAATTGTTGAAAGAGTATGATGAAGAAGTATAGAAGGAGTGAGCACACCACCACGCTATTAGGCCACATGCAGGTTAGCTTTCTGGGAATCAACACCACTTGCTTATAATAATGACAATACATTTCAAGTCTGCAGCAAGTAGATTAGGAGATAGTGGGAACCTGAGACATCATGCTGTCCAATTTCTTCATTTTGTAGCTAAATAAACTGAGGCTTAGAAAAGTTAAAAGTTATTTTATTTGTTAGGGAATCAATTAATCAATTGAAAAAGCATTTTGCAAGACAGTTAGATGGTGTAGTGGACTTGGAATTGGGAAGACCTGAATTCAAATCCTGATTCTAACCCATACTAGCTATGCGACCTGGGAAAGTCATTTATCTTCTCAGCCTCAGTTTCCTTATCTATAAAATGACGCTAAATTAAAACCTGCTTCAGAATGTTATTGTTCAAATGAGATAATATATAAACCTTAAAGCATTATATAAATGTATTATATAATGTGTATATATTTTATTTTGTATGCATCATATTACATTGTATATTCTCTCTATATAATATGGTATATAACATATATTTAATATAATATGAGACATTATATAAATGCTATATAATATATATTATATGTATCACATTGTGTTGTATATTGTATATCATATATGTGTGTAATATGTTATATGGCAATATTTAATACAATATTATAAAGCATTGTGTAAATGTTATATAATATTAAATTATGTATCATATTGTATTGTTATTATATGTATGTATTATATTACACTGTATATTGTATATAATATATACGCATGCAGCATGTCTATTAAGTTACATAATATATATTATATAGAACATATAAAGCATTATATAAATGTATGTATGTGTATATATGTGTGTGTGTGTATACATACAGACACACATTATATATATATCCGTATGATGATATAAAAGTTACTTATTGTTTCCTATGTGCTAAGCATGATGTACAAAGAGAGGCAAAATCAGGGGCCCTGCTGTGAAGAAGCTCCAGATAGGAGAGAAGACATGGAAATCAGTGGGGATGCACCAGATATGGTCAAGGTAGACCAGTCATCTCAGAGGGGAAGATCCGAGCTGCTGGCGGGGACCAGGAGAAGCTTCCAGAACAAAGAGGACTTGTGCTGAGGCTTGAAGGAAGCCCCCCAAACCAAGCCACTCTTACATTTTGATCCACTTTGGAATAAGGTTATAAAACCACATTCTAGCTGATTAGGGAGGCAGTGTGTTGTTGTGGAAAGAGAGCTGACCTGGGTTCAAATCCTGCCTGCTGCCTTTGGGACCCTGGACAAGTCCCTTAGCTTCGGAGTGCCCCAGGCTTCCCTCCAAGACTACAAGTGGCTGAGAAAGCATATCTGTACAGGTAGTTTGTCACTGAGAGCTCCCTAGACTAATGAAATCCTGGGTCCAGTCCTTTTCTCTACTTAAATTTAATTGAAGAGCCAAGTCATCTTAGCTATTCTTTTAAGAGATACTGATGCCTTCTCCATTTCCTAATACAATCATTTCCCAATATGCTTTTCCCATTCCCATTGAATCTTCCCTTGTAACAAAGAAAAGCCATCAAGTAAAACAGATCTGATTATAGCTGACCTTGTATATGACATTCTGTTCCTCTAGCCCTCAGTCTCTTCACCAAGAGGAGGGAATTCGCTTTCATCTCTTTTTCTCCTTAATTACGATTGACTGTTACATTTCAGGGGGATTCAGCTGAGTCTGAGTGTCATTTCAGTCTTGGTACATTTTGCCCTTTCTGGCTTCCGTTCATACAAATCTGCCCTTGTTTCTCTGAATTTCTCACAGGATGATGGCTAGCACTTTAAGGTTTGAAAAGAAC
This sequence comes from Phalanger gymnotis, assembly GCA_028646595.1. Taxonomy (NCBI): domain Eukaryota; kingdom Metazoa; phylum Chordata; class Mammalia; order Diprotodontia; family Phalangeridae; genus Phalanger; species Phalanger gymnotis. The sequence goes on from CM053622.1 coordinate 21,651,953, forward strand.
TTTACAAATGTGATCTCACTCAATCCTCACAACAATCCTAGGAGGTAGGTACTGCTGTTATCCCCATCTTACAGATGAGAAAACTGATCCTGAAAAAAGATTAAGTGACTTATAAGGTACACCTGCAGAGAGAGAACTAAACTCTGAATGCAAACCGAAGTGTAATTTTTCTTTTTTTTGCAATATGGCTAATATTGAAATAAGTTTTGCATGATTTTGCATATATAATTGATATCATATTGCCTGGCTTCTCAGTTGCGTGGTGGTGGTGGTGGGTGGGAGGTAACATTGCATATGAAAATTAAGATAAACTGAAAGACAAGGGTCTGAAGCTATCAGTGACCAATAAATTGGGTCAATGGCCTCTTGCCATGACCAAAGACCCTGAGTGAAGGCCAACAGGGTCTGTCCAACCTAGGTGTCTGATTGGCTTGACAGTATATCATTTGTACCAGGGCCACACTGCTAATAGGTAACTAAGGCAGGATTTGAACTCAGGTCTCCCCAACTCTTAAGTCTAGCATTCTATTCACTGTACCACAAAGCTCTGAATATGTTGTTTCTTATAGGACATCAATCGCATTCATAGACAACTTCCTTGGTCATTCCCAAATGGATGGATACTCATTTTATTTCAGTTTTTTTTTCACCACTACAAAAAGTCCTAGGATTTTCTCTGGATGAAAACAAACTTGACAACCATATGCTAGTTTCCTTGAAGTTCTAGCTTCCTGGCACTCTTGCTCTTCACAAGATCTGGTCTCTGGGATCCAAGACTTCTTGTCTTGACCCAGTTTGGGTGCTGGAGTGATAAAGGCCTTGACTTCCCCACCACGGATGAAAGCCACATCATGTTTTTGAAAAATGTTTTCAGACAGAGGTTCAAAGCGTTGTGACGACCAGGCATATTATCTGTCATCTTGGCCTCTCTTGCTTTCAAAGGACATGCTTCTCTCTATTGCCTTTTTCCTTATGTCTATTAGCCTAATTTTCATATTTTTTTTCCCTTTGTAATAACAAACAGTAACATGTGAACTGTCTTGCCTGAATGGGTTGTACAGTGTCCATGGTTACCAGCAGAGGAAGCAGCCTGGCTAGACATATGGGGAGGCTTGTCTCTGGCATGCCTTCTTGAGGCAGTGCATGCTAACTCAGTCTGGGGTCCCATGGCATGCTCTGATGAATGGGAGGAGTGTGTCTTTCAGGACATGCCTGGGGATCCTTCCAGTTCCTTTTGCCTCTATCAGTCCTGAAACATCCCAGGGTCAAAAGGGAAAGGCAAGCTGCCTTTGGAGTCACCGACCAAAGCAAAGGGTCATGTGTGGACTCACATCCCTATCTAATAGTGTGTAAATACATAGGGCAGAGAACAAAGCTGGCATCTGGGGATGAGGTTAGTGTTGAGGTGGTAAGGTGGATGACCTCCTGGGTCAGTTTGCAGTGGCTTCAAAACCCCAGCCAAGCCCATCTTCCTCCCTCATCTCTTCTTTCTCTCACCTCCTTTTCCCCATCTCTATCTGAACCCAAGGATAAGTATAGCTGACCAGTGGGGTAAGAGTGAGGAAACCATTTCAATGATCCCTCCATTACCACATCATGTTCTGGTTAAGGATTCTATGTGTTTGGTAAGCTGGGCATGTTTCTTTTGGAGCCAAAGCCCAGGGTGGGGCTTAAGAAGAGAGGATGGAGCACCAAGGTTGTTGGATGACCAGAGAGTCTAGGGAGGAAGCAAAGGCCTTGGTCTGGGCTGAGAGAGGGTCTAGGATTGTACTCAACTTTGCTAACTATGAACTGATCCAGCTGTTTTAGAGAGCAATCTGGAATGATGCTCATGCCTTTGACCCAGCGATACCATTGCTTGGTCTATTTCCAAAGATGATTAGGAAAAAGGAAAAGAACGTCTATGTTCTAAAATGTTTATAGCAGCTCTCTTTGTGGTGGCCAAGAACTAGAACTTGGGGGGATGCCTGTTAAGTGGGGAATGGCTGATTGTGGTGGAATACTACTGTGGTATAAGAAATGATGAGCTCAAGGATCTTAGAAAAACATGGAAAGACTTGCATAAAATAATGAAGAGTAAAATGAGCAGAACCAAAAGAACATAAAGTAACGGCAATATTGTTTTGAGAATGACTTTGAGCAAATAAGTAATTTTGACTCATACGTAAATATCCAAATTAACTGTAAAGGGCATATGAAGGAAGACGCTGTCTACATCCAGAGAAAGAACTGATAAATAGAAGTAGCATAGAATAATTATATGTAAATAACATACAAACATACATACATACATGCATACATACCTATTTGTGTCTAATTGTAGCTATCTCTAGGGTGGGAGGAGGGAAGAAAAAAGGAAAAAAGAAAAAAAGAAATTTACATGATAACTTTATTACATATTTTAAAGGAATAGCAAGTAAACATAATAGACTTGCAGTTTCATGTGCAATCATCTTTTTTATTATTCTATGTTATGGAAGTACTTGTTTTATTCTATAATTTAAAAATAAAATGAACTTTAAAAGAAAGAAAGAAAGAAAGGGAGGCAGCTAGGTGGCATAGCGAGTAGAGCATCAACCCTGGAGTCAGGAGGACCTGAGTTCAAACTCGGCCTCAGACGCTTGACACACTTACTAGCTGTGTGACCTTGGGCAAGTCACTTAACCCCTCTTGCCCAGCCTTACCCCTGCAAAAAAAAAAGAAAGAAAGAGGAGATAGAGAGGGAGCAGAAGGCAGGGCTTGGACTGGATACTGAGAGAGCTTAGAATCTAAACTGTCTGGCCCACCTAGCCTTGTACCTCATGCCTTCCCTCGAACAAAGGGTGCTTAGAAGTGACATCCATAAGAATGGGTTTCTGCCTGAAACTTAGACATGGGCCCCACCCCTTTTTCCCAATGACATACCCTTCTCCTCCCAACCCAGCCACCTTCCTCTGCTGTCACCTAGAGCACTGGCCTGGCGAAACCCAGTTCCAGGGACTTGGAAATTGTGGTTAAGCTTGGTTTCATGACTCCATACTCAAATGGAGAATTTATTTGTTCAATTCAACTATCTATTAAACACAGTGTAGGCATCGGAGGGAGAAGAAGGAGCCTGCAAAGATAGATAGGATTTAGTCCCTTCTCTCAAGGAATTTATCATTAAGTTGGGGGAAAAAACTGCATGTGATATGCTGGGAAAAGCTGGTTCTGGGCTCAGAGGACCTGGATTTAATCTCACCTCTCATACTTACTACCTGTGGGACCAAAGGCTGGTCATTTAAACTCTGGGCCTCAGTTTCTTCATCTGTAAAAATGAAAGAGTGGGACCAGATGGCCTTTGAGGCCCCTTCCTGTTCTAGGTCTGTGATCCTATGATGTCTAAAGGCCCTTCCAGGTCTTCATTTTATGTGTAATAGAGTGAGAAAGGTCCAGGGATTTGGAGTCAGGGGCCTGAGTTTGAATTCTGTCTTTGACATTAACTAACTGTGTGGCTTTGGGCAAGTCACTTATCCCCAGTTTCCTCACCTATAAAATGAGAGTATTAGACTAGATCCAGTTTTTAACCTGAGGTCTGTTAGCTCATTTCTAAAATGTTTTAATAACACTATTTTATTGCAATTGGTTTCCTTTGTAATAATATATATTTTGTACATTTGAAAACTTTATTCGGAGAAGGGATCCACAGGCTGTGAAAGGGGTCCATAAAGAACCTCTGGACTAAATGGCTTCTGAGATCCCTTTGAGTCCTAAATCTATAGTCTCTGAACCATCTTGGGCCTCAGGTTCCCCATCTGTAAAATGGGGAGGTTGTATTTGATGCCTGCCAGCTCTAAATCTTTGATCCCACAGTTTTCAACTGTGATGAAAGACAGCGTGGCATAGTGAAAAGAATATTGGGCCCAGAGTCAGGAAAACCTGGCTTCCAAACCTGTGTCCAGCTGTATATTTGGTCATTTTTCAGTTGTGTCCAACTCTCCATGACCCCATTTGGGGTTTTCTTGGCAAAGATACTGGAGCGGTTTGCCATTTCCTTCTCCAGTTCCTTTTACAGATGAGGAAACTGAAGGTAACAGGGTAAAGTGACCTGTCCAGAGTCACATAGCTAGTAAGAGTCTGAGGCCAGATTTGAACTCAGGAAAATGAGTCTTCCTGAAGTCAGGTCAGGCCCTCTGTTCACTATGGCACCACCTAGAGGCTAATATAGATGACCACTGGGTAAATTATCTCACATCTCTAGGTCTCTGTTTTCTCACCTGGAAATGAGGATAGTGATGCCAGTAGACCATGCATCATGGAATTGTTGTAAGGCTCAAATGAGAGAATTAATATAAAGGGCTTTTCAAATCAATGAACATTTAAGTGCCTACTTGCTACATGCCAGGCACTGTGCTAAGTACTATGCACATGTGAGTTTATTGTTGGTGGTGTTAAAGTATGAGCCAAGATATGGTAGATTCCTTAAGAGGCCTGCAATATATATGTGGATTAGAGAAGAGAAGAGAGAGAGAGAGAGAGAGAGAGAGAGAGAGAGAGAGAGATCTGAATCATGGACGTCACCAAGCTGGGAAGGACCTCAAATGCCATCTCGTCCAAACCTTTCATTTTATACATTCACTCTACCACCTATCTGCCCTGAAGCTGGGTCTTTTGACTTCAGACCTGAGCTCTGTCTGCTATAGTACATGTGTACTTGCCTTTTCTTCCTTCTTGACTATAAGATCCTTGAGGGAAGGGACTGCATTTCATCCATGTAGGGATTCTGAAAGACAGAAGACTGGAGGCTGAATATTCTAGGCTAAGTGACTTGCCTTAGGTCACAGGGGATAGTCGGGATCTTTCCCTACCTCCACCCCTGACCCCCTTTCATGGAATCTTTCTGCATGCTTCACTCAACGAAATATCAGCGGGGAGGCATTTATAAAAAGGAAAAGATTTAAGCAAAGACACGGAGACTGGAAAGAGGTCATATTTGGGTAATAAAGAGTAGCCTGGCTTGGTCAGAGCCTCATTAATGTAAATGGAGTTTTCCCTTCTACATTGTGACTTTCCCCATTGTGACATTTCCCATTTACTTTGAGGGTCGGCCTAAGAAATTAAATAGGAATTTTGGGGGAGTTTTGTGGAAGCCACAAATGACACATGAAGGCCAGCAGATGACACAGAAAAAGTTTAGAAACTCAAATGCACAATGTATATGTATGTATGTATGTATGTATGTATAATATTATATAATTTTGACACAATTTACCTTTTATACCATAATAATTCATACTTCTTCTCTTGGAGGGCCAAAAATTTTATGTTGATTTTTCAGATCCCTGGGGTGCTGCATCCCCAACCCCCTGAATTGTGGAAGGGATAACTGTAGTAAGTATTTTTTTTTAAGTAAGCACTTTCAGGTATTTCAAAGCACTTTACGAGTGTTATCTCATTTGAGCTTCAAAATAACCCTGGGAGGTGGGTGCTATTACTATTCTCATTTTACAGACAAGAATACTGAGGCAGACAAGAATTTGCCTATGAGCAGGATGTGAATTTGGATATTCCTGAGTCCAAATCCAGCTCTATCCGTGTGCCATCTTGCCTATAATTCAAAAGGGAACAGTTGGAACCAAGGCTATAAAGAAGTGTTGGTGCCAGATTGGTTTTGAATGCTGTTATATTATTTACTTTTTTGAAAAATTAAGATAAATAAAGAATTTTGAGACATGCTGTGGAGTAATGGATAGATATACCATCTTGGACCTTGGTCCAATTTTGACCTTTGAAATATGTTGACTGGGTGGCCCTGGACTACTTCTTGCAGAGCAAGTTCTGACCTGCTTTGGTGGAAGGAATTTCCTCACCTGGGAGTTCCCTACACCAATAAATCTCATGGCATGTACAAAAAAAAATATTGAGAATTTTTGCAGAATTCTCTGACACATCTTGAAATAATTGAAGCTACCCTGGGGTGTCCCCCAACCATCCCTGTGCATTCTCACTGCCACCACCCTGGCCCAGGATTTCATCAGCACTTGCAACATTCTTTTAACTGTTCTCTTCTTTGATTCTTCTTGCACACATTGCCAAACGATCCTTCTCAAACCACTACATTTATCACACTCTTCCTACAGGAGCTTGCAATGGTTCCTATTGTCTGCCATGCCAACTCCAAAATCTTCACCAACCTCACTTCCCACTGTTCGACAACACCCACTCTCCAGTCTTATTACACATCACTCCCTTTCACGTCTCTTTGGTCCAGCCCGCTTGGTCTTGTGGCCATTTTTCATCAGTGACTCTTCATCTGGCCCTTTGCATTGGCTGGTCCTTAGCCTAGAATGTTCTGCCTCCTGGCTTATGTCTTTCAGAATCCCTACATGGATAAAATGCAGTCCCTCCCCTCAAGGATCTTATAGTCAAGAGGGAAGAAAAGGCATCCTCCCTGATGATGAACACAAGATACAAAAGACAAGACAAAGCGGTTTGTCACAGACAGGCACCACTTTAGTTGCAAGCGCCAATATGTGCCATGTTCCATGGCCACAGACCTTGCAAAGAAAGGAGGGAGGCAGAGTTCTTGTGCTCTTTCTACTAAAGCACATGAAACCTTTAACCTCTTCCTGGACCTTGCATCCTGAACATCACGAAGAAAATCTTGCAGATATCTTGAGCAGACTCCTTTGTCTCATGTTATTGGAAAGAGAGTCAGGACCTTTAGGTTTCAGGCCTATCTCTACTACTCACCCACAATATGACCTTGGACAAGTCACTGCCCCTTTCTAGGCCTCAGTTTCCCCATGATGTGTAAATGGAGGTCTCTTCCAACTCTACCATTATAACATTTTCTTAAAAACATATGCTTAGCGATATGACCACGGATGATGAGCCATGACCCGTGGTTTCTCCTTCTGCTTCATCTTTGTAGTTTTCTCCAGTAAAACACAAGTTCCTTGAGGTTTGAGACTGTCTTTCTTTTTATCTTTTTTTTTACTGTAGTGCCTGGCACACAATAGGTACTTTACTAAAATGGGTTGAATTGAATTGGTTTAGTGGAAAGAATACTGACTTTGAAGTCAAGGACCTGGGTTCACTTCTGATACTCTCTGTGAGACCTTGCAAAAGTCACTTAACCTCATTGAGCCTCATTTCCCTCATTTGTAAAATGAAGGGCTTGAATGGGAACACCTCTAAGGCCCAGTTCTAAAGTAGGATCCTCTGAGCCTTTGATCTGATATGCTGAAGCAGCCTTGTACAAATCACGTGTGCCTCCCCTCTTCTTTTTCCTTAATATTCCTTCTCCCCCTAACCTTCCATCCACCAGTTTCTCTACAAATCAATTTGTGATCTAGGCTGATTGAGAAGAAGGCAAAAAGGCCTTGATGAGCCATTTTTTAAAACTCAATTCAATTAAACAGAACAAGGATTTTTTTTTATGATGACACCTACTATGTGAGATGCTGAAGGAGGTAAAGAAAAAGCAAGAAGGAGGCATCAGAGGAAGTGAATAGGAAGAGATGAAAGAGAAGAAGAGAAGGATGATGATGAGTCAGCTAAGGAAGAGAAAAGGGAAACAAAAGAGGATAAGGAGGAAGGACAGAGGAAAGGAGGGGGAGGGGGAGTTAAGAGGACAAGAAGGAAGAGAGGAAGAATCGTTTAGGACCTGGAGCTTTGATCAGAGAGCTCATGGAAAGCAGTGCATGCATGCATGAATGGATGAATTTGCTATGTGCTTATGGACTTACTATGTGCTAAGCCAAGGTTCTAAACAGAGACAGTGCTTGCTCTCCAGGACCTTACACCGGAATTGAGGAAGCATCTGAAGTGTCGATCTGTGACAGGACTGTCTCTGCTTTCTATTTGTGTACTCGGTGCTTGGCCGAATGCTTAAATTTGTACATAGTAAGCATTTAATGCCTTTTTCCTTCCTTCTTTCCTTTATTCATTTGTTCATCTTGATTCAATTCAATTTGACAAACATCTATTCCTCATTCTATTATGTGCCAGCTCTTCCCTCTGCTCAATAAACTCCAGGAAGCTCCTCATACCTCAAGGATGGAATTTTGTTCAGTTGTTTCAGTCATGTCCGACTCTTCATGATCTCCTTGGCACAGATAATGGATAATGTCATTTCCTTCTCAAGCTCATTTCACAGGTGAAAAAACTGAGGTAAACAGGGTGAAGTGACTTGCCCAGAGTCATAGAGGCTGGATTTGCACCCCCCCCCCCCCAAGGAATGGAATACAAATTCCTTTGTTTGGCATTTAAAGTCCTCCCTGATTTGCCTATAGCCTATCCTTCCAAGCTTATTATAAATTGCTTTTTTTCTGCCACAACCACAGGCCAAGCAGATTGGCCCTCTTCTTCACGAAACTGCTCCATCTTGTATCTGTGTACCTTTGCATGGATGGCTTCCCATGCCCTGTGTGATCTCCTTCACTTCCTCCTCGTGGAATCCTGGGCTCCTTTGGAAACTCAGTTCCAGCTCCACCTCCCATGTGAAGTCTTTCCTGTCCCCCTCCCCCAGTTGCCAGTGCTGCCCTCATCCACGGCCTTGGGTTTGTTTGGTTTATACTTCTATAGGTGCATGTATATTCATGCACATACTTATATATTGTGTTATTCCACAGTAGAATGAAAGCTTCCTAGAGCAGGGATTGTTTCATTTTTGTCTCCTGTGTTTAGCACAATGCCTGGTATATAGTAGGCACTTAGCAAATGTTTGTTAATTGATATGCACCAGGTACTATTCAGGCAATGGGATTGCAAAGTCAAATGGAAGTCCCTTCCCCCCAAGGAATTTACATTCTCCTGGGGGTGGGGCGCATCCTTTGTACAAGACACTCCATACTAAATATATCCTAAGTATAGGCAGTTCTCTCTTTATGTAAATTTGCATTACACAAATTTGACTTTCCATAAAGAATTTTGAAAGGCGTTGAAAGATGTAACAGAAACATGTATGAAAAGAGTTTGGAAAAAAGTGTGCCCCCAGTCCATTCTCAATTTTCATGGACTTTACAAAGATGAAATGCTTGAAGAAGTGGGTAACAAGATTGGAGAATGAGCACGAGGACTGGAGCTAGTGAGGAGGTGCTTGAGTCTCATGGAGAAAACTGTCCAGAAAGGATGTGATGGAGCCACTAATGGCAAAGATCACAGAAGAAGAAAGGCAAGCTTTGGAACTTGAGGTCGAACCAAAAAGGCTCCCAATGAAACAGTTGGCCAGAGCATTTCATCATGTCAGGGAATTTTTTTCCTTGTATTGAAAAGATGGATCCATACACTTCAAGATTTTTTAAAAGTTCAAAGACTAGTTGAGGATAATATTGCTTCAGATATACGAAGGAAGAAAAGAGATCCACTGTCCAAACATCTCTTGGTAGCTTCATAAAACAAAAGTTGAGCAGCCAACCATTAATGATAAAGGGCAAGGTGGGGTGGTTGGGGAAGGGGAAACATACTGCCCACTTATGTTTACTATACAATACTATAGTATACAGTACTGCCGCCCACTTGTGTTAACTTTACTGTGCAGTACTATGCTTACTTTATCATTAACTTTACCTTTTGTTTCATAATTCTATTTATTATCATGGTACAGAATTTAACATGACTTCATTTTAGTATGTTTTATGGCTTGCATTATTTTGTGTATGCCTTTGTTACAGAGGTAAAGTGAAGTGAGTAGATAGGGTCACATTTGCCTTACGTAAAAATCGCTTCATGCAGAGGTCTGTGGAACGATATACTTCTGTAAAATAAGAATGATTTGTAATGGGGGTGAGTGGAGTGGGATGGGCACCAACAACTGGGAAAGAATTGATGCGAGAGGTGGCACCCGAACTGAGGTTGGAGAAATCAGGGAGTCTAACAAATATTCATTAAGCTGTAATACACATTGGGACCTGTAGGAGGAGATAGAGAGAAAGAGATACTGAAATGGACAGTTGTCATCTAGACCTAGTCAGTCCCATAGTCTATCAAGGGTGTATCATCAGGGTATTTATTCGCTGTTCATCCAGGGCAGCCCAGACCCTTCGTGAGTATAAACGAGCAGCAGTAGTATGAAGGAACATTTCCACCCACTTAGAGACAGGAGGCAGCAGAGGAAAGGCATGCTGCTGAGGTCTTCTCTGGAAGCTTCACTAGCCTCCACCAAGGCACCCCCTTCCCAGACTTAGTTAAACAGAGCATTGGCAGCATTTCTAAAAGAGACCTTGAGAATGGAACAAAGCCAGCTGAGATCTCGACCAGGTGGATCCAGATGTTTCATTGGTTTGTCCCAAATATCTACCTATCTTATCACTATGTTGTCAGGAAGTTGATTTTCTGTTTCTAGTGGTGTCTTTAAAAGGCTATTCCTTGGGAGTGCAGTTAGTCATCCCCTGCCACCCATCACACCCCACTGAGAAAGAAAAGAGGCTCCCAGAAAGGGACGTGGGAGGAGAACACCCTCACCTGTGAAATGAAAGGTTTATACAAGATGGCTTCTGGGGCTACCTGAAACTCAGAGCTATGATCCCATGACCACCCAACCTCATGGTCATCTCTCTAAGACCCTGCTGGGAACAACTGTAGGAAAAGAAAAAAAGGAGGGCACCAGAGTCTGGCATGTTTGTGCATGTGCGTGCACGTGTGTGTATGTATATTGTAAAAGTTAGGTTTACCCAGAACCTTCCTATCCCCGCAAACACCCCAGCCCCAAGCATGCTTTTGATTTGGTTTTATTGGCTAGTGAAAGGCACCATTTACTAGTCAAAGGCCAAGCAAGGACAAAGGAATTTAGGTAAATTGGTTTCAGTTCCCATGTCCACTGTCTTCCCCCTCTGGAATCCGAGCTTTAGAAAATAAAGCCCTTTCCACTCCCCACTCCTCCTAAGCCCTTTAAAAAGGATTTTTCTCCTCTCCCCCTCTCCCCCTCCTCTAAATTACTTTAAGAAAGAGTTTCTTTTCTCTCAGGCAGAGGGAACCAATAAAATACCCGAAAATAGTTGGAACCTTGAGGTGTATGGGGGAAAATCATCAAAATTGCAGTTAGGTATATAAATAAGGCATCATAGATCATGGGACGTCAGGGCTGTGAGGGCCCTTGGAGGCCAGAGCTAGAACAAGCCACCTCATTTTACACCCTCTGCTTGCTACCCTTAAAATATGCAGAAATAAACTGAGAGCCCTGAACCCATTTTAATCACTAACTACTTACCTGGAGAAAGCTTTTTATCCACCTCCCCCTCCCCACTTCTGTAACCCAACCCCACCACCCCACAGGCTGGAAATGCTGTTAAAGTTTAAGCTTTTAGCCCCTGAAAGTTCTGACAGCTGCTTGTATGGAGGTGACAGACATAAAGCCTGTACGTTCAGTTTTCCATTACTGGGTTGTAATTAACAGTACAGCAGTAAATTAATGATCTGGAATCTGCAAATGGTCTGGAACCAAAGGGCTGCTTAAACTTTTAAGCAGAACTCCTGATGGCATGGTTATACATTTTGATTTGGGCCAGTGCTGGTTTTCACAGGGTTTCTCTTAAGTCTTTGGAAATTAATTTAAACCTGGGAATTTTCGGTAGAGTTTGAAAATCCCCAAGGAAGAGGGTTTTTTTTTTGTTTCTCTCCCTTTTTATTTCATGTTTCCTGCCTTCAACTCTCTCTGTGTCCCCTGTCTCTTCCGGCTGTAACACTCTAGAACTCCAAAGGTACTTCCCACGCTGAAACTCTGTCATCGATGTTATAATATTCTCAAAATCGAAGGTCTCTTCCAGCTCTGACATTCTGAATAGTCTAGAAATCTAAGGTCCCTTTCACTTCTGATAGTCTGTATTGTGCTATCCTAGAATTCTAAAATCCATCACAATCCTCAAATTCTGCATTTAGTGTTGTAATAGTCTGGAATTCAGAGGTCCCTTACGGCTTTGCCATTCAGAAGGCTAGAATTCTAAGGTTCCTACTAGTCTCCACATTCTGTATTCTCTTGTGACATTCTAGAATTTGATGGCTCTTTATAGCTCTGATGTGCCATATTCTGTGTCATAACATTCTAGAATTCTAATGTTCCTCCCCATGCTAACATTCTATGTTCTATGTTCTAATAATGTAAATAGCGTGCATTCCAATATTGTGTTTATTTGAAGGTCCTATTCAAGCCGTAACATTCTAGGATTCTTTTCCCTTCTTTTGAACATTGTTCCCATTGAAACAAAAATGCAATCCCCCTAACCCCCACTCTCTCATTCATCATTTAGGATGAAAATACAATATATTCAATATTACAATGAGACCAACACATGTAGCAAGCAAAGATATAAAATATGTAACACATACACACTTATACACACGCACGCATACACACACACATACAGAAGCCTAACCAGGCCTCCCCTGTTCTGCTAATGTTTAAATAACACCAGGGTGTTTGGACACAAGAGGTTGGAAGTCAGGAAATTTTAAGTCCACGGCTGACATTCTGGGGTCCTAACGCTATTGTAGCTCTAATTATGCACAATGGTGTGAATTCCAAGCTGAGCATTGGCTGAACTTTGGAGTTTCCGGGGCTTTTGTTGGTCTGTGTCACAGTAAAACATTATTTTAAATTGACACCCATATATTTAATTTCCTTTACAGAAACAAAAAGTCTCTTTTCCCACCAACTTACTGAAAAACACGTTATCTTTCCCAATGGAACATCATCCATTATTTTGAGGTTTTTGGACAGTTAAAAAAAATAGCAACATACACACAAAACCTTTCAAAAATAATTTATTGTTTTCTGTTTTTTTAAAAAAGAAATGACTGATTTATTATTGCAAGTCGATATTATGTCAACATTTATGTTACACCAAAGAACATTTCCTGAGAAATATTTTCATCTTGGAGATAAATACTTATTTAAAAGGATTTTGTGCTTTGCTCTGCATACAGAGAATCTCGAGATTTTTTTTTTTGGGTGATGTTTGTTATTAACACAATGAGTTTCTTGGGAAATTGTGAGATGACCAATTTCTTGAAAAAAGAATTGTTATCATTTAAAAAATAGCTCTTTCTTTTTCTGGAATTCTACAGTGCCTGAAATATTGATAATTATACATTAATGGATCTTGTCATTTAAAATATATTTTGGGGGCTGGATGGTGAGGTAACTTTTCTTTCATTTTGTAGGACAATAAAATCAAAGACTATTATTTTTCTCTTTAAATAACATTAGAATATAACATATCTGTCCAAAATTTGGTCCCACAAACAGAATTCTGTCCTTTTGTGGGTAGGTAAAAATTTCATATCAGAATAGGATTTAACCCTCTTTAGGAAAACTGTGGGCTTTCGATAGGAGAGAAGAAAGAGAATTAATTACCAAAAAAAAAAGACACTTCAAATTCCATCTGAATTCCAAATCCTAATATCAGAGTAGTGCCTTTCACTTAAGAAAGTGAAAAAGAAATAAAGAGCAAAGGAAAGAAAGAGAGGAGACAGAGAGACAGAAACAAGAAAAGAAAAAGAAAAGAAAGAGAAAAAAGAAAGGAAAGAAAGAACAAAGAAAAAGAAAGGAAGAAAGAAAGAAGGAAAATCCTCAAGGATTCCTAGGAACCAGCGGCCTCCTAAATATAAGATAGGAAACTTGAAACCTGGTGAGCTTCTTCTGTGTTTTTTGCCTGTGAATGGACATGATAACCCCAAATCAGAAGGAAGCAGGACGATCATTTGTTTTCCACATTAGAAAAAAATAAAGTAAGATAAAATAAAATAAAGTAAGATAAGCTCAGCAACTAAAAATGCCAAACGGCCACCCGAAGCTGTATGCGGTTATGAACGTCACCAGACCTGCAGGCGGGCGACATGAAGGCACAGGATAGGACATGAAATCATTTTTGTCTGAGCCTAGTTTCAGTGACAAAACTGACTTGTCTGAAGGCAAAAAAACAGGAGTTTAAACCCAAGAACGTCTAAAGAACTGGTTAACATTCTTAGCATGGGGAAATACAAGTCCTCCATAAATAAACAATTTTAAACAGCTCTTACTTACATGCAGAAATACGCAACCACGCACAAGCGGATACACAAGGTCGCACAAATAGACATGGTCACATGAGGACTCATAGGCACAGAAATGCAAGTATACACAGAGACACAAACTCATAGAGATGTACAAGTGCCGTGCACAAAGATACACATGAACACAGCATTCATAAACACACTTACGCAAAGATACAAATACAAGCAGACATACACAAAGATGCAGTTTTTAAAAATTATTTATTTATTTATTTTAAAATTTTCTTCTCCTCCTTCTGGGGCTGAACTTTAAAGTAACCCAAGACACAGAGATCCAATACAGAGAGAAACCCACAGACACAGACACCCATCGATGCCTTGCAAACATACGCACGGGAGTGCATGAAAGATGATACAGAGATACACAGGCATACAGACTCTAAAATACAAAAACAAGTGGATATTTACTCAAAGAAACATAGGCACACACACACATAAATGCAACCTAGAGACCCCGCCCCCCTCCACCCCCTAACCACCTGCTTTCCCCTTGGAGCTGGTTACCATCTCTGGGCAATGCCCAAGGTCAGCCCTTTCCCCAGAGGAGGCTGAAAGGGGCTAAGAAAGCAAGGAAGGAGAGAAGGGAAGCTAGACCTGGGATCTGCTCCCCCCACCCCCATCCCTTTCTAAGGATTTGAAATAACTCGGAAGTTATTTCTTTGCGGCCTCCTCATCCTCTGCCAGGGCCCAGCATCAAAGGGCCTGAAATTGTTTTCCATTTCCCCTTTCCCAACCCCACCCCCCTTTTCTTCTCCATTGCTGAAAGCAAAGCAGGTTGAAAGGGAGGCAGCTGGCTGGGTTGGAGTGGACTCCTGGGCCTGGGAAGTTTCAGCCTTGGGGAGATCATGCACTCCAGTGAACAGCCCCCAGGGGGCGCTGTGTCACTACAAACACTCCCTCCCGATCCCTCTGTGGCTTTGAGTTGACTTCATAAGAAAGAAAGAAAGAAAGAAAGAAAGAAAGAAAGAAAGAAAGAAAGAAAGAAAGAAAGAAAGAAAGAAAGAGGAAGGAAAGGAAGGAAGGAAGAAAGAAAGAACGAAAGAAAGAACGAAAGAAAGAAAGGAAGGAAGGAAGGAAGGAAGGAAGGAAGGAAGGAAGAGGGACAGGAAGGAAGGAAGAGGGAAAGGAAGGAAGAGGGAAAGGAAGGAGGAGGGAAAGAATGAAAGAGAGAAAGAGAGAGAAAGAGAGAGAAAGAGAAAGAAAGAGAAAGAAAGAGAAAGACAGAGAGAGAAAGAAAGGGAGAGAGGAAGGAAGGAAGGAAAGAAGGAAGGAAGGAAGAAAGGAAGAGAGAAAGGGAGCAAATAAACAAGGAAGAAATGAAGAAAGGAAGGAAAGAAAAAGCAGTCTCCTAATTTTGCAGCCCTTCCTTTCTTCTGATGTTCCAAACCAGTATTCTTGACGAAGGAAATGAAAAGGGGAAACCACTCCATTTTCTCCAACCCCCACCTCTCCTTTCTGTTTTCCATTTGTAATATTTAATTTCTGTGTCCAGGACTAACCACGAAACAGGCGAAACACCAAACAATGGGGCGAGTTTTCTTTCTTCTTTCCCCCAACAAAAACACCACCACCCAAACCACAACATTTTTCCAATCTACCTTAGGTGGCGTCTCTCTTCCCTTTTTCACTGGTCCTATTCCCACCCACCCCCTTCCCCTTCTCTCTCCCCTTTTCTGTTCACTTCTCCAGCTTTTGTGTCTTGCCCTCATTCCAGTTTGAGCTAGGAGTGAAGAGGCCAAGCCAGTCCACTTTGGGAAGATCTGAACTGTAATTTATGGAGACGCTTCAAAGCAGGAGACTGCAAACGATATCACAAAATTGTTTGTGTTCTGTGCATACACACACGCACTCCAGGCCAACCCCAAATAAATCCAAACAAAAAACCCCCTTTTCAAACAGGGCAGAAAATTGGCTTGAAGTTGGTAGCCAAGAAAGAGCTCCAGAGGCCTATGGGAGATTGCAAAAAGGGAATTGGAAAGCTTTAGTTTTCCTGGTCCTGATCATGGATCATGAAAGGCCCCTATGAAGAAACGTTGGATTCGCTATTCGATGAGTAGAATTTAAGAGGTTATTTGATTAAATTTTGAAATTGCAACGTTTGGGAGGCCAAGACTATTTATAACTGAAGACAGATAAAAGGGGCAGAGAGAGAGAGACAGACAGAGAGAGAGAGAGAGAGAGAGAGAGAGAGAGAGAGAGAGAGAGAGAGAGAGATTTAATTAGCTCTCATCAGGATTGTATCTGGCCTGGTAGAGTCAAAGAATCTGGTACTTGCAAAAAGGCGCCTTTGGAAAAAAAAAATTAAAAGGCTGGCTCATGGGGAAGTTGCAAAGAGCTTTCCAAACATGCAAAAAAAAAAACCCCACAAAAAACAAAAACAAAAATCCTACACCCTAACTGCCACCCAATTCTGGTTTTCTGTCTGCCTTAAAATGATCCAGGGCCAGAGCTCTGGTTTCAGGAAAAGAACCATTCATTCAAAAAAAAAAAAAAAAAGAAAGCAATAAACTGGACATTTCAGTGACGGAATGTTATCCAGGAATGGGGTTTTTGAATTCACTACAGAGAAGGTTTTATCACGGGAACTAAAAATACTAGAAAGAAAGGAAATATAAGAAAATAAGCAAAAGATAGGAAACTTTTTTTTCCCCCCAGCTGAACCAAAGCCTCCCCGTGCACGGGTCTGGGAGAGTTCTGCAGTTGCTGGGATGCAGGAGGGACATGGACTTTCCTTAAAAGAAAGGAAATGCCTTTGGAAAGTAGGTGTTTACAGTGTGCAAAGGTGCATATAACAGATCTCCTTCTGAAGTCAGAGTGCCTAGCCCGCAGCGGCTGCAGGCAATATTACCGTTCTCGACATACTCCATATGCAGATTTGTTTAAGTAAGATCTACCCGATCATTTAGGAGACTTCCCCAACTGAGCCGGGTAGGGGGAACCCAGGAACAATCACCACAAACCCTTTACCTTTCAAACACGAGCCACACACTTCCCGAGAAACGTTTAAAATGAAAAGGCAAGACAAATTCTCATTTGGTCAATTCTGTTCGGGGGACTGGCTTGATTTGGAAGACGGAGGCGGCGGGAGAGCCCCAGGAAAAGCTCCTGACTGAAATGAAGTTATGAACAACGAAGGGGGAGAATGATTCAATTGTATCACGACCAAGGACTGTTTCTCTCTGCTTAGAAATCATTTTAGTAGAAAAGGCGCCCCCCCCCCCTTTTTCCTGTGATTTATTTGCGGCAGGAATGTAATTGACAAGGGAAAAGAAATTGACTTTTAGAGAAAAACATTCATTCGCAGGGACACACATTCATTTCTCTCTCTCTCTCTCTCTCTCTCTCTCTCTCTCTCTCTCTCTCTCTCTCTCTCTCTCTCTCACACACACACACACACACACACACACACACACATACACACACTCACACACACATACACCACCACCACCCATACCCCAGGACCCCAAAGATACTTGCAAGGCTAGTTCCCTTTCCCATAATAGAAATGCACTTGCCCATGTTATGGATTGCCTGGTTTTGTTTCTTCGAGTCCTTTCCCGGGTCCTGTTCTGTTCTCATAAATATACCCGGTCTTGTAAACCCCTTTCGGCACATGGCTATGTACCGGTTTAGGGGCCAGAATTAATAGGGTGTAAAACTGAAGTTCTAAAGAGTTTATGCTTATTCATCATTACGGTGCTATAATAATAATGATTAATAATAAACATAATCCTAAACATACCCAGCCACTCCCAGGTTTCTGACCTTGCTTTCCAACCTCAGAAGAAGTAAAGAGAAGAAAGAATTTTTTTTAAAAAAAATTCTCTCTCTCCTCACATGCCGACGCTCAATAATGAGGATATTAATATAGGGGAAATCATGCATTTCCATGCCTGGAGCCATACCACCCAGTGTTTCAGGCGGCAGCTTCCCAAGCCAGGGAGAGAAACACTGTTGAGGACTGGCTGAAAAACGCGGCGGCGGCTGTTGAGGAATGGTGGCCAGCAGGTGGCAGTATAGTCTCTTCTCAACTTCTGGGCTGGTACCTGACCATTTGCTGTAACTGATGGTTGCACGTATAGATGGTGTGTTAGTGGCTGCTTATAGAAATTTTTGGGAAGGAGCAGTGGCTCCTATGTCTTGAGCAAGGAGGGACAGTATAGCTTTAGAGATGGAAGGGAACTTCTGAGTCATCTAATTTTGTTTTGTTTACAGGAGAGGAAACTGAGGCCCGATTCACAGAGACTCACACTGCAAATCTAGAATCCATTCTACTGTGTTTTCCCAATTTCCCCATGGTTCCTCAACTTAACCTTTTTTAAGCCTCAGTTCCCTCATTTGTAAAATGTTGTTAAACAATCTAGTTTCTGCTTCACAGTTTCCTCATCTGTAAAATGAGCTGGAGAAGGAAATGGCAAGCCATTCTAGCATCTTTGCCAAGAAAACTCCAAACAGAATCATGACTGAAACAACTGAACAGAACAGAGATGTGGAATGCCTTTTATGATGAGGGAACTTCAGAGGACCTGGGTTCTAATCTCCTTTCTAATGCTTACCTCCCACCTGAGTCATCTGGGGTGAATTTTCTCTTCTCCTAAAGTAAGGGTGTTTGGAGAGCCACTGAAGCTCCCTTCGAGGTCTCAATCTATGATCAGAATGATCTAGCCCAATTCTCTTATTTTACAGACAAGGAAACTGAGAGAGACTGAGAGTAGGGAACCTAAGGCTTCATAAGTAGCAGAGCCAAGATTCAAGCAGAAATCCTTTGATTTCAATTCCATAATCTTTTCCACTGTATGATACAGCCTTTCAGAGCTATAAGCTATTGAGAGTATTACACAATCAGTGATTCAGGCATAAGCTATAAAGGTGAAAGGAAGTAGTTTTTCTCAGAGGCTGTACATGCAGGAAGGGGCAGGGGGGTGATTATAGCTTTTGACAACCTTTTTCGATCAAAAAGTAAAGAAAATCTCTTTGTCCATATCTGTTCTTGATGCTTACTGCACATCAAAAACAGCTACCTGTTTGCTCTTGGGCGATGCCAGGCAGTGAATAAGCCCTCGTTAAGTGCCAAACCCTATGTTGAGTGCTGAGGATACAAAAGAAAAAGAAACACAGTGCCTGCCTTCAAGGAGTTTATATTCTAGTGGGGAGACAACACGTAAATAAGAAAGTGCATATAAGACTTAAGGCAAAAGCAGATGGAAAATAAGGCCAAAGCAGCTAAGGGGCAGACCAGGAAAGGCTGTCTGCAGAAGGTAGGGTTTGGACAAAAGCTTGAAGGAAGCCAGGGAAGCCAGGAGGTGGGGGGAGTGTGGATCATTCCAAATACAGGGGCCAGCCAGGTTAAAAAGCAGAGATGAGAGATGTGGCCTGTTCAAGAAATGGCGAGAAAGCCAGACTAGGTGGATGGGCCAATGAGGGATAAAGAGACTGGTGAGGAAAGAAAGAGCTTGATTTAAATGTCAGATAGCTTCATGTTTGATCCTGGAGGTAATAGGGAGTCACTAGAGTTTATTAGGTTGGGGGGAGGCTGGCAGGGAGACTTGTGAAAATCACTTTGGCAGCTGAGTGCAGGATGCATTGGAAAGGGATTTGAGGCTGGGAGACCAATTAGAAGGCTGTTTGAAAGTATGGTAGGTGCATCTAGGTTGTACTCTGGATAGAGTGCCAGGCCTGGAGTCAGGAAGATAAATTCAAAACTGGCCTCCGACACTTACTAGCTGTGTGACCCTGGGCAAGTCACTTAACCCTAGTTGCCTCAGTTTCCTCATCTGTCAAATGGGCTGGAGAAGGAAATGGCAAACCAGTCCGGTATCTCTGCCAAGAAAACCCCAAATGGGGTCACCGGAGAGCCAGACAGCACTGAACATGACTCAACAACAACAACAACATGAAGGTAAGGTTGAGCCTGAAATAGGGTTGTGGCTGCATAAACAGAGATGAGAAGTATATAAGAAATGTTCTGAATGTCAAAACAACAAAATTGAGCAACCGACTGGATGAGTGAGAGTGAGGAGTTGGGGATGCCACTGAGGTTGTGAGTCTGGCTGCCCTGAACAGTGAGAGGGAAGTTGGGAACAGCAAAGGGAGTTGGGTGGAAAGAAGTCTTGGGCAAGTCACTGAACCCTTTAACTCAGTTTCTTCTTCTGCAAATGATGGAGTTGACCTCTAGGGTCCCTTCCTACTATGATCCTATGAACCCATGCCTCGATGACCTCTCAAGTCCCTTTCCAGATCTAAGCCAGTGAACTTAAGATTCCCCGTGATCTTACAATGATCGAAAGTCTTTAGGAATATTTCACAGGAATGGACAATGTTGTAATGTTTTCATATTTGGGAAAGATTTGAGGGAGATTCCATGGACTCCTGGGTTTTCCTTAATTCCTTTTTAAATAGTTTTACATGGAGACTGATGTGTTAAGAATCCAGAATAATAAATTTATGGTTAGAAAGGACCTTAGAGATAATTTTGCCCAATTCATTTTACTAACTGGGAAACTGAGGCCCACAGAAGTCAGATAACTTGCTCAAGGTCACTGGTAATAACTAGGAGAGTTAGGAATTGAACCTGGTTCTTCTGACTCTTCTCTTTTCACTTTACCATCCTGCCTCTTAAGGATGGTAGAGAGAAAAGAGTGTGAGGAGGAAGAAAATGAAGTCTCCTTCCACCCCTCCCCCCAAGTTGTACAAATTTCAGTAAGGTGGGAGAATAGGTTTGTTTTGAGGGAATGAACAAAGGCAGCCTGACCTAGAGGAAAGAAAATGAGCATAAGAGTCAAGAAGGTTTGCCTTTGGTAAGTAGGTAGGACTATGTGACCTTGGCAAAATCCCTTGATCTCCATGTACTCAGAACTGTCCCAAGGCAGAATGGCCTTGCATTCTACTAGGGAGAGAAGATGCACACAGGTAAGTAAATACAGATAATTTAAGAAGGGATTGCCCACTAATGCTGGGGGGGTAAGGGGATCAGAAAAGCCTTCCTGTAGTAGATGGAATTTGTGCTGAGCCCAGGATTTTAAACCTAGCATTAAGAGAAACAAGATGAGAAGAGAGTATTTTCAGTGTTGTTCAGTTGTTTTAGTCACATCTGACTCTTCGTGACCCCATTTGGGGTTTTCTTGGCAAAGACGCTGGAGAGGTTTTGCCATTTCCTTCTCCAGCTCATTTTACAGATGAGGAAACTGAGGCAAACAGAGTGAAGAGACTTGCCTGGGGTTGCACAGCTCATAAGTGTCTGAGGCTGGATTTGAACAAGGAAGATGAGTCTTCTTGACTCCAGGCCTGGTGTTCTGTGGCCTGAGTTCAAATCTGGCCTCAGACACTTGACACACTTACTAGTTATGTGACCTTGGGCAAGTCACTTAACCCCAATTGCCTTGCCTTCCCCCCTCAAAAAAACCATCTCATACGGGAGAAGACATTCATTTTGGAGGAATAGGTTCCAAGTTGGGGGTAGTCTTCTAAAGGATGGATTTCAGGCACAGCTATTTTGGAATTTTTGATATATCAAAACCCCTTCATTTTACCCAACCATCCCCTTAAGATGGTATTCCTTGTCTCTCTCTTCAATAATGACAAGCCTGGGAGGGGGGGGGGCAGAGAAAGCTATTTTCCCTTTATTATCTCCTCCCCTTATTCACTTTTTAATCTTTTGCAATCTATCTTCCAACCTCAGCATTCACCTGAAACCGCTCTCTCCAAAGTTGCCAATGAGCTCTCATTTGCCAAATCTGACAGGCTTCACTGGCTCTGGAATCAGGAGGACCTGAGGTGAAATCCAGCCTCAGACACTTACTAGTTTGTCACCCTGGGCAAGTAACTTAACCCTGATTGCTTAAAAAAAAGGACAAATCTGATGGGCTTCTCTTCAAAATCAAGCTCTTTGCTTCCTTGCCAGTCTTCTTAGCCCTCATTGGTCCATCCTGCTAGTCTGGCCTTCTCACCATTCCTTCTTTCCTTCTAGACCTTTCTACAATATTTGGCCCTGTTGACCATACTTTTTACTCTTTACTTGCTGAACTTTTATGGCCTTGTTCTTTTCCTCCTACCTTTCTGACAACTCCTTCTTCATCTCCTTTCCCAGATCTTCACACATGTCCCAGTCCCTAATTGCGATTATCTTCCAGAGCTCCATCTTGGGCCCTCTTTTCTACTCTCTCTGCACCTTCTGTCTAAGGGATCTCGTTAGCTGTCATGGGTTCACTTATCATCACTATGCATATGACTCAGGTCTATATATTTATTCCTACTCTCTCTTCAGGCTCCAGTCCACCATCACCAATTGCCAGTTGGATATTTCCAATGCTAGATGTCTCAAGTTCAACATGTCCAAAACCCATCTCTCTTCCTATGTTTCCTATTCCTGTTGAGGGCAGTGAGAATGAATCCCAGATTGTCATCCATCCAGTCATCCAGGTTGGCTATCTTGGGATTTATTCTCATTTCCCCTTCCACCCAGTGTTGAATCAGTTGTCAAATGTTGTCATGTCTACCTTGCTATCATCCTCTTCTCTCCATTCACAGCCTCTCTCCTAGTCCAGGGCATCATCGCCTCTTGTCCAGACTCTCGTATCAGCCTCTTACTTGGTCCCTCAGCCTCCACCTCTAATCCATTCTCTACTAGTAGACAAAGTGATTTTCCTGAAGCACAGATCTGACCATGCCACTCTTTTCAAAAAGTTCCAGGAGCTTTCACCTCTAGGGTAAAGTATGTACCCCTCTATTGAGTGTCGAAAGCTATTTCTAATGTAGTTCCTGTCTCTCTTTCTAGGCTTATTTCATAAGCATTTTCATTCCTATACTCTATATTCCAGCCAAACTGACCTACTCAATGATTCTCACTGACAATAATCATCTCCTCCCTCCCTGTTTTGTCCCAGTATTACACTGCCCTCTCTTCTCACTCTTACCTATTAGAATCTCTAGTTTCCTTTTCTCAATCTCCAGCTGTCAGTGCCCCACCATAACTTACTTTGTCTCATAAATTGTATATCTACTTTTATGTATACATGTTATTTCCCCAGATAGAATATAAACTCCTTGAAGACAGGCAACTGATTTGTTTTTATCTTTGTATTTCCGGTGCCTAAAATGTGGAAAGCAGTTTTGAGTTATTAAGGTCCACTCCGATAAAGTTTTTCCTAGATCAAAGATCTCATCTAGAATATTCTCTTCTTTGTGAGCTGAGGGGTGAGGGAGGGGAGACTTATAAGCCTAGATCCCCTTGACCTTCATACTTCGCTTAATCCAACACAAAAATTGAGTCCATTAGGAATGATAATTGGAAGCCATCTTTTGGGGCCCTTCATATGATATCAGTAGGGCTTTGGGTAATTGAATTTTATCTGAATTTTAAAGGGCATGACTGCTTGTCTAATCTCTCAGTTGGCCCTTGGAGTGTGAGTAATGTAGTTTGTAATGCAAAGTAAAACTGTTTACTGCTGCAGCATAGGCTAGTGGGGTAATGGGAAAGAGGGGGGTCAGTTCCAATCCTATCTTTGACCCCCAACTGTATAACCTTGGGCCAGTGTCTTCACTTGGCCAAACCTCAGTTTCCTCATCTGTAAAGTGGAGACAATAACGCTTGCAATACCTATCTGGAAGGGTTGGTACAAGCACCCAGATGAGATAATGGTTGTCAGCTTGGAAACCTTAAAATGCTATGCAAATACCAGTCATTATTGTTATTTCTGTGAAGTGGATGCTCTTATTGACATGCTGAGGGTCGAACAAAGAGAGGCCTTGACTGGTTTGGAACAAAGTGTGAAAATACAGGCGTTCCTGGCTTTAAGCAAAGCCATAGATGAAATCCTAAACTTATAAATGCGATTAATTAGTGGAGTGATTATGTCCATTACAAAGGGAGTTTTCAGCTTGTAAGAGGAGGCACTGCAGGGTTCCAGTGGATAGGTGTGTCTCTCTGGTGCATTGAAGGCTTTTTTTTTTAATACCTAATTAATGGCTTGACCGAGAATTGGGGGTGGGGAAAAGAGAGGTCATTAGAAGCCACAGTCAATTAAAGAAGAATCAGTACTCTTACAAGCTTGCTTGTGAAAGCAATGGAGTGATAGGATTCCATCTGCTAATCTAAGCTAAGCTAAATGTAGAGGGTCTTTTGTCTTTGTTTTTCAGGATGCATGGGACCATGGTGGTAGAGCGGCATAGTGTGGGGAACGGTGGGAAATAAAGTGATGCATATGGTGTCAGAGCAGTTGGCTGGATAGGATTAGAGGATAATAGATTTAGGGGCACCAGCTCATAGATCACTTATGAGTACTTAGTACCTGTAGGACATTAGGCAAGTTACTTCCTGACTCTCAGCTCCTTTGTGATGAGAGAAGGTTGGACTTGGCGACTCCTAATGTGTGAACCAATGAATCAGGCAGATTTCAAAGACTACCTCAGACACTTAGGAGCCATGTGATCGTGATTAGTCACTAAATGACTCTGAACCTCAGCTTCCTCATCTGTAAAAAAATATAATACATGTAGCTTTCTTTCTCCAATCTCTCCAAAATCTTTCTCCAAAGATTTTGAGGAAAGTGATTTCCACATTGTCAAGGGTTGTGAGAATATGAAAAAGGGAGTTCTTATAGCAATGCTTTGATTGGGTAAAACAAAAGATACCTACGTAATGAGACTATACATTTGGCAGATTCAAGAAAGAAGTTATCGTGACTTTGCTCAGCTCTGCCTCACTTAAGTCCAATTCATATACCCTCCTGATGATGCCGGTCCTCTTCGAGATGAAGGATGCACGACAACCAACATCATGGAAGTAAGTTATTCAGTTGTTTTTTTCAGCTGTGTCCTACTCTCTGTGACCCCATTTGAGGTTTTCTTGGTAGAGATACTGGAGTGGTTTGCCATTTCCTTCTCCAGCTCATTTTACAGATGAGGGAACTGAGGCAAATGGGGTAAAGTGACTTGCTCAGGGTCACATAGCTAGTAAGTGCCAAATTTGACCTCAGGTCCTCCTGACTCTAGGCTTCTTGCTCTGTGCACTATGGCACCACCTAGCTGCCCTGGGGAATAGGAATACTGAACCCCAAACAACCTATACTGTGGAAAAAGTGCTGGACTTGGAGTCATAGGATCTGAGTTCAAATCCTGACTCAGCTGTTTATTAGCTCTGTGACCTTAGACCAATCAGTCTCTCTGGGACTTGATTTTCTCTTTTGCAAAATGAAGGAATTGAAGTCCTTCTGAGGTCCCTCCCAGTCTAAATCTGTGATCCTATGAACTTATTACCTGTGAGGGATTTAAACAAGTCACTAAAGCTCTCTAGGCCTCAGTTTCCTCATTTGTAAAATAAAGGGAATGCATTAGATGACTTCTGAGGTGGCTTCCAGCTCTAAATGCATGGCTATTTATAAGTTTGGGATAAATGCTATGGAAGTACAAACCCAAGAGAGAAGAATATGCAAATATATAAGTGTGCATACGATATACAAGTATATACAAATCCATTCTGAGCTCCTTGAGAACAGAGACCTTGTTTCTGTCTTTCCTTGTATCCCCAGTGGTTAACACAGTGCTTGGCAAAGAGTAAGAGCTGTGTAAATATTTACTGACCTTCTGACTGACAGGCAAAAGAAAGAACACACCTACCTTGGATACACTGTATCAAGTCTTCAATGTATTAAGAATCCATGATATCATTGGAAGTGGTACCACTTCAACCAATGTAGATCGTAGCCCTGACCCTCCTAGGTCACTAGGCTTTGAATCACAGAATGCCCAAGTATTAGTTACAAGAGAACTCAGGAGATCTGGTTAGTTCCTCCCAGAAGAGGGATTTCCTCTATATTCCCAGTGAGTAATCAAAGTAAACTTTGACATGAAGATCTCTGTGATGGGGAACTCACTAATTCCCCAGGGTGTCCTGTTTTGGGATCATTTTAAAGATTAGTAAGTTTTTCCTCATATCAAGCTGAAACTGGACCCTAGCTCCATTGTTCATGGAGCGATGCGGTTAAATTTTTTTTTAAATTATTACCTGGCACCCAGCCCTTGTGGTGATGAGCTTTCCCAAACTTAGCCATGCTGACCTTCTGACATAGCTTGTACCTGGATGCTATCCAGCTTGGTAAGACCTGCTAGGGCCTGTGTTCTGCTGGCATTAGCCGTGTCCATACCTCAATGAGTCATTGGAGTTAATAATGATGGCTCCCTTTTACACTGAGCACTAGGTTATGTGAAGTGCTTTCCACATCATCTGAAATAATGATTCATGGGGAAATTGAGATCAAGGGAATTTCAATGACTTGCCCAGGAACACACAGCTGGTAAGTGGCTGAGATGGTATGTTGGTAAGCAAAATGGGCTCCTTAGCACTTAGTTCAACAAGTGCCCTTGAAGATTTTGGCTTTTGTTTTTGTTGAGTAATTCAGTGTATTTCATTGAGTCTTACTAAGTGCTAAGCCCCAGGCCCAAACCTCTATTAGGTGTAAAACCTATGTGGGTGTGGATTGGCAAGCAAGGTGGGGCCCAAGGTGGGGCTAACTCCAGGGAGAGCCTAGTTTACATGTCTGGGACAGAAGAGGCTCTTAGACCATTTGGGTTTAAATCCACCTCTTTGTGATGATTTTAGGTCATGTGGGTGAGTCCCATGTGTGACTCACCCCTGATGCTGACAAAGATATAAAAGCCAGGGGTTGGCCTCTTCTTCCTTGGAGCTCTTCGCCGTGGCAGTGGTGGCACACGTGACTCTGGGCCAGCCCTTGTTCTGAGCTCCTGGGCTGAACCTAGATGTTGGTAACTATGAATCTGTATTGGGTCTGTCTGTTGATGTTTGTAATTTGTTTGTAATTTGCTCCGAAGTTCAGGGTGCTGGCTTTTTCCCCTGAGCTAAGTGAATGATATTTGTATGCTGAATTAAAGTAAGCTTGCCAACCCCTTAATCTTGCTTTCCTTATTAAGGCAGATCAAAAGAACCTGTGTTTTTGCGGCGTGCTGGCAGCTTTCTGGGTGCTGGCTGTGGGTGGATCTTACACCCCCACAGAAGCTGCTAGCCAGACTGTGGAAACAGATAGGATTC
>CM053622.1:21679504-21713272 GCA_028646595.1 Phalanger gymnotis
AGGGATGCCCATCAATTGGGGAATGGCTGAACAGACTGTGGTATATGAAGGTAATGGAATACTATTGTGCTATAAGAAACGGGAATGATACGGACTTCATAACAACCTGGAAGAACCTACACGACATAATGCTGAGTGAGCGGAGCAGAGCCAGGAGAACATTATACACAGCCACAGATATATCGATTCTGTGATGAACAACCCTGACAGACTTTGCTCTTCTCAGCAACACAATATGCAGAGACAGCTCCAAAGGACTCATGATGGAGAGTGCTATCTACATACAGAGAAAGAACTACGAAGTGTGAATGCAGATCGAGGCACACTTCATGCTCGCCTTTTTCTCCCTCCTTTTTTTTCTCTCTTTTGTATTTGTTGTTGGGTTGTGTGTGTGTGTTTTTTTTTTTGATTCTGTTTCTTCTTTCTCATGATTCATTCCATTGATCCTAATTCTTCTCCACAACTTGACTAGTGTGTAAATTAATTCAATGCCAAGTTACACATGGAAGTTATATGGGATTCCATGCCTTCTTGGGGAGAGAGGGAAGAAAATCTGGAACTTAAAATTATGTAGAACCATGTGTTGCAAACTAAAAATAAAAAAAAATTAAAAAAAACAAACAAATAATTTTTAAAAAGACTAGAGCTTGTCAAACCTGCATAATTAGTTGCAATGAGGGTGTTTCTTTGGATATATGTTGGACCAGATGGACCCTGAGGTTCTTTCCAACTCTATTATTTGGTGATTCTGTCACTTCATGGGGAGAGAGCTTTACAAATAGAAAGCACCTAATGAATATAGTTTTTAAAATTTAAACAGAAGATTGGGTCTCCTGTTTATAAGAACCACCTAGATTTTAAACTCCTAAAAGGTAGGGCTGTTTCTTCTTTTGTCTTCACCACCTAGCATCGTGTCTGACACATAGTAGGTTCCTAATAAATGCTGTTGAGAAGATCTTTCTCTTTGATTGCACATAGAGTTTGAGAAGAATATGACCCAGAGAAAAGGGTTCAGGATGGGAGTCAGAGGACCTAGTTTCACATCCCAGCTCTGTTGTTTATTGCCTGTGTGTCTTGGGGTAGCATCTAGCCTCTCTCATTGTTTCTTCATTTATAAAATGAGGGGCATGGAGTACATGACCTCCAAGGCCCTATCTATCTCTAAGTCTATGAACTAAGAGAGAAGTAGATGTCTCCTAGCATCTGACCTGGAGGTAAGTGGAGTGGCAAATAATATGGTGTGTTGGTAAGCAAAACGGGCTCCTTAGCACTTAGTTCAACAAGTGTACTTGAAAAGTTTGGCTTTTGTTTGTTTTGAGTAATTCAGTGTATTTCATTGAGTCTTACTAAGTGCTAAGCCCCAGGCCCAAACCCCTGTTAGGTGTAAATCCTATGTGGGTGTGGATTGGCAACTAAGTTGGGGCCCAAGGTGAGGCTAACTCCAGGGAGAGCCTAGTTTACATGTCTGGGACAGCAGAGGCTCTTAGACTACGTGGGTTTAAGTCCACCTCTTTGTGACGATTTTAGGTCAGGTGGGTGAGTCGCATGTGTGACTCACCCCTGACGCTGAAAAAGATATAAAAACCAGGAGCTGGCCTCCTCTTCCTTGGAGCTCTTTGCTGCAGCAGTGGTGGTGTGCGAGTGACTCTGGGCTAGCCCTTGTTCTGAGCTCCTGGGGTGAACCTAGATGTTGGTAACTATGAATTGTATTGGGTCTGTCTGTTGATGTTTGTAGTTTGTTTATATTTTGCTCTGAAGTTCAGTGTGCTGGCTTTTTCCCCTGAACTAAGTGAATGAGATTTGTATGCTGAATTAAAGTAAGCTTGCCAACCCCTTCACCTTGCTTTCCTTAGTTAAGCAGATCAAAGGAACCTGTGCTGTTGGCAGCTTTCTGGGTGCTGGCTGTGTGGATCTTGTACCCCTACAGAAGCTGCTAGCCGGATTGTTAAAACGTATGGTTAGATAACTCTTATATCCAAGTAAGAGGTGGTAGTGAGGAGTGTGAAATGGGCTACCTCAAGAGCTTGTGGCCTCCTGCTCTTTGGAGGAGGAGTTAGTTGTTTCATTCCTCTTCAGGCTGCTCTTCTGAGTCACCCACTTTCCTCACCATACTGTAGAAATCTCCTTCTTCCCCCAACAAGCTCACTCCATTATTCACACATTTGGAAGTTCTCTTGGGTTCCTTCTAGGACTTTCATCTTAAGGAGTATGTCCAGACTAACCATGACTTCATTCCACCTGGCCTGAACTCCCAACTATCTTAAACTTTTTCCACCTGTGAAGCCTTTTCACCCTAGAAATTTTTATGTGACCCCAGGTATTTAGGTATATAAAATACAAACCAAACATTTACTGATAATAAATCATAAAGAAATTTATTTTAAAACAACTCTTTGGTATACACATCATTATTTGCCTACTAATGAGATGGATATACTTGTTTAGTTTTACATAAAGAATTCAATCTTGGTGGAATATTTGAAACTGCAGTATGTAGAGAATCTTCAATGTTTTTCAGAGTTGATAGATATTTTGATTTCATAGTAGTCAATGCTGAGAAAGCCACTTTGCATAGATACATAGTACAAAATGGCAGAAGCATGTTTAGGGCCATTTCAGAAATTGTTGGAAATTCTGTCCTAATGCCAAGCCAAAATTCATTTAATGATTTTGTATGTACAGTAAAAACAATGCAATTCATCACATACAATAGTCTTGAATCTGAGCTGAGCTCTTTCTGGCAGTGTTTGTTGGCGTTGTGTGATGTGATGGCGTGTGCAGTGCCAAGTGTGTGTGCTTTGTGTTCAGAACCAAGGCTGCAGTGAAGCTGCTTGATGCGACACAGGCAAGTGCTGCTGGAAACACCTCGGATTCATCACGTGTTTGATTTTGAATTAACTTTTGGTTGTTGCTCATGCAGAAACCTTTTCTTGTTTGACAAATTTTTCGTGACCCCCACATTCAGTTACATGACTCCATACGGGGTCATGGCCCACAGTTTAAGGAGCCCCACTCTAGACTTTCTCTACAATGCCCCCTGAGAACCTTAATCTCTCATTGTTGTGGGCTCACCATCAACCTGTATAAATCCTTATCAGCTTTTATGATGTCCCATAGGAATTTCAAACTCAATATGCACAAAACAAGATTCTTTATGTTTTGCCCCAAGCCAACTACCGGCTTCTTTTAAGTCCCAATTGAAATACCCCCTTCTACAGGAAGCCTTCCCTAACCACTCCTAATTCCACTATTTTCCCTGTTTTAATTATTTATTCTGCATATATATATATATTGCTTTGTTTGTTTGCCTGTTGTTTTCCCCATTAGATTGTAAGCTTCTTGAAGGCAGAGATTGTCTTTTGCCTTTTTTTGTATCTCCAGCACTTAGCATAGTGCCTGGCACAAAGCAAGTGCTCAATACATGTTTATTGATTGATTCATTGACGTTTGCCTCTTCTGATCTCCCATATTATTGTTGAGTGCATCACTATTGCCCCACCTCTGTCATCCTTAACTCTTCCCCTCCCCCCATATCTAATCAGTTACCAAATCTTGTTATTTATTTTTCTGCACCATCTCTCACATCTGTCCCCTTCTATCTTGCACAGACATCACACTCACTAGCTCGGACCCTTACCATCTCTCAGGCAGACCATTGAAATAGATTTCTAATTGCTTTCCCTGCCCCACTTAAATTCATTCTCTATCCAGCTGCTGAAATTATATCCCCCAAAGTGCAGTCTGAGAATGTTGCAACAATCGCCCCATCCCTAAGGAAAAAAAAGAAGAGTTTTCTGTGTCTTCTAGGATCGGATATGACATCCTCTGTTTGGCATTTCAAGCTCTCCAAAGCCCAATTCCTTTCTTCCCTCCAGTCTTATAACCTACTCCCCTCCACATACAATATACTGATCTACTTGCCATTCCTCTCAAACAATACCTTATCTCTGGTCTCTGTGTTTTGTATTGTCTAGTATCTATACCCAGAAGGCTTTGCCTCCCAGCCTCTTAGAATCACTGGCTTCTTTTAAAACTCAACTCCAGCATTGCTTTTCTAGAAGACCTTTCCTATATCCACCCACTCCAGCTGTGATTACAATTCCCTCAGGTTGTCATCAAGCTACTTTATCTATGTATGTATGTATGTATATCTTAAATATTGAATGGTCTGATTTGAATGTGTTGTTTCTGCCATTAGAATGTAACCTCCTTGAGGGAGGGAATTGTTTCATTTTTTTTTCTTTGCATCCCCAGTGTTTAGCTTTGTTTCTGGGATCCAGAGCAAGTGTTTAATGAATGCTGACCGGTTGACTAAGACATATCTAGCCAATGCGCCAAGTGCTTTCTTTTGATTGGCTCTCAATATTTCATTGGTACTAAGAAAGTGTCCATCTATCATCTCTCACACTTGCTATAGGACTGGCCTGCCTCCCTTCCTGATGGCACATAGCCTTACAGGCAAGTTTTATGACACTTCTTGGATCTAAGTCATCTGGGGTAATGTGTTTGTGGTCTGTAGACTATAATACGGTTCATAATAGAGTACCAACAATCCTAGGAGGACTTGTCCACCAACCTCCCTGCCAAGTAGACGCCGAGGATTTTGTGTTTCTTTTATTGTAATTTTAGAGGAATTACCAAGAGGAGAGTCATATTCCTTTTACAGTCACAGCTATACCTAGTATTTTTTTTTTTGCTCCTGACACAAGTTTTACTGGCTCTGAAAGGTTCTAAAGGTTCTGAAGAAGGAATTCCAGGTCAAGGCTACTGCTGCAAGTGGGGCTGAGCTGAGAGGAAGCTTGCTCAGGAATGAGACTCTCAAGTATCCTACAAGTTTCCCTAACCTGGGGCAAAGTCCCAGTTGACCTACCCTAGTTACGGCTTTGCTTATATTAATGCAATGGGACCAGCCCCTCTTCCTTCCTCAGGAACAGGGGAACATTCTCTCATCAGCAGGAACACTCCAAAGGTATGTCAGCCTATCACTAGCTCTGAAAGGGTAGGAACATAAGCCAAAATCTTAACTTCCTGCTATGGCCTATGGGATTAAAGGGATCACAGGAGTGAATGGAAAGCTAGTGTTCTGGAATATATCTCACACACATTCCAAAGCACGTAGGACTATTTTCTACTTGAATTTCTCTGAATGTTAGAGAGTTTGAACAATTTCTCAAGAGGTCAGTCAGTCAGATAACATATATTAAGCTCTTGCTATGTGCCAGGCACCATGCTAAGAACTAGGGATACAAAGAAAAGCAAAAAGTCAGCCCTTACCCTCAAAAATTCGCATTCTTAATGTGGGAGACAGTATGTAAATAACTATATAGGACCTAAAGGGTCACATGTGGTCTCGAGGCTGCGGGTTCCTCACCCCTGGTATAAACAGTAAAAAAATGGAAGAAATCTCAGAGATAAGATATTTGCAGTGATGGGGACTGGGAAGGTGAGATTAGAGTTGAGTCTTGAAAGAAGCCAGGAGACAGAGCTAAGGAAGGAGACCATTCAAGGCATAGCAGACAGTCATTGAAAGGGCATGAGAAGGGAGATGGAGTGTCATGTACTAGGACAGCAAAAACAGCAGTTTTACTGGATTGTACAGTAGGCAAAGGGGAGAAAAGTATAAGAGGATGAGAAGGAGAAAAAGCACCAGGTTATGAAGGGCTTTAAAAGTCAAAAAGAGAATTTCATATTTGATTGGAGAGATAATAGGGGGTTTACACAGTCAGATTTGTGCTTTAGGAGGATAATTTTGGCATCTGAGTAAAGGAGGGATGGAGTGATGTGAGGCTTGAGGAAAGGAGACCAACAAGTAGGCAATTTTAATAATCCAGCCATGAGATGATGAGAGTCTGCACCAAGATGGTGGCCATGTGAGTCTATAGAAGGGGACACGTATGAGAAATGTTGTGAAGTTCAAAATGGCAAGACAGTGATAGATTAGCTTTGTATGGTGAATGCAAGAGTGGAGCTGTGAGCCTGTGTGACTGGGAAGATGGTGGAGCCCTCAACAATAATAAGGAATATGGAAAGACAGTCCCTGCCCTCAAGGAGATTATACTGTGATGGGGGAGACAACATGCAAATAAATATGTACAAAGCAAGTTACATACAAGATGAATAGGAAGTAAGAGATGGAAGGCACTGGACTTAAGAGAGATTGGGCAAAGCTTTCTGTAGAAAGTGGGATTTTGTTGTTGTATGGTTGTTTCAGTTGTGTCTGATTCTCCATGACCTCATTGGAAGTTTTCTTGGCAAAGACACTGGAGTGCTTTGCCGTTTCCTTTTCCAACTTATTTTACAGATGAGGAAACTGAGGCAAACAAAGTTAAGTGACTTGCCAGGGTCACACAATAAGTGTCTGAGGTCAGATTTGAACTTACAGAGATGACTCTTCCTGACTCCAGGCCCAGCGCTCTATCTACTATACCACCTAGTTGCCCAAATGGGATTTTAGTTAATACTTAAAGGAAACTGGGGTGGTCACTAAGAATTTTAACATGATTACCTACAGCCAAGACTTTATTTCTCTCAAATCTATTTCTTTCCTTTTCATTTGGGATGCATTACTTTTTGTTGTGCCTAAGGACTCCTTATTTTCATATCATCAAATCCATCTTTTTTCCCCAGATTATATCTTCTATTTGATGAACAGTTACAATTTTCTTTCTTTTCTCAACTGTGATGGCACTTTCATTCTGTGCTCTTCTTATTTCTAAACAAGTTTTAATGTCAAG
Organism: Phalanger gymnotis; assembly: GCA_028646595.1. NCBI lineage: Eukaryota > Metazoa > Chordata > Mammalia > Diprotodontia > Phalangeridae > Phalanger > Phalanger gymnotis. Next base: position 21,686,239 of record CM053622.1, read on the forward strand.
ATCATTGATTTTCTTGCAATTTATAGGATAACGACATGATATGTGGTGCATCCCGCCCCCTCCCCCGCCCCGCTTTTTCCGACCCTCTGCTTTCGAACTTTCCTAGAAGGGGCTGTTTTTGTACTGTGACTCACCAGAGGGATGAAAAGTTCCCAACTGGATGCTTGTCTGGAAGTTTGTCTCTCTGGAGAACTTTTTACTGCTGAGTTGACAACATCGGTCTTCAGTGTTGATGCTTAGACCATATGTGTAGTTGAACTAGCAAAGAAATAAAGGCCTTGTAACAAATCATATACCTTCCTATATTTGGATCCTATACCCTTCAACTTCAGCATTGATTACATGTCTGCTGACACTCCATCTCTCAGCTCTGGGCATTTTCCCTGACTGTTCCCTAGGCCTGGAATGTTCTCTCTCCTCTACTCCAACTGTTGACTTCCCAGCCTTCCTTTAAGTCTCAATTAAAATCTGACCTTCTACAGGAAGGCTTCCACAACCCTCTTAATCGGTGCTGTCTCTCTGTTAATGATTTCCTATTTATCCTGCATATAGCTTGTTTTGTATAGATTTGTCTGCATCTTGTCTCCCCCATTAGATTATTGTAAACCTCTTGAGGGCAGGGACTGTCTTGGCCTCTTTTTGTATCTCCAGTGCTTAGTACAGCACTGGCACATCATAGGAACCTAATAAATGTTTATCAATTTATTAATTGACTGAGTATGTACAAAGCACTATATTAGGCACTGGAAATACACAGAGAAAAATGAAACAGACAAATAAGCATTTATTAAACACTTACCATATACTAGCTAACAGCTAGGTGGTGTAATGGATAGAGCGCTGGGCTTGGAATCAGAAAGACTCATCTTCATGAGGTCAAATCTGGCCGCAGACACTTACTAGCTGTGTGACCCTGGGTGCGTCACTTAACCTTATTTGCCTCCGTTTCCTCATCTGTAAAATGAGCTGGAGAAGGAAATGGCAAACCACTCCAATATCTCTGCCAAGAAAACCCCAAACATTGGACATGACTAAAATGAGTCTTCTTGACTCCAAACCCAGCACTCTACCTATTGCACCACCTAGCCATCCCATACAAGTCTACTTCTGTAGTTAAGGTGAAAGATGATGAGACAGTCCTACTTTCAAAGAGTTTACATTCTTTTGGGGGTATAAAAAATGTACCCAACTAAGTAAATACACAGTGAGGCAAAGGGGCATCAAAGTGGGGGGAGGGTGCTAATATCTGCATGAATCATCTCATCCCCAAGTCCAGGTGCTCCCTTCCCCCAATACCTGGACCTGCTAAACCCATATATGAACCCTGTAAAGACCCACTAGACATTTCGTGCTGGTAAAGGGTGCCTCATTTCTTCTGGGGCCCCAGAAGAGTACCCAATTCCACAGGGGGCCCAATGGACATCGTTCTCCCCAATTGCCTTTTGTTTAAAGTGTATCCCCTTTCAATAAAGCCGGCTTCTTCTACAGTCTCATTGCGAGCCCCATGTTTCCTTGTACTGGGCTTTTTGTCTTCTGAACCTCCCCAAGTCTGCATAAGGACACAGGAAGAACTCACCAATAAGAGAAAAGCGCTTGCAAGGCCAGAGAGAGGAGACAGTTAAGACATGGTAATGTAATTTGGATAATGAGAGAAGGCTATTCTGGACCCTTCCCCAAAAGGGAGGGTCTTAGAAGAACTCACCAATGGGAGAAGAGAGGCTCAGGCACCAAAGAGGAAGGCAGAGGGACAATGCTCCAGACAGCACTCACAATGGAGGAAGGAGCTATAATGATGTATAAAGGAAACAGCTGGCTGATTCTCTCCCATGATGGCCCACTCCCTAACATTGACAGGGTTTGAAGAGAGTATTCCTTCATTCATCCAATAAACATTTATTAAACAGCTACTGTGTGCCAGACCAAAAAAAAACATGCTATCTACTGGATTCTAGACTGGATTCACTCACTCATTCATAAGAGATCATCGAGGTCATCAAACTCAATCCCTCATTTTAAGATGAGGGAAACTGAGGCTGAAGAGAAGTTGTCATTTGTCCAAGGTCAATTAGTAATTAAGTTTTAGAGTCCAGATCTAAACGCAGATTTTCCTGACTCCAAGGCCAGTCCTTTGTCCATACCAGCATGCTGCCTCTCCAAAGGAAACCATATAAAAACATCTCTATTTATTTTGACTGAGGCTTCCACCACAGCTTCTAGACGTCTGAATGCACCCACGCCCTGCTCAAAACAACTGGTACCTGATAGCAGCTGTCAGTTCACATGTAAAAAGGAGGAAAAGATAAAAGAACAGATGTACCTTTAAAACCCAACAAAACCCCAAAGCATCCTTCCTTCCGAAGATGAACAACATGGTAGTTTTCTCCTCTGTTCTTTTGCTTAGGCCACATCTGTGCCCACTGCCTCTTGTGTTTGGATTTCCATTAGCACATTGAAATCGCAGTGGTTAGCAAGCTGTAGGAGCTTCACAGCACTCCACCCCACACCCTCAGAGCCTGGCAGCAAAACAACAACATGGCCCGACCCTCCTCTGCAGCCTGTTCTGTTTCTCCGAAGGGGAAAGTTGCCTCTGAGAACAAACACGATCCTGTGGCTTCTGAGGGGCTCGGAATTCAGAAGAGGTTCTTCAGAGAGCAGAAATGTTTCAGGCACTCTTTCTGAAAGGCTCGGGTATTTACCAGAACAAATATTTGGTTCTTTGTTCAACTGTTGATTGTATCTGACTGCACTTTCCTCTTTGAATCCAGGGAAGGAAAAAAAAAACCTACTCGTTCCATGCTGGAAAGTGTGCTCATGCTGTCCCATATTGTCTCAGTGTTTCTCTTTCCTTCAGCAGAGCACTTTGTGTGCCTGTCTCAGGGTGATTCTCCTCCCCGCACCCTTCCCTCCCTTCTCTCCCACTGCCTCCACTCCCAGAGAAATCGCTCTTCCCTGAGGCCTGTTCTTTTCTCTCCTTTCTTACAAATCCAGCCTCCCATGGTCATGTAATTGTAATAATCCCCTGAATTTATGTTGGGCTTTGTACTTCTTTTTACACCCATTATTTCATTTGATCCTCATAACAACCCTGTGAGGCAAGCTCAGAGTGGTAGGATGGAAAGACTAGAGAATAGGCCTTCTGGTCTTGGCTTTGCCAGCAATTGACCGTGTGACCTTGGGTGAGTCTGGCTTCCAGTTTCCTTGAAAGTAAAATGAAGGGATTGGAAGAGATGACCTCTGAAGCCCCTTCCAGGTCAGGATCTGTACTCTTATGCTGTCTTTAGTTTCTTACTTTAAACAGTGTGTGATTCATTCTGTATAGGGTTTACTCTTTCCATTCCGGACCTCCTCCCCTCAGGTCCCATTTCTTTGACTGTGATTGCTTGGGGTTGTCCACCCTATCTATCACCTGGCCATCTTCTCGGCTCTTTCCCAGCCCCGAATCCCTAATCAAATCAATACTGCTATTGCTATTGCAAAGCCTATGTCACTTCTGTCCTCTCCCCTCTGACTCCATTCTCTAGCTCGGTGACTTTCTAAAACACGATATATAAGCTAACTCACACCCAGATAGCACTTTAAGGTTAACGAATTCTTTACATAAGTTATCTTGTCTCTTACCACAATTCAGTGTGGTAGGTGCTCTTTTTACAGATGGGAAAACTGAATCAGATTAATTAACTTGTCCAGACTCATAGCTAGAAAGTTTGAACTGACCTCCAAGTACTATACTATATCCATTGACAACTGGCTCTCTCTGACCACCATTCCCTTATATGTTTGTCTTCCTTTGTTAGAATGGAAGCTCTTTGAGGGTTGAAACCGTCTTAGGTTTTCTATTCATATCCCCAGTGCTTAGCACATAGTATGCTTAAAAAACTTTTTTAAATATTAATTTATTCATCAAGTTTCCAACTATCTAGATCTGGAAGGAATCTGACAAGTGAGAATAATACTGACATTTATTCAGCTGTAACAGGACTTATGGGCAGCTAGATGGAGCAATAAATAGATTACTAGACTTGTAAGACTCATCTTCATGAGTTCAAATTCAGTCTCAGACACTTACTAGCTTGGTGACCCTGGGCAAGTCATTTAACCCTGCTTGCCTCAGTTCCTCATCTGTAAAGTGAGTTGGAGAAGGAAATGGCAAACCACTCTAGGATCTTTGCATAGAAAACCTTAAAATAGGGTCACAAAGTATCAGACATGACTGGAATGACTGAACAACAGCAACAAAAAACAGGATTTATATTTGTACCTCATCTAACCAGCCTTCAGGTCCATGTCTCAGGTCAGTTGAAAGCAGATGAAAACACCTGAAGAGTGGAGGAGATTGGGGTGTGGTCATTTGAGGTTTGGCTCTTGGAGGTTGAGAAGAAACAACACCAGCCTGCTAAGTTTCTCCCTCTGCGCCCTCCCTTATAGACAGCCCACCACTCAAAGAAGCCTCAGAAAGCCATCGCCTAGAACCCAGTCAAAGAGAGCTGTGCCAGGAAGCAGGAGAGCTAACTACCATTCTTGACCTTCCTAATGGACGTGACCATGACCCTTTGGGAAGTTGCGTGGGAAAGTTAATGGGAAGCTACTTGGGGAGTGAGTGTGAAAACATTGTGGATATTTACTGAGACCAACATTTTGCACACTCATAACTCCTAGAGGGAGGAGCTGAATTTGGGCCCCTGAGCTTTGCCCAGGAACGTTTAGATGTGGGGACATGCTTATAAGATGAGTTGTGGGCATCTCAAGTCTGGGAGGCACTGTGGGCATTTAGTCCATGTGGTAGTAGTTTTAATGCATTTTGATTACATTCCTTTAATTTCTGGTGTGGTGAGTACAAACTATATATAGTTAAGTCTGACTTGTCATCAGCTCCATTCTGCTATGTTCACATGGTTAAGGTTGCCTGAGACCCAGAAATGGGGGAAGGAGGTGGGGATTTCCCAGTGGGTAGGTAGGGGCTCAAGCCAATTGGATAATTGGATAAAATCTGACTGTAGCCTAAGATTCTAATTGGATAAAAATAAAATGTGGACAGGCTAATGAGATAAGTAGCTGTCCCCCACTACAGGGAAAGAGTTGGGGAGATAGAGAAAGCAGGTCTCTGAGAACCATAAAGAGACAGACTTCATCCCTGAATGCTCCCTTGTTGTTTGGTGGAGTATGTAGCCTCCAGGATGAAGATGGGATTTCCGGCATCTGGGCCTTCATCACTGAAAAGGGTTGGAAGACTGGGCTGAGCAACCCCTGATAGATTTAATATAATAAAACTTATAATGTAAAAAATCATTGTTAGCTTGCCAGTCTTACAAAAATAGTGTGGCCAATGGGCCACAGTTGGCCAAGACCTGGGTTAAACAGTGGAGGGGTGTTTCAACAATCCAGCTAGCAGCTGCTGTGGGGGGTGTAAAATCAACAACAACCAGCTCTCAAAACGCTGCAAAAGCCCAGGTTCTTTTGATCTGCTTTACTAAGGAAAGCTACGTTAAGGAGTTGACAATCTCACTTTAATCCAGCATACAAATACCATTCACTTAGCTCAGGGGGAAAAGCCAGCACCCTGAACTTCAGAGCAAATACAAATTACAAACATCGACAGACAGACCAAACACAGTTCATAGTTACCAACATCTAAGTTCAGCCTGGGAGCTCATAACAAGGGCTGGCCCAGAGTCATGCTCACCACCACTGCTGTAGGTCAGAGCTCTGGAAAAAGAGAAAGCCAACCCCTGGTTTTATACCTTTTTCAGGGTCGAGGGTGACTCACCCATGCGACCTAAAATTGTCATAAAGATGCTACTTAAAAGCCTCCGATGTCACAAACATGTCACTCAAACCCATGTAAACTAGGCTTTCCCTTGAGGCAAGGAGATCATCAAGGACTCCTAATTTGATCAAGTAAACAAAAACCAAACTCTTCAAGGGCACATGGTTGAACTAAGTGCTAAGAGCCCATTTTGATTGCTGACACAAGGGGTGATTATTAACTTAAAAAAAGTCCATGAAACTCCTGTATGTGGGGCTGAAAATGTAACCAAATTTAAGAGCTGGAAGGGACTTTAAAACCATCTATTCTAACCCACACACAAAAGGCAATTCCTGAGAAGTGGTTTTCAGCTTCTACATGAAGGCTTCCAAGGCTGGGAGACCCATCACCTCTCAAGGCAGCCCATTTCCCTTTGGACAGCTCTAATTGGGAGGAAGATTCTTTCCATATTGAAGCTGGCCTCTTTCACCCACTGTTCCTGCTTCTATTAGAAAAATTACAATTCTTCTACATGACGACCCTTCAGATACTTAAAGACGGTTTTCATGTTTCTTCATCTCCCACCCCCAAGCCTCAAGCCTTCTCTTCTCCAGGCTGAATATCCCTAGTTCCTTCAACTGAATATGATTTGATCTGCTGAAAGAAAATAAACCAATTTCCATTCAATTTTCCTGGAATATTTCATTACGCAAAGTGTGTTAAGTGGTGCCTTTGAGAAAACAGCTAGAAGACAGACCTACGAGGGCTGTCTGACCCCAAACTAACAGATCGTGTGTCCTTGGGCAAGTCAAACAAAAGCTGATATTTGTGTAACACATCATGGCTTGCAGAATGCTTTCTTTTAGAGTTCTCAGGCTTCACTTTCTCCAGCTATAAAATGATAAGGTTGGATTTGATGGCCCCTCCCAGTTCCAGCTCTAGGATCTCATAGAAAAAACCTGTGAGTTAAGTTCTATAGGGTACTATTGACCCCATTTTACAGATGAGGAGACTGAGCCTCAGAGGGCTAAAGTGATTTGCTCATGGTCAAATGGCTAGTAAGTGTCAGAGGTGGGATCTAAATCCAGGTCTTCCCAATTCCAAATCCTGTGCTATTTCCATCTTGCCAACCTACATTACCATACCTCAGTTTTCTTATTAGTGAAACAAATGAGTGTTAAGGGTCCCTTCTAGATCAGAGAGTCTTTGAATGAGCTAGAACTTCCTATGAGCTAGAACTATTGGTTATTTGGTCGTTTTCCAGTCATATCCAACTCTCCATGACTTCATCTGGGATTTTCTTGGCAAAGACATTGGAGTGGTTTGCCATTTCCTTCTCCAGCTCATTTTACAGGTGAGTGTAACAACAATGCTTCTTGCAGCTACTGTGGAAGTGTATGACCAATAACACCAGCATATAGGAGGGCTGCTAGCACAGGTTGCTTGATCTGATTTTCTAAGGAAAGCAATTAAAAGGAATTTGCTATCTCACTTTAATTAAACATACATATATCATTCACTTAGTTCAGGGGAAAAAGTCAGCACCCTGAACTTCAGAGCAAATGCAAACATAAATTACAAATAGAGAAAATATAAACAGAGCAAATAACACAAATCAGCAGACAGGGCTTCTGTCTGTCCATAGCAATACACACCAGAGAGAGAAGCAGCAACATCTGAGTTTTCAAAGAGGTGGGAAGGGACTCCTTAATGGCTACCCAAAGTCTCATCTGGCCAAATTACAGGACCACTCTTCCAACGAGTAAGCCCCACAAGCAAAATGCTAACCTTAGAGCATATATACGCTTCTTCAGGGTCAGAAGATGTCACAACCATGTGACTCAAACTCATGTCACTTAGGCTTTCTTGTGACTTAAGCAGGTCATCAAAGACTCTTGATTCAAACAAAGGCAAGACTCAGTCAAAGGCACTTGATTGCCTTAGTGCTGAGAAGCACTCCGAAAGAAAAAAAAATAGCAAAAAGGCCCACTTTGCTTGCCATTACAATGAGGAAACTGAGGCACATAGGGTTAAGTGACTTGCCCCAAGTCATACAAGCTAGTAAGTGCTGAGGCCAGATTCGAATACATAAAGATGAGTATTTCTGATTCCAAGCCAAGTGCTCTATCCACTGTGCCACCTAGCTGCCCCATTACTATCTCTAGAACCATACATTTCAGCTAGATTATCATGCGGTGGGACAACATTTTAATTAATTCCATTCATTAGTACCGACAAACTAACTCGCTTAACCCCAGTGCCACCCAGCAGGGCCCCAGTACTGGTGAATGCTGATGATAAGATGTTTCCTGGGCATGGTGGCATGTTATAATGGGGGCAGTGAGTGTATCAGGCGTGCCTGCCAGGTATGTATCCATTAGTTTTGTCTAGAGTCATGTCCTGAAATTCTCACCCACTTGAGAGCGTGGGTTTGGGGTAACTGCCCTTTGGTAGCAAAACATAGAAATCCTCTACAGTTAGTTTTAGACCATTGGTTATGGACTTCACTAATGCTAATGCATTAGATGAAGAGAAAGTAGGTCGATAAAGCTGTATCCTGAGCAGCTTGAAGCTCTTACTGGTTTCTGTTGAGTTCCATCGAAGTAAACCTTCTGTATTATCCTAAGGGCTAAGGTAAAATGGTAGAGATGGGATTTGCTCATTACTTGCTTGGTTTCCTTGGATTTAATGCATTGCTATAGTTAGAGAGTCTGGAGCTTTCTGGACTTGGTGGTGAAGTTAAGACTTTTCTCTTTCACAGAATTTGTAGACTTGATTTGTTTCATCCACCAATGACTTTGCTTGGGTGGCGAGCGTGATGAAATATCCCTGGGGTTCTTGGTGCCGTTCAGCTGATAGCCTAGTGGCTTGTTGGTGAGAGTCCTGAATCAGTCTGTCTTCAGCTCTCTAATCAGCTCCCAGTGAAATACTTCCTGCCCTTCCTAATCTGCTTTATATCATCCAGCTGATGCAAAGCCATTCTGTCATTGCAATGTCACAAGATGTCATGTAGCCAATTCTTCCCATTCTTATGTGAAAAACACAGGAGAGAAAATAAAGCATCTTTTCTCACCCAACTAACACACAAGCTCACACCACGAATAAAGCAGGTGGACAGGAATCTCTCATCTCCACATATTCAACTGAAATGACATTTATTATATACCTACTGTTCTAAATGCTGAGAATTCTATAGGGGAAACATATCAATTCCTGTCCTTAGGGAGCTTGCACTCTCCCCTATCCCTGGAATAGAGCAGTAAGCTGCAAATTTCAGTATAGCCAGAATGGCTTCCCAAATATCACTGTTAGGCTGCAGCTTGGGGTTTAAAATGGAGGCAGTTCCTGCAAGGGAGCTGGCTTAGACAAATTGGACCCTTTCTCGGTAGCCCTAAGATGCCATGGTGAACTTGGCATGAATGGATGGTAGTGGCAGTAGGAGTGGTGTGAGTGTGTGTTGGGGAAGGGAAAGGAGGGGGACAGCTGGGGTACGTTAGTTTGGAATGTGCTCCTTGGCCTGAGATCTGGGCACATCAGCATGCACCACCCCCCAATTACACATGGTTCCTTTCTAGGCATTGCTTTTCCTGTGGGATCCACTATCCAATGTTACCACCAGGTGGTGGGGCAGAGAATAGAGCATTGGGTTGAGTCAAGAAGATTTGAGTCTGAATTATGCCTAAGACATTTACTAGTTGTGTGACCCTGGAAATGTCACTTAATCACTTTCAGCTTCATTTTTCTCTTCTGTAAAGTGCTGATAATGATAGTATCTACTTCAAAGCACAGTTGTGAGAATGAAAAATAAATGAAAATGCAAAGTGTGTTGGGATGGCTTGGGAGCCCTTGCCACTGAGAGGCCGAGGCTGGTGGGTCACTTGAGCTCTGGAGTCCTGAGCTGTGGAATCTAAGCTAATCAGGCATCTGGCAGCAATATGATGAGACCTGGAGAATGGGGAAGGGGCGTCCAGGGTGCCTAAAGAGGGAGTAAATATTCCTAGATCAGAAGTGGAACCAGTCAAAGCTCCTGTACCAGTCAGAAACGGAATCGGTTTATGTGAATGGCTTTGTACTTCAGATTTGGGTGAGCTAGGGAGAATGAATTAAGACGAGAGAGAGAGAGAGAGAGAGAGAGAGAGAGAGAGAGAGAGAGAGAGAGAGAGAGAGAGACAGAGAGACAGAGAGAGACAGAGATGAGAGAGACAGAGATGAGAGACAGAGGGAGAGAGAGATATGAGACACAGAGACACACAGAGGGACAGACACATGCAGAGGGACAGAGACATGCAGAGACAGAGAAAGACAGAGACAGAGGAGAAAAGAGAGGAGAGAGAGATACAGAGGCAGACAGAGAGACATGTGCAGATGGAGAGAGACAGAGAGGGAGACAGATACAGAGGGAGAGACAGAGACAGTGAGACAAACAGAAACATAGAGACACATGCAAATGGACACAAAGACAGAGAGAGAGAGAAATGCAGAGAAACATAGATGGTCTGAGAAAGAGACAATAGAGACAGAGACAAGGAGAGGAGGGTATATGTAAAGCACTTTGCTATTTGTTCTCATCATCATCATCATAGTCATTGCCATCATTACCGCACCAATCTGACTTTCCTTGGCTTTCAGCCTTGTCCTGTGTAGGTGAAGAAGCTCACAAGCACCCAGGCATGGTCCTGGCTCAGAGTGGAAGATAAGTTGGGCAGCATTAAAGAGGGCTGCCATCCTGTCTCTTGCAGAGGGAACAGACCTTGGCATGGAGAGCATGTGGATGTACTTGAGTGGCTGGGGAAGATTTTTCTTTTCTGGGAAGAGGCCATGTGCAGGAAGAGGGTAATTAGGAGGTTGCTTTGAATTTTAAAATTCTATGTTCTACTCTGGGTAATTATAATGAACAGTTTGCCCTTCCCCTTGAAGAATGAAGAAAAATGCATCTCTCTCCCCTCTGGTAGGGGACTATGGGAAGGGAATATTTCATATACTGTCAGACAGTTAATGAGATAGTTACTTTTGCTGGAATGCTTTTTTTCTCTTCTCTTTCAAATCTTTGTTACCAAGGATAGCAGTCTGGGTAGGGGAGGAGGGAAGGACATATTCAGAATTGGTGATGTATAAACAAAAAGGTGGAACAGGACTGGAATTGTGATTTCAGTGGTAGAGGGAATTCCCAAAGAGGTCACTCCCTGTCCCAGTAAAAAGAATGCTCCTTTCTCATAACTTACAGCTTTAGAAAATTGTCCTGGGACAACAAGAGGTGAAGTGACTGCCCAGGGTCACACAGCCAGTGTTTAGTGTATAGCAGAGGCAGCAGGACCAAAATGTGTCTTTAGAATAAAAATTTTATGTCCTAAGGTCTCTTTCAGCTCTAAGTCTATGATCATATTTTAAAAGTCCCTCATCTTTCACCCCACCTCCTTTGCCTACCCCACTAAGGTACTTGTATACATGAACACAATTTGTTGCATATGTAAACACACGCACACACATACACCTTTCCGCTTTCCACTCAGATATGTTCTCTTGACTTCAGACACGCTTTGGAGTTTCCTTAGAGGCCATTAACAAAGGAACTTAGGGGTGACGTAGGAGAGAAGAGGGGCTAAAATAAAAATCTGGTAATTACAGGATTTTCTACATGCCCTTTTTTTCAGGCTTGACTTGGAAATGAAAAAAGACACAGGAGATGGGAGGGAGGGGAGTGTTTCTAGCAGGCTGGTAAGCAAGTGAAACCACATTTAAGACAGTGAGACTAACTGAGATGAACTGTTCTTAAAAAGTGGCTTGAAGGATAAAGAGAAGAATATTGAAGTAACTTTGTCTGTTAACTGTTAGTTACATTTACCATGCCCTGCTGTATGCAAAGTCCAGACTTCTCTAGGGCAGAACCTCCGATGTGGGATCTGAGACCTAGAGCTAGAAAGGAAGAGAACATACATTCCAACCCCCTCGTTTTACAAGGACGATCAAATGAGATAATCCTTGTGAAGCGTTTAGCATAGTGCCTGCCACATAGTAAGTTCTGTATAAATGTTAGTTACTGTCTGACTCTTTGTGAGCCCATTTTGGTTTATTATTATTTTTTGGTAAAGATACTGGAGTGGTTTGCCATTTCCTTCTCCACCTCATTTTACAGATGAGGAAACTGAGGCAAACAGGGTTACGTGACTTGCCCAGGGTCTCACAGCTAGGATGTCTCTGAGGCCAGATTTGAACTTAGGTCTTCCTGACTCTAGGCCCAAAGAAAACTGAAACTCAGAGCAGGGAAATGTATCACACAACCAACAAACATATGAAATAGGATTTGGAGCCGTGTCCCCCTTACTCCTAGTCCAGTGATCTATCTGCTGTACTGCTTCTCTTTGTTGGGAGGTGGGACTGTAGGGATTTAAATGATCCATTTGCCACCAATCCCCACCTTCCCTACAGAAGGAACCTTGGATGAAGATTTCTAGTCCAAACCCAGCTAGAAGAGAACTTGGAGATGATCTTACCCAGCATCCTCATTTTACAAATTTGGATAGTGAGGTTCAGTCACAAGTTCAGAGTGGCCAACCTGGGATTTGAACCTAGGTTCTCTGACTCAGAGAACCCCAATGCTTATCAAAGACCCTGGTACAAAATGAGTGTTCTCTCTCTCTTTCTCTCTTATCATTCATCTATAAACTGTGTATCTATATATCTATCTATCCATCTAATTACCCATCTACTTATCTATCCATCTACTTATCCAAACTTCCATTTACCCATCCATCCATCCACCATTCATCCATCCATTTACCCATCCATCCATCCACCATCCATTCATCCATCCATTCATCCATCCATTCATCCATCCATTTGTCTATCTATCTACTTATCGATCCATCAATTTATCTATCCATCTATTTATCCATCCTCCTTCAATTTATCCATTGATTCATCTATCTATCTATCTATCTATCTATCTATCTATCTATCTATCTATCCACTTATCCATCCATCTATCTGACTTCTGGAGCCAGTGCTTTTTGTAGTCCAACATGCAGATTCTATATTCTTAATGCCTATATCTGTGTTGACCACATAGGGTTCTTGACATTTTAGATGGTCCTTCAGTGGCAGTTGAATGAGTTGGAGTAGTCAAGCTTGGAACAACTCATCTCCATCTCATCCGGAGATCATCCTTAGGCAGCCTCAGGAGAAGGAGATTTGAGGGCATGGCAACTCTCACAGATCATTGACTAAGCATGAGACTGGCTGTGACCTATAGTAATAGAGGGACGAACTATGTTGATAAGATCCCATGTCCTTTAAGTATTCATGTATTTCATGCTAGTCACACAGTGATGGAGAGTACATTTACTGATTGAGGCATATGTGTTCCTCACACGTGATCCTTCATCTCCCTTCTTCATGCCTCAGCACTGACTGCCCTCCATGCCTGGAATTCCTTTGTTTCTACCCTTCGGAGTCTGTGGCTTCCTTCGATGATCTACTTGGGTCACTTTGTCCAAGCGACCTTTCCTTAGCCCCTTCCTGCTAGTATGTTTCCATCTTGTGTCTTTCTCTGGGTGTATATTGTAGATACTTAGATCATATATAATAGGTCCAATAATGTACCTACAATAATGGTACAATGAAGAGAGCACTGGGCCTGGCTTCAAGAAGACCCGAGTTCAAATCCAATCTCAGACACTTATTGGCTGCGTGACTCTGGGCAAGTCACTTAACCTCTGTCTGCCTTGGTTTCCTCATTTGTAAAATGGGGATAATAATAGTACCTACCTTTGGTTGTCATGGCTATAAATGAACTCTTTATAAACTGCTTTGGGAACCTCAACGTGCTATATAAAATGCTAGTTATCCTTATTGCTCTTGGTAGATGTCTTTCTTGCTAGAATGTAATGTCTTTTGAAGACAGATGCTGTTTGCCTTTTGTCTAGCTAGCCCAGTGTCTATTGTTGCTTAGTCATTTCAGTCATGTCTGACGCTTCATGACCCCATTTGGGGTTTTCTTAGTAAAGATATTGGAATGGTTTGCCACTAGATCATTTTGCAACTGGGAAAACTGAGGCAAACTAGTGACTTACCCAGGGTCACACAGCTAGTAAGTGTCTGAGGTCAGATTTGAACTCATAAAGATGAGTCTTCCTGACTTCAAGGCCTGGCACTCTATACACTATGGTGCCACCTAGATGCTTTAATAAATGCTTATTGATTGATAAAGTTCAGAAAGTTTCATCACTATTGGGGTTCCAGAGTAATGAATTTTTTTGGCTACAATGACCCTTAACTATTGGTGAAGATACAGAATATTTGTTAATGTCACAGGCAAAAGTTGCTCCCCCACCAACAGCATTATGGATTCTTGAAGCATTGCCATGGAAGAAGTATTTCATAATTTAACAACCTTAGTTGTGGTCCTGGATGTTGTCTGAGCTTGGATAGATTACCAAGCACAAACAGATGTTTGGGGCTATTGTCTTCAACTTGTAGATGGTTTCCTTCTGAGGATGAGCATGGTGGTGTGGGAGCAATACCGGCCCTGGAGTCGGGGAAAGCTGGCTTACAATTCTAGCTTGGATATTTGCTCACTGTTTGATGTTGACTTAGTTACTTTGGCCTACCTCTCTGTGCCTGGGTTTTTCTCCTCTGCAAAACATGATGGTGGTATTTGTACTACCAAGCTTAGGTTTGTAGAGTTACAGCAGAGTAGGATGACAAGATCATTGATTCCAACCACATAATTTAAAATAATAGATCTGGAGCTGAGAGGGACCTTAGAAATCATCAAATTCAACTTACCCATCCAATGGGAGAAAACACTGAGTCCTAGAAAGATGAAGTCATTTGTCCAAGGTGATGAAGGTGGAGCCAGGATTTGAACTGAGGTTTCTGACTTAAACTCCATCACTCTTTCTTCATAGTTACAATGAGAAAAGTGTTTTCAAAACCACCCAGTGTTTAACCATGTGATACATACAATCATAAGGGTCCCTTGAAGAGTGTAGGCTGGACCCCTCCCTGTCTTTAATGATTCGTGCAATGAATTGATTTGGGCTGCAGTGGAGCAAGAGAGACCTAATTACCCTACCAATGATGAATCCTACCACAAGGAATGTGGGATGTTTAGACAATGACTCTAGAGTTAATACACTATTGGAAGAATTCCCCACGGGACAATAGAAATAACATACAATGCCACCGAACAGAAAAATATATTTGGAGATGGGGGATGGGTATTTATAGGATCACGTGTCTGGAGCTAGAAGAGACTGAGAATTATTTAATCCAACCCCTTCCTAGGCTCATGGACACTAGATAGCTTGCCTAAGTCACAGAATAAATCATCGATCATAGATTAGAGTTAGAAAGGGTCCTAGGAGGCTTCTAATCCAAACCCCTCTATTTGCTGATGGGAAAAATAAGGCCTAAAGGTTAGTGGCTTGCCCAAGGTCACACAATGAGTAAGTGGCAAAGCTGGGATTTAAACTCAGGATCTCCAACTACAAATCCAGTGTTTATTTCCAACCACTCCATGCTCCAACTTGTGTGCCCTAGGCCAAACCCCTTTATTTCTCTGGACTCCAGTTTCCTCATTTGTAAAACAAGGAGTTGGATTCATTCTCCTCTAAGCTTCTTTCCCTAAATCTACGAACCTATGATCCAAAATGATATTTTCACTCTAACTTAGAAGAAATAATTAATGGCCCAATGGAAGCCCATCTCACTGGCTCTCCTCTCAGAGGTGAATTAGGGGACTAGCTTTATCTGGCACACAAAGATGATAAGAAACATTCTACTGACCCTTTGGCCATCTTGCCTTCCATTGCTCACAATGAAGCATGAACCAACAGACTGCCATGATGGCAGTGTGCACATTCCAATGTTTCTACTGGGTAACAAAAGTGAAGGGATTGAGGAGTAGATGATAGCTAAGGCACCTTTCAGTTGTGCACATCCTGCATTCTAAGACTTTATTTGGTTCTGTGAATTCCATTAAACAATTTTTTATTAAGCAACTACACCATTGATATGATGAAGACCTTGCTTTCAAGGAACTTGCGTTGTAATGGTGAGCACTGGAGGACAGGACAATTCAGTCGTGAAGTCTCCTTCGTCCATATTCCATACCATAAGAAGATACTTTAAAGAAATGGAAGGCTTTCAGCCTGGAGAAGACAAAGTCTGGGGCAGATTTTGTTTGAGCCCAGAAAGTGGAGGCATGGATAAAAAATAGAAGATGAAAGGGGGAAGATTTAGTGTTGACATAAGGAAATATTACGAATGAGAGCTGTCCTAAAGTGAAATATGGACTGCCTTGGGAGGTAGTGGGAGCTCTGACCTGCTGTGTTTCTGGCGCAGGCCAATTCACTCCTCTTTATGCAACCTGGTAGCACCCAGATCTTGGGTGCTGACCATATTGATGCCAGACAGTATACACACCTGATCACTATAGTCTACTGAAACCCAGAACTCTTGAGCTTAACAGATTCATCATTATCAGCCTCCCTGATATCAGGGATTAGAGACGTGGACCACCATGACTTAAGAGTGTTTTTGTTCAGAGACAGATTGGGCTAAATGGCCACTAAGAGCCATTGCAACTCTGACCTTCTGTGATTTTGTGAACATCATAGAAGGGAGAGTAAGATAAATATTAAGGAGACATCCAGGCAAAATGCTCTGTGAAATTGAAGAAAGGAAAGCTTCCATTTGCCTGGGGAGAGAGAGCAAGAGGCCACTTCTCTCCTACAGAGAGACAGGAAGATTCCATGTTGTGACCTAGCTGGGTACTATTGGGAGGTGCTTCATCACTCCCCAAATGACACATTGTGAAGAATAGAGTTGAAATGCTATGGGTTCCAGGCCCTCTGTGCTGGAAATGTTGGATTTGGAGTGGCGTTAGCCAACAAAGCATGCAAGCCAGAAAACTTTGCTTCAGGTTCCTGGTTCTTCTCTAACCAAACCCATGCATCTCCTAATCTCTAGATCAAACAGATTAGAAAGGAACGATTGATTTTTTTCTTCCATATGAAGGTGAATTTTGGGAATTACACAGGATAAGAATAACAGAATTTCAGAGATAGAATAGGCCTTGCTGCCCAAACTACATACACACTCTCTGTCTCTCTGTCTCTGTCTCTCTCTCTGTCTCTGTCTCTCTCTCTCTCTCTGTCTCTCTCTCTGTCTCTCTGCTTCTCTTTCTCTTTGTCTCTGTCACTCTCTCTGTCTCTCTTTCTCTCTCTGTCTCTCTGCTTCTCTGTCTGCCTGTCTGTCTCTCTCTCTTTGTCTGTCTCTCTCTGTCTCTTTGCTTCTCTTTCTCTTTGTTTCTTTTTCTGTCTCTCTCTCTGTGTCTCTCTGATTCTCTGTCTCTCTCTGTCTCTCTCTCTGTCTGTCTCTCTCTGCTTCTCTGTCTCTCTGTCTCTTTCTCTGTCTCTCTCTCTGTCTCTGTCCCTCTGTCTCTCTGTGTCTCTCTGCCTCTCTCTCTGTCTCTGTCTGTCTGTCTGTCTGTCTCTCTCTCTCCGTTTCACTCCTGTCTTAGTATCTATAGCTCCTAGCAAAGTTCCTGACACACAGTAAGCTTCTTGGGGGAAGGAACCTTTTTTTTTTTCTTTTCTTTACATGCCTAGCACTTAATACAGTGCAGGCACATTGCATAGGTGCTGGATATATGCTTCCTTATTGATTGACAGTTCAGAGGCCATCTGACCCAAATTGTGCTTGAAAAAGAATCTTCCTTGACATCATTTCTGACAAGTATTCATCCAGTTTTTGCCAGAAGACCTCCCATGAGAGAAGACCTGCTAACTACTGAGGAAACCCATTCCATGGGGGACAATGCTCACTGCTAAGATGCTTTTCCTTGCATCAAGCCTAAATTCAGTTTTTTGGAACTTCCACTCATGGTCTTTGGTCCTGTTGTCTGGAGCCAAGAGAAAAATCTGATCCCTCTTCTCTGCGACAGCCCTTCAAATACACTATGACAGCTGTCATGCCCCACCCCCTTAGCTCTCCAAACCTAAGTCTTCCCTTCTCCAGGATAAACATTCCCATTTCCTTCAACTGATCATCAAATGGCATCAATTCAAGACCTAAGCAATTTTATCTGATGTATAATTCATACTGTTTTGTTATTTTAATTGGCCCTATGAGTTCCCTGCTATTGGCAACTGCAGTGAAGACCATTCTCTCTCCCTATGCCAGTTGGCTGGCTCTGAACCTTCTAGTTTTGTACAATTGCATATGAGGCACCATGGGGTTAAATGACTTACCCAGAGCGACAGAGACAGTAGGTACCAGAGACAGAGCCTGATCCATGTCTTCTTGCTTCCTATGCCAGATCTCTATCCACTAGACCACACTGCCTAAGATCATGTATACATGACATTAAAGTAACTGTAGAATTGCAGAGATGGAGAGGAGCTCGGAAGCCAGTCTGTACCTGAAGAAAGACCTTTACCTCCCCTATAAGTAGGGCCCCCGCCTTTCCTTGAGGAGCTTCAGTGAAGGGAAGTTTACTACCCCTTTTTGCATAGCTCTCATAGTTAAGACGTTTTTTCCCCCTTATTTCTTAGGTGGGTATTCTGATTTACCTCTGAGCTCACTAAGGTGGGTCCTCCCTCCAGAGGTACAGAGCACCAGCCACTTCTTCCTTCTTATCCTGTGGAACTCTTTTCTATGTGTGCCTATATATTCTAAATAGGGGCTCCACCCACGATACTCGCTCCCTTCCTCTAGAATTATTGGTACTGTGTAGATACCAATGTGGCCCAAAGGCTATCCTTATGTTCACTATATACCTATCCATTTCTTTTTCTTGTAATACATTTCTCTGGTTATTTATTTTTTAAAACACTTCTGTGCAATCAATCCTTCACTGGCAAGATACTGTTGACTTCTCACATCAACCATGAGGTTCTCTATTGCCCTTTCATTCTTTGATGATTCTCATATTCCACGATTCACCATCATACTAGAATATTGATGCCAGAAAGATGAACTTTTGTCTCAGGGAGAACCTTTGGGGGAAGGGGAGGAAGTCTGTTCAAGTCTGGGGCTAATCCAGCATTTATCTTCAGTGTCTGTCCAAGACATATATGCTGGTGGATTAGTTTTGTGTATTGTTTATATGACTGTACCTTATATTCTCGACTCCATATGGGGTCATGACCCACAGTTTTAGAAGCACTGAAAGAATCGCGAGCAAAAAAGTTTAAGAAGCTGGGTTCTAGACCACTGGCATTCTTCATCCATTTGGTTTTTCCTATGTGGATAGTTAGATTAAACTTTACTGAGTGGTTAGGAATTTCACTTAGGATTCAATGTTGTGGTGCTTGCCTCAACCAGCACAAAGATATGCACAAAAGGAGCATCGAGATAATGAAAAGATAGATAAAAAGATAAATAGATAGATAGATAGATAGATAGATAGATAGATAGATAGATAGATAGATAATAGCTGCCATTTACATGGTTCTTTAGGGTTTGCAAAACATTTTATAAATGTTACTTAATTTTATCTTCACAACAACTCCGGGTGGTAGATGCTATTACCCTCATTTTATAGCAGTTGCAACTGAGAACAATAATGGTTAAGTGACTTTGCCTGGGGTCTCACAGCCATTAAGTATCTAAGGCAGGATTCGAATTTAGGTCTGACTGACTCTCGTCCAATACTCTATCCACTGCCCTACCCAGTTGGCCACCTAATCCATCTGTAAGGAATCCTTTTTCCTTATGGACTCTGGGCTGGATATCCTTCCCGTCAGTGACATATACCTTTGGTGATCATCAGATATTGAAGTGATCATGAGATCTAGAGAAGGAAGGGATCTCAAAGGCCATCAAGCTCAAACTCCCTCATTTTGACTGATGAGGGGACTGAAGTCCTTGAGAATAAGTGACTTGCCCAGAAGTGTCACAGATGGGATCTAAACCTGGCTCTTCTGACTCCAAAGTCAATGTTCTTCCCCCTCAAATTGTGCTGACCTTATTTCATGCCTCCTTTGATATGAATAATCAGAGGGTCTCTGAATGAATTTATCTCTGCTAGAACATCTTTGGGGTATCTGGAGAGGCTCCATGGCACAATGGACTTTGCCTCAGGAAAAGGAGGGTTCAAATCCTACTCCAGATACTGACCAGCTCTGTATCCTGAAGTAACTAACTTTTCTTCTTTCAACACCACTTTCCTCATACGTACAGGTTGTTGTGTTTGTCCTTTGTTCTTGAAGAGGACCGTGACATCAGGGAAATGATGACATAGCTTGCAGTTGACTTTGATTTGAGTGAGGGAGGGCTGTGCAAGGTCACCAGCCTCACTTTCTCCTCCAGAGCCATCTGGTTCTAGTGACCTGATATTCACCAGGATGACTGGACATGGCCCAGGATGCAGTTGGAGACCCTGGCCCTTTCAGGCTAAGGTCTTTTCAGGTTCTCACTTTGAATGAATAGGTCTCTTTGAGAAGTTAACAAAGGGGTGGCCTGGCTCTGGAGCTCATAGATGAGACAACAGGTCCCTGCCCTTCTAGCAGAGTGTATATATAAATACTAAATAGTAACTGTTTCTTTTTCCTTTTTTAAATTTATTTTTTGTTTTTAGTTTACAACACTCAGATCCACAAGTTTTTGAGTTCCACGTTTTGTCTCCCTCCCTCTCCTCCCCTCTCCCCACCAAGATGCCATGTAATCCGATATAGGTTACATATACCTTCACATTAAACTTATTTACGTAACAGTCAAGTTGTAAAGAAGAATTATAATCAATGGAATGAACCATGAGAAAGAAGAAATGAAACCAAAAAAGAAGGAAAAAAAGAGAACAAATAGTTTGCCTCAATCTGTATTCAGATTCCATAATTCTTTCTCTGGATGTGCATGGCTTTTTCCATCATGAGTCTTTTGGAGCTGTCTTTGAACCTTGCACTGATGAGGAGACAAGTCTATCAAAGCTAGTCCTCACAAATACCATGTGTCCGTAATCTTGTATAATGTTCTCCTGGTTCTGCTCCCCTCACTCAGCATCAGTTCATGTAAGTCTTTCCAGGTTATAATGAAGAGATAAAATGGAATATTCCCTCAGGATAGCTGGCACTGTCACAGTGGTCGTCAAGGCGGATGGGCGCCCTCACCCCCCTCAGGGTTGGGCCCCCTGGCACCCACAGTCAAGTGAATGATTAGTGGTCTTGGGGCCAAAACTGTTTCTCTTTTGGCTGGGAACCCTGAGGGTCTTCCCTTCCCAGTCTGATTCTTTTTCCTCATAAGTACAAAGGGATAATAAAAGTACTTATATTAGAGCATTGTTGTTAGGATCAAACATGATAATAGCTACGATGTGCTTTTTAACCCTTAAGGTTCCATATAAATGTTAACTATTATTGTTACAGTTAATTTTGTATAATTTGATATATTTGTGGGTCTTCTCTTTGGTGGGGGGAATCCTTTAAAGAAAAATTTGATGTTACTGAGTCAGATGCTATTTTTAAGTTTACAAACAATAAACAGTTTATGCAAGACCCTGCAACTGCTACTATAAGTAAGAGATCTTAGAAAACAAAGTTCTGAAAGACATAGGATTACAGCTAGTAAGTTACCCCCGAAAAGCTAAGTGTAAATCTACAAGGGGGAAAATAGGTCTTTAACGGAATAGAGGACTTTCAAGTAATCCTGATGAAAAGGCCAGTACTGAGTTGGACTCCAACTCAGTTGGTTCTCCAAACATATGAGTTTGGAGAAATGGAATAATTTGATTGAGCTATGATGATGAAGTGCTAATAGAGGGAGAAGAAATGAGTGCCTTCAGAACCTTTGATGTCTCCAAAGGGCATTGGGGCATTTGACAAAGAGAGGCCCTGGGGAAGGGTTGGTTCTGTTCTTAATACTTTTCAATCCGTTTTATGCCTGTAAAGATATAGTCTACTCTAATATCATTTGTGGAAAATCTGCCTGTTTCCTTCTTATACTTTTGTCAACTATGGCCTCATATCAGTTGTTAATGAAAATAGACAGATAATAGATAAATGGACAGATAGAGAAAGCACATATTACGTGCTGGAGACACTGATATAAATGAGATAGAGCCTGCCCTCAAGGACCTTACATTTTAATGGAGAACTGGAAAATGCAGGTTGATACGTGACAGGAGAAGAAGAAGAAAATAAATCTGAAGAGCAGAGTCCAGACCGAAGTGGAATATTGCTTGAATGGTAGTCTAGGCAGATAATTACCAAACTAGAGATCAAGACCTCTGATGGGGGGTCTCTATAGGGTGGCAAGACAATTGGCAAAGAAGAGCAAAAGTATGGAGAGTGGAGAAGGGAGTAAGGATGCTTTACACTCTCCTATACTCCATATATATATGTACATTATGCTCAGAAAGATTTAGGAGAGATGGAAATGTAAGACTGAGAAAGTAGTTACTGATATTTTCTCCTATTGGTGCAATAATAATATCTGTCATTTACCTCCCCTCCCCCAAGTGTTTAATATCCTGTCTATCTCAGTTATATTGGGAATCAACCACACAATGCTCGCAAAAATGTGATACCTCCTCATTGGCCTTCTCTGGGTATATTTGATCTTGTTCAGTGGTTCTTCCCCATCTTTACTTTCCTCAGGACCATTTCTATTTCTTCTTTTAGAGGTACCTGCCTCTGGATCCAGGTTCAAATTCCACTTCTGACACTTTCTGCCTCCATGACTTTGGACAAATCCCTTAATCTCTCTGACTGGGCTTCAGTTTTCTTTTCCATAAAATTAATGGGTTGGTCCAAACGGCCTTTGAAATGCTTTCTAACTCTAGATCTATGATCCTTTGTAGTGCATCGGGGTCCATGACAGCCTAAATGTTAACTGGCACTACACTATTATTGATGGGGAATGGAATTTGTTAGAGAATTACATACAGATATTTTCCATTATTCATTTGTTTATTGTTCTACTGGTTTCATCTTTAAATGCACTCACAGGATGATTTAACTTAGGAATGTTGCCAAGAGTTCTGTAAATTTAGCTTTCCCTGTACCACTTTCAATGTTTTATGAGGCAACATACTGTTCTTAATCTTTCACCATCCTCTTTGTTAGGTTCTTTTAAATAAATATATTATTGTAAACTGCTGCTGTGCCTGTTGCTACCCTTTGCTGTGCTGTCTCTCACTTAGCAAGATCAAGTGTTTGCTCTCCCGAGTTGATCCCCTTCCTGGCTCATTGGGTTTCTAGGGCCATTTGGTCTCATCATGGCAGACGGTTAACTTCCTTAAGAAATGGGGACATTCTGTGTTGATAACTGTTCATTTATTCATTTCTCATTTTGGGGCAGCAATGACATTTCAATATGTCAGGCTAGGGTTACCTCAATTGTGTAACATGCCTTCTCAGGTTTATTTATTTTCCTTCTAAATTTGATATTTATTTTTATGTTTGCTCTAACCAGTTGATAGTCCAATTATACATAGGTAACTGGCTCAGAAATTGCACCCAGATCATAAAGATAGTAAACTAAAGATCTGGCAGTGACTTTAGAGGTCATCTATTACAAACTCCTCATTTTACAAATAAGGAAACTCAGTCTCAGAAAATTAAGTCGCTTGCTCAGGCTCACACAACTAATGCAAGTGACAGAGCTAAGATTCAAGCCCTGGCACTCTGTCTACAAATCCAACCTTCTTTTTGCCACACCATCTCATATCAGTTCGGTGATGTTATTGGTGTTTGCCCTGCCATGCTTAGTGCTTCCTAATTGTCTTCGTGGAGAAACTATTCATGATTTAGAGGTGTGAGATTTCTACCAGACATTAGCTTCTCTTGTTTCTTACTTCTGAACCATGTTTTCCAACTTGTATTTTTTCTCTTGGTGTTCTTCTGGATAATTGCTTTTTCATTGGTGTCAATGAATATTAAAGTATAGAGCTATACCCCAAACATAATACTCCATCTCCAAATGCTGGGGCTGTTTCCCTTGCCTGGAATGCACTCCCTCCTCACTTCCACTACTTAGAATCAGTCACTTGGGTTTTTTTTAACTCTATTTAAATACTATCTTTTACACAAAGCCTTTCCCAGCTCCTATCACCTGCTAGTGCCTCCTCCTCCTCCCTGTGATGTCCATTTCATATTTTCTTTCTTTTTAAGGTAATTGAGTTAATTAATCAAATCACCCCACCAACTTCTACTTATTTTACATCTTTTTGTATATTATTTTGTATATCGTCTCCCTCAATAGAATATATGTTCCTTGAGGGTGGGGCCTATTTCATTTTTGTTTTTATTTCCCCAGCACCAAGCATAGTGCCTGGCACAGTGAGTGCTTAATAAATGCTTATTGATGGATGAATTGATGATGATTTAATTTAGAGAGTCTTAGTGAATTCTTCATAGAGCATCCTGACTCCTCATCCTTTGCTGCAGATGGTGCACAGGCTGTAATTGTCTTCAATGTGGGCTTCTAAAAAATGCTTATGATGGACAAAGCAAGACGAGATGGACAAGTGAACCATGAAATGATGTTTCTTATTGGATAACTGATGAAACACACTCCTCCGATTCTGTTCTTTGCTTCTCCAAGGAGAACTTGTGAGCAACCCTTCCATTTGGCCTTAACTTCCTTCTTTCTTCCAGTTTCATCTCTGGTGAAAATGTCAAGGTTGATGGTTTTATTTCTCTAGTCCAGGAATTATTAATCATTTGTGTGTCCTGGATCCCTTTGGTGACAGTCTAGAGAAGACTATGGACACCTTCCTTGGAATAATGTTTTTAAATGCATAAAATAAAACATATTATAAAGGAGGCCAATTATGTTGAAACACAGCTATGTATTATATGTGTGTATATATGTGTGTGTATATATGTATATATGTACAGATACACACATACATGTGTGCATGTATATATGTGCATATATATATGTCATAGACTACTATGTATTCTGCTACCTACCTAGACCTGTGCTCTAGAGTTGTGCTTACTCACGGGTCACTAGAAGAGTTTTTCCTGTTCAAAATGCTAATTGATAAGAAAGTGTTCATATTCCGTCTAAAAGCTGGGCGATCCTTAACCCCTTGACCCTTTTCTATTACTCTGCCATCATCATTTCAGAGGTAGAAATAGGTTACACAGAGCTCAGTTCCATTTTGTATTTTCTTTGTTTTGTAACAGGTGGGTCAATTGAGTGAATCAACCAAATCACTCCATCCCCCTTAAAGTAACTGACTTTGATATCTTTCTCAGGTGAGGACACACACAGGGAGACAACAAATCAGAGGTTCAAATTCGGTGTGAATAAGATCTAGATAACTCTAGTGAATCAATCATGAATGGCTTTAAAATTAGTGGAAAAGTCCTGATCAATTTAGAAATCTTTAAAGGCCATTGATTAAAATGGAATGGCCTTGCACAGGAAATATATCTATATCTATATCCATCTATATAATCTATCTATATCGATTAGTTGAGGATACTTGGTCAATCTTTGTGGATTTTGTATAAAATCATATGCTAGTTTGGAATCCAGGAATTCAAAGAGTCGGTTGTTTAGTAGTGGCAGCTATTCCAGCAAAATCCCCATCCCTCAAATGATCTCTTCTCAAGAAATCATAGCTTCTACTCCATGATGATGAGGTATCGGAGTTAGATTTTTATGGAGGCTTCCTTACATCAAAATGAAATTTACGCTTTAAGCATTCCACCCATTATTCCTGGCTATTCCTTCTGGGTCCAAGTAGATAGAATTTAATCCCCTTCGACATGAATTCAAATACTTCAGTACTTCATACTAAGTATTCTATTTTCCAGACTAAACAACTCCTTATCCCTCAAGTGATCCTCATGTGGTATGATCTTCATATCCTTTGCCAAAGTGAACCTCTAATTTTACCAGGAGAAGAGAAGACACAGTTTTGGGAGGAGGATTGGGTGTGAAGTCTGTCATCACGCACTTGAAAGGGTATTGGAAAAGAGGGGTTGGACTTGTTCCGTTTGGCCCCAGGGATCAAAAACAGATAGCGACTAGCCCACTTGCCCACTTCCACTGGTGAAAGTTGTGAAAAGTCCAGTTTAGAATGGATGTCACGAAAAACTTCCTACCAATGGGAGCCATCTCAAAGTAGAACTGGTTGCCCTTGATTGGTTGCCCCTCCTTGGAGGGCTTCGAGGAGAGGCTGGGTGACCACATATTAGGTATGTTTTAGTGGAGATTCCTTTAGTGTATCTTTTGTACTGTATGGCTCCTGACATCCTTTATACCTCTCAAATTCAGTGATATTGTGAATTGTCTCATCTTTGTCCAGTTGCCCAAATGGACTTTAAGTACCTTGAGGAAAGTACTCATAGCTCATATTTATCATGTATTTCCTATGTTGCTAGGCACATGGTAATTGCTCAATTTTTAATTAAATTGAGAAAAAAACCCCAATGATCTCATGCCAATGTATTCTCTTTGTAACAGGGAAGAACCTGTGAATTATCAACCCGGTACCCTTTAAACCTTGTTTTCTGGACTCTGGCACTGTCAACAGCTCAACGTCAGGAACTGACCATCTCATCATTGGATGTCTTTGAATGGCATTAAAGAATAGGTATTACCATCTGCTTTGCTACTGCTCCCTGAGGATCATGGGAATTCATCATCTGACTTGCAGTTGAAACCTACCATGTGCATTGTCTCTCCCATTAGAACGTCATCTCCCTGAGGGCAAAGACTGTCTTAGCTTCGTATCCTCAGCACTTAACACAGTGCTTGGTACAGAGTAGGTGCTTAAGAAATATTTCATTTGTTCATTCCCATTGGTATTAATAAGGTAGGTCTTGTTTCAGGAAGAACATTGGGGTGATTAAAGTCACTGCACAATTTCCCAAAGAGCAAAGAAATTGCATAGTTCACTTCTTTTTTCCTGTTTAATTCTGGGTCCAGCTCTGCTACTCATCACCTGTGGGAGCCTGGAAGAGTCACTTAACCTTAAACCTGGTTTTTATCTATAAAATTAGTCAATTTAAAATGAGGATGCTGACTTAGGTCTCCTCTAAGGCACCTTTCTGGCCTTACACCTATAATGGCTATAATTATCAGTGATCCTTAGAGATGGTATGTCCTCATTTATTATTGTGTCTTTACCCTTATTTGTTTATATAATTTATCCTTTAATTGGGGCAACTTGGTGGCACAATGGATAGATTACCAAGCCTGGAGTGAGAAGGACTCATCTTTGTGAGTTCAAATCTAGCCTCAGGCTCTTTCATTCTCTTTCTTCTTTCCTTCCTTCCTTTCCTTTCCTTTCTTCTTTCCTTCCTTCCTTCCTTCCCTTCCTTCCTTCCT
>CM053622.1:21713372-21725535 GCA_028646595.1 Phalanger gymnotis
CTTTCTTTCTTTCTTTCTTTCTTTCTTTCTTTCTTTCTTTCTTTCTTTCTTTCTTTCTTTCTTTCTTTCTTTCTTCCTTCCTTCCTTCCTTCCTTCCTTCCTTCCTTCCTTCCTTTCTTTCTTTCTTTCTTTCTTTCTTTCTTTCTTTCTTTCTTTCTTTCTTTCTTTCTTTCTTTCTTTCTTTCTTTCTTTCTTTCTTCCTTTCTTTCTCCTTCCTTCCGTCTCTTTCTTTCTTCCTTCCTCTTTCTCTCTTTCTTTCTCTCTCTCTCTCTTCCCTCTGTCCACATGGTGTATCATACCCTTACCTGCTCTGCCCAAAGGAATGTAAATTTTGATCCCTGAAACCTTATAAGATATCTTGGGGTTTACAGGCTACATTTCTTTCTTAAGGATCGTGCCTTAAACCCAAATAACTCTGGCTCTTACTGATTGGCCAACAGTAGGTCCCAGGCCAACTTCTACTTGGTCATTGTTTGGACCTTGTTTGGCTCAGAGTGAATGTAAATAGCAATTGTTTCTGTTTTGGCCAGAAAGCTTGAGAGTCTTCCCCTCTCAGATTGATTTTTTACTAGGTTAAAGAGGCCATTCTCTGCCTCATTTCTTACCTAGCCTTAATCATTGATTGGGCATTATCTCAGTCAAACAGATCTGTTAAAGACCTTAGCTTAAAAAGGCTAAGGTCTCCCACTGCATCCAGGGCCATCTCCAGTCATCCTGATCTATATCTTTTCCTTTGGGCCAAGATGGCTCCAGAGGAGAAAGTGAGGCTGGTGACTGCACAGCCCTTCCTTACTTAAATCCAATTCACTTGCATGTCATGGCATCACCTTCCTGATGTCATGGTCCTCTTTGAGAATGAAGGACAAACAACAACAGTCACTTACTGACTGTGTAGCCCAGGGCAAGTCACTTAACCCTGTTTGCCTCAGTTTCCTCATCTGTAAAATGAGCCAGAGAAGGAAATGGCAAACTACTTCAGTAGCATTGTCAAGAAAACCCTAAATGGGGTCAGGAAGAGCTGGTCAGAACTGAACAAAATCCTCCAGAATATAAACTCTTTGAAGGGAGGGATGATTTTTCATTTTTCTCGTTGTATCAGAAGTGTTTTGCAAAGTGCCTTGCACAAAGTGGACACTTAATTGGAATTGAATAGAATTGTTCAGAGGGCTCAGTTCAGAATGGTGACTTGTTTTGTGCAGACCCCTTCCCCTAGAGATCCTCTAACATAACTCGTTCTTTACAAGTTCCTACTGTAGCAAGAGGACCCACAAAAGGTCCTCCCCCTTCCCCCTGCCCACATTGGTTGCCCATTGTAGATGCTTCTGCTGTTATTGGCAGAGATAGCCATTGGCATGGAGTTCTTGTTTTAATTAGAGAGGGAAAAGAAGCTCTTGGCACATGGGATTTGGCAGGATGAACCAGACTGCATTTCTGAGTTGGGGATGGGGTGGGGGCGATGAGGAGTGGGGGAAGAGAAACCACAAGTGTGATCATCCAGGCATTTCTTTCTCCTTATTTTTCCTGAAAGCTTTGTGTACTTTGGGGGAAATTTAATCCTTATGTTTCTGGTGCTCTTGCAGCACACTTAGCTCATCAAAATAGGGCTTTGTAAGAATGATTTGATGTTCAGGAAGACTTATGAGCTGGCTCCTAAGCTCCTTAACCCGTGGATTTTCTAGGCATAGGAATTTACCATTGACCATGCTGGGAAGCTGGAAAATGAGAGACTGTTCACGAAAATGTCCATGAAACTGAGCTCAACAGAACGTGTGTGTGTGTGTGTGTGTGTGTGTGTGTGTGTGTGTGTGTGTGTGGTGTCAAAGCCCAGAGGGATTTTTTCCTCCTATTTAACCCATCCCTTTTTATCATTGGACCATAAGATTGAGAAATGAAAGGGACTTTGATATTAGATAGTCTAACCTCTTTGCTTTATAGAGTAGGAAACTTAGGTAAGCCCACAGAGGACAAGTGTCTTGCCCAGGGTCACGCAGGTCATAAGATGTTCCTTGTATGTGTACGTGTGTCTGTATGTGAACATACACACATATACATATACGAAAGTAGGGACATACTTAAAGAGAGCAGAGGAAAGGAGACAGTGAGAAAGAGACACAAATAGAAGAGAGACAGAGTGAGACAGAGAAAAAAAGAGACACAGAGGGAGAGAAGAGAGAGAAAAAGAGACAGTGAGAAAGAGACACAGAGTGAAATACAAGAGAGACAGAGAGAAAAAGAAACAGGAGAGAGAGAAGAAAGAGAAAAAGAGAGAGAAAGAGACAGAGAGAAATAGAAGAGAGACAGAGACAGAGAGAGACAGAAAGAGACAGAGGAAAAAAGACACACACAGAGAGAAGAGAGACACTCAAGAGAGATAGAAGAAAGACAGAGAATGAGATACACATATAGAGGCAGGAGAGAGAAGAAGGAGGAAGAGGAGGAGGAGGAGAAGAAGAAGAAAAACAACAATAAGAAGAGAGACAGAGAGAGAAACAGAGAGAAACACAGAAAGACAGAGACAGAGAGACAGAGAGAGAGCATGTGAGCACAGAGCTTTATTTTATCAGCATAAAGGGTTGCCAGGGCACAGAAAAGTTAAATGCTTTGCTTAGGGTCACACAGTTACTATGTGTCAGAAGTAAGACCTGAAGCCAGATTCTCTTGACTCCAAGGTAAACTGTCTGTCTGCTATTGTCTTTCAATAGCCCTTATACGAATGACAAAGTTTATAGAAGAAGGTACTAGGATGTTCATGTTCCATCAATCAGTGGAATAGCCAGGCTGGTGAGAGGAGTTGAGAATATGCCATATGAGGATTTGTGAAAGGACTAGTGGTTTAGCCTGGAGAAGAGGAAAGTGATTGGAGGAGTAGGACATGATGCGGTCTTCAAGGGCCTGAAGGGTCAACTCAAAGAAGAAAGGGGAAAAGGAAGAGGAGGTGGGGAATCAGCATGTGTATAGTGCCTTCCATGCACCACCAACAGCTCTGTGAGGTGGGTATTTTTATTATCACCATTTTACAGTTAAGGAAACTGAGGCAGACAGTGGGTAAGTGATTCACCCAGGGTCACACAGCCAATGAGTGTCTGAGGCTGGATTTGAACTCAAGGCTTCCTGTCTCCAGGTCCAGCATTCTGTCCACTGTGCCACCTAACTGTGTCTAAGAAGGGAGAGTCATTTTGTTCTACATGGTCAAAGAAGACAGAATGTGGTGGAAATTGCAAAGAAATCAAGTCAGGCTTGAGGTCAGGAAACAGGTATCCTAAGAATTAGAGGTATCAAAATTGGAAATGTCCGCCCCGTGTGGCATTGGTTTCCTGACCAGAGATCTTCATGCATAGGCTAGGCTAAATGGGCAAGTGCTTGCTGGGTATGTGCTAGAGAAGATGCTTATTCAGCTATAGATTGGTTTGGGTGGTTTCTGAGGTCGATTCTAGCTTGGAGATTCTACAGCTCTTAATGACTGTTTTGACTCATCAGCCCAGTGCTGGGGATGGGATTGCCCCAAATCTTCCACTTTTCCTTGCTTTGTCCCAGTGGGGACAATTAGCATTCAGGTAGTGTCACGGTAGCGTCAGGGATCCAGACCTTGGCCATTGTAGGGAACAAATGCAATCATGTACTTGACAGTGTTTGTTTATTGTTTATTACAAACAATTTTCTTTTTCCTTTTTCTGTTGGGTGGAGGGGGGAAGGTTTAGGGAGAATGACCTCCCTTCAAAATGAGAAGAGAACAGGAGGAAGTCCAGAAGGAATCCCGGACAAGTAGGATCAACCGGAAAACCACAAAGTAAAATTTTCACAAACTTAAAAAAAGCAAGCTCTTTCCATAATGGAGATGCACAAGT
This sequence comes from Phalanger gymnotis, assembly GCA_028646595.1. NCBI lineage: Eukaryota > Metazoa > Chordata > Mammalia > Diprotodontia > Phalangeridae > Phalanger > Phalanger gymnotis. The sequence continues at coordinate 21,717,218 of CM053622.1, forward strand.
TCATGTACGTTCCTCCCATTTGCTCCAATGCTTATAGATATATACATTCAATTTGGTGTTTGTTAAGTTCAGAGAAAAATAAAATAAAATGAACTATGGGCAGCTGGGTTATTTAGTGGAGACAGCACTGGGCTTAGAATCAGGAAGACTCATCTTCATGAGTTCAAATATGACCTCAGACTCTTACTGTGTGACCCTGGGCAAGTCATTTAACCTTGTTTGCCTCAGTTTCCTCATCTATAGAATGAGCTGGAGAAGGAAATGGCAAACCACTTCAGTATCTTTGTCAAGAAAACCCTAAATGGGGTCATGAAGAGTTAGACACGACTGAAACAACTGAATGACAACAGATGGAAGAAATTGCCTAACACATAGAAGAAAGTTAATAAATGATGAATTTAATAAAGATACAAGAAGCAGCTGGGTGGTACAGTGAACGGAGCACTGCATCTGGAGTCTGGGACACCTGAGTCAAATGTGGCCTCAGATGCTTACTAGCCATGTGACCTTGGACAATTCATTTAACCTTAGTTTTTCTCAGTTTCCTCATCTGTAATATAAGTTTGATAATAGTAGTACTTAGCTCCCAGGATAAATGAGATATTTGTGAAGTACTTTGCAAGCCTTAAAAAGCATTCTATAGACATTAATTACTATTCCTGAGAGGTTAATCCTATCCTGGCTGAAAAAAATAAGCATGAGAAATAACATTCCCTTTGAAACCATTCCACCAAGTTGATGTGAGTACCATGTAGGAGAGTCAAAGAACCTTCTCTCTTTTTCCTTCTTGGAGGAAACCAATAAAAAATGCATAGGATAAAAGTAAAGAAAACAATGAACAAAAATGATAGCTGGCCAGGTGTGGTGGAACAGGCTTGTAATTCCTGACATGGAGGAGTGTGAGGCTGGAGGATGTCTGGAGCTCCAGAATTTGGAGCTGCAGTATGCTTAGGGCTGATCGGGGATCTGCCCTGTCTCATATCAATGTAGTGGTCTCCCCATAGCAGGAGCTACCAGGCTGCCTGTGAAGGGTGACCTGGCCCAAGTCAGAGAGACAGAGCAGGGGGGAACTTCCTTGATCAATAGCACTGGCTTGTGAGAGTCTGCTGCATTTCTAGCCTGGGTGACATGGGATACTCAGGTGGAGGAAAAAGAAAGAATGGAAGGAAGGAAGGAAGGGAGGGAGGAAGGGAGAGAAGGAGGGAGGAAGGGAAAGAGGCAGGGAGGGAAAAAGAAGGAAGGGAGGGAGGATGGGAGAAAAGGAGGAAGGAAAGAAGGAAGAAAGAAAGTGAGGGAGAGAGAAAGGAAGAAAATGAAAGAGAAGAAGGAAGGGAAGAAAGAGAGGTAGGGAAGGAGAGAGGGAAGATGGGAGAAAGGAAGAAAAAGGGGAAGGAGAGAGAAAGAAAGAAAAGGGAAGAGAAGAAGGAAAGAAGAAAAGAAGGGAGGAAGGAAGAAAAGATAGCTGTCCTATATAGGGATTGAAATAGTGACTAGTATTTTGGCCTTAGCCACATCACAAAGACTCTGGAAGCCTCCCTTCATTCTGTTTGACACAGACCACAAAGGACCCTGATAGAGAAGGGTCAGCTCTATATATCACAGATTTGACATTTCCACTCCTGGTCTATTTGCCAAAGTTAACAACAGGCCCTGCCAACCAATATTTGCTCACTCAGAGTCCTCTCCTCTGCCATTTATCTTCTGCCACTTGACCCAAAGACAGGTTTCTGTGGAGGCCAGCTTCTGCCAGGTGATGCACTGGCTTATGACAAATATCTTCCAAAAGAAAAGATTTCTTGTTCCTTTGACTTCCTGTTTGAAGTCTGTCCTAAAATCATTCCTCAGCTTAGCTTGAGTAGTATCAGTGTAAGGGTGGACCAGAAGCAATGCCAGATATGAGGAACTCTGAAGAAAGAGATTCCACTCTGGCTCAGATTGTCTTAGTTCAGACAGACACAAGCCCTAAAATGATGTATTTGGAGACAATGTGTATCTACCCACTATCTACCTCTATTCTGGTCCAAACTGGCACACTCGTGATCCACCTTAGCCAATCTATCAACTCCCACTTCTGGACCTTAGCACACATGTTCTCCGTGTTTGGAATATGGTCCTTTCTTATCTTCATCTTGGAGAATTCCTGTCTTCTTTGAAAGCACAGCTTAAGTACACCGCTCCTTGGATGAGATCTTTCCTGGGTACCCCCAGTTATTAGTGTTCTTTCCCCCTAAAAAGTTTTGTATTCCTTATTTTTTATTTCTGGGTATCCATGTCATAAACTCCTAGTCGAATGTAACCTTTCAGGAAGAGATTTTTTTCCCTTGTTATCTTTGTAGCCCTAGCACATAGAATAGGGTCTTGCACACAGTAGGTGGAGTCTACTACATTATTCCAGGCCCCTGCAGATAAAGGACTTTTCTCTTAGCAGAAGGCTACACAGGCAAGCCAAAACACAATGTAATGGCAGTCGAGTAGACTGATGAAAAGCAATGTTACCTAAAAGGTGCATTTGGGGAGATTGTTTTTGTTTTAAGATATTGAAGCAGATTGGTTTGTTGAATGCAAGCTTTCCTAGACGTGCTAGGGACATAGTAGTGCCCACCAAAAATATCATTGGCACAATAGCTTCCATCAACTGTATAGAAGAACTGCCATGTGGGAGTGAGATTAGCTTTGCTCAACTTGGCCCCCAATGATAGAAGAAAGAGCAATGTTTGGAAGTTACAGGGTGGCAAATCGATCAACACACAGGGTGGCACAATCAGTCAAGCAATTAACAAAAAGTGGTTGCCATGTGCTGGGCACTATTCTAAATACTAGGGTTACAAAGAGAAAGCAAAACAATGCCTGACCAAGGAGCTTACATTCTAATGGGAGAGACAACATGACGGTTAGAGTTGACCAAAAGTGGAATGTAATGGCTTCCTCATCCCTGGATGGCTTTCAATAAAAGCTAGATAGGACTAGTATGAGAGAAGGGATGACTTTTCACATGAGTCAAGTTAGATTACTTCTAAGACACCTTCCTACTCTGACATTCTGTGGATCAATAGTTTGTTGGGGAATATCGTGGAAAGAATTTTTATTCAGGTACAGGCTGGACTAGATAAGAGAGAGAAGATAACCTCTGAGCTCTCTTGTGAAAATTGATTTATTTTTTAGCATTCTTTTTTATATTTTGAGTTCCAAATTCTCTCCCTTCCTCTCACCCTTCCCCTAAGCACTGAGAAGACAAATAACATATCAGTTATGCATGTGAAATCATGTAAAATGTATTTCCATGGTAGTCATATTGCCAAAAAAGCAAAAAATAAAATAAAATAAAGGGAAAAAATATACTTCACTTTGCACTCAGAATTCGACAATTCTCTGTCTTTCTCTGGAGTTGGATAGCATTTTTTCATCACAGTCGATCATCATTACATCATGCTATTATCACGAACAATGATCTCCTGGTTCTTTTCACTTCACTTTGCATTAGTTCATGTAGGTCTTGCCATTTTTCCACCTGAAACCACCCCTAATAGATACTTCCAATTACTTCTTATAGCACAATAGTACTTCATCACAACCAGATGCTACAAGTTGTTCGGATACTCCCCAGTTTATGGGCATCCCATCAATTTCCAGTTCTTTGCCACCACAGAAAAGCTGTTAGAAATATTTTTGTACACAAAGGTATTTTTTTCTTTGATCTTTTTGGGATATAGACCTAGACCTAGTCTGTATCTTTTTGGGATATAGACTAGGTCAGAGGATATGCACGGTTGTATAGCCCTTTGGACATATTTTCAGATTATTCTCCAGAATGGTTAGGCCAATTCACTACTTTACCAACAGTTTATTAATATACCTGTTTTCCCTCATCCCCTCGAGCATTTGACATTTTTGACAGGTGCAATGTGACATCTCAGAGTTATTTTAATTTGCCTTTCTTTAATCAATAGTGACTTAGAGAATTTTTTCATACAACTATAGATAGGTTTGATTTCTTCTTCTGAAAACTGCCTTTTCATATCATTTGACCATTTATCAATTGGGAAGTGGCTCTTATTTTTACAAATTTGACTCCATTCTCAATATATTTGAGAAATGAAGTCTTTATTAGAGAAACTTGCTATAAATTTTTTTGATATTACTTCATTGTCTATTGTATCATTTAGCAAAATGTAATTTTTCTGATTATCTCTTTCATTTAGGTGTGTTTTTGCTTTTGCCTTGTCTGAGATCATGATTTCCACTCCTGCCCTTTTCACTTCAGCTGAAGTATAATGGACTCGGCTCCAGACTTTCATTTCAACTCTTTGTGTGTCTTTCTGTCCCAAGCATGTTTCTTGTATAGCACATGTTATTGGATTCTGGTTTCCAATCCATTAGGCTGTCTGCTTCCATTTTATGGGTTAGTTCATCCCATTCTCACTTACAGTTATGTCCTCAATCCCATTTTCTTTTGATTATCTTTCTTTCTCTTATATCATGTCCCTTCTCAAAAGTCATTCTTATGACCTCCCCGAATCCACTCTCCTCCTTATTATCTGCCATAGTTCTTACCTTTCTTCTCTTCCTATCTTTCTATTGGGTAAGAGATTTATAGACCCAACTGAGTGTGTATATATATTCTTCCCTCTTTGAACCAATTATGATGAGAATGAGATTCAAACATTACCCACTACTCCCATTTCCTCTTCACTGTAATTTTTTTTCCCTTGTGCACCTTCCTTATTTGAGAAAATTCACCCCATTCTATCTCTCCCTCCCCTCTCCTCCTACTGCATCCCTCTTTCTCAGTCCTACAATCTTTTTCTTTTGGAGATCATCACAACATAATCAACTCACACCCATGTCCTCTGTCTATGTTAACTCATTTTAAATGCCTCAGTAATGATAAAGTTCTTAGAACAACTCCAAAGTATAATTTTCCCATATAGGAATGTAAATTATTTAACTCCATTTTGTCCCTTATGATTTCTCTTTCCTGTTTATCTTTTTATGTTTTTCTTGAATCTTCTGTTTGAATGTCAAATTTTCTATTCAGCTTTGGTCTTTTTTAAATCAGGTATGCTTAGGAGTCCTCTATTTCCTTCAATATACATCTCCCCAATGCACTGTACTCATTTTTTTGGGTAGGTGATGCTTGGTTGTAATTCTAGCTCCTTTGCCTTCTGAAATATCATATGCTAAGTCCTCTGCTCCTTTAATATGAAAGCTGCTAAATACCGTGTCATCATGACTGTGGCTCCATGATATTTGAATCGGTTCTTTCTGGCTACTTGCAATATTTTCTCCTTGATCTGGGAGCACCAGAATTTGCCCATAATATTCCTGGGAGTTTTCATTTAAGGATTTCTTTCAGGAGGTGATTGGTGAATTCTTTCAATTTCTATTTTACCCTCTGGATCTAAGATATAGGTGCAGTTTTCCTTTATAACTTTGTGAAATATGATGTATAGGCTTTTTTTGGATGGCTTTCTGTTAGCCCAATAGTTCTTAAATTAACTTTCCTATATCTGTTTTCCTGGTCAGTTATTTATCCAATTAGATATTTCATATTTTCTTCTATTTTTTCATTCTTTTGAGTTTTTAATTGCTTCTTAAAGTCCTATGGAATAATTAGCTTTCACCAATTCTAATTTTTAAGAAATTATTTTCTTCAGTGAGCTTTTGTACCTCTTTTTTTATTTGTCTGATTCTGCTTTTAAGGAGTGCTTTTCTTCAATTTTGTTTTTTAAAGTGATATTTTCTTCAATATTGTTTATCATTTTTTTACCAAATTATTTCTCTTCTCATCATTTTCTTAATCATTCTAATTTATTTTCCCAAATTGTCCTCTACCACTCATCTCTGTTTTTAATTCTTCCAGGAATTCTTGCTGCTTTTGGGCCCAATTAGCATTTTTCTTTGAGGCTTTGCTTGTAGCTATGTTCACACTCTTGTCTTCTTCTGAGTTTTTGTCTTGTTCTCCCTGCCACCATAGTAGCTTTTATGGTCGAGTTCTTTTCTTTTTTCTTTCTTTTCCTTCCTTCCTTCCTTCCTTCCTTCCTTCCTTCCTTCCTTCCTTCCTTCCTTCCTTCCTTCTTTCCTTCCTTCCTTCCTTCCTTCCTTCCTTCCTTCCTTCCTTCCTTCCTTCCTTCCTTCCTTCCTTCCTTCCTTCCTTCCTTCCTTCCTTCCTTCCTCTCTTTCTTTTTGATGTCATTTGCTATTTCTTCACTTTGAACTTTATGTTAAAGTTGAGCTCTGCTCACCTGCGGGTGGAAAGGCAGTGTCCCAAGCTTCACGTTTTTTCACGTTGCTGTTTTCAAAGCCAGTTCTGGATGGGGGGGTGTCTGCAAGTTTTTGGTGATTCCAAAGTGCTGTGTTTTGGGGAGAGGTGTGGTCTCTTAATCTGTGCTCTGGTCTTTTTCTAGGAAAAGCCTCTAATCTCCTGTAACCATAAATACTAGTGCTCCTCTTGGCCCTGAAACTATGACAAGGACACCCACTCCCTTGTGACTGGTTGCAAGTGCGCCTCTTCATCATGAAACTGCAACCTAGACCTGCTTATGGGCAATAGAGTTGTCAATCAGTGTCAGCTGCACCCAGCGTCAGCGACTAGTCATGTGTAACCTCTTTCTGACCTGTTGTCTGACTCCCTTAACATCTGGAGCTGAGAGCTCCAGAAGCTGCTGCTGCTGTTGTCCCAGCCACCTCCAAGGGCCACTGCTGGTGCTCCTGCCATGCTCTGGGTTTGCGCCCACCCTGGTGTTACAGACCTCTTCTGCTGCACTAGTTGTCTTAGGCTGGAAAAATATCTCCCTCTAACCTTTTGTTGGTCTTGCCACTCCAAGTCCAGCTGGATCCCATCCTGTACTCCGCCATCTTGCCTCTTTCTCTTCTGATTCTGAAAATCTATAATTCAAGGTGATTCTATTACTCAGAGGGAGCTAGGTGGCACAGTGAATAGACCACTAGCCCTGCAGACTGGAAAATCTGAGTTCAAATGTTGTTCATGTATTTGCCGTTCTGATCAAATTGATTGACTTGCTAAATCCTATTCCATTCTCCTTCTCAGTAATTTGGGATAGACTGGTCCTCATTCAAGAAATGTGCTCCTTCCTCACCTTTACCTCTTAGAATCTTTGGCTTCTTTCAAGGTTCAATTTAGATGCCACTTCCTAAGGACAGAAACATTTGATACCCCAAGTTATCAGTGTTCTCTAACTCTCCAAATTATCTTCAATTTCTTTCCTGCTTACATATGGTATCTCCTCTCCCATTAGAAATAAAGACCTTGAGGTAAAAAACAAAACAAAACATTTTATTATGCTCTACAGAACCTGGCACATAGTTGGTGTTTAATAAATGTTTGTTAAGTTCAACTGAGTGAGTGTTTAGAGAATATTTCACAGACTTAAAAAATTGTGACAGAGCTACTGAGTTCAAATCCAATCTCAGAGACTTCTTGTTGTCATTTGCTGTCCACTTCAGTTTCCACATCTTTAAAATGGGGATAATAATAAAGCACCTACCTCACAGGGTTCTAGTGAAGATGAAATAAGATAGTTGAGATTTATAAAATTCTGTATAAACCTTAAGTAGTTATATAAATGTTAGTTATTATCATTGTTATTTTATTATTAGAATAGATGTTGTCATCAAAGGAGAATCAGTCAGTTAGTCAATAAGCATTTATTAAGTGCCTACTATGTTCCAGGCACTGTACTAAGCACTGAAAACACAAAGAAAGATAAGTACTCGCCCTCAAGCATCCCAGTCAAATGAGGGAGACAACATGAAAATAACTATACTCAAACAGGATAAATACAGAATAAAATCAAGAGAATCAACAGAGGGAAGACACTAACATTAAGGGGGATTAGGAAAGACTTCTTGTGAAAAGTGAGATTTTAGCTGTTTGGGCGGAGCCAAGATGGCGGCCGGGAAGCAGTGACTGGCGTGAGCTCCCCACCAAGTTCCTCCAAAAACCTATAAAACAATGGCTCTGAACCAATTTTAGAGCTGCAGAACCCACAAAGTGGCAGAGGGAAGCAGGGCTCCATCGCAGGACAGCCTGGATGGTCACTGGGTAAGGTCGGTCCCACATGGACCTCCCAGCCCCCAGCCGAGGGGAGCGGAGCTGAGCGCAGCGCGCACGGCACGAACAGACCAGACGCGGACCTACCAGACCAGGAGACGAGCGGAAAGTGCCCTGGCACCCCGAAATACCCAGCTGTGGCATGTACCAGACCTCTCAACCCACAAAGAGCAAAGACAGCAGAGAAGGTTAGTGGGAAAAGCTGTGTGACTGAGTTTGCGGTTCCGGCCATTTGCCCCTGGGGCAG
>CM053622.1:21726035-21751811 GCA_028646595.1 Phalanger gymnotis
GGGGGGGGGGGAGGAAATGGGGAGAAAATTTGTAATTCAAACACCTGTGAAAATCAATGCTGAAAACCAAACATGTCAAAAATAAAGAAAAAAAAAACCAAAAGAAAAGTGAGATTTTAGCTGGGATTTGGAGGATGGAAGCCAGGAGGTAGGAAGCCAGAAGGAGAAAATTCCAGGCAAAGGGAGGATAAGTATGTTATCTTGGGGAATGTTGGCATGAGGAAGGGAGCAAGGACAATGAGAAGAAAGGAGGAAATGGAAATGTTGAAAAAAGGAAAACCATGAGAGGCATGTCAATGAGGAATTGTAGATTTCATTGCTACAGCATTCCGTAAGGGGCTGCTTTTCTGACTCCTATAAGCATCATCAGTTTAGGTTTCCAGAGGGAAGCAGAGTATTTCTCTCAAGATTCCCTCAGATAACCCTAGGTAGGGGCTATTTTAAATATTACTGCTTATGAGCCCCCACCAATGTTCTCCTTATGTATTATTAGCCAGTAGTCTCAATTAGCTTTTAGTAAAGGAATTTTCTAAGAAGGAATAATAACAACATTTGATGTAAAACATTCTTTTCCCCTTTACCCTCCCAAACTAGTAGAGCACTTTTGTGTTCTACATAGGTCTCTGTGGAAAGTAAACTAGAATGTGTAGTAGCATGTTTATGAAGGACATGGATATGGAACATATGTGGTAAAGGCATAGTCCAAACCTCTTGGTTACTAGAAATTGTTTTCTCACTGTGTAGAACTCCCATGAAGTTTCTCTTATGTGTAGCATGCTGTCAGGCCCCAAGAGTCAGTGCCTTTGTAAGGTCCATAGCTACCATAGTGCCATTCTCTCTGTTAGGAGGATATTTTGTTCTTTGAAGTTGGAGACTGTGGTTCCATATCCATCTATAGGCACTTCCTCTGTCATCCACCACAACCATTCTGGTAGGCTCTGCTACTGTCCCTCGTGATCGGTGGCAGCTCCGAAAGCTCTGTTCGATTACCCAAACTCATACAGTTGCCTGGTGGAGGCAGGTGGGTGTGCTCTTGGGGGCTTGCTTAGAGCTTCCCCATCATTACATTATCTGCTGTTGGAATGTACAATTCCCAATTTCTGCATTATTCGCAGGCCCAGGGATATGTGGCTCTTTCAGTCAGTCACAAGGCATTTCCTGGGTGCTATCACCTGTCTCCATCCAATAATCTTTACGATTCTTTCCATTTGAGTAAGCGTTTATTCAAACCTGGTTGATTTTTCTTAGATTAAATCAATCTATGATTAATTGTGGGTGAGACTAGATTCCCTTTCTCCCTTACACTGGTTGTCTGGTTGTGTCTTTCATTCTTGAAGAGGACCATGACATCAGGAAGATGATGCTATGAATTGCAAGTAAATTAGGTTTACATGAGGGAAGGCTACACAAAGTCATCAGCCTCACTTTTTCCTTGAAGCCATCTGGGTCCAGTGGCCAGACATATATTGGGACCACTGGAGATGGCCCAGCTACACTGGTATAGGAAAGAGCCTATGTAGGTCAGAGATGGGATTTGCACCCAGGTCTTCCCAACTCAAAGCTTAGTCCTCTATCCACAATGTCAACCTGCCTCTACTTATAAGACTATTTATAATGTTAATGTTTATTGTTAGTAAGATAACATTTTAACAGCAATGGTGGAGTATACATTCAGGATCAGTAAATAGATCCTACCCAAAGGTAGGAGGAAGGGAAAGAAGGAAAAGAATGAAAAAAAAAACCACTGGTAAAGGAGAGAGACCAGTACCTTTCTTTATTTAAGTATGGACTCAATACTCTCTTGGCACCTAATGCAGTCTCTATTAACCCTGAAGTTATATTTCGAAGGGATACATTGCCTTTGTATGGTTGATTATTTCAAAATTTATCACATCTTTGCAATGCAAATAATGGACACCTTTTAAGCTCATCTTTTGTCTCAACTCCTCAGATGATATTTCTCCATTCTCTAGACTATCCATCTGTCAGCTTCTTAAGCATGAAGAAAATCTGTTTCTACCAAAAAGAAGTTTCTAAGGGTTCCACCATCATGTGTCATCTCAACCTGGATTGTAGGAGAGTCTAAGCAATGGGTCCATTTCACCTGTCATCTCCTATTTCAATCTCTGTTTACATTATGGGAACATAGCTTAGGCCTGGAAAGCACTTCAGAGTCCATTTAACTCAGCCTTCTCATTTTCCAGAGAGGCAAGCTTTGGCCTAGAGAGGTCCTTTAGAGCCTGGGTCCTTGGATTCCTGAGGCAGTGCTCCAACCACTGTCTCCTTGGCTAGATTAAAGCTGGAAGGAATCTCAAAAGTCATCACATCCAACTTCCTTACTGCACAGATGGGGAAACTGAGGCCCAGAGGAAGGCAGTAATTAGCGTTACTGGGGTTTGATATTGAAAGAGGGATAGGGAAATTGAGGTTTTATATTGGAAGGGCCACTAAAAACTTGAGGAATGTGACTGGAGATCTGTGGCAAATTAGAAGAGCTAACACCCATTTCTAGGACTTCTGCTAACTCTTTCTCCACCCACCTAACACATCATTCATTTTTCTGTTCTTAACCTGATCTCACTGCTGACCCACAAGTCTGCCTCAGGATCTCCGTGGGAGAAATGTAGGCCGGTCAGGTAGGAAATGGTGAAAGCAGCAGTGTTACTCTTTACTTTGTGTTCACTTAAGGTGGAAGATGATTCTGTGTGTTCTGGAAGGATATGGGGGGACACTCCTTCCCCTACTGGCCCGGCCCATGGGAGCACGGCCTCAGTCTGTAACGGGGCCATTTCTGCATTTATCTTCTTTTGGCACAAGGTCTTATGAAACCTTATGAGGAGGCAGTCGTGAGGAGCTATCAACTCGACCAGCCTCTCTATGAATCTACCTGGCAGCAGGGATGTCATTCCCTGAAATCATCTAATAACTTGTCCATCTGCTAGCTTGTTCTCGGTCATTTGTTTTCATCATGTCTGACTCTTGGTGACCCAATTTGGGCTTTTCTTGGCAAAGATACTGGAGTTTTTTGCCACTTCCTTCTCCAGCTCATTTTGCAGATGAGAAAACTGAGGCAAACAGGGTGAAATGACTTACCCAGCGTCACACAGCTAATCAATATCTGAGGCTGTATTTGAACTCAAGTCTTCCTGACTCCAGGCCTGGCACTCTATTCATAACTGCTCTGCCCATAAATGGTGAGATTCAAATGAATTAACAACCAGTTCTCCATGGAACCCAGCCGAGGCGCTGCTGCTGCAGCTGATGTGGCAGGCGTAGTCTGCTAATCACTGGTTTGCAGAACTCAGCCTAAAATTAGGTACCAGTTCTACTGAACCAGTGAAAACTGGCTGAATCCCACCACCGGCTATACTGCACATCACAACTGAATGTGACGATGGATCAGGTGAAATCCACTAAGAGTCTGACATCTTCTTTGCTCTGGGATGACCCATCCTTTAGACCACCTATCTTGCATGGGTTGGGAGGGGCCTTAGAACAGGGAATGTCAGAGCTGAGAGGGGCCTTAGAACAGGGGATGTCAAAAGAGAGAGGAATGCTAGAGCTTATGTAATCCAACCTTTTTACAGATCAGAAAACTGAGGATCACAAATGTAACATGACTTGGCTATAGTCACCCAGCTAGGGTAGCACTTGGCTTCTGTGTCCCTCCAGAGGGCTTTTGCCTTCTATTGTACCCCTAGCACTCAGCCTGGCACATAGTAAGTGCTTGATAAATACTTGTTGTTTGAATGACAGGGTGAGATGCTTTCTTATACCCTTCAGAGAGGTGATGGCAAAGCCAGGCTTAAAATTTATAGACCATTTTGAAAGGAAAATAAAGTACAAGCTTCTTCTCTTCAAAAAAAAATCTCCCAACTATGACCAAAGATCTTTTCTGTTTGGTTTGCAAAGTAATGTTTCCCCCAACGTCTTTTTAATTCAGAGAGACAAAATACACAAAACACTTTAAGACACTGGCACATTCAACACAACAACCCAATTTTCCCTTGTGTAGTATTATTGGCAGGGACCTCCCTGTTTGCTTAGCTCTGAGGGCAGGGGCTTGGGGGGAGGGGGGCGCCTGCAGAGGCAGTTCTACTTGCTGAGCAGACGAGGTATTGGAGGGAATTGAGTTTTACGGGCAATTATCTTGCCAGTAATTACTGCCAGTTGTGGAAGGAGGATTGGAGGCAGCCAAATCCCACCACCAAGCAGGAGGGAAGAACTTTCACAAATCGATAGATTTATTGATTGACATGCAGAGAGCGTGATGTATTCTTTGGCTGGCTCCCATGGTCTTAGAAGTGGTCCTGCCCATTCTTCTGACCTCTTTTGGAGCTCCCCAGGGACTGCAGAAGGTAAGGAGTTGGTCATCTATTTACATGTATAGAGCTAGGAGGGGCTTAGAAGAGGGAGTGTCAGAGTTGGGAGGGGCCTTAGAACAGGAAATGTCAGAGCTGAGAGGGGCTTTAGAATAGGGGATGTCAGAGCTGAGAGGGGCCTTAGAACGGGGGATATCAGATCTGGGAGGATGCTCAGGATCATATAATTCAACCTCTTTTTACAGATCAGGAAACTGAGAATCCATAAATGTGACGTAACTTGGCTATAGTCACCCAGCTCGGGATGGGCTTGCCATCTGCAGCTAGGATCCTAGATTCCAAATATTTAGACTGGGTCAACAACTCATTTTACTTGGCCATTCTCTCTGGTTTCACTGAAAAATTATGGCTCAGAACAGGGAGGTCAGTCCCATGCACCTTCAGGTTTTCCTTTTCTTTCAAGACAATGTTTTCTACTTGCATACAAGTCTCTAATCCAAAATATTGTTTAAAAATATAAACTGTGTTTAATTCTCAATATCAGACTCTTACGGGCACATTTTCCTGTGCCACACGTAAATCTGAACCAGGCTCCCTAGTGGTGTTTATGGGGGCATCAGACCATATAGATGACTTTGAAGTCATCCAATTCAACTCCTTCATGAAACTCAGAGAGGTTTGGCATCTTTCCCAAGGTTTCACAGCTAATATAACAAAGCCCAAATTCTAACCCAGGACCTCTGACTACAAATCCCTCCCTCTTTTCACTGTAATATGATTAATCACTACTTAGCATTCTGTAGCCAATTTCTATGACACAGGAGTTGACCTTCACTGCCCATGCCAATTTTTACCAGTTTATGAATTCCTGATTAAACAATTTAATTAGATTTACTTCCTTTTATTATTACACACACACTTTGTGCCTGAATCTGAGGCTTAGAGGTATTACATGGAGAGAAAGTTGACTTTTGAACCAGGAGAAGTGGGTTTGAATTCTCCCTCTGACACTGATTAGCTGTGGGACTGTAGGCAAGTCACTTTCCCTCTCTGAAGTTAGCTTCCCCATCTGTAAAACTTTTGCCCAGCAAGCCTCCAAGACTTGTTGTAAGAAACATAGTTTATAAAACTTAAAGTCTTATACAAATAAGGACTGTTGACACTATTGTTAAGTGACTGTTGTCTACTTTAGAAACATGGGATAAAAAGAAGCTTCTGATTTGGTATGACTCAATCAACAAACATTTAATAAATGTCTGCTGTCTGCCAGGCTATGTGCTAAGATCTAGGGATACAAAAAAGAGGCAAAAGACAGTCTCTGCCTTCAAGGAGCTTACAGTCTAATAGGGGAGACAACATGCAAACAAATACATGTGAAACAAGCTAGAGACAGGATAAATAGGGAATAATTAATATAGTGAAGGCACTAGAATTAAGTGAGATTGGAAAATGCTTCTGGTAGAAGGTAGGATTTTAGCTGGGACCGGAAAGAAGTCAAGAGGTGCGGATAAGAAGGAAAAATATTCCAGGCACCAGGGAAAGCCATTGAAATACCAGGAGTTGGGAGATAAGTGTCTGATGTCAGGGACAACATGGAGGCCAATATCACTGGATCCAAGAGCACCTCAGAAAGTGTGGTGGTGGTGGTGATTGTGGTGAGGCAGTAAGATGTAAGAAGACTGGAAATACGAGACCAACAGCTTATGAAGGGCTTTGAATGCCAGACAGCTTTATACTTGATCCTGGTGGTGACAGGGATCCACTGGACTTCGTTGAGTAGGGAGGTGACCTGCGCTTAAGGAAAAACATTTTGGCGGCTGAGAGAGGATGGAGTGGAGTGGGAAGAGACTTGTGGCAGACCTACCCACCAAAGGGCTATTGCAGTAGCACAGACCTGAGGTGATGAGGGCTTGCACCAGGGTGCCCCTTATATCCCACATATAGTATTAAATATTCCTTATTCCTGTGCCCTGGGCCTGTTTTAATATAGCCCAACATCACATTAGCCAAATTGAATTTTTTGTTTCTTTGTTTTTTTTTTCTGTTTCTCAGACACCATATTTGATTCCTCCCTGCATGTTTTTGCACTGGCTGTCCCTCATGCCTGGAATACTTACCCACTTCACTGCTACTTCCTAGAATTCCTGGTTTTCTTCAACATTGAGTTCTTGTGCTGCCTTCAAATTGAAGTCTTACTTACTACTGCAGCTGCTTCCTCTCCAAATAATTTTATATTTACTTTGTGTATTCTTATGTTGTATGTGTTGTCTCTCCCAAAGAATGTAAAGCCCTTGAGAAAAGGCACTATCTCACTTTTATCTTTGCATTCACATAGTTCCTTGTGTTTAATAAATGCTTGTTGGATTGACTATAATCCTCTGTTAGAAGGGAAGCTCTTTGAAGGCAGGACCTGGTTCAGTTTTGTCTCCACCCCCAACATCTAGCACAGTTCCAGAGTATGGTTCCATGGTTGTAGCCCAGAATAGATGTTTAATAAATGATTGCTGATTAATCCATCACCATTTCACACTGTTAACTCGAAATTTACCGCTCACTAGATTAAAACTACAGATCTGTTATAGACAAACCTCTGACTAACTATTTGCCACCCACCATCTTGAATTTGGAAGTGCATTTTTTTTAAGCCTGAGTTTAAATGCCGATACTTCTATATTTTTCTTCTGGGGCCAAACAGAACTGAGTGTAGTTTCTCATTCATGTGGCAACCTTCAAAATACTTGAAGACATCTTCTCTTCCCCAGGGTTTGTTGTCATTCAGTTGTGTCTGACTCTTTGTGACCCCATGGACCATGGCACGCCAGATCCTTCTATCCTCCACCATCTCCTGATGTCTGTCCAAGTTCAAGTTCATTATTTCCATGCCACTCTCTATCCATCTCATCCGCTGCCATCTCCATTTCCTTTTGCCTTTGATCTTTCCCAACATAAAGGTCTTTCCCAATGACTCCCATCTTCTCATTGTATGGCCAAAGTATTTAAGCTTCTCCAGGGTAAAGATCTCAAATTCTATAGTAAAAGGTGGCCCTTCCCCATCCTGATTGCACTCATCCCTGAGGCTGTCTGGCTCATCTATGCCCTTACTGAATTGGGTGTTCAGAATTGAACACAAGATACATCAAAACCCCTCCATAATCCCTGGAGGCAGGAGCAGAGTCTTCTCCTTCCTGGGTACACAACTGACATTTAGGATCAAAGGTCATACATTTATTGCTAGAAGGGATGTCAGAGTTCATCAGGTATAACCATTTCATCTTTCCAGATAAGAAACTAAAGCTCAGAGAGGTTGGCTTGCCCAAGGCCACCCAACCAAGTAAGTGTCCAAGGCAGGATTTGAATTCATGTCTTCTTGACTCTAAGTCCTGGCTGTTCGTTAATAGCTTGGTCAAGTTACATTCTACAGGAGCAGTCTCCATTGTCCACATTATCTCCTCTCCCTCATTATTTAGTCTCCTTCAAGTCTTGTCTTTGGGTCACCTCCCCTGGGAACTCTCCTTATCTCACCATTGATATATTCATCTGATTCTATGTCACGTCCTCCCTGATATGAAATAAGCTCCTCGAATCCAGGGACTGTTTTGTTTCTGTCTTTTTATCCCTACTGCCTTATCTCTAGCACAATGTCCGGCAAAAGGTAGGTTCTTGATAAATGTTGACTGGATTGGATATATCTGGACAGTCCTGTTCATGCACAATACACCCCTCGAATCGGATTGAAACCTAGAGTCTGAAATTCTTCTCAGTTCCATTCTCACAGTTGGTGTGGGAGGCTGTTTAAAAAAGACTTCATTGGCCTGGCTTTAAAGGAAGGCTGTCCTTATGTTGGTCACTCTTTGTAAGTGCCCATAAAAGTTTATAGGCTTACATACTGCCATGCGCTGGCTTTATTGTCCTTTTTAAAATCTCCTCCACTTTTCCCACTTTGAAGCTCAGAGCTGGGGAGTCAGTCACCTAATTGGTACAGCATGGGAAGATGCTGGTGATACTCCCCAGGCCTAGCAGCAGTCAGCCTGGGTGGTTGCCTGGAGTGGATGTCATGGGCTCCAGGAGGAGAATGTGGCGGCTGCTCCATCAACGTCACCTCTAAGCATTTATTGGGCTATGTAGGTACAAGGTACTAGACGAGGCCCTGTGGGCACATATAATCTAGCTAGGAGAGATAAGAAATGTACATAAAGGACTGAGGAACCAGGCAGTATAGAGGGAGACAAATCAACGCCGCACATGAGCCCAACTGTGGTTTCCATCTGGGATGGGCAAGGGAGACTTCAGGAGGAGATGGGATATGAGCAGAGCCTTAAAGTTAGGCAGAATTTAGAGAGGTAGAGAGGATTTTCCAAATGGGGAGGAATTCCAACTTGCTACTCACTACCTTTGTGACCTTGAGGGAGTCCCATTCCCCTTTCTGTGCCTTATTTTCTTTATCTGTAAAATAATAGAAAAATCGTTCAGTTATTCTTGACTCTTCATGATTCCGTTTGAGGTTTTCTTGACAAAGATACTGGAGTGGTTTACCATTCCCTTCTCTAGCTCATTTTACAGATGAGGAAACTGAGGCAATCAGGGTAAAGTGATTTGCCATGGATCATGCAGCAGATGTGAACTCAGGAAGATGAGTCTTCACCTGACACCAGGTCTCACACTTTATGCACTGCACCACCTAGTTTGACCCAGTGATGCTTCTATTCCGAGCAGGTCAAAGACAGAGAGGAAGGTCCCCTATGTACAAAAATGTTTGTGGTCCTGCTTTCTGTAGCAGCAAAGACCTAGAAGGAAAGTGGATGCTCATTGATAAGAGAATGGATGAACAACTGATTGACAAATAACAGATGTGAAAAAGTCAGAGAAACTTGAAAAGATTCATGTGAATTGAGACAGAGGGAGGAAAGCAGAAAGAAAACAATTTACAGGACGATCACAGTAATGCAAAGGAAAACAATACTGAAAGATTTCAGGACACTGACTGGTGCAGTGACCAACTGAAGCTTTTGAGAACTGACGTTCTTTCCTCCTAGAAGTGGTGGCCTATGGGTCCTTAATGAGGCATATTTTGTCAGACATAGCTTATGCCTGGCATTTGTTTTGATTAACTGTATTTTTTTGTAACAAGGTAAAGATCTATGGAGTAGGAAGGAAGTCACCAGGAAGTAACATGGATATTAAAAAAAGGATATCATAGAAACATTTTTAAAAATTGAGTGGGTTAGCACAGAATAGATACAAAAAGGTGCCTTCCTCTCTTCTTTGGAGGGATCAGAGACTATGGGTGTGGAACATGGCAGCTAATGTTAGACTGGGGATGGTTGGGTTGGTTTTACTGAACTTTTTTTTTAAATCTTCTTATAAAGGGTGGTGAAGAGAGAAGGCTACATTGAGAAAGGTAGGTGAGGTAAAAACAAAGCTATGAGTACGTTTTAAAAAATAAGTGTAGTGGACTGAATGATCGGAGCGGAAGGAGTGAACGCAGGGTTGGAGCTGGAGGCCACAAGTTCTGAATCTGCTTCTGATGCTCATTATCTGGGTGACCTTGAGCAAGGCCTCAATGACCGTGATCAGTAAATGAAAGGGTTGAACTAGACAATCTCTGAGGCCCCTCCCAGATCTGGCGTTCTCTGTTCTAGGGGCCCTTCCAGCTTTGCCATTCCCTGTTTGATCAATCAACAAGCTTTTATTAATCACCAACTATGTGCTAGACACTAAAGTCCCTCTAGCTCTGAAATTTGGGGTTCTGAGACTCGTCCTAAATTAGACATTCTGTGTTCTAAGGATCCTCCTGGTTCTACATGTGATAACATGCAAATATGAAATCTAAATGACAACGAAAAATGCCACTTTAGAATCTTTCCCGGTTTTTCTTGCCTGCTCTCAGCTGCCAGTGCCTTCCCCTCCATGGCTACCTTGTATTGGAAAGGACTATCTGCTAAAGCCTCCCACCCTATGAGCTGGGCCAGTGGATTTTTTTCATTAACTCAGAGAACTAAAAGCTTCCTGATACCCTGAGTATGGAGTGACCAAGCAAGGACCTCCAGCCCCACTCCGACTTTCTAGACCACCACAGGCACCTCGAATGCAAGGGAGCTGCCCTCGACTTCTTCCCTTGTTGAAAACCTCTCTCCTCCTATGGTTAAATAATTTTCTTTCTGTCTCTGTCCCCTCTCTGTTTCTCTGTCTTTGTCTCTCTCGCTTGTCTCTGTCTCTCTGTCCCTTTCTGTCTCTGTCTCTCTCTTCTGCTCTCTCAGTCTCTGTCTGTCTGTCTGTCTGTATCCCTTCCTCCCCCCTCTCTGTCTCTCTCTGTTTCTCTCTGTCTTTGTCTCTCTCTGTCTCTCTGTCTCTGTCTGTTTGTCTGTCTCTCTCCTGTTGGATAACCTAGGAGTGGCTCCTTTCATTCTAAACTACATGTTTTATATGTACCTATTGATATGCATGTCCCCACTTTAGAATATAAACTTCTTGAGAGCAAAGACTTTTTGAATTTTATATATATATATAATGTATATATAATATAATATAATATGATATGATATGATATATAATATATGTATACATAATATTATATAATGTATATACATACATATATATATATATATATAATGTATATCCAGAGCCCAACACAGTGACTGGCACATAGTTGGTGTTTAATAAGAAGTACTTGAGAACTGATTGATTGGTTTCTGCTTAGAGGGTGGAAGCATGCTTCCTTTCTTGAGGGCAGGAACTTTCTTTTTTATCTTACTGACCCTACCACCTAGAGCAGTGATTAACTCTTAGGCTCATAGTATCCTAGGACTAGATCTGGAGGAAGTCTCAGAGACCATCTATTTCACCCACCTCAGTTTAGAGATGGGGAAACTGAGGACCAGAGAGGTCTTAGGATCATAGACCTAGAGAAGGAAGGGACCTCAGAGGCCATCTAGTTAGAGAAGGTGAACTTGAAGCCCAGAGGATGAAGTAACTAACTCATTCAAAGTCACACAGGTTGTAAATATCAGAGGTAGGATTTAAATGCAGATCCTTTTGATCTAAAAGAGTGGACTTTTCCCTCTATACCATAATAAATATTTTTTGATTGATGGATTTATCATATAAAAATTAGTTTTACAGGCAGAATACAGTCTTCGAGTTCTGAAGACAGAACAATCTTCATGGACAGGCACTATTGGACCAGGCTCCATGGTAGATCAAAGGATTTAGAGCTGGGAGGGACAGAAGTAGCCATCTAGTGCAATTCCCTTTTATAATATATAGAGAGAGGCAGGGAGGCCCACCCAAGATCTCACAGATCATGAGATTATAAGCTCTAAAGGCAGACAAGACCTCAGAGGCCATCTATTCCAATCCCTTTATTTTAGAGATGAAGAAACCGAGTCCTAGAAGTCTGAAGCTAGAAGACCTCCAACGCCATCTAGTCCAACCTCCTCAAAGAGGGGAAGTGACTTGACTATAGAAACACAGAGAGGAAGTAACAAAATCTGGATGTGAACTCAGGTTTTCTTATCATGAATCCAATAACCTCTTAGCTCCACCACTATTGAGTGGGAGAATGGGAAGAAACATAATTTGGACCTGGCAGGGGGCAGTGTGTTCTAGGAGTTCTTGTTGATATCGTTCAGTCTTTTAATTTGTGTCCAACTCTTTATGGCCCCATCTGGAGTTCTATTGGCAGAGATACTGGAGTGGTTTGCTGTTTTCTTCTCATTTTACAGATGTGGAAACTGAGGCAAACAGGGTGAAGTGACTTACCCAGAGTCACATAGTTAGGAAGTGGCTAAGACCAGATTTGAACTCATGGACATGAGTCTTCCTGATTCCAACTCCAGAGCGCTATCCACTGTGCCACCTAGCTGCCCATTCTAGGGACAGGTACCCAAATGAGCAAAGGTGGGGAGGTAGGAATCAGCAAGGCCAATCTACAGTAGAAGAGGTTTCATGAAAAAAGTAGTAAGAATATGTCTATACTTTTCCCAGGAAAATATAGACTTCATTTGGCCACTGCATGTATACTGATAACTGTAGCATACACTGGTCATATGATTTTTGGTCACCTTTTCAATAATAAAAATTTCTCACATATATTTAGTGTTCTAAGGTTTGCTTACGATATCACTGTATAGCCACTATATCCCTCACTGCTCTAGGTAATTTGCTATTGCTATAAATTGCAGAAAATGTGACTACCAGCATTGGTGGAGGGAGTTTCCTCATCTGAGAGTTGCTGATTTCAATGAAATCCACATCTAGTCCCTATTCTTATCTCTAAAATTTTCAAAGAACTTTACATTCCTGGTCCCATTTGATCAGCACAACAAACATAGAAGAAATGCTACTATTATGACCCTTGTAAACATGGAGAAACTGAGGCACGGGTAGATAATGGGCTGTATGTACGCACAAGCTCAGGGCTCTAAGTAACTCTATGAGTGGTGGAGAGGGTGGCTACCAGCATCCTTAGAAAGAGATTCCTCATTTGAGAGTTCCTGATTTTGGCAAAATTACACATCTAGTCCCTGTCCAGGCTCATGCTTGAGGAAATGCACATATATGGACACAATTCTAACTCAGGCCTTCATAACTCCAAGAGCTGTGCTACATTTCATTCATTCACACCTCACTTTTTTTTCGTTTTTGTATTTCCTGTTGCTTGACTCTTCAACCAGAAGTCAGGAAGGTCCAGATGGAGAAAGTGTGATACAGTCAAAAGAACCCTGGATCCAGACTCCAGGATTTGGTTTCAAATCCTGCCTCTGTCACTTAGTATCCATCTGGCCTTAGCTTAAGTCATTTAAGTCATTTTTTAAACATCTCTCCATCAGTTTCCTTATCCATAAAACAATGGGTTAGACTAGACTAGATGTTCCTAACCTTTTATGGCCATGTTATAGACCCTTTTGGTAACCTGGGGAAGCCTTTGAACACCTTTTCAGAAGAATGATTTTGATTACAAAGAAAACTAATTATATTAAAATATGGTTATCAAAATAATGATTTTTTTTAAAGTTCACAGACCCCAGGTTACAGATGAAGAGGTCACTTCTAGCCCTAAATCTATGAATCTATGATCTATCTATTGCATGACTTCTATGACCCATGCCTGATGTGTTCTCCCTGTTTACCTCTGCCTCTCAGAAGGCCACATTTCTTAGAGGCTCAGTTCATGTGTCTCCTCTTTCAGGAAACCCTCTCTGATCCTTCTAGAAAGTAATCTTTTATCTGTCTTCATGTCACACCCTTCCCTCACTGGAATGGAAGCCTCTGGAGAGCAGGAAATTGCCCCCCTTTTTCTCCCCCTCTCTCTGTTTCTCTCTCTGTCTCTCTCTTCTTCTCTCTCTCTCTGTCTCCCTTCTTTCTTTGTCTGTCTGTCTCTGTCTCTGTCTCTCTCTCTTTCTCTCTCTCTCTCTCCCCCTCCCTCCCTCTGTCTCCCTGTTTGTCTCTGCCTCTGCCTCTGTCTCTGTCTCTGTCTCTGTCTCTCTCCCCCCACTCTCTCTTTCTCCCTGTTTGTCTCTGCCTCTGTCTCTATGTCTCTCTCTCCAATAACCAGTACCCAACACGTTGTCTCTCGTATCGTATGCAGTTAATAGATTTTTTGCTGAATTGGACTGGATCAAAATCGTGGCTCTGCCTCTTGCTACCTGGCCAAGTGTTAACATCTCTAGACCTTGATTACCTTCTTTGTAAAATGAAGAGCTTGCAGTACAATGTCTCTAAGGGTCCTTCTAGCTCTTTACCTATCAGTCAGGCAATAAATATTCCCTACTATGTTCCAGGCACTGTGCTAAGCAGTGGGGTTACAGAGAGGTGAAAGGCATTCCCTACCTTCAAGAAGGGAGGCTATGTGGAGCAGTGGACAGAGCATTGGGCTTGGAGTCAAGAAGACTCATCTTCATGAATTCAAATCCAGCCTCAGACACTTACTAGTCATGTGGCCCTGGGGAGTCACTTCACCCTGTTTGCCTCAGTTTCCTCATCTATAAAATGTGCTGGAGAAGGAAATGGCAAATAGTATCTCTTCCAAGTTGGACATAGCCCAACAGGAACATTTTCCTTCTCTTTAAAATTTTGAATAGTATTTTATTTTATTCTCCAATTACATGTAAAAACAATTTTTAATATTTATTTAAAATTTTTTGAGTGCCAAATTTTTCTTCCTCCCTCTGTTTCCTTTTCCCTCCCTAAAACAGCAAGAAATTTGTTATAGTTTATATATGTGTGTGCAGTCATGTAAAACATTTCCATATCAGTTATAAACAACATTTTAAGGAAGCTCACATTCTATTGGAGGAGATGATATGCATACTACTGTCTATAAATAAGACACATAATGGGTAAATTGGAGATAATCAGTGGGGGGAGGCAGTGACATCGAGGGGGATGAATAATCTTCTGATCCTTTCATTCTATGACCTCTTTGGGACTCAGTTTCCTTATTTGCAAATTGAGGCAGTTGGTCTGGACCAAGGGTAGGGAAGCTGCCTCATGTGGCCTGCCTCAAGGGTGGCCCTTTGACTGTTATGTGAAGTTCGGATTCGATCAAAGGGTGACCCTTGAGGACCTAGAGGGCCACATGTGACCACAAGGCCACAGGTTCCTCACCCCTAGTCTAGACTGCCTCTCAGAGCCCTTCCTGCTCTAGCTTTGTGTGCTTCTGTGAACCCCAAGTGACCTAAGGGCCACCAAGCCCATCCAAAAACCGGGGCACTGAAGTGAGGCTGCAGTGTTCCCTGGGCTCGCCTTGCTGTCTTTCCTGAATTCCATTTGCCTTTGTGGTTTGAAGCCAGTCCCTGAACATTGTGTAAACACAGTTTAGTGTGGTGGAGAGTGCATTTTTAAAATGTCACTAATTACCCAATGGCCTGTAACCACTCTTTCAGGGATGTAATTGGTCTGTCATGTAAATACCTAATTAGGGACTTGTGAGAATGGAGCCTATTTATGGGGCATGTGCTGAACGGCAGGGGCCTCTTGGCCCCCTCTTCCTTAGATCACCAAGGGAGACAGTGCCATCCAGCCCCTGCCTCCAAGGCAGTGAGGCAGGGACATATTTTCCAGTCTGCGCACCAAGGACTGTTTGGATCTGACCGGAGGCCTCCACATGTTTGTACGGAGGGATCCTGGATGTTGCCAAGGCTGATGGAAAACAATGGCCCCAGCTCCCCCTTCCCCCTCAGTCCACAACACCCAGCCAGCACTTATTCCTTTCTAACCCAAATAACTCACAGATGTCATCTTTCTCTTCGTCTTCTTTCTTTTCCCCCCAAAGTAGCTGTCAGGCTGCCAGCTGTGCATGCCTTCAGGACGCCTCGGAGGTGTTAGCTTGATTTAATTCAACCCAACAGCACATCTTTAAAAGCACCTACTATGTGTGAGACCCTGGGCTGACAACAGGGAGGGATTTACATCCTTATGTTAGCCCCAACCACTCTACTCCCCCCACCCTCACCCCATGTAGCTTCTCCAAGGTCGGAGCTATTTTTCATTTTCTCTGGATAGAAGCTTTTCCACCCCCTCCCTGGGACAGGATTTTAGACAGCACTTTTCATCCTCAGAGAGTTGTTCCCTTTATGACCTCCCATCAGTGTGGGAAGGGCATAAGTATATCGATTGCCTTTGGCCAGACAGTAGCCATTACTCCAGGGATGCAGAGGGAGAGACTCAGTGTCCTTTCCGTCTCTCAGACCTACACTGTGAACATCAGAACTTGCCCCTCTCACCCTGCCCCACTCCTCCCCCAAATCCAGTTTCTTCTCCTTTTAAGATAGACACTTCTTTCAGGGAGGTTTGAAAATTGGCAGGGCTGGATGAATCAGCTTCCCATTGATCCAAGCTAACTGAGCGCCTAAACAAATGTTTGTAAAATGTCTACTATATACTAAATTGGGGCTGTTAGCTCAGTGGATAGAGTGCCAGGCTTGGAGTCAGAAAGCTATTGTTAAATTCTTTTTCAGTCATGTCCAACTCTCTGTGACCCTATTTG
Organism: Phalanger gymnotis; assembly: GCA_028646595.1. Taxonomy (NCBI): domain Eukaryota; kingdom Metazoa; phylum Chordata; class Mammalia; order Diprotodontia; family Phalangeridae; genus Phalanger; species Phalanger gymnotis. The sequence goes on from CM053622.1 coordinate 21,742,344, forward strand.
GGGTTTTCTTAGCGGAGATACTTGAATTGTTTGCCATTCCCTTTTCCAGCTCATTTGATGAATGGGGAAACTGAGGCAAACAGGGTTAAGTGACTTGCCCAGGGACACACAGTTAGTCAGTATCTGAGGCCTGATTTGTTCTCAGGAAGATGAGTCTTCCTGACCCCTGGTCCAGAGTTCTGTCTACTGCACCACCCAGCTTCTCCCACCTAATCTTTCAGGGACTCACTTTGCTATTAAATTCAGGCAGCTGGACTAGATGGTCTATGATAGTCCTTTGCAATAGCAAATTTGTGACCTTAAGGTCCTATATACACAGATGAGTCAGTACAATGTGATTGGAGGAGGACATGGACAGTCATGGGAATCGGGAAAGGCTTCTTTGTAGGAGGTGGGACCTGTTCTAAGTTTGGAAGGGAGCTAAGCAGTGCTTAGCTGGGAAGCAGTGCTGAGGAGGAAGAGCATTCCTGGCATGGGGAAAGGTCTATACAAAGTGGGGAATGGAATTTCAAGTTCAAGAACCTGCAGGCAAGCCAGCTTAGTTGTAACGAGGAGTGCCCAGAAGTGCCAGATAAGAAATGAGTGTGGACAGGCAGTTGGCCACAGCTAGCTTCCTTTTTTCCACGACCTTTCCCCACAAGGGCTCACCAAGAGTATAGCACCTTCTATTGCAATCAGAGAAAATCCAGGTATACTCTCTTAAGAGTTCTGGCCTTAGGGAGTCTAAGGAGCAAGTTACTGAGAGAAACTGTAGGCAAATGATGGTGCCCAGAAAAGCATTCACAGTGCCTTTCTCCAAAGGGGAAGGAGAAGGAGGAAGAAAAAAAAACAGCATCTCATCCAGCAAGAATTCTCTGGGTGAGAAAAATAGGGAGTTTACCAGGATGCAAAAATCTGGAGAGGGACAAGTTAGTAGTGTCCTAGGGGTTTTTAACCTGGGTCTGTGAACTTGTTTTGGTATTTATTTGTTTGTTTGTTCATCGATTGATTGGTTTAGTTGCTTGTTTATGTCTATTAAATATTCTAATGGTTTTATTTCAAAATAATTGATTTACTTTTGTATTAGCAGTTAGAAATAAAATTCCAAGAAGGGCTATACACCAGACTGCCAAAGGGGTCCAGAACATACACACACACACACACACACATACACACAAAAGATTAAAACAACAACGACAACAAAAGAAAACAAAAAAAGTAGACTATGGAGAGGGGAGAAAAGAAAGGATCACAGGGAGCTAGAAAGGACCCATCCCCCATACTTATACAGATGTGATCCTATGATATATAAAATGGAGAGACTAAAATAGATCCAAGGTCTAGAGTAAGAGTAGATCCCAGAGGCCAACTAGTCCAACCCCTTCATTCTTCAAGCAAGAAAACTGAAGTTTTTAGCTCACTCTCGTCATTTTATAGTGGAAAAAAAATGAGGCTCCGAGTGGTTGATTACTTGGTCATGGTCACACACAGGGAGGCATGGGTCCCAGCTCCTCTAGCTTTAAATCCAGTGCTCTTTCTAATGGTCCATGCCACCTCTAAGCTCCCAAGAACTGCCTTTAAGGAGGTAATAGGGGACAGGGGTTTATACCTGGAGTCAGGAAGACTGAGCAATGTAGCCTCAGACACTTCCTTGCCCTGAGATTCTTGTCTGAGCCTCAGTCTCCTCAGCTGTAAAATGAAATACTAGTAGCCCCTACCTCCTACAACCGCCATAGGGATCAAATGAGAAGTACTTCCTGACTTAGCCAATCTTAAAAGTCTGTGTAAACGTGAGCTGTTCTTTATATTAAATCCTATGGCATTATAAAAAAGTATGATATAGAGATACATTCTGTGATTTTAAATAGAAACACATCATTTTGACTTCTGGGTTCTCCTTCCTTGGTTGTTTTTAAGAGTTTAGAAAAATCATCACTTTATGATCCCAGGATCATGAATCTAAAATTGTAAAAGACCTCAGAGGCTGTCCGGTCATTTTACAGATGAGAACACTGAGGCCCAGGGAAGTGAAATGATTTGGCATCATAGAGTTAGATCTGGGAGGGATTTCAGAGGCCATTTAGTTCAACCTGCCCATTTTACAAAATGTGGAAACTGAGTATCCGGGAGATGGAGTGACGCAAGAAGGAAATGGCAGAGTCAGGACTCGGACCTATGTCCTTTGATTCTAAATTGGACTCTTTCCCAGGGTGCTACACTACAGATCTTTCCATGACAGTGAAGATGATCTGGGCACAATTCTGCCTTGGGGCAGCCGAATCACTCCAGGTCACCCCGAGGGGTCTGATGTTTCTTTAGTTCTACAAATGTGAACAGCATTGAGTGACCATGAGCTGCTGCCGTGTTGGGGGATAAGGCTACCCCAGGCATGAGACTGCAGTTCAACTGCTGGCAGGTCCCTCAGAGTCCTGACAGTGTAGGCAGGGCCTGGGCCAGCATTAAGGAGGTAGGGAGCCCAGAACTCTTTGGAAATGACTCTTATATCCTCTCTGACTCTTGGCGTAGTCGATGTCTGACCAAGCTTCTTCCTTCAAAGTTTAGCTCAGATGCCGCCTCCTGCAGAAAGCCTATGCTGGCCCGTACAGTTGTTGGTGTTCTTTCCTCCCTCTCCCATCCCCGCCCCTCAAGCCTCTGAACATTCCAACTCCTCTATTTATCATCTAAAGCCCTTCAGCATCTGCCTCCAGTGCATCTTTCCAGGCTCATTTCATGATATTCCCTTGCACATACTCTGTGGCTCAGCCAACTGGCTTGCTTGGCATTCTTCAGAACACACATCTCATCTCCTACCTCCACACTTTTGCTCAGGCTGTGTCCTAGACTGGAACACTTTATTTCATAGGAGCCCTAACTCCTTCAAAGTTCAGGTCAAACATCATCCCCTACTTTCCTCATATACATATGTGTGTGTATGTATGTATATACATGTAGCTATTAGTACACACACATACACATACATAGCTGTATATATGTATATATAGCTGATATATGTATATGTAACATAATAGGTATGTGTATGTATATGATACATAGTATATCAGGTCTTTCTTGATATACTTAGCTATTTATACACACATACACACATATACATAGCTGTATATATGTGCACATATATACATACACACATATATTTCTGATAGGGATGTGTAGAGTGTTCAGGGAGGACCAGCACTTCTGTTGTAAGGGCTTGCCAAGCCCCTTTTCAAGGCTGTTCATTCACCTTTGGTGTTCACCCATCACCCAGCTCTCACTTGTGGCTCCAAGAAGCTGTAGCATGTGAAGCAGCCACACCCTGGTAAAACCCTCTTGACAGATGGGACAAACCAGGTTGAGAGTAACTGAAGGGTCTGATGTATGTCGGTGAGCTAGGGGAATGTCTACTCCAAGCATGTGAAGACTTACTGCAACAGAATGGGTGGATGAGAACAATTTGTTCCAGGGGCCACGAACACAGCTGAAGCAGATACCGTGGCACACTTAGAGCTTGGTCTGTCATCAAGGATGCCAAGATCATCCATGGCATCCCAGGCCATCACCAGGCATCTTGACTTTTGTTTGGCTCCTGGACCTCGATGATTCTGAAGGAGAGACTGAGGCTGACGACTTGGTATAGTTCTGTGTTTCCTAAATCTAATTCACGTGCAAGTCGAGATGTCACCTGTGATGTCTTTGGTCCTTTTGAAAAACAAAGGACAACATTCTCTCTCTCTCCTTCTCTCTCTCTCTCTTTCTCTCTCTCTCTCTCTCTCTCTCTCTCTCTCTCTCTCTCTGTCTCTGTCTCTCTCCACACACATATAAATACATATACATATAAAGTTGTATTTATGTATATGTGTATATCATATGAGGGTACGTGTATATATATATATATGTGCATGTGTGTGATATCTCTATGCATCTGATATATATCAGGCCTTTCTTGATATGCTTATCTATTAGTATATATTAATATATCAGCATACATAGATATACAATACATAGACATATACACACATATATATAACTTATATATAGCTGATATATGTATATATGTATTACATATATGATATATCAATATGATATATAGTATATCAGGCCTTCCTCATATACTTCACTATTAGTATCTACCTCTATCTATGAATATATACATACGCATATAGCTGTATACATGTATAAGTATATATAGTATATGTGTGATATATATGCATACACATACATATGTGTATGTAGATGACACATAGCATATTAGGTCTTTCTTGATATATTTAGCTATCAGTTATTCCTCTCCTATCCTCTCATCCCCCAAATCACCTTGTGTTAATTTTATATATGCATTATTATTTACTCATATGTGTGTGTATATATATATATATGTATACGTATATACGTATATATATACATACATATATATATATACATATACATACATACATACAAATATATATTCCCTCTAAGAAAACATATGTTCTCATCAAGGGCAAGCATTCTTGGTATTTGTGTTGGTAAGCAAAATGGCCTTTGTTTTGTTTGAGTAATTCAGTGTATTTCATTGAGCCTTACTAGGTGCTAAGCCCTAGGCCCAAACCCCTGTTAGGTGTAAATCCTATGTGGGTGTGGATTGGCAACTAAGGTGGGGCCCAAGGTGAGGCTAACTCCAGGGAGGGCCTAGTTTACATGTCTGGGACAGCAGAGGTTCTTAGACCACGTGGGTTTAAGTTGCCTCTTTGTGATGATTTTAGGTCACGTAGGTGAGTCGCATGTGTGACTCACCCCTGACGCTGAAAAAAATATAAAACCAGGGCTTGGCCTCCTCTTCCTTGGCACTCATTCCTGCAGCAGTGGTGGCGCGTGACTCTGGGTCAGCCCTTGCTCTGAGCTCCCGGGCTGAACCTAGATGTTGGTAACTATGAATCTGTATTGGGTCTGTCTGTTGATGTTTGTACTTTGTTTGTAATTTGCTCTGAAGTTCAGGGTGCTGGCTTTTTCCCCTGAACTAAGTGAATGATATTTGTGTGCTGAATTAAAGTAAGCTTGTCAAACCCCTTCACCTTGCTTTCCTTAGTTAAGCAGATCAAAAGAACCTGTGCTGTCGGCAACTTTCTGGGTACTGGCTGTGGGTGGATCTTTCACCCCCACAGAAGCTGCTAGCTGAATCGTTGAAACAGTATTGTCCTTGTACTTCCATTGCCTGGCATACAGTAGGTGCTTACTAAATTGTTTTTGATTGATTACCCTGTATACAGTCTGTATTTCCTTATTTGAGCCCAGGGGGGTTCCTTTTGCACCCCGTCCCCATGTCTGGTGAAGACATTAACTCCTCGAGGGCGATAACTCATTTATCATTATATTTGCATCTCTAGCAGCTGGCACAAAGCCAACCTAGCATGTAGTGAGATAGTTGGCATTTGAATACGACTTTAAAGTTGGCAAATTGATTTCCATCTGTTATCTCATTTGGTCCTAGGCACAACCCTGTGAGGTAGATGATTATTATCCCCATTTTCCAAGAGCAGAAACTGAGGCTGAGAGTGTTGAAGTGACTTGCCCAGGGTTGTACAACTAAGTGTCCGAGGCAGGATTGGAACTCAGATCCTCCTGAGTCCCAAGAACAGTGCTCTATCCAATGTGCCACCTAGCCACTCAAGAGATACATGTTGGTATTGAATTGGCCTGTAGCCTAAAGGTCGAGCATCTGGGTCCCAGAGATCACTGGTCCACCTCCCCTACCTGAAGCATACATTAGCTCCAACAATTGGTCGCCTCCAATGACTTCAGCCCAGCTGCAGTAAGAAACACTTGGTGGGGGTGGGGTTTAGGAAATACAGCAGACACTCTCCTTTTGATCTCTTAAAAGAGAAAACTTAAGTGTTGGCCTGGGCATTAAAACACTTAGCTTCCTCTCCACTGCCTCTCCTCGGCAAAGCTTTTTATATAGAGCGTGAGGACCCATAAATAACGGGGGCTGACGTATAAATAAATACAGCTGGGAGCCCACAAAGGCTTTTGACAAATGCTGTTTATTTAATTTCTCACGTGTGGTCCATTCGGGGTCCAATTGAAGGCTTACTAAGCCTTTAAAAGGGTAGCTTATGTGCTTAATCTTGGGATTCCCCGTTTTTTGCTCGGGGCCTGCCCGCCAGGGTCAGTAAAATGGCGGTACTGTGCCTGATCGGGAAATAGGCAATGGGATGTCTGAAGGACAGGACCTCTCGAGGGCCCATGTGGCCAAGGATTCTACCATCATGCAATTAGGATCTGGGGGGAGGGGAAGGGTCACCTCCCGAGAATCTGGAGTTATGCAGTCATCGTTAACTTAAACCCAACCAAAGCCAGGCTGGTGTGGGCTCATTATTCATTTAACAGGTAAGAAGGCCTGTGACCTCATAAACTGCCTACAGAGGAGTGAAAAGACAGCATTAACAGCCCTGTGGAGCCAGGAAGGGCCCCGTGCTAGGGAGAAGCTGAAACATTTATTATTCAGAAGAGAATGAGCAGGCCGCGCAGTCTCATGGAGGGTGAGGCTCACACATTTATAACATCATTAAGGCCCAGAGTTGGAAGCAGATTCATCACTTGCCTTCCAGCTGGTCCAGAGTGATCTATGGCGTGTCAGAATCCAAGCAGCTCCCAACATGCATCAGGCTTTAGTCACAGAGGGAGCAAGGATGTCCTGGCATGGGAGAGGGCCATTAACCCCATGCCGGCACCCCTGGATTCTAGGTCTTGCTCTGTGAGTGAGTTGCTGTCAACTCTTTCTACGTCATTTTTAATGCCCTTACCAGCTCTAATATTCCTTGTTCTAAGGCCCCTTCCAGCTCTGCCATTCTGTGTCCTCAGGTCCTTTCTAGACCAGAAATTTTATGTCTTAGATTCTCCTTCGGCTCAGATGTTCTAGGGTTCCATGATCTCTGAATGGGTCTATTGTCTCTATGAACATATGTCCCATTACTGCTTCAAAGGTAAGTCCCTTTTTTCAGTGGGGAAGAAAGCCTAGAGTCGGAGGCTCATTTGGCACTGAGTTCTGAAATTCCCTGATGGAAAGTATAGTCACTTGGCTGAATGAGGATGAGAGTCAGGCACCTTCTCTCCATCTTTCTTTATTCCTCATTCTGGGAGCCTGTGGGGTGAGGGGTGCTGTTGGGAGGAGAAGAGATGATCCACTTGGAAAGAAATCACAATATGATTACATGCAGAGTCCTGGGAAACAGTCTAATATGCTCATGCTGAATACTAATAGCAATACCAAGCTTGCAACTTCTATTTAATTCGACACTTATTCGGTAATGCTGGGCCCAAGGTCCTGTGCTGGACAGTGGGGATGCACTATTTCCTTCCTTCTTTCCTTCCTTCCTTCCTTCCTTCCTTCCTTCCTTCCTTCCTTCCTTCCTTCCTTCCTTCCTTCCTTCCTTCCTTCCTTCCTTCCTCCTCTCTCCCTCCCTCCCTCCCTCCCTCCCTTCTTCCCTTCTTCCCTTCCTCCCTTCCTCCCTCCCTCCCTTTCTTCCTTCCTTTCTTTCTTCCTTCCTTCCTTCCTTTCTTTCTTTCTCTTTCTTTCTTTCTTTCTTTCTTTCTTTCTTTCTTTCTTTCTTTCTTTCTTTCTTTCTTTCTTTCTTTCTTTCTTTCTTTCTTCCTCTTTCTCCCTCCCTCCCCTCCTTTTTTCCTCCTTCCTTTTCCTTTAAAGATCCAATCCCTTAATTCAGAGTTTATCTTTTACTGAAGGGACCTGACCACGTCCACTTCTCCGCTTAGTGACCTCCAGTGACTCTATTATTTCCAGAATTAAATGCAGGTTCCTCTGTTCAACATTTAGAGCCTGTTGCAATCTGATTCCAATCTCTTGTTCCAGACACATTATACCGTACTCTCACCTGTCCATCTGTGTACTCTATAATCCTGCCCAAACTGGCATTTTTCCTGATTCTCCATGGTATTTCCTGTCTCACTCTACATCTTTGTTTGGGCTGCCCCACATGCCTGGAACATCTTCCCCTCCTTATCTCTGCTTTGTAGAACCCTTAGTTTCTGCCAAAACTCAGATCAAATGACACCTATTCCCCGTCTTCTCTGGGTTCCCCTTCTCACCCCACCCCATCCCTATCCCCACCATCATACTTCTCCTCCTAAAAGTACTTTGTATATTTACTTATATATGTTAGACTCAGTGGGTAGAACACTGGACCTGGAGTCAGGAAGACCTGAGGTCAAATTTGGCCTCAGACATTTACTACCTGTGTCACCCTGGGCAAGTCACTTAACCTTTACCAGTCTCAGTTTCCCCAGCTAGAAAATGGAGATTGGAGTGAAATGAATTAATACATGTAAAGTACTTTGAAACCTTAAAATGACATTTAATTTCTATCATTATTACCATTAATTTATAGGTTAATAATATACATTATTAATTTGTATCACTTTTATTAACATATTTTTATTTTCTATTATTAACTCACAAGGCCTTTATATAACATTAAGTTGTTATTATTAACTTAATATATTATTAACTTATTAATGTATAACATTATTATTAACTTATATATTATTATTGCTGTTGTCATTAACTTGTGAGAGCTTTGCTCTAATAGAATGTATATCCCTTGAGGGCAGGGACTTTTAATTTTTTTCCATTTGTAACCTTAGTATTTAGTGCAGTGCCCAATATACAGCAAGTGCCTAATAAGTGCTTGTTGATTGATTTTTTTCCTCCAGTAGAAGATAAGCTCCCTGAAGGTAGGGACTGTTTCAGTTTTTGTCTTTGTAACCCTAGCACCTAATACAATGCCTGAGACATAGCAGGTACCTAATGAATGTTTGTTGACTGTGACATGGAGGGATATGGGCACATGCACAGATAAGTACAATGCATGGTAGGAAATGATAGGGATGAGGAGACATCTAGACCTAGTACTCTAGGATAATTTGATGCCAGAGAGGACGTTGTCAGGATCAGAGAGGGTGTACTCTATGTGGTGGAGGCTGAGTGCGGATGAGGAGGAAGATCAGAATTCTGAAGCACAGACATAAAGGATGGAGAACATTCCAGGTTCTAGGGGTAGACGAAATTAGCAGGAGCAGAGAAGACAGCTTGTCGAAATGAAGGAATAACTTGTTTTGTGAGAACGTGGGTGAGCCACACAAAACAGGGCAAGAAAAATTGACTGCTGTGATGCCATTTATTTTGTGGGTTGCTTAGGGCATCTCAGGCTGGTAGCCCATGAAGATAAGAAGTGAAGAGAAGGGAAGAATCTGGACTAGAGAAGGGTTTCTAAGCTGAAACCATCATTGAATTCCAGGTAATTCTATTGTCTGGGGGAGAACTGTGTTGTTAAGCAAAATTGTCTTCTTAGTATGGCTTTTGTTTCTTTTGAGTGGAAGTACTTTCAGCAGTTAAGTGCTAAGCCCCAGGCCCAAAGCCCTATCAGGTGTGAAACCCGTGTGGGTGTAGATTAATGACTTAAGAGGGGCCAACTAGGGAACCAATGGTCTCTGGTCGTT
>CM053622.1:21751911-21764526 GCA_028646595.1 Phalanger gymnotis
GGCTTACCCGTGTGTAGACCCAGGAGTGTGAGCAGGAACTTGAGGCCAGTAAAAATGATTTGGCTAAATACTATCTTGTTTTTCTGTGGCCTCCTGGTTACTCTTGTCAGGTGGGCTTTCTGGGCCTGGAGTCTTTTTGTCAAGATGTCGGAATGGGGAGGCTGGTTCACGGATCAGCTGCGGGGGGGCCTAAATAAATTTCTTGTTGTTTTCTCCATAGAGAACCTCTCATACCTTGCGATTTCGAACCATTCAAACATATACATGATTATATTTGAGATTATAAATTCAGCCTTCCTACTACAACAACCTAACTATTAATCATGGTATGGATCTTTTCTATTTTGTGATCTCAAAAATTGGCCATGACTACATCATGTCAATGTCATGTCATGTCAGGACACCATGATAGCTTAGGAAGCTAATATGATTTTAGATGGTAGTGGGAGAAGAATACTATTCAGTGGCAGATGGTTGTTCTCATACACTCTGCCCAGGTCAGACTCCATCTGGAGTATTCTATTTTATTTTGGGCCCCATATTTTCCTGCTTTAATTATTTTAAAATCGGTATTTTTCAATTTTGTCTCCTTCCCACTCACACCATTAGGGAAAAAAGAAAAAGAAACAAAACTTTTGTAATAAATATGCGCGATCAAGTAAAATCAACTAGGCACCATATTTTATGAAAGACATTGATAAGCTTGGACCCATTTTCAGAAGTACGAGCAGGATGATCAAGGACCTGAAGATCATGCCATGTGAGATTCCACTGAAAGAACTGGAGATTTAGCCTGGAGAAGAAAAGACTCAGGTAGCAGGATGGTAGTGGTCTGTGAGTAACTGAAGGACTTTGGCTATGCACAAAGGTGAATTGTCTCTTTTTGCTTGGCCCTGGAGGGTAAACGAGGAACAACAGATGGAAGTTAGGTTGTTTTAGGCTTTTAAGTAAAAAACGTCCTCATAATCAGAATGATTTGAAAATAAAATTCCTGGGAAAGGGGTGGGCTTACCCTTGACAACCATCCTCTTTGTAGGTCTCCAAGCATTGAGTATGTTGTAAAAAGGACCTTGCTTCATCTGTAAAGAACATTCTCAATGTTTTTGGCGTGATGGACACCAATGGTGGACTGTTGAGGTCTATGGGTTCCTTCTCAGAATCATGGTTTTTAAATAATTGAAGAAAATGCTAAATTTCAGATACAAGTTAATAAAAATAAAGATGTCAATTTCATTCTGAAATCATGGATGCCATGAAATCTCTATTTGAGCTCCTTGAGGGGTGGTCTGTGGACTCTGTATTACAAATACCCAAATCTATGGGTCCTACTAGATGGCTAATGAGTTCAGCCTTATTTTACAATTCTGTAATTATCTGACAGAAGCATTTGGGGAGGGTGGGAGATCTCCCAGTAAGTACCGAGAGGGCAGCTGGCTCTTAACAGAACAGAGCAGATCATTGCTGGCACTTGACCTTTTTAACTTCAGGGACAGAGGGGGCTTTGAGTGGCCTGATGGTGGCCTGGCTTCCTTTTACCTTGAATAATACATGCCTTCTCTTCTTCTTATGATGTTTTTAGGACTGTGATTTATGAGGGCTAGCTGGGGCCTCTGTTAGTTCTTGCCTTTGTTAATGAGGGATCATGAATTATCCACAAGTGAAATGTTAAGGGAATGAACTAGGCATTAACCTTGCCTTACAAATTGACCACACAATCAGATTATTCACAGCTAGGATGGTGACCAGAACAAACAAGGTCCAAGATAATGGAGGGGACATCACCCAACCTGATTGGGGCTAGAGTGGAGAGCTATGGGGGAGGGAGAGAAGAGAGACAAGTGAATGGTCATGATCTACTGTGAAGAGAGAAAAAATTGTTCATCATCTAAAAAATTAAAAAACTTCAGAACCCAGTAATCCATAATGGGCGCCCCAAATGGAACACAAGAATTCCTTGGATACCCATTTGTGCTATCACCATGGAGGTTTACATTTCACCTCTGACACTAGCTGTGTGACCATGGGGAGTCACTTCACTAAATTTCCCCATTGTTAAAATGGGGGTGATAATACATGCAGTACCTTCTTTCATGATGTTGTTGTAAGGTTCAAAATGAGTTAATATGCGTGAAATGCTTTGAGAACTTAAAGCCTCATACAAATGTTAGCTACTAGTATTAATTTCCTAAGTCCTACTGGCTATTAGTTATAGAATTTGATCACTTGGAGTGAGAAGGGTGCAGCACTTGGAGTCAAGAAGACCTGGGTTCAAATCCCGCATCATACTCTTACTAATTGTGTAACCCTAAGGAAGCCTCCTAACCTCTCTGGGCCTCACTCCTTTATTTGCAAAATGAGGGAGTTGGACTTGGTGACCTCTAAGGTCTCTTAGGAGCAGCTAGGTGGTGAAGTGGATAGAGTGCCGGGCTTAGAGCCAGGAAGACTCATCTCACCAATCTGGCCTCAGACACTTCCTAGCCATGTGATCCTGGGTGAGTCATTTAACCCTGTTTGCCTCACTTTCCTCATCTGGAAAATGAGCTGGAGAAGGAAATGACAAACCATGCTAGCATTTTGCCAAGAAAACCACAAATGGGGTCACAAAGAGTAGGACATGACTGAAATGAATGATCGACAGCAACAAGGTCCTTTATAGCTTAGGTCTGTGATGCTTTGAACCCCTAATTGTACAGAATGAAGACATAGAGGTGAGGAGAGGGGAAGCAACTTGCCCAAAGATGCACATTGAGTTAGAGGCAAAGTTGGGACTGGAACTCAGGACTTTTAACTTCCAAAGTGTCTTTTCTTCTATCCTATGTGATCCCTGAATTTTCAGTTTTCTGGTAGGATCGGGTTTATTTTTATTCAATGAATTTAATTCAACTTGCTTGATTCTAATCCATTCCAATCAGCTTAATTCTATTCCAATTAATCCATTCTAATCCAATCCATTCGGTCCATTCCATTCCATTCCATTCCATTCCATTCCATTCCATTCCCTTCCATTCCATTCCATTCCATTCCATTCCATTCCATTCCCTTCCCTTCCATTCCATTCCATTCCATTCCATTCCATTCCATTCCATTCCATGCCATTCCATGCCATTCCATTCCAATCCATTCCATTCTATTCCCATCCATCTACCTTTTTTTTTTTAGGTAACAGTCTTTTTATTTATTTTTAGTTTTCAATATTCACTTTTATAAGATTGTTATTTCCAATTTTTACCCCCCCTCTCCTTTCCTTGCCCCAAGACAGCATACAATCTGATGTAGGCTATACATACGCAATCATATTAAACATATTTCCACATTAGTCACGTTGTGAGAGAAGAATCAGAACAAAAGGGAAAAACCACGAGAAAGAAAAAAAACAACAAAAAAGAGAAAACAGTCTGCTTTGATCTGCATTCAGACTCTGTAGTTCTTTCTCTGGATGTGGATAGCACTTTCCATCATGAGTCTTTTGGCATTGTCTTGGGTATTGCTGAGAAGAGCTAAGTCTATCAGAGTTGGTCATTGCACCATGTTGCTGTTACTGCATACGATGAATCTACCTTTTTACCAAGCCAAGAATCCAACATCTCTCCAGGCTTCTCTTGCACTTTACTTTTAATGGAGTTAAACACTGTCTTCTTAGAGATGGATAAACTGTCATGCCCATAAACCTTGTGGAGTTTTCAGTTTTTTGTCTACCAGCTTCTGAATTTCCCCGTCATTTTTGTCAAACCAATCCTGATGTTTATGAGCATTCTGGCTCAGATGAGTAAATACGATGCTATCCACCGAATCTCTGAAAGCCACTCACTCCTTTTCTGTTTCACTGTTGCTGACCATGTTTGGACTCAGCTTTCCCTCCAAGTTTAGCAATGAGCTATTCACGCTTGGAGGAGCGCTTTAATCTGTTGACATTAAGTCTTCTGGTAGTTGTCTTGCTTTGGCTCAGTAAAAAGGCAGATGGAATTCAGTTTTATGCTGATAGTAACAAACCAAAGTGCTTTTATGATGCCCTGAAGGCTATTTATAGGCCAAAGAGCTATGGTGCATCTCAGCTACTCAGCGCTGATGGAGCCACATTGATTAGTGATAAGGACACGATCCTGGAGAGATGGGCTGAACGCTTCCATAGTGTTCTCAACAGACTATCATCAATCAATGCTGGAGGCACTGGCCATTTACCTTAGGCTGAAGACAATCCCTCTGTAGCCAAAACTTGCAACTGAAGAAGATGTTTTGAATGCCATTAATCTCCTCTCATGTGGCAAAGCGCCTGGTGCTGATTCATTCCAGCTGATATTTACAAGTCAGGGTTCCGCTGCTCATACAAAAGCTGACTGAAATGATCTGGTTTATATGGCAAGGGGAGGTTATCCCCCAGGAGCTCAAGGATGTCTCCATTGGCCATCTTTATAAAGGTAAAGGAAATAGATTGTCCTGTGACAATCACAGTAGGGAAGGGATAGTCTCTCTCTTTCTCTTAGTCATTGTTTAGTTAATCCTTCACCTAGAAGATGGTCATCTACCTGAGAGTCAGCATGGCTTCAGAAAGGGCTGAGGAATGGTTGCTAAGGTGTTTATGTGATATAGTGTTTCCATTGTACCTCGACCCCAACCTAGTGATGTCATTTTGGTCTTCTTCAAGCGTGAAGGACAGCAACTATTCCAATCCAATCCATTCCAATTCAATCCAAAAGTTATGAAACATCTACTATATGCCTGGCATCTTATTAAGAGCTGAGGATACTAAGATGTCCCTACCCTGAAGAAGCTTGCGTTCTATTAGGGGGTAGGGGAAGATATTACATGCACACAGATAAGTGAGTACGATGAGTAAAGAAAGCAAATGCAAAATTAAGATAAGAGGGAGAGAAAGAATCACATAAGGCCTCATCTAGGAGGTGGCATGTGAAATGTGCTCTGACGACAGCTAGAAATTGTATGAGGAGGGAGAGCAGGGGCAATGTATTACAAACATATGGTAAGACACAGAAACAGCCATGTTCAAACCCACATTTGAGCATCACACAAGCTGTTGTTGTTTGTCCTTCATTCTCGAAGAGGACCATGACATCAAGAAGGGGATGCCATGACTTGCAAGTGAATTGGATTTAAGTGAGGGAAGGCTGTACAAAATCACCAGCTTCGCTTTCTCTTCTGGAGCAGGGTCCACTGGCAAGATATTGATCAGGATGACTGGAGATGACCCCCATCACATGAGCTACAACACAATAAACCAAGTGTTTCTTAGGAGCCATAGAACCTGGGACCAATTACTTAGCATCTCTGGGCCTTGGTTTCTTCATCTGTCAAAGGAAGATTACTGAGAGTTCTCACCGCCTATGGCTGTCAGAGCTTGATAGCACTTTTGGCAAGGAGAGAATGCTCCAACAGAAGGACACATCACACAGAATCCTTGTTTCTAAGGACCATTGACATGGACTTATGCCAGCTGATATCAGACCTTCAGCTTCAAAAGCTGTCCATATAGTGCCATTTGGGTCACTGTCCATTTAAGAATAGCCACCTGCCAGTGTAGAGTGATTTTTTGCCTTACCTCCTGCCTTCATGCTCTTGTCGGCCCCAACACCAAGTGGTGTCCAATGTCACAGGCAGAAAAGAATATACAACGGGGAGCTGCCTGCTGTGCTGACCTAGATCGGATGTCTTGGAAGGAAAGTGGCATGGCTGATCATATTACTCAACATGTGGCTGAAATAAAACTCTGCCATCTGGCCTGATAACAAAGAAACATCATCTAGAAATGAAAGTTATCATGAAATTGGCCACAGGTAAAAGGACATAGCTCAGGAAGACGTTCTGGACCACTGTTAGACGGACCTTATTTAATGACCATGGGAAGAAGGGAAAGCATGTGAGACAAGGAAGCCATTAATTAAGTTGTTGATGTAGGAGAAATTCAGAATTTGCAAATATTGTTGGGAGGGGAGAGAATTAATTTCCCGAGCCAATACTGTGAAATGATGAATAACTTGGAAAAATGTTGACATTTGCATAATATAATGGAAAAATACTGCATTTGGAGTCCAGGGTCCTATTGTTCTTCTTTGAATGTTCTATGGTCCAGCCAAACTGGCCTGTGTTGGACTATCGAGTGAGAAGAAATCTTGCCATTGTTTGGTTGTTTTTCAGTCATTTCTAACTCTTCATGACCCTGTTTGGGGTTTTCTTGGCAAAGATGCTGCAGTTGTTTGCCGTTTCCTTCTCTAGCTTCTTTTAAGGATGAGAAGACTGAGGCAAACAGGCTTTCCCAGGGTTACACAGCTAGTAAAGTGTCTAGGGACAGATTTGAACTGTGGAAGAGATGTTTCTGACTCCAGGCCCAGCGGTCTATGCACTATGGTGACACCTAACTGCCTTCAGAGAACTTAGAGGTCATCTAAGTCCTAGCTCCTCATTGTCCAGATGAAGAAGCTGTATCCCAAGTGGTTGTAACTTGTTCAAGGTCACGCAGATTATAAGAGAGAGAGGTACAATTCAAACCCAAATCCTTGAACTCCAAATCTACTGTGCTTTTCACTGTTCCCTACACTCAGCATTCCAGCATGGAATCAGGCTAGTTCCAGCTCAATAGTAGTTTTTCTGGAAAAGAAGAGGGTTTTGGTGAATTGTAAGTTCACTATGAGTCAGTATTGAGATGTCAGCCAAAAAAAAAAACCAACTAAAGCGATCTTGGGCAACAGTAAGAGAAGCAAAGCTTCCAGAGATGGAGGAGGCAGGAAGGGGGATAGGGTGGGGAGAAGAGTCCTTCTGAACTCTGCCCTGGTCAGATCACACCTGGAGTATTGTGTTTAGCTCTGGTCCTAATGTTCAGGAAAGATACCGATAAACTGGAAAGTATCCAGAAGAGATTAATCGGGATGGTCAATTGGTTGCTATGACATTCATTAGGCTTTTCCAATGTGCCAAGCACTGTGCTAAGTGTTGGGACATAAAGAAAGGGAAAAGATACTCCCTGGTGTCAAGAAGCTCCCAGTTTAAGGAGTGAAATAATGTGAGTACAACCTCATACTGAGAAGCTATGGACAGGATAAACTGGAGATGGTCCACAGAGGGGAGGCACTGGAATTAAGGGGGGGTCAGGAGAGGCTTCCTGGAGAAGGTGGTATGGTAGCTGGAACTTGAAAGGAGCCAGGGAGGCTGGGAGGAAGAGATGAGGAGGGAGATCATTGATTCCCTGTCACCTAAGGAGATGTTGGAAGAACTGGGGTTGCTTAGCCTAGAGAAGAGAAGATGCAAGGGACACATTGTAATTACCTTCAAATAGAAAGAGCCAACTCTAGAATTGGGGGACTTGGGTTCAAATCCTGATACTACCCCTCAATACAATTATGACCTCGGGCAAGAAATTTAACTCCCCCAGGCCTCATTTTCTCATTTGCAAAATGAGGGGGTTGAATTAAAAAAGTATTAATGTCCTTTACCACTCTAGAGCTATGAGCCTATCAGGCAGCTAGGAAGCACCATAGTGCACAGAGTCTCAGGCCTGGAGTCAGGAAGACCTGAGTTCATATCCAGCCTTGGGCACTTACTAACTGTGTGACCTTGGGCAAGTCACTTAACTTTTGCCTCAGTTTCCTTATCTGTGAAATGAGCTGGAGAAGGAAATGGACCATTTCAGTATCTTTGTCAAAACTCAGATTTGGCAAATCTGTAGTTCTGTGATCTCAATTTCTCCCTTTGTACTATTCTATCATTGATGCCTGGAATATAGTTAGTAATAGCTCACATTTATACAGTACTCACTGTGGCTAGGCACTTTACAGTTAATCATTTGATCCTGGGAGGTAGGTATTATTATTATCCCCATTTTATGGATAAGGAAACTGAGGCCAACAGTTGTTAACTGACTTGCCTAGGGTCATACAGCTAATGAATGTCTGAAGCTAGGTTTGAATTCAGTCATTCGTGACTCCAGAGCTGGTGTCTTATCTGCTGCACCACCTACCCGGATCCCTAGCTGTACTTCCTCCTCATGTCCAGCTCTTTAAACTCTAATTTTCTTACAAGCTCAGCTCTAGGGTTACTCCTACCAAATTTTTCCTGATTCCCCCAGTGACTCTATTCCCTCTCTCACTCCTCAGATTATCATGGTTATTTGTTATGTACTAATCTGTTTAACATACATCCCTTCCCTTCCCTGTCTATATACCCCTCCCAAAGTATGATACAAGCCCCTTAGTTATTTTTTTTTCTTTGTCTTCCTATCCCCTAGACCAATGACTTGCACATTTTCATTGTAATTTTTGGAGAGTACTTATAGGTTCATTGCTGTGGGAGAAATGTCTACTTTGGAAACACCATTGACATAGAGTAACAACTCTATAATGGCTCTGTATATGGCAGAGGTAAGACTTGAACCTAGTTCTTCCTATCTCCAAGTTCGACTTCTTATTCCCTTCATCACATTGACTCTTTGCTCCACACAGCTGCCAAAGTGATTTTCCTAAATTGTGGCACTGATTCCCAGACTTTAGTCAATAAATCCCAATGGCTCCCTTGTTTGTTCTTAAAGTTCTAACACTTTCCAGTTTTTGTTCATTTTTGTTCATTATTGTTCTCTTTCAACACTGTCCGATCTAGCCATATAGTCCTACTTATACTGTACCTTGAACAGGACAGTTCCTGACACTGTCTTTATACCTGTTGGTTCCCTGTACCTGGAATGCTCTGTCTACTCACCTCCACTTCTGAGTTTTCCTAGCTTCCAGACCCTGCTTTTCCAGACTCTACTCAAACCCTACTTTTTGCAAAAGCTCTTTACTGGTCCTCTTATCTGCTAATACTTTCTTCTCTCACATTATCTTCCACACACCCTGTAGATATCTTGTACGTACGTTGTTATTTTTGTGTTTCCTCCCCCATTAGAATATAAGTTCACCGAAAGCAGGAACTGTTTTTGCCTTTAAAAATATTGTAATTGGGGGAAAAATAAGGTGTTATATTATATATATGTGAATATATATATTATATGCCTATATATATGCCTTTAAAATTTTGTAATGGGGGAAAAATAAAATGTCATATATATGTATATATGTTATATGCCTATATATATGCCTTTAAAATTTTTGTAATGAGGGAAAAATAAAATATTATATACAATATATCCCTAGCACTTAGCATAGTGCCACACACATAGTAAGCACAGGTGACTGAGCTAACAGAGAAGGTGTTAATAAAAGCTCATTAGATTTGGGTTGAATTAATTGAGTTTCAATTCCACTGCTTAACACTTGTGTGGTTTCAGGAAAATCACTTCTTCTCTTTGATTCCCAGTTTCTTTGGGACTAGAACTATGATTTTATGAATAAAGTTAATTCCCAGATAAGGAAACTCTCTGTACCAATGTAGGTCAGTACCTTCTCTCCTCAGTTTCTCTTGCTACAAAAACAAGGAGGTTAGACTAGGTGATCTTGAAAGTCCCTTTTAACTCTAAATATATGATTTTTTGACTTTTTTATTAAAAATAAAATCCATCTACTTTGGCAGCTAACTGGATTTTTTAATAAGTGCTGTGGTTTTCTTTATTAGGCTGTTTTAGAGGAGAAGACTTAAAAAAATCCAACAACATAGATATTCAAAACCACCAAGTAACCTCTTATTATTTTTGCCTTCTCTTGGTTTGAAGCTAGCCAAAGAATTTGTATTTATATTTATTGAGAGGAGCTTCCTGGGTGTTTGTGATGAGGCCATGAATATCCCAGACCAGGCTCATGGGAGACAGAGAGTTAGGAGATAAAATGATCATGCCTACTCTGCAAGGAGTGGTCTAGCTAAATGTAATACATTCTGGAATGGAAGATGGCTCAAAATTCAGTGGAGGGCTAATGGAGGAGTGGATTAATGGGAGCCAGTCCAAATCTCCATTTCTATCTGCAAAAGTTCAAGAAGTTCACTCATTCCTTGCCTTCAATACTATATGAAGGCTGTTGGATATGGAGGATAATTCATTTATTTGTAAGACCTGGGGTCCCATTGATTATCGATACCACTTGGAAGTAATTACCTTTGTTAGTAAGAACACTTCTTGATTGAATCAATCTGAAACAAATATGAACAGGACCTGTACACCTCCTTAAATCAATCAAAGCCTTTGCAGAAACTAAGCAGCACCTAAGAAACTTGTATAAAAGTGTAAGTGTGTGTGTGTGTGTGTGTGTGAATGTGCATGTGCACGTGGGCACTCACCAGGGCATGTGTGCACTCATGCATGCCTGTATGGGGGAGAGAAAGAGATGTTGGACAGTCAGTAGAACCAGGTAGAAATGATCAAAGATAGAAGTAGAGAGGAAAGGACAAGAGTCATGCAGAACTCAGCCAAGAACTGATAGCTCTGGCGCAACCAGACAAAAGAGAAGGAGAAAGGAGGACTGAGTTTTAATAGAGAAGGGATCTATTAAAGAGAACCATCAGCTCTTCAAGATTAATGGAGTAAAACACTCAAGCAGATGTTACCATTACACCAATATTACTCAAATACTGAGGGAAAAGACTTGCTTTCCCCCTGCCTTTCCCTCCTGGATTCTGTCTATGCACCGACACTATTATATAATCTCTAGTTTCATTATCCAAACATTCCTAGTAACTTGAATTTTTCCTTAACCACCAAGAGGCCTGGGGCTAACTAGAGACCAATATAGATGTAGATTTAGACAGAGATTCCAAACTCTTCCTAAATATTAGTAATTTTCTTAACTGGGGGCTCAAAACAATTGTGTTGTATTCATGTGTTTTCATTTGAAATCCACAAATCATAGAAGCAGGAAACATGTGGACCTTAGAAGCCATTATAGTGTCCCTTTGACTTAAATTAACCTAATTAGCCCAACACAGCCAACAATCATTAACCTGAACAAGCATTTATCTGAGCCTTATTTTCTTGACCTGAAACGATGGGGTCGGTGATAACTGTTCTACCAACTCCACAGATCTATTGTGAAGGTTTTTTTGGTGGATTGGACTCAGAATTAGAAAGACTTGGGTTTGAAGATCTGGCTTCCTCAGGAACTCAATAGCTGTCTGACCCTTATAAAATCACTTAATTTCTATGAGCCTCAATTACCTCATCTGTAAAATGGGGAGAATAGCACCTGTAATGTGGGCTCAAATGACATAATTTTTGCAAAGCACCTTGCAAAATATAAAGTATGAGGAGTAGCAGATAGACAGCTGGCCCGAAAGCCAGGAAAACATGAATTTGGGTCCTGTTTATTTCACTTCTTTGGGTACATGTCTTTATACCAGTTATTTAATCTCTCAATACTCCAGGAAACTATCCAAGTCCAGAAATTTCAGAGAAGGTCCCAATCTGCATTAAAAAATGGAGTTGCTCCATCTGGGAGTGCTCTCTCTCAAGGAAATTACAGGTCAAATTCCTATTTCTGTATTTATGTCTATTATTATTATACATATATATTATATATTACATTTACTAGGTACTATAATATGCATCGGGGATACACTGACAAAAATGAAGTCATTGAAGATGGCAGCTGGAAAGCAAGGACTTGCATGAGCTGCCCCCTAGGTCCCTCCAAATACCTATAAAAATGGCTCTGAACAAATTCTAGAACCGCAGAATCCATGAAATAGCAAACGAAAGCAGGGCTCCAGACCAAGACAGCCTGGATGGGTGCTGGGTAAGGTCTATCGCACAGAGCTGGGAGCAGGAGCTGAGAGCAAAGTGGAGCAGCACCCAGAGTGAGCCGTGCCTGGACCAACCAGACTGGGAGCCAGGTGGAACAGGCCCTAGCGCCCTGAATCAGTGAGCTGTGGCGGTTACTAGACTTCTCAACCCGCAAACACCAAAGACAAGTGAGAAGGTTGGTGGGAAGAGCTGCTGGGACAGAGTTAAAGGAGTTCCAGTTTGGCCACCAGTCTGGGGGCAGCGGAGGCAATGCAGCTCTTTGGCTGCTTACAGAGCTACAGCTGCAGTTGCTTCCAGCCCCAGGCCCACCCGGTGGGAGGAATTAAGTGGCAGATCTGAGCGGGGGTGCAGAGCCAGCTTAGATCTGAGTCCAGTCCAGGTTGGCAGTTCTTGGAGGAGGAGCAGTGCTGGTGTGGCAGAGCTTGCTGTGTAGAAATAGCTTTGAAAACAACAGTGCAGCCCCTCAAGCTTGGGACAAAGTACTCTCTAACTCTATAAGCAGTCATACCCTGATGAAAAACTCTAGGGTCAAGTAAGTTGGCTGGGAACATGGCCAGGCAGCAAAAACGCACCCAGATTCAGTCTCAGACTCTGGAATCTTTCTTTGGTGACAAAGAAGACCAAAACATACAGCCAGAAGAAGTCAACAAAGTCAAAGGGCCTACATCAAAAGCCTCCAAGAAAAACATGAACTGGTCTCAGGCCATGGAAGGGCTCAAAAAGAATTTGGAAAAGCAAGTTAGAGAAGTAGAGGAAAAATTGGGAAGAGAAATGAGAGTGATGTGAGAAAACCATGAAAAACAAGTCAATGACTGGCTAAAGGAGACCCCAAAAATGCTGAAGAAAATAACACCTTAAAATAGATTAATTCAAATGGCCAAAGAGCTCCAAAAAGCCAATGAGGAGAAGAATGCCTTGAAAGGCAGAATTAGCCAAATGGAAAAGGA
>CM053622.1:21765026-21781439 GCA_028646595.1 Phalanger gymnotis
GGAAAATACATCCAGGAGAGATAATTTAAAAATTATTGGATTACCTGAAAGCCATGATCAGAAAAAAAGCCTAGATATCATCTTTCAAGAAATTATCAAAGAGAACTGCACTGCCATTCTAGAGCCAGAGGGTAAAATAGAAATTGAAAGAATCCACTGATCACCTCCTGGAAAAATATCCCAAAAAGAAGTCTCCTAGGAATATTGTCTTCAAATTCCAGAGCTCCCAGATCAAGGAGAAAATACTGCAAGCAGCCAGAAAGAAACAATTTGAGTACTGTGGAAACACAATCAGGATAACACAAGAACTAGTGGCTTCTACATTAAGGGATCAAAGGGCTTGGAATATGATATTCTGGAGGTCAATGGAGCTAGGATTAAAACCAAGAATAACCTACACAGCAAAACTGAGTATCACTCCCCAAGGCAAAATATGGATTTTCAATAAAATAGAGGACTTTCAAGCCTTCTCAGTGAAAAGACCAGAGCTGAATAGAAAACTTGACTTTCAAACACAAGAATCAAGAGAAGCATGAAAAGGTAAACAAGAAAGAGAAATCATAAGGGACTTACTAAAGTTGAACTGTTTTGTTTACATTCCTACGTGGAAATATGGTGTGTATAATTCATGAGACCTCAGTATTAGGGTAGCTGAAGGGAATATACGTACATAGACAGACAGAGGGCACAGGGTGAGTTGAATATGAAGGGATGATAAGTTAAAAAATAAAATCAAATTAAGAGATGAGAGAGGAATATATTGAGAGAGGCAGAAAGGAAGAGATAGAATGGGGTAAATTGTCTCACATAAAAGTGGCAAGAAAAAGCAGTTCTGTAGGAAAGGAGGAGGGGGCATGAGTGAATCTTGCTCTCATCAGATTTGACCTGAGGAGGGAATAACATATACACTCAATTGGGTGTCTTACCCCACAGGAAAGAAGGAGGAAGAAGATAAAGAGGGGGGACGATAGAAGGGAGGGCAGATGGGGGAGGAGGTAATCAAAAACAAACACTTTTGAAAAGGGACAGAGTCAAGGGAGAAAATTGAATGACAGGGGATAGGATTGGAAGGAGCAAAATATAGTTAGTCTTTCACAACATGAGTATTGTGGAAGGGTTTTACATAATGATACTCATGTGGCCTATGTTGAATTGCTTGCCTTCTTATGGAGGGTAGGCAGGGAGGGAAGAGGGGAGAGAATTTGGAACTCAAAGTTTTAAAAAGAGATGTTCCAAAAACAGTTTTTGCATGCACCTACAAAATAAGATATACAGGTAATGGTGCATAGAAAGCTACCTTGCCCTCCAAGAAAGTAAGGGAAAAGGGGTTGGGGGAGAATGGGATGACAGAAGGGAGGGCTGACTGGGGAATGGGGCAACTAGAATATATGCCATCTTGGAGTGTGGGGGAGGGTGGAAATGGGGAGAAAATTTGTAATTCAAACTCTTGTGAAAATCAATGCTGAAAACTAAAAATATTAAATAAATAAAATAAGTAAATTAAAAAAAGAATAGATTAGGTAAGAAACAATGAGATCCTAAACTAGGGTGGTGGTTATGTGAGTGGGGAGTTGGGAACATGTGTAAAAAATATCGTTGAGGAAGAATAAACAAGATTTTGCAACTGCTTGGATATGTGGTATGAAGGAGAAGGCAAAGTCAAGAATGATCCACTCATGTCCTCTATAATGGAATGCCCTCTTCCTCCCGCTCCCTCCATTTATCCAAATCTTACTAATTTTTAAAAATTCATCCTCCTTAAAGCTTCTCATGATGATTCTGCCTTCATTGATTTCTATACTTTCTGAATTTCTGTGCTGGCAGAACAGCAGCTAAGGTAATGTAACAGAGTAACAGAAGAGATTTAACCCTCCCAAGGGCAGCCACAAAGCATCAGAACATTGTATGAATGGATGGATGGATGAATGAATGAAAAAAGTATTTATTAATTGATTGTTATGTACAAAGCATTGTGCTAAATGCTGGGGATGCAAGTAAAAAAGTAAGCCATTTCCTGCTCTCAAGGAGTTTACATTCTAATGGGAGAAATAATACACATAGAAGGTTTCCATTGTAAGTCAGATGAAAAGATCTCATGGTCCCTAGGGTGAAGTGTCAAAGCAGGTGGTAATACCTCTTCTTTAATATCATTTCCACTGAAAATCCTATCAGTTTCTGATGGTGAACCATTTTTAACAGCAACAAGGACTTTGGTGACCAGAACTTTCTTTTCTGGGTCTTCAGTAGCTGTGACTGTACCACCTACCAACACCTTATGCCACAGCAATTGTAAGAACCAGTTCAAGATGTGTTTGGTTATTGGTCTTGAAATCTGATTTCTTTCCATGTTGGGAAGATATAGAATCATGTGCCTTAGAGAGGTAAGTGCTCAGAAAGTTTGCATTTGAAATGCCTTTTGCAATGTCTGGTGGCTAGCTCCTCTGACCCCTTTGCTGCAAACCTGTGTTCTTCCTCCTGGATCAGTGCTATGGGTTCTGTTCCAGAGGAGATGGTTTGGTTTTTTCATGTCCTGAGACAACAGAACTCCTTTGCTGGTTTATATTCACCTCCCTTCACAATATTTCAATATTCATTCCCTTCTCTCCACTTATACAGCCACTACTCTAGTTCAAGTCCACAATACCTTCCTGCCTGAACTATTGTAGTATCCTCCTAGCTGATCTCTCCCCACTCCAATCCATCCTCTACTCAACTACTCTGGTGATTTTTCTAAAGTGTAGATTTGACCGTGTCACTGCCCCCTTTTCAATGAGTTCCAGTGGTTCCCTTTTACCTCTAGGATCAAATATAAATTCCTCTTTTTAGCATTAAAAGTTCTTCATTCCTTGTCTCCTTCCTACTTTTCTAGCCATCTTACACTTTATTCTCCTCCATGTAATCCACACCCTAGCTACACTGGCCCATGTTCATTTCCTCAAACATGATAAACTGCTTTGATAATGGATGTCACCAGTGTCTAGAATATTATGCTTTATCACATCCACCTATTAGTTTCCCTAGCTACCTTGAAGAATCATTTCAAATCCTACACTCTACAGATGGTCTTTCCCAGGCCCTCAAGTCCATTCTTTCAGATTATTTTCATCTAGTTTGAAAATATTTTCTATGTAGTTAGTCATTTATATGCTGTCTTCCCAAGCTCCTTGAGGGCAGGGAATTTTTTTTTCTTTCTTTGTATTCCCAGCATGTAGCATAGTGCCTGGAACATAGGAAACACTTAATAAATGACTGTTGTTACATTGTACAATGAGCAATTGTGAATGACCTGGCTATTCTCAGCAATACAATGATCCAAGACAATTCTAGAGGTCTCATGACAAAAAAAATGCTGTCCTCCTCCAGAGAAAGAACTGATGGAGTCTGAATGCAGATCAAACCATACTATTTTTCACTTTCTGTATTTTTCCGTGTTTTCCCCCTTTGGATCTGTGTCTTCTTTCGCAACATGATCAATATGGTAATATGTTTTCCATGATTGAGCCTATATTGAATTGCTTACCATCCATCTCAGGGAAGGAGGAGGTGAGGGAGGGAGAGAGAAAATTTGAACCTCAAAATTTTTAAGAAATGAATGCTAAAAATTGTTTTTACATGTAATAGGGGCAAAATAAAATATTATTCAATAAAAAAGAAAGAAAAAAGAAAAGAATAAATGATTCCTGATTGAAAAAAATGAAGTCATTTCTGACCTCAAGGAAATATATGAAGTAATTCCAGAGGAGAGGGTAGGCAGAGAGCATTAAACATTGTGTGTTGTAGGAAGATTCAGGAAAGGACTTAGGATGAGAGCTATGTTTTGCAGGAATTCATGGATTCTAAGAGGAGGAATATGTAAATAAAAGGAGTGTGAGCATTCCAGGCATGGAGGACAGTTTGTGCAAAAGCAGAGAGGTGGAATTCTTTCTCTAGGGAATTGTTCCTGAGTGTCATATGGTTGACAACATTTCAACCAAAAGATGTGACTTTGGAAACATGGCCCTCCCCCTCCATTGAGAGGGGATCTGAAAACAATTCCAGTGACAGAACCTTTTAATATATTGGAGGAGTTCAGAATCTGCTGAGAGCAGACCAAGGACAAATTTCTGAATGTTGAACTAAATAAATGCTGGTAACATTGGTATAGAGAGCACCGACCCACTAGTTGAGTCAAATCAAGCCAAGTCAAGCCAAGTAATCAAGCATTTATTAAGTGCTTACTATAAGCCAGGCACTGTGCCAAGCTACACAGTATTAAGCCATGATGAGAGAAGGAAGTGCATCACAAAGAGTCATCATGGTTCCATTAAGTCTGGTTGAGCTAGACTTACTTTACATCATCCCTCACCCCTCCCTTCATATAGATTAGAGGAATGCAGTTGGGACAATCTAGCTACATTTTTGAGCAAAGCCTTGGATAAAGGACTCCTTGTTGTTCTTCTTACAATGATGGGGAGATACAGCTAGACAATAGTACATTTGAATGGATTTGGGACTGGTTGGATGGTCAGACTCAAAGAATAGTCACTAATGGTTCTATATCAGTTTTGATGGAAGTTATCTGTGGAGTGCCCTAGGAATCTGCTCTTGTCTCAAGGCTATCTAATGACTATATCCATGATTAGGACAAAGAAATGAATGGTACTTACCAAAGATGTCAATGATCAAAAGGAGAATTAAGACACTTTAAATAGGTAGGATCAAGAAATCTCTTGACAGACTGGAAATTGATGGATGCTGTTTCATAGGGACAAATGGAAAATCTTACACTCAGGTTAAAAAATAAACTTTACAAGTATCTAATTAATTAACTTCACAAGCATTTAACTAACTAGTTAACTTTACAAGTCCTTAGGTATTAAATTAACTTTACAAGAATTCCTCATGGGTGAGGCATCAAGAGACAGCAGTTTGCCTAAAAAAAAGAAAGATCTGAGGGTTTTAGTGAACTGCAAACTCACTATGTGTCAATAGGATGATGATGATGATGATGATGATGATGATGATACAATGAATAGCATTTACATAATGGTTTAAGGTTTGAAAAGGTTTATCTCACTTGATCCTCCCAACAACCCAGAGAGGTAGGGCTATTATTATCTTCATTTAACAGATGGAAACTGAGGCAGACAGAGATTAAATGACTTTCCCAGGGACACACAGTTAATAAGAATCTGAGGCCAGATTTGAACTTAGATTAGGAAGATTTCATCTCCTTGAAGTCAAATCTGGCCTCAGACACCTATTAGGTGACCCTGGGCAAGTCCCTTCACTCTGTTTGCCTCAGTTTCCTCATCTTCAAAATGAACTGGAGAAGGAAATGGCAAACCACTCCAGTATCTCTGTCAAGAAAACCCCAAATGGGGTCACAAAGAGTCAGACAACAAAGACTGAACAACAACTTCCTGACTCTTGGCCCAGCATTCTATCTACTGTACCACACCAAAAAAACTTAATGTGTTCTTCACCTGCAGTATGAGAGGAACGGTTCCAGGAGTGAGTTAATGGTATCCCCTCTGCCCTCTGATGTGGTAAGACCATATATGGGGTATTGTTTTCTGTTTTAGATTATTTGGGGAAGAAATTGACAAGTTTGGAAGCACATAAAGGAAGGCAGCCAGGTTGGGGAAAGGCCTCAAGTCCATGCTATCTGGGGATCAGTTGAAATAACCAGAGATGTTTATTAAGGGATTTGTTCTGTAAAGTTTGGATTCAGTCAAAGGGTCGCACCTGAGGACCTAGAGGGCCACCTGTGGCTTCAAAGACAAAGGTTCCCCACCCCCGGCCTGGAGGAAAGGTGACTTCAGGGAGGACCTGATAGGAAATGGGATTCAAGACCACCCCCATCCTATCCAAAACCCTTACCTATTCACAATCCTTTCCTACTCTGGCCTATCCTCACCCTCTCCCCCAATAGCTGGTCAAGGCTCCTCAGTTCCCCATTTACAGCATCTCCATCTCTCACATTCATTCCTCTCTCTCCACTCACTCAGCCACCACCCAAATTCAAGCCCTTACCCCCTCTTTCCATTGGTTGATTTGGTTTCTCTCTAATCTGTCCTCCATACAGATATCAAATTTATACTCCTAAATATACTCCTGCTCAAGATGCCTCATTGCTTTTAGAATCAAATAGGAATTCCTCATCTTGGCATTTAAAGCCTTTCATGAACCAATCTATCCATCCTGACTGATTTTACTTTCCTTCTCTTCCTGTGACCCATGATCTATCCAGACTGGTCTGCTATATCCACTATACATGGTTTTTCTTTCCATGACTTTCACAGGCTGTTCCGCAAGCCTAGGACACTCTGTCTCCACACCTCTATCTCTTGGAATCTGTATTTCCCTTCAATACTTAGCTCAATTTTAGTACCTCCTACAAGAAGCTTTTTTCTTATTTCCCCAGTTGTTCTGTGATGGGCTTACCATAGAAATAATTTTGTATTTAGTTTTTAGACACTTGGCATTTATTTATCTGTGAACATGTTGTCTCCCTCTAGAAGAATGCCAGCTGCTTGAGGGCAAGCATTGTTTCTTTTTTTGTGTCTGGGCCCACACTTTATAAGTGCTGATTGAACTGGCCTGAATTTGGCATTGGGGGACCCTGCAAGTAATAACAGATGGAAGTTACAAGAAGGCACATTTACATTTGTTGTAAAAAAAACCATTTCTGCCAAGTGGAATGGGGCTCTTGGGAGATAATGGGTGTCACCTCATTGGAAGCCTTTAGAACCACTTGTCAGGTACATTATAAGGAGGCTGCTGTTTGGGACATGCACTGGAGTAGGTGGCTGTTGATATCTCATCCAACTCAGACATTTTCTGAATCTGAGAAAAGTGTAGACTTGGATCAGCATAGATCTCCTCGGTTCTCCATTCATAGCATCTCCATCTCTCATACCGTAGAGCACTATAGATCAATCATAGATTTAGAGCTAAGTACAAAGAAGACAAAAGACAATCCCTGCTCTCAAGAGGCTTCCAGTCTACTGGGGGGAGACACATACAAACAACTATATATAAATTAACTATATACAGGTCAAGTTGAAGCTCTGATAGCCTCTGCCTCCACATCATAGAACTTTGCATCTATAGATCTATCCCTTCTCCTCAACCAAATTTGCCATAAGGAGGTGATTTGAAGGTGCTTTTCAAATCATTGAACCTTCTTAGACAATACAGTTGTTGGTTGCCACTCTACTTCCTCTCATTCTCCCTTGAAGGTAGGATCTGGGTTATCTTTTTTTGTCTTTTTATCCCCTGGGTCCAAGCCCCAAGTGTATTGCACGTATAGTAGGTACTTACTATATGCTGAATTCAATCATGCTCTCTACATTGCCCCCATCCAGGTTTAGTTGGCATAGGGATTCCTTTTGCATAGGAGTTGGATTAAGGTTGGGAAGATCTGTTGAGTATTAGGTCCCATGCTTAAATGAGGTCTTGTTCAGGGACTTGTTGGCCACTGACCAACAGCAGTCAGCTATCTTGGTATGCCACCTTCAGTGCCAAAGACCCCTTCTCCCACCCCATCCCCAATCCTATTAAGGACATATCGCTCTCCTTTTCCTCCGTGTTCAGGGTTCACATTCTCTTAATGTTGGAAGGTTGCCTTCGGAAATCTTCTCTTACTTTGGTAAGTAGACAGTACTAACGTCTCTGCTGGAGAGGGAATTCTGCTCTTTCATCAGAGAAAAGACTGGTGAGTTGAAGGAACTATGCAGGTATCTTTGAAAAGACAAGATTTCTCACAGACACATGATGGCTTTGTTCAAGTATTTGAAGGGTTGTCCTAAGCACGACAGTTGACTCCAGAGAGCTAAATTAGGAGCAACAGTAGTAAGTTGAAACGAATGTAGTTTTCATGTTTAAACCGTAAGAGCTAACCCAACATGGAATGGACTGTCTCCAAAGGTGGGAGTTTTTCATCAGTGGAGGTTTTCAGGCAGGGGCAAGATGATGGATGGTTGTGTATGTTATAGAGGGGACAAGCTAGGTTGACACTGAGGTCTCTTCCAACTCTTGTATGGTGGGATTCCGTGAAGTAGAATCATTGAATCCAATTCAATAAGCATTTATTAAGTACCTAGTACTAAGAGCTAGGGATGCAAAGATAAGCCCTCAAGGAGCTTCTGTTCAGCTGAATGGGAAATAATTCATAGACAAAAGTAAATATAAAAATATACAGAGTAAACATATAGTCATTGGAAGGTTAGATACTAAGAATTGTTGAGTGAGGAGAGGACAGGGATCAGGAGAGCCTCATCTACTTCATATGAAGAGTTGAGCCAAATACAATTTCTAAAAGTACTTGAAAAATAACCAGTAACTTACATTAAATTTAACCTGTGTTCCAGGGTCCTACAAAGTCTGGGGCAGTGGTGGGGAGCATGTGGCCTCATGTGGCCTTCTAGGTCCTTGGGTGTGGCCTTTTGACTGATTCCAAGTTTTACAGAACAATTTAAGGAAATCAGTCAAAGAGCCACACTTGAGGACTTATAGGGCCACATGTGGCCTCAAGGTGCAGGTTCCCTGACCTGGTTGAGAATAGAGACTTTTACTCATTTTTTCCCCAGAGCCTAACACAGAGTAGGTGCTTAATTAATGCTTTTTTTTAGGTTTTTAGGTTTATCTTCTTTTCATTGACAAATTCTGATTTTGACACAGCAGATATACATTTACAAAGCATATTTCCTGAAATTAACAGTAAAGAGTAACAGCCACTGATGGTCCAAGCATCTGTTGGTTAATCCTATATGACTGATTGATGGGCCACATGGCTGACTCCATCAGAAGAGTGTTCACGTACAGCTGGAAGAGATCCTTAGTGCCTGTTCATTCATCTTCCTCATTTTACAGATGAGGAGACAGAGACCCATATAAGGTTAGGTGGTTTGCCCAAGGTCATCTAGGTAGTGAGTGACAAAGTGAGGATTTGAACTCACGTTCGCTGGCTTCACTTCCATCATTTGTACTTAGAGGGGTGATTGAGGGGTGTCTCCTACAAGTTGTTCGGTCTTTTCGGTGGTGTCTGATTTTCTGTGACCCCATTTGGGGGTTTCTTGGCAGAGATACTAGACTGATTTGCCATTTCTTTCTGCAGCTCATATTACAGATGAGGAAACTAAGGCAAACAGGATTAAGTGACTTGCCCAAGGTCAAACAACTAATTAGTGTCTGAGGCCAGATTTGAATTCACGAAGATGAGTCTTCCAAACCCAGTGTTCTATCCACTGCACCACCTACCTGCCTTTTCCTCCCCTAAATTCAACCTTCAAATCAGAAATTCCACATTCAGTGACTGAGTATTGAAAAAAAAATAGAAGGACCCAGAGAGGGGAGACAGGAGGTTAAGGATGGAGGATTTGATATGAGGAAGGGAGGGAAAGATAGAAAGGTCAGTGGGGCTTGCAGTTAGCATGAAGATTTATAATCTCCCAAGCTCTCCTGTTCTCCCCAATCTTCCCCCACCCCCAGTGTCCTGGCCCCCTCCTCCTTTCTCCTGGCATCCTACAGACTCGCATTATCTCTATTAATACCAGCCACAAGGTCATTACTCAGGCACCAACTTTTCCTCCAGCATAAATATTTATACGAGACTGACCTGTGGCTTCTGCCTTTTCCTTTTATTTGATTCCTGCCTCCTTTTGCGTCTTGGTAGTCTGTCGGCTAACGTGTTTTGCTCTCCTGTCTGGAACCTTGGGAGCCAGTAGTCTTTGGGAAGAGGACCAGGGGCAGGGGAAGGAGGGAGGAGGGGAAGAAGGAGGAAGAGAAAAGGAGGGCAGACTGAGGCGGGACACATGGGGATCAGCTAGTGAATAAAATACTGGAAAGCTTTTAATATGGACCCCCACCCCCATCATTTCCTCTAGATCCCCCTCATTTCCTTTAGATCCCCCCTCCATCATTTCCTCTGGGTCTCCCTATTATTTACTTTGGATTCCCCCCTCATTTTTTTACTGGATTCCACCCTCCCCAATTTCTTCTGGATTCTCTTTCTCCTTCCCAATTTCTATCTAATTGTGAGACTTCAGTCTGTATCTTGCCTTTGCTATTTACCATCTGAGTGACTATGGAGGATCTATAAATGTTGAGAGGCTACATGTCATAGTAGGTCGATGAGTCAATAAGCACCGGGTCAATGCCCTGTCTTTGGGTTCAAATCCTGCCAAATTCCTAGCTGTGTGTCCCTGGGTGCGTCACCTAGCCCCTTAGGACCCTAGGCAGTACCCTAAGTCTCTAAGGTGCAAAGAGAGTGGCAATCAGCATTGGGGAAGAGAGTATTCTCACCCAGAAGTTCCCCACACTGATAAAATCACAAGCCTAGCTCCTAAACCAATACAAATGCCATTTATTATTGTTACCCTTCCCAAGATATTTGAATAAGAGATTTTTGAGGGCCCCAACATGGTCAAGTTCTAAAAGTACCCTGGTATGGTAGGAAGAATTCTGGCCTGAGAGCTGAGAGGACTGGGTCCTGGTCCTGGCTCTGCTACCAAATTGCATGGTTTCTGAAGAGTTGCTTTCTCAAGGTGATGTGGGGGGTCAGGGCTCCCAAGGTGGAGGCAGAAAGGCCTGACTTGCCACTCACTGGTTGGACGAGTCACTTAAACTTCACCATGCCTCAGTTTCATCATCTGTGAAATGAGGAGGGGCATGAATTTCATGGCCTTTAAAGTCTTTTCCAGCTCCCATCTATTATCTTATGATTTACGATTCAATTCATTTTTCAGTAGCACTCTACAAGAACTAATTAAGTCCCAATAATGTGCTCAGTTTGGGGCATGTAAAGACAAAAAAGAGAAAAGAATGAATTTCTGTCCTCAAAGAGCTTACATTCCATTGAGGGTTTGGTGTTGGTGGTCTGGTGGGGTGGGGTTGTGGAAACAACAGGTGTACAAAATAAGTGCAAATTAAATTGAGTACAAAGTAATTTCTGCTGGAGTGGACCAGGGAGAAAGCTCTAGCAATTGATCTGATAACAAAGGGGTGGCATTTCAGCCCAGACTCAAGGGAGCTGGGGATTATAAGGAATGGAGGGGAGGGGAAGGGGACATTGGAAGTAAAAGGAGAGACAACTTGGGAACCAAGATGGTAGACAGTGTTGAGTGATGGTACCGGTGACTCAGCTAGTTTGTCTAGAGCCCAGAGGGGTCTAAGAGGAGTACTGTGAAACCAGTCTAGAAAGATGGGATCTAGAATCACAGACTTAGAGTTGGAAGGAAACTCTGAGTGCAAGTTCCCCATTTAAAGATGAGGAACCCTAAGCAGAGGCTGAAATGACTTGCCCAAGGTCACACAACTGGGAAATGTCTGAGGCAGGATTTAAACTTGCCTTCCTGACTCCAGGTTTGGTGCTCTATGCACTGGTACCACCTAGCTGCCGCATTTATCTCATAGATGCCTATTAATATATGTGTTATCTCTCTCATCAATATGTGAGGTTTTTGAGGGCTGGGACTGTTCCTGTCTTTCTTTGTATCCCTAGGGCTTAGCAAAAGGCCATTAGTTCCAACTAAATGTGAGTTGCTTGATTAATTGACAGAAGCAGTGCTCAAATCCCAGTTCTATTATTTAGTACAATTCTTGGGACACAGTAGGTGCTTAATAAATGCTCATTGACTAATTGTGTGACCCATGGAAAGTCATTTTGGAACTCGGTTTCTTCAGCTATAAAATGGAGACAATGATATTTGCTTAACTACCTCACTGATTTGTTGGAGGGAAATGACCATTTTGGAGAAGACTGGAGCCTAATTCTGGAGCCTGTGTCTCTGCAACGTGCACCTTGTACTCCTTGACCTGCTTCCTCGAATAGAGTAGAATAAGGTAGTCATTCTGCTTTGGAATAAATTTGTTTCCTTGCTCCAATATGCCAATGGATCTACATTTAGGTCCCTCTCTAGGAGTTCTCAAAGCAATGTGGTGTGTTGGTAAGCAAAATGGGCTCTAAGCACTTAGTTGGCTTTTGTCTCCTTTGAGTAATTCAGGGTATTTTGTTGAGCCTTACTAGGTGCTAAGCCCCAGGCCCAAACCCCTATTAGGTGTAAAACCTATGTGGGTATGGATTGGTAACTAAGGTGGGGCCCAAGGTGGGGCTAACTCAGGAGAGGGCCTGGTTTACAAATGAGTTTGAGTGATAGGTTTGGGACATCAGAGGCTCTTAGACCACTTGGGTTTAAGTCGCCTCTTTGTGATGATTTTAGGTCACGTGGATGAGTTGCATGTGTGACTCACCCCTGACGCTGAAAAAGATATAAAACCAGGGGTTGGTTTTCTCTTTTTTGGAGCTTTTACCCAACAGCAGTGGTGGTGCGAGTGACTCTGGGCCAGCTCACATTATGAGCTCCTGGGCTGAACCTAGATGTTGGTAACTATGAATCTGTATTGGGTCTGTCTGTTGATGTTTGTAATTTGTTTGTATTTTGTTCTGAAGCTCAGGGTGCTGGATTTTTCTCCTGAACTAAGTGAGTGATATTTGTATGCTGAATTAAAGTAAGCTTGTGAACCCCTTAACGTTGCTTTCCTTACTAAAGCAGATCAAAAGAACCTGTGCTTTTGCAGCATGCTGGCAGCTTTCTGGGTGCTGGCTGTTGGTGGATCTTACACCCCCACAGAAGCTGCTAGCTGAATTGTTGAAACACGTGGAGAGGGAGACTCTGGGACAGGATGTGTTATTAGACACCAAAAAGGCCAAGGAAGTTTGATGAGCAAGGTAGAGCTTAAAAGGAGAAAGCTGAATTGTTTTGAGATTTAAAAATAACAAAATAATGCTTTTTGGAGGAAGGATTGGCCCAGGGATTCCATTGGCATAGTAATCCCTCTATGGAGAAGTGCCCCTAACCAATACATAGTCATTTCCTAAGGGACTGATCTCTGGTGCCAGTGTATGCATGAACCACTGGACTCTGCAGACTCACTCTTTGGACTCAACCTGAGACCATTAGAATAAAGACAGCCACTTAGCTCCTCCCTTCCCTTGGCCATCTGGACTTATGGTGATAGAGCTAGACATATCCTTACCTGGGCCTTATTACATAGGTGTGAAGTAGAACATTAGATGTCAGTTAATTACCACTGATGACCTTGGAATGGTATGAGCTGGGTACCTTCTCTTCATTTCAAAAAATGCTTCCTGTTCATAGTAAAGGTGTTGGAAAATCTCTTTGAGGTCTCTGGAGGAAGTTTGGAGAGCTGTGCAGGAATTTAAATGAAGAAAAAAAAAGAAAAATCTGGTTTTGGTTTCCTCTGGATTACTTCTGTCTTGGGGCTGCCTCTTACAGACATTTCCAGCACAGAAGGACGCCAGGTTTAACAGTTTCTTTAAAGAGATGCCATCTTGGGTGCATACCCGATATGCAACAATCTGTAGCCAGTCTGGAAGAGACTGACTAGTAGAGGTTGGAACCAACCCCAGTGGGCTTAATCTGCACCAGGAAAAGGACAGAGGCAGGAATTATCAACCAAAATTACCAAGGACTACTCCTGTTTCTGATTTAACATTGGAACCTTAGGGGTACTGGAACACAAGCTTGTCCATCTCCTATCCATCCACCCTGCCCCTTATTCCAACATTATATGCAAAGTTCTCTGTCTAAGGGAATAGGAGGTGATTCTCTGCCATCTTGGGGCAGTCCAGGTACTGGGAGTGGGTGAGGATTTCACAGGACTTTTTCTATATGGAAGCAGTATGATCTAATGGGAGGAACTCAGACTGGGAAGGAGGAAGGAAGAGGAAGGGGTAAGAAAGAAAAAAGAATAAGCATTTATATAGCTCCTACTATGTACCAGACATTGTGCTAAGGGCTTTTTTCCCTCCAAATATTATCTTATTTGATTCTCACAACAACCCTGAGAGGTAGATGCTGTTATT
Organism: Phalanger gymnotis; assembly: GCA_028646595.1. NCBI lineage: Eukaryota > Metazoa > Chordata > Mammalia > Diprotodontia > Phalangeridae > Phalanger > Phalanger gymnotis. Next base: position 21,778,897 of record CM053622.1, read on the forward strand.
ATCCAGTTGTATTATTATATTATTATACAGTTGGAGAACTGAGATAAACAGAGATTGAAGGACTTGCCTAGGGTAACACAGCTAATAAGTGTCTGAGGCCACATTTGAGCTCAGGTCTTCCTGACTCTAGGCCCAGTGCTTTATCCACTGAGCCACCCAGCTGCCTCCAACCTATACCTACACCTGAAGACAAATATCTAACATATAGCCATCTAGGCTCTACTTGAAGGGGAGCCTCTACCTGTCCAGGCAGCCCATTCTCCTCCCCTTTTTTCATGTTTTTTCTAAGTTTTAATACTGTCCGAGTAAGTCATGATTCCACTTTATTTTCTTCATGGCCAAACCCAGAGACAGGGAATGTTTATGTTTCTCTGCCTTCTCTTTGACTGTGATGCTCAATATGTACAGGGGCCCATTACAGTGCATCTTAAACTTTACAGCGTCCTTCCTTTTCCTAATCTTGACAGATTTGACTTCCTTTTGCCCAGGCGTAAGCAGGAGGCATTTAATTTCCTTAATTTCGGATGGGCATAAAGACCAAGTCAGCTGATCAATAGTCGATCAATGACCATTTATTAAGCACCTACTATGTGCTTCACTGACTGATTTTGGTCTGACTGGGGGCAGGAAGTCATTAAATTATTTTATTTGGGGGAAAGGGGGATGGATACAGATCAGCAAAGGAAGGAGTCAGTTGGAGCCAGAGCTAACAAGCTGAGGGGAAATATCTATTATGTTGATCCCCTTTTTTTAGGGTAACTTGGTGACACAGTGGATAGAGTTCCAGGCCTGGAGTTAGGAAGACCTGCATTCAAATCTGTCCTCAGACACCTACTAGCTGAGTGACCCTGGGCAAGCCACTTAACCCTGTTTATATCAGTTTCCTTACCTGTAAAGTGAGCTGGAGAAGGAAATGGCAAACCACTCCAGTATCTTGGCCAAGAAAACCCCAAATGGGTTCCACACGAATGAAATGACTGAACATTGCACTTTAGGGCAGCTTGATCTATTAAAAAGCTATGCCTTACATATAACTTGGATTTTCCCCACCCTCCCCCTGTCATTGTCCATTGCTTCTCTTTCTACCAGCTTGGATAAAGCAGACTAAGGTTTTGCTTTGGAGGACTTTGTTTCTCTATTCCAATATACCAATGGATCCTTGATCTCCCCCCACCCGTGCCATGATTTGGATCCCACCTGACCCATGCCTGCCCTTCTCGTGTGACTCATCTCTGTCCCCTCCAGAGAGTTCTCCATGGGGGCCCAAGCACCATGGGAAGGGCCGGCCTTCTGTGACATCTATCGGGGACCGCCTCGTCTACCCCACATCAGCATTCTTTTCCTTCTGCACGATGACTATCTCATTCTCTAATTCACTTGTATGTGTCCTTGATGAACAAACTCCACATGGCAACTCCTGCAAGCTTCTTTTTTTGCCACAGCTCACAGCTGGCTGAGGTTCAGTATGCCATCTTGCATGGCCTTCTGCAGCTGATCCGTTCCAGTTTTTTGGAGACTTCAATGTTTGATGAATCGAGCCTAAATCCTTTCTTACATCATGGTTCAAGCTGCCTCTTTGCAACTTTCTCCTATCACTCCCAATTCTGCCCACAGGTGCTAAGCAGAGCAAGGCTAGTCCATCTGACGCTATTCAAGTCTCAAGAAGACAGCTATCATTTCTCCCCCTCCCTGCCCCTCTACCCTAAATCATCTCTTCTCCAAGTTACCCCCCCAATTCTTTCAAACATTAAGACAAGAGGGTAACACTAAATGACCTCTGAGGTCCCTTCCAGTTAAATCCACCAATTAATCAATAAGCATTTATCAAGCACCTACTATGTGCCAGGCACTGTGCTAAGTGTTATGAATATGAGGCAGTTTGGTGGCACAGTGGACAGCGCAATACTGTAGCTGGGGTCAAGAAGATCTGAATTCAAATCTGGCCTCAGATACTTGCCAGGCGTGTGATCCCGGGGAAGACATTTAACCTCTGTCTGTCTTAGCTTCCTCATCGCTAAAATAGGGATAATAATAGAATCTACCTCCTAGGGTTGTCAGGATGAAACGAGATAATATTTTTTAAATTTTTTTTCTATTTTTTTATTATTTAATATATTTAGTTTTCAGCATTGATTTTCATAAGAGTTTGAATTACAAATTTTCTCCCCATTTCTACCCTCCTCCCCACTCCAAGATGGCATATATTCTGGTTGCCCTGTTCCTCAGTCTGCCCTCCCTTCTGTCACCCCACTCCCCTCCCATCCCCTTTTCCCTTCCTTTCTTGTAGGGCAAGATAAATTTCTACGCCCCATTGCCGGTGTATCTTATTTTCTAGTTGCATGTAAAAAACTTTTTTTTCTTTTTTGAACATCTGTTTTTAAAACTTTGAGTTCCAAATTCTCTCCCCTCTTCCCTTCCCACCCACCCTCCCTCCCTAAGAAGTCAAGCAATTCAACATGGGCCACATGCATAGCATTATGTATGACCCTTCCACAATACTCATGTTGTGAAAGCCTAACTATATTTTGCTTCTTCCTAACCTA
>CM053622.1:21781939-21820563 GCA_028646595.1 Phalanger gymnotis
TGGAGTCCCGCTTCCCTCTGCCCCTTTGTGGGTTCTGTAGTTCTAGAATTGGTTCAGAGCCATTTTTTCATAGGTTTTTGGAGGGACTTGGAGGGGAGCTCACGCCGGTTACTGCTTTCCAGTCGCCATCTTGGCTCCGCCTCGCTGTGATTGTTTAATACCACAACGTGTCTGTGATCACAGGATCCAAGAATCCCAGAACCTGAGATCTAGAAGGGACCCCAGAAGCCATATAGTCCAGCCCATACCTGGAAAACAATTTTCTTGACAATATTCCCGACAAATGGTCACCTAGCCTCTGCTTAAAGGCCTTCAGCGAAGGGGATCCCATCACCTCCTGAGATGTTTCATCCCCTCTCTGGACAGCTTTCACCTATAGGTAATTTTTTCCCTCATACCCAGACTAAATTTGATTTTTTGCACTGTCCCACCATTGCTCTACCACAGGTCAGGCACAAATAGGCCACGTGAACATCTGGGGTAGATTCTCCAAATTTGGGCATCTCACGTTTCTTTTGAGCTACTTCAATTCTGCCTCACTCATAGAGCACAGCACCTTTGCCGATGTGGGCATGCCTGCGCCAGTGTCTCCCATGTCACGCAATCAATTCCACAGTTCTTAAGAGAGACCTTGAGAGTGTCCTTATATTGCTTCTTCTGACCACCATGTGGGCACTTGCCTTGTGTGAGTTCTCCATAAAATAATCTTTTAGGCAAGCATACATTTGGCATTTGAACAACTTGGCCAGCCTCTTGTAACTGAGTGCCAGGTAGACACCAAATGTGGATGAGCAGCCCTCACATTAGAGATGCTGATCCTCCTTGAACTGACTTGCCCACAGTTAGTAAAGGGCAGAAATGGCATGTGAACTCAGGTCTACCTCCCTCCAAGTCTGACATTTTCTCCAATCTGCCTCTCTCGCCCTCCTAAACTATGGCACCTAAAATTTAATACAGACTCCAGAGATAGTCTGAGTAGTGTGTTGCCTGAACAGGGCAGAATGTGATGTTCTCACTTCCTGGTTATCCAATAATGGCTGAGTGATAGGGACTTGCCCTGGAATTTAACCTACAGAGGGAACTCCCAGGTGAGTAAACTCCCTCTACCAATACAGGTCAGCAACATGACTGAAACTTGGCTGACTAGAGTAGCAGTTCTCAAAATTTTGGTCTCTGGACCCCTTCACATTCTTAAAAATTACTGAGGGTGCCCCAAAGATCTTTTGTTTGTGTTGGCTACATCTATTGATATTTATAGGATAAGAAATTATAAGATCTTAGTAATATTATGAAAATAGTTTTGACCTCATGGCCCCCGTCAAAGAGTTTTGGGGCCCTCAGGAGGCCTTGGGCCACACTTAGAAAACTCCAGACCTGGTGAACTAAAGGGCTAAGTCTCATTATCCACGTTCACACAGCCAGCACTTTTCACAGGTAGGACTTGGTTCTAGCATCTTCCTGATGCTGAGGCTATTTCCTATGGATCACACCGTGTTGCCTTTAGAGCAAAGATTCTTAACTTGAGGTCCATTGAATTATTTTCAAAACTATTTTGATACGTATTTCAATATAATTGATTTCTTTTGAAGTCTTGGGATTTTTATTTTGTGAATTTAAAAACCTTATCTTGAGAAAAGCATTCATAGGTTTCACCAGACCACCCAAAGGGTCCCTGACATAACAAAGGCTCTAGACAACAATTGTACCACTTTTAAATGGAAAACAATAGTTTTTCAAATGCGTTTGGACAGCCTGGACTGCTACAGACTTGCCTATGTGACCCTGCCTTCTTGTTAGTGTTGGGCAGGGTCTTCAGTCCTTCAAGATGCCACTAGTTAAGTCCTAAGCCTGTGGATGCTCAAGCTATCAGACTTTCCTTTCCCACACAGGACCAGGTTTCAGCCTGCTATCCCCAGGTCTTGGAGCCCCCCCAGGACATGGACACTAGTACTGCCTCTGAGTGGATACCCTGGCTGGTACAGAGAAGCTATGCAACCTCAGAAATGTCAGGTCCTGTAAATACTCCCCAGTGGGAGGGGAGAGGGGCAGAAAGCATGCCAAGAACCCATCTCACCAACCTGTCCAGTGTTTTCTGTTTGCTTCTGAGGGATCTCAGTGGCCTGCGTTGCTCCATGGATGGCTTCTAGCTTTCTGGATGTGACAGCTCCTCTGATTCACTCAGACAGAGGGAATATGTAGCCATGGAACCTCGGCTCCTTGCTCAAAGGATGTCACCTTTAATTGGCGTCATGTCTAAGAGGGAAGCAATTAAGGCCCTGGCCAGTTCTTTGGGCCCAGGCTTGGGCTCCAGGCAAATGGTGGGGAGAGAAGAAGAGGAAAGAGGCCAGAGAAAGGCAAAGCAGGATGAGAAAATAGGCAAGGGCAGAGAAGAGGAGAGGAAAAGGATGAGGAAGGATAAAGCAAAGGAAAATGGAGACCAATGGCCTCCAGGGAAAAATAAGGAAAAAGAAGAGAAGCAAAGGAAAGGAAAGAGAGGGAGGGAGAGAGGAGAGACAAGGATATAGAGAGAGGAGAGGGGAGAGAGAGAGACAGAGACAGAGAGACAGAGAAGGACAGAGACAGAGGGACAGAGACAGGAAGTGACAGAGAGACACAGAGAGACAAAGAGAGGAGAGACAGAGAGAGTGACAAAGAGAGAGAAGAGAGATGAGGGAGAGAGAGAGAGAGAGAGAGAGAGAGAGAGAGAGAGAGAGAGAGAGAGAGAGAGAAAGGAGGAGCAGGAGGAGGAAGAGGAAGAGGAGAGAGAGGAAGAGAAGGAGGTAAGAAAGAAAGAAGAGAGAGAGTGGGACTGAAAAGAAGCTGAAAATGTTATTGAAGAAGTGATCAAAGCTGAGAGATCTCAGGAAAGCCCAAAAGAGGGGTGAGGAGGAGAAAGAAAGAAAACCCTCTAATACCAATGCATTCTATCCTAAGGTATGGAGAAGTCACCATCAGTTAGGACAGGACCGCACACCTCAGAAGATGCATCCTGGTAGAGTGGGGAGAGGGCCCTTCTCAGAGGCAGGAAGACCTGGCTTCCAATCCCCTCTCAGATGTTCACTGGCTGTGGGGGGATTTGAGCTTGGGTGACCTTATCTACTAAGCTCCAACTGGACTGTGATCTGTGTAGGCAGACGGAGTTTCCACACTGAGGAAATGGAAGCTACTTCCTTACTGTGTTAATATAGTGACCCCATCTTCCACAAATTGTCCTGAGGGAGATTTGGTTCTAGGCTCCAATGAATTTAAGCTCCTAGATGTCATCGATCTAAATCAAAAAGGGACCTTAGAGACGGTGCTTTGCCTGGGCCCCCAGTTTACCAGATGAGGAATCTGAGACTCAGGGAGATTAAGTAATTTGCTTAAGGTCTCACAGAGAGAACATCAGAGGCAGTCTTTGAAACCAGGTCTTTTGTCTCCAGAACCAAGACCATTTCTACCATACCAAGATGGCTCCCTCATGGTGAAGAGACCAGAATGTTCCTGCTAAACAGTCCCTATTAGAGACAAAGAAAAGAAACTGTGAAATCTTTATTTAGTGATTTTTCTCCTAATAGCAACTTTGAAGGTAAAAACTGCCTCTCAGAATTCTTTCAGAATCATGGCATCTCAGAGGTTATAGAGACTTCTTGGGTCAACTGGTTTAGGCCACAATTCCATCGACCATCCTTGGCCAGTGGTCACCCAGCCTTCATTTGAAGGCCTCCATAAAAGGGCCAATTCAATACTCCTTAGACGGCCCAGTCCTCTGTTAAATGGCTCTAATGGTAAGAAAGGCTTCTTTATATGGTGTCAAAATGAGCCTTTCCACCACATCCATGAATTTGTTCCTTGTTCTTCCCCCTGGCGGTGAGCAGAGTGAGTCTAATCCTTTTGGGACATGATGGGGGGAAGAGAATAAGCATTTATATAACTCCTACTATGTACCAGGCATTGTGTTAAGTGACATTACCGAAAAGTATTTATTTTGATCTCGACAACAATCCCAAGGGCTAGGTTCCATTATTATCCCCATAATACAGTCGAAGAAACTGAGGCGAACAGAAGGTGAGAGATTTGCTCAGGGTCATATAACTCAGAAGTATCAAAGGTTAGATTTGAACCCAGATCTTCCAGACTGCAGACCAGGTGCTCTGTCTACTGTACCACCTAGCTGTCTCAAGATCTAATCTGTATTTTAAGAATATCAGTTTAGCAGCAGTGTATAGATAGGCTTAGTTGGAGCGAGAAGAAAAGGAAAATCAAGAGGGAACCATTGAAATAGCCTTCAAAAGAGTCGATACAGGCTTGGTGAGTGGAGAAAAGAGGGTCATATCTCCCAAAATTCCTTTCTCCTCCAGACACTCATTCATAATCATAGAATCACAGATTTAAAGGTGGAAGGAATCTAGAAGGACATTCAATACCACCACTTCAATGGAAACGGAGGCTGACAGAAGGTGACTTGTCCAAGGTCACACCACTAATGTCGGAGGCAGGATTTGAGTCCAAATCTTCTTAACTCCGAAGTCCAGCAGCATGGTACCATCACAGCCTGCTGGGACACCTGGCTGCTCAAATGCCTTATTTTCCACAGCCTATTTGACTGTTTGAGGACAAGTTTGTATTTGCTTACCCGGACGAATTATAGATCTGGGTGAAAAGACCCTTTTGACCCCTGAGTGGAGCGGCTTTCTTAAGCCACAGATCTGCTCTAGATAGAACACAGAATGTTCTCCTGTCTCCTCCCCCTAAATGAAAATGAAACCCTGACCCAACCAGGATTATTGAGCCCTCAGAGCTTATTGGGTGTGGGGAGGGGGTGATGCCAGATCTAAGCATTTGGGGCTTATTAATATTTTCTTGATTAGAGTGATGACTAGAAAAGAGAAGAAAGACCAAAGGAGAACAAGGGAATATGGAGATGGAGGAGGGAAGAGAAGATGTCTGGGGCCAGCCCTGTCCTCTTCAGGGTTTTAAGCTTCCATCTGGATCCCCCCTGCAGAGAAGCAGGTCCGGTACTGAGACCTTAAACCTGGCTAACGAAGAGACCGGACTCAGCCCCTGATGGGCTCTGGCATCAGCAGGGCCTCCCTGCGCCCAGGGTTTAGGACCGAGAGTAACTGTGATTTACACCGCTTGCCCCTTTGGTGGCAAAATGGTTTTGATTAAGCGCATACCAGGTTTATTAAGTCTTGCCCAAGGCCGGGCTGGGGGCTTGGCTGGGATGTCAACAAAGGGAGCAGATTTACACATCTCCCTATAGAACTCATTGAATGTCTCAGGGATTTACTGACCTTCAATTAGAACTGTTAAGTACTGTTTACACCATCTCTAATTCAAGCAAGGCCCAGGGACCCGTGACTCCTTTGCCTTCATTAGGACAGGGCAACCTCGAGAAAGAATCTTTACTGGTTCAGAAGAGCCATATGCTGTCCATGAATGCTCAAGGGGAAAGGCATCAGCCATCTGAGAGGCTGATTTTTGTCTATGATGATACGTAGCTGAAAGAGGAAAAAAGCTATCTATCTTAGGATTTGTTTTTGATAAAAAGGCAAAGTGGAAATTGTCTTATTGGACCAGTCAGTCAGCATTTATTGAGGATTGACTGTGGACCAGGCTTTGTGCTAAACTGTATGGATTCTACCTACTGCTTCCCTCAAGGGGCTTATGCTCTAATGGGGGAGACAATATATATATGTATATATATATAATATACATTTATGTATAATAACAATGTATAAATAACTTGGTACATATATATACAGAGGAGATCGGAAGTCATCTGAAAGCTGCTCTAACAGCTGGGAGGACTGAGAAAGGCCTCCTGCAGAAGGTGGCATTTGAGCTGAGTAAGCCAGGAAAGCAAAGGCAGAGGAAAGGAGGAAAAGCATTCTAGGCATGGGGGTACAGGCAATGCAAAAGCACAGAGGTGGGAGATGGAATAGCATAGTTGTACTGTAGAGTCTGTGGAGGAGAGTCATGTGTAAAGGAACTGGACCAGAACGGGCTAGTTTGTAAAGAGCTTGAAATGCCAGAAATAATCCTAGAAGTAATAGGGAGCCAATGGAGTTTATTGAGGAGAGGATTAACATGGGCAGACCTGTGATTTAGAAAAATCATTTAGGTACCTAGTGAAGGATAAACAATAGTGGGGAGACTGTGCACAGGGTATTAGAAGACTACAGATGGCACCATAGAGAACCAGGCCTAGAGTCAGGAAAACTCGTCTTCGTGAGTTCAAATCTGACCTCAGAAACTTCCTAGCCGTGTGACCCTGGACAAGTTACTTCATCCTGTTTGCCTCAGTTTCCTCATCTGTAAAATGAACTGGAGATGGAAATTGCCAACCACTCTAGTATTTCTGCCAAGAAAACCCCAAATGGGGTCATGGAAGATTCAAATATGAATGAAATGATGTACTGGTACTATGCTACGTGCTAGGGATACAAAAAGAGACAAAAGACAATCCCCACCCTCAGTGAGCTTCTGCTAGGTCCCACGTTAGGTGCAAGAGGAATTAGAGAAATATTAGCATCTAGTCTAAGGTAAATTTATGATAAATTATCAGCTATTTTAAAAATTCCTACTGGGTACAGAGATTCTTATGTTAGGTGTTATCACTTAATCTTCTAACCAAACATTTACTAAGCACCTATCCCAGGGATGGGGAACCTGAGGCCTTGAGGCCACATGTGGCCCTCTAGATGCTCCAGCACAGCCCTTCGACTGAATCCAAACTTCCCAGAACAAATCCTACCCTTAACACAAGGATTCGTTTTGTCAAACTTAGACTCGGTCAAAAGGCCGCATCCGAGGACCTAGAAGGCCACACGTGGCCTCGAGGCCGCAGGTTCCTCACCCTTGACTGTGTGTTCATCTACAAGGGAGAGGTCCTAAGAGGCTGCCAGGTTGGATAACCTGATCTTCTCATTGACAGAGCTTCCAGAGATATCACAGCACAGTGGAAGGACAGATTGAGGGAGACCTAGGTTTGAGTCTGGCTTCCACCGTTGGCTTTGCATTGGTGGGTATTAACCTAGCTGAGATTTTTGCTCGTTTGTATGATTCCTTCTATCTCTAAACCTACAATCAAGCTAGAGATGGAAGGACATACACTTATGTAACTACTGTTGGCCAAGAGAGTGTTCAGGAAATTCTCCAGTTGTGCCTTTTGATTAGCAAATAAGATAATACAGAAAAGGTGCGGACAATACTCTGAGACTGCAGAATCATCAGGTCATCTGGGACCAAACTACTGGTCCTTCCTCCCAGACCCTTCTTGTGTTGCCTTTCAAAGTCCCACCCACCCATACCAGACCTGTGGTATAGGGAACTCCCGGTGGGAAAACTTCCTCCACCAATGCAGATCATCATTGGCTCTGCAAATACTTGTCATAGAGACTTGCCTGGCCCACTGAGATGTGTCTCATCCAGGATCATACAGCCGGTGTGTATCAGATTCAAACTTAAACCCAGGTCTTTCTAACGCAGAGCCAGCCCTCTATCTAGAAAGCCACAGCTATCTCATCAAAGATTTAGCTAGCAGTACTGATGGGGCAGCTAGGTGGTGCGGTGTAGATAGAGTGCTAGGCCTTGTGTCAGGAAGACCTGAGTCCAAATATGGCCTCAGACACTTACTAGCCATGCGACCGTGGACAAGTCACCCTGTCTGCCTCAGTTTCTTCATCTGCAAAATGAGCTGGAAAAGAAAATGGTGAACCACTCCAGTATCTTTGTCAAGAAAATCCCAAATGAGGTCATGAAGAGTTGGACGAGACTGAAATAACTGAACAATGAAAGCACTGACACAAGTGACAAAAATTATGAAACACCGAGTCCGCCGAGTGACTCTTAAAGAAAAATTCAGGTGGGCAGAAAAAGACTCTGGGAACCGGTAGTGGAGGAGTTGGGTAACAGCCCTTGGAAAAAGATTGCTATGTAGCGGCTTCCGTATTTTAACTCTTTAATCATGCTAACTAGACACTTTTATTGCTGTTCGGTTGTTTCAGTCATGTCTAACTCTTTGTGACCCCATTTTGAGGTTTTGGGCAGAGATACTGGAGTGATTTGCCATTTCCTTCTGCAGCTCATGTTATAAATGAGGAAACTGAGGCAAACAGGGTGAAGTGACTTGCCCAGCGTCACACGGCTAGTAAGTGTCTGAAACCAGATTTGAACTCTTCCTGATTCCAAGCCCACTGCTCTATCCACTGCACCATCTAACTAGACACTAAACTCAGCTATCTATCTGCTGCTTAAGAGATGTAAATGTTATCGTCACCCTCCAAATGATGGCATCCTGGAGCAAACCCTGGTCACTAACCTCTACTTATAACTGTGCCTCTGATTAAATAGTGCAGGGAGAAGTGAGGAAGTTGTAGGGGAGCCAGCATGAGCATATGAAGAAGGAAGATGTATTTCTTGGGTCCCAGGGATTCGAATGCTCTTGGCTTGCTCTTCTTGCCTTCTTTTCATCAGAATAGCTTTTCAAGATCTGATGCAATGATCAGGTGAAGGAATATTTGCTTCAATGGCTGATATACAAGATTTGCTAATCCTGGAACTTACACCAAGGAGGGATCAGCTATTGAAATGGACCTCTCTACCCATAGCAGCTCACGGTGGCTAACTTGACAACTTATGAAAATCCATGTGCGTAGGAGAGAAAGAAAAGTATGTTGGGTTCCCCCCTCCAGATAATGCCAAGAGTTTCCCTTTGTCCAAGAATTTCACAAATGTCTGGATGTTTCTGTAACCAACAAATAATCTTTGAGACACTCTCACCCCCAGGTGTCTTATTCTCCCCTTGGTTTAGTTCAAATCCCAGCTTCCCCCTTGGACTTTTGTGGGGGGCAACGCATCCCCTTTAGATAACTAGACGTAGATGTCCCTCGTTTCTATGACTGTGTTAATCTCTTGAGCAATCAGTGCCAGGACTAGACTGAGCATGTAGTCTTGGACTAAGAGGAAAATACAGATGAAATGTAAAGAGTAAAGAGCCAGGTCTAGAAGGAGCTGAAAAAAAGAGTGTAGACATCATGGAATCTAGCCCCTTCATTTTACAGATGGGAAAACTGAGGTCCATAGAGCAGAAAAGGTCAAACAGCTAGTAAGTGTCAGAGGTATGATTCAAGACCTGGTCTTCCTGACTCCAGGACAAACACTTTCTCCACTAGACCGCAAGGATCATTCCTTTAAGTTTTATGCTTCTCAAAGAGGTGGAGATGGATATATGTATGTACATAGATGTATATATGTATGTAAATATATGTATATATCTAAATACATATTTATCCATGAGGCAAAGAATAGAGATCGTGGGTGAATATTTTTATTTAAAATGAAATTATAACATTTTTGCATCAATTGGATGCACCTAGTATTAATAAATATTTACTGAATGAGGGAAATAAGCTTGTTGAATTTCTCAATTGAATTCTAGCTCTAAATCCAAGGTCCTATAATATGGTGACTCTTAGAAGCTTTAGCTTACCCACTTTTTTCCTTGCCCTGAGAACATAGTTAAACACATACACAAAAACATACCCATTCACACATATATACATACTTGTACACTCACACAATACACAAATATACAAAAACACATACACATTTACACAACTCATGCACAGCTACACATATACACATACACATTCACATGCATATACACATACCCACACATGCTCCTATATATAGTCATACTTCCAAACATAGTACACATATACTCACATATACACACACTCACATGCATACACACATATATATAAACTCACAATACACAAACACACTCAGATGCATACACTTATATACATACACACACTCACACATACACATGTACCCACATACATATATTCACACATATTCCCACGGTCACAGACACATACACACACTCCCACAGACACATGCAGTCACATACCCCAAACTCACTTGAATTCCATTTCAGGATCCCCTAGAGATTGGAAGTGTTCTCCTTCCATTCTGTCTGGCCAAAAGCTGAAAATATCAGCCAGCTCTTATCAGACTCTCTGTCTATTAACAGCATGTCCCAAGGAAAGCCCTCTTTTTTTATTTTGGGTCAAAGAAGACAAATAAAAATAATTCTGAGGTTATCTGAATGCTGACATTCCATACAATAGCAATGCGGACAGTTTCCAAATTTAAAACTCTGATGGAGGAAGTGGGTTACAATGGGAGAGACCTCTGGCCCCACTGAGTCAGAATGGTTTCCTGGATGTGGGGATATCATGGTCCAGAGCCAAGAATTTCAGCAGATTGAGTACAAGATGTGGTCAAGTTAGAACACAATGTGGAAGCTTCTGGAGACAATCTCTCTCTCTCTCTCTCTCTCTCTCTCTCTCTCTCTCTCTCTCTCCCTCTCTCTCTTCCTCTGGTTTAAAAGGATGCCTTTCTGAGGGCCTGGATATCTCTAGGTGTCGGGCCAATGCTAGTTTTGTTGCTCTGCCAAAGGACTTGGGTTTTTTTCCCCTCTGACCGATGGTCTCAAGTCTCGCAGTTGCTGGATCTCAAAGCTGAAAGAGCCCTCAGAGGTCACCCAGTCTGGGCTGTACTTGACTGAGAATCCCCTCACCACACAGGCGCAATCAACCAGGAGAACATAGGCTACATGTCTACACGTGCCAGGCACACTGTTCTGGGAGCTGGGGATACAAAAGCAAAACAGAACATTCCCTTCCCGTGACGATGATGATATTAATAATAATGATGACAAAAGCAATGCCACGAATATGTGTGTGTATGTGTATATGTGTGCATACAGATATATGTGCTTATATGTCTGTGTGTATATGACTATGTGTGTGTATTTCTGTGTGAGTATAATTATTTATGTGTGTGCATATATGACTGTACACACACATATATACATATACATACACACACTATATATGTATGGTATATATGTACATGACTTTAACATTTACAAAGTCCTTTATACACGTTACTCATTTGATCCTTGCAACAATCCTGGGAGGTAGGTGCTATATTATCCATATTTTACAGATAAGGAAACTGAGGCAGTGACTTGGGCAGAATCACCTGGCTAGTAAGTATCTGAAGCGAGATTCAAATTCAGGTCTTCTTGGCTCCAGGTCCAGTCCCCTACCCACTGGGCTATGGAGCTTATATTACTAACCTACTCATTTAGTACCTGCTTCTATTTTCGGAGAGAGACAACCCCACAAAAGTGAATGGTGGCCAGGGCAGGGAGTTTGGTCCAGACATCCACAAGGGAGCCGTCGGGAAGTTCATGGTCAGGCCCCGTCCAGTAGCTGTGGTAGTGTTAATAGGAATGCTGTTCCCAGAGGAAGTGTGAGAGGTGGGAGTCAAGGACAGGGATGGGGTGTGCACGCTAGCCTTGTGCCAGGGTGGGTGCCCAGGGCTGGGCAGGCCCTGGTTTCTTGGTGGATGGCTGGATAGGATGGGAAGCATATACGAAATGGGTCGCTGAGATCCTGTGAGTTGGGCGATTTTTTTGTGGCTCCCTCACCAATCAGGACAGCTCAGCCCCAGTGGGGAGCACTAAAGGGCCAGAACTGGGGAGGCCAAAGAGAGGAGAAAAATAAGGAATGTGATGTCTAGTGGACTGTACTGGAGACTCACTTTTCCAGGGTGGGGAGGAGGGAGGAAGAAGCAAAGCAGCTGGTGGGTTGACCAGGGAAGTTCTGGCTTCCTGGTGGACAGCATGTCTTAAACTTTTTAATTTCCCTCTGAAGTGACGTGGGATGGATTTGGGCTAAAATGACATAAGACTGGGCTTATAACAGGTGGTTAATAGTACCTTGTGAACGAATAAGTATTAAGTTCCTCCTCTGTGCCAGGCACTGTGCTAAGTGCTGGGGAAACGAAAAAAGGGAAAAGACAGTCCCTGCCCTCAAGGAGCTTAAAATCCAAAAGGAGAGCCAACAAATAAACATGTACAAACATGTCATATACAGGACGAATAGGAAATAACAGAGGGGGGCACTGGAATTAAGAGGGGCTGAGACTTATGCTAGTGAGTAGCCCACAGTGGGCAAAAACCTGCAAATTCCCATGACTAATAGTATTCATAACCATTGGTATTTCTCACAGATACCAAGCTTTAAAAAATTTTAAATCCTTTTATATACATTATTTAATTTGACCCTCATCACAACCCCCTAAGGTAGCAGCTATGGGAATTATTATTCCTATTTACAGAAAACAGAGGCTCTGGGTGTTACATACGACATAGGTTGGACAGAGACGTATGCTGGGAATCAGGAAGACCTGAGTTCAAATGCTTACTAGCTGTGTAACCCTGGGCAGGTCATTTAACCTCTGTCTGCCTCAGATTCCTCAATTACAAAATGGGGCTAAGAATAGCATCTGTCTCCCAAGGTTGTTGTGAGGATCAAATGAGAAAATGTATAGTTCTTAGCAAGGTGCTTGGCACATAGTAGGCATTTAAAAAATCCTTCCTTCCTTCCTTCCTTCCTTCCTTCCTTCCTTCCTTCCTTCCTTCCTTCCTTCCTTCCTTCCTTCCTTCCTTCCTTCCTTCTTTTATCTTTCCTTCCTTCCTTCTTTCCTTCCTTCCTTTCTTTCTTTCTTTCTTTCTTTCTTTCTTTCTTTCTTTCTTTCTTTCTTTCTTTCTTTCTTTTTTTCTTTCCTCCCTCCTCCCCTCCCTCCCTTCCTTCCTTCCTTCCTTCCTTCCTTCCTTCCTTCCTTCCTTCCTTCCTTCCTTCCTCCCTCCCTTCCCTTCTCTCCTTCCATCTTCTTCCATCACAGCTCTAGAACTGGAAAGAACCCTTTTCAGTTGTTGTTCAGTCATTTCTAAGTTGTATCCAACTTCTCATGACCCCACTTGGGGTTTTCTTGGTAAAGATCCTGGAGTGGTTTGCCATTTCCTTTTCCAGAACATTTTACAGATAAGGAAACCATGGCAAACAGAGTTAAGTGACTTTCTCAGGATCACAGAACTAGTAATGATCTGAGGCAAGATCTGAAATCAGGAAGACTCGTCTTGGCACTTTGTCCACTGTGTCACCTACCTGCCCCTAGGAAGGAACCTTAGAAGTCAATTATTCCAACCTTTTATTTTACACATGGGGAAACTGAGGTTCTGAGAGCTTTACAGGATCATAAGTAGAAGGGATCTCAGAGACCAATTAATGCAACCCCCTCATTTTACTGATGAGAGGATTGAGGTCTAGGACAATTATGTGACTTGACTCAAAAGTGTACATCAAAGACAGAGTTCGACCCTGGAGCCACTTCTCACTCCAGAGTCAGTGTATCATGCTATTGAGTGAATTCATCATGGCCACAATGCTAGTAAGTGGTGGGAGTAGGATGTCACATATCCCTTGAAACTTGTCATCAGGGCTCCTCTTTGGATGACTTTTAGGGCTTTAAGTATGGGGAGAAGGCTTGTTGTGTTTTGATTTTGTTTCATGGGATTTAGCTTTGGATATCTTCCTGTGACTCAGTCTGATGGGTTCTTAGATAGTTTTCTTTTTGTTTTGGGTGGAAGCTAATAGATCCACTCACTAGGAAGTAGCCCAATTTTCCCAAACCCTTCAAAATTATTTTGGAAAATAATCTCCTTCCTGAGCCTTTGTCTAGTCTACATGGGAAGAATTGAGAAATTAGCCAATATTGAGTGTCTATTGTGGTCAAGGCATTGTGTTAGGTGTTAGAGTTACAAAGGTATGAGATTGGCACAGTCCTTGCTCTAAGGGAGTCTACATTCTCCTGGAGTGGGAGCGAGTAGGATACCACAGGATTACAAGAAAGTATCATAAAAGATGTGATATAGTTGGTCATTACCTTCACCTTTCCAAATTGCTTACTTTGTACATACAAGGCTAGGAGTCAATCTCAAATCAAGCAGTCAAATCATCTCATACCACCTAAAGTAAGTGATCAAATGTTATACCCTGGTGCTTTAACCAGAGGGGAAGAAGTCTCCATTGAATCAAGCCCATCAAAGGTATTCTGAGTCAATGTAAAAAGGCCTTCATTGGTTTGGATGATGCCATTGGATGAACTGGAAGGGATGTTACACAGGAAGAGTATTTGGATTGGCCAAAGGCACCTGGTCACACCCTAGAGGTCATTTCTAAAATATCGAGATGCCTTAGTCCAGAGAAATTCAAAAAGGGCCTTGTTCGATTCAGTGGGTCTGGAACACTTTGGACTTGACATCTTTCCACCAGTGTCACAACAACAGCAATGATGATGGTGGTGGTGATGACAGCACTCAGCAGCAGCTATTATAAGTGTCTGCATCAGGATCCAAGAAGAGAATGAATGAGGTTCAGGAAGATAGATTCAAAGACATACAAGGATATACAAGAAGCCTAGAAAAGAAGGTATACCATGCTTAAGAGAGAACTTACTGTGCATCTCACGAAGGGGAAAAATGATTTCCAGCGACCAGGAGCTAGTAGTTATCTCTTTGACTCGTGTACTCTCTAAACCTGAGCCAATTTTCCTCTGGACTCTGTGTGTCCTGGTGGGAAAGTGTATCATAGGAGGAAAGGGAGGGAGGGAACAGTTTTTTTAAACCAACTTTTCTAAGTATAACAACTCAGTAAACACTCCTTCCTAAAATCTATTTCAAACTGGCTGACTAATCAATGACCAACTCATAGTCATGGCAGAGAGCACACTGGTGGGGGCTCATGACCTATAAAGCACTAGACAAACAGCCCTTCAACCTCTCAGAGTCAACCCTAGAGCCCCGGCAGAATGTAATAGTCATTCTTTGGGGATCTGATTTGTCAGTGAGGGTGAGAGTTTTGAGAGTTGCCTTTAAGCAGGCAAGACAGGAATATTTGCATTGGCTTTTATATGTATGTATTCTTTCCTTTCCCCTCACCTTCCTATAGAATGTAAGCTCCTCAAGGTCAAGAAGTGATGTGTGTGTGTGTGCGTGTGTGTGCATGCCTGGTGTCTAGCCTAGTGTCTGGAACATATCAACTGCTTAACAAATGGTTATTGAATAAAGGAGGTAAAGGAGGATGGAGACAATGGGATATGGAGACCAAGGTATCTTGGAACATTCGAGGAGGGATGAAGCACTTTTAGGGAAGCTGGGTGGCACCACAGTGCACAGAGTTCCAGGCCTGGAGTCAGGAAGACTCATCTTCCTGAGTTCAAATCTGGCCTCACACCCTTACGAGCTGTATGACCCTGGGCAAGTCGCTTCACCCTATTTGCCTCAGTTTCCTCATCTCTAAAATGAGCTGGAGAAGGAAATGTCAAACCACTCCAGTATCTTTGCCAAGAAAACCCCCAATGGGGTCACAAAGAGTTGGACATGACTGAAACAACTGAACGACAGCAAAGAAGCACCTTTAGTTGGATTATATCATCATATATTTAGAGCTGAAAAGAATCTTAGAGGCCATCAAGTCCAATTCGCTTCATTTTGCAGATGAAGAAACTGACACTGAGAGGAGGTATGTGATTTACTCAGAGTCATACAGCTACTAAGTATCTGAAGTAGGATTTAAAACCAATTTCTTTTTAATTTTTTTGCATTTAATAGTGTTTTATTTTTTCCAATGACATGTAAAGATAGTTTGCAACATTCATTTTTTGTAAGATTTTGAGTTCCGAGTTTTTCTCCCTTCCCTCCTCCCCAAGATGACAAGCAATCTTATATGGTTTATACATGCATAATCATGTTAAGCGTATTTCCACATTGGTCATGTTGTGGTAGAAGACTCAGAACAAAAGGAAAAAAAACACGAGAAAGAAAAACAAAACAAAAACAGAGTGAAAATAGTAAGCTTCCTTTTGTATTCAGACTCCATAGTTCTTTGTCTGGGTGTGGATGGGATTTTCCATCACTAGTCTTTTGGGATAGCCGTAGATCCTTGCGTTGCTGAGAAGAGCTGGGTCTATCATAGTTGACCATCACCCAACGTTGCTGTCACTGCATACAATTGAGCCCGCTTTTGTCCTCTCCGAGGAAGATATTAATGAGCTGGGGAATTTCTTTCTCTGGAATAAAGAGCCTCTGAGCCGAGCCTTGAAGGAAGAGAAGATAATTAGACTGTCGGTAAAATTATCGATGGAAACTCGATGAATTTCAAGACCTCCTGGCTCCAAACTATTTACCTTGGGAAAGTAACAGGAGTTGCTGGAGGGTTTGGAGGACTGGAGAAAAATTTTGTCTCCTTTTATACAGGATAAATGGGGCCATTTGCCAGTGCTCTGCTTTAGGGTATGGTGAGAAGATACTTTAATAATCACCGAATCAATAAATATATATTAGATGGGTAATATGGTAATGGCTAGCATTTATATAGTATATTACGGTTGGCAAACACCTTACATGTACTGTCTTGTTTGATCCTCACGACAGCTTCATGAGGCGAGCAGTATTTTCATTCCCATTTTGTAGGTGTGAAAACTCACACTGAGAGAAGTTAAGTGATATGATAGTGTTGGACAGAAGTGGCTCAGGCAGCATTGGAACTCAGGTCTTCAGGGCTCCAGACCAACATTCTTTCTATTTGTTTAAAAATATGTTTTCAGTACCGAACTTTTCCCTCCTTCTACCCCTTCCTCACCCTTTGAGAAAGCAAGGAATATAACACCCATTATACATATGAAGTCATTAAAAACATATTAATTTTTTAAATTTTAGTTCACCCTATCTACTCCAACACTAAGCTGCCAGCTACATTCCAGGAACTCTGTAAACCTAAGGTGATGGGGGCAACTAGGTGGTACAGTGGATAGAGCACTGGCCCTGGAGTCAGGAAGACCTGAGTTCAAATCTGGCCTCAGACACTTGACACTTACTAGCTGTGTGACCCTAGGCAAGTCACTTAACCCCTGTAGCCTAAAAAAAACCCACCAAAAACAAACAAAAAACTCAAAAGTGATATAAAGAAAAAATGAAATCATCTCTTCCCTCTAGGAGTTTACACTCTACCAAGGGAAATAACACTTACGATCACTACCTGTGAGATTTTGGCCAAGTCACTCAACATTTCTAGGTCTCAGTCTCTTCAGTTATAAAATGAGAGAATAGTGTAACCTGGATCTGTGTTGGGCATGAATGGTATAGGAGGAGCAAGAGGAAGGGGGGGTGGAGGAAGAGGAGAAAGAGGAGGAGGAAGAGGAAGAGAAAGAAGAAGAGGAGAAGAAAAGAAAAGGAGAAGAGGAAGAAGAAGAAGAAAAGTAGTAGAAGAAGAAGAGGAGGAGAAGAGAAGAAAAGAAAAGAAGAGGAAGAAGAAAAGAAGAAGAAGAAGAGGATGAGGAAGAAGAAGGAGGAAGAGGAGGAGAGGAAGAGGAGAAGAGAAGGAAAGAAGAGAAGAAGAAGCAAAGAGGAAGAAGAGGAAGAAGAGAAGAAGAAAAGAAGAAGAAGAAAAGAGAAGAAAAGAAAAGGAGAAGAGGAAGAAGAAGAAGAAAAGTAGAAGAAGAAGAAGAGGAGGAGAAGAGAAGAAAAGAAAAGGAGAAGAGGAAGAAGAAGGAGGAAGAGGAGAGGAAGAGGAAGAAGAAGGAGGAAGAGGAGAGGAGAAGTAGAAGAGAAGAAGAAGGAGCAAAAAAGAAGAAGAGGAAGAGGAAGAAGAAGGAGGAAGAGGAGAAAAGAAACGAAGAAGAGAAGAGGAAGAAGAAGAAGAAGAGGATGAGGAAGGAGGAGGAGGAGAAGAAAGAGAGGAAGAGGAAGAAGAGGAAGAAAGGAGTGGTTTAGGAATCAAGTACCACCCGAAACCAAGCAGATAAACTTTGTCTATCAAAAGAACACTGGGGATTTGGGGGCGATGGGATGGAGGTTTCAAATAGAGAGAGGTGACTAGCTTGCTGGATCCCCTATCTGTGCTCTTTGGGAAGGAAGCCCATGGTGTTGTTCTCTCACAGGGTCTAACTTGCCTCTGAGGCTCTGTGCCAGTAGTGAAGCCTGACATGATGGCTGCAGAGAGGGATGTAGAGGGATACTGTCCCTGCTGGCCTCCTTTGTCCATCGATACTTGACTGTTCTCTCCCAGCTGTGACCACCTGACAGGAAAGATACCAACAATGCTTCTGACTGCTCCCCTCTGGACCTGGGGATTTGGAAAAGCCTGAGATGGCTTTTGCCCAAAGGGCCCCTTTTAAGGCCAAGCACTTTATGAGAGTACAGATGTAGAATCTGGATTCTGTGCTGAATGGCACCTGGGGCAGGGAGAGGAGGAGGGAGGGAGCATGCATTTATTAAGTGCCCAGCCCTGGGTTGAACATTTTACAAATATGATCTCATTTAATCCTCCCAACAACCCTGAGAGTGGGTTCTATTATTATCCCCATTGTATAATTAGAGAAACTGAGGCAAACAGGTTAAGTGACTTGCCCAAGGTCACACAGTTAGTGTGTGAGGCTAGATTTGAACTCAGGTTTTCCTGACTACTGGTCCAGTACTCTAACCACTGAAGCACTGGGGTTTCACACAGCTGGTAAGTGTCCAAGGTGGGAGTCTGAGTTATATCTCCCTAACTCCAGGTCTAGCCACTACACTCTCCTAAGCACTAAGATACAGCAGAAAGAGCATTGCTTTTGAAATCCAAGGACCTGAGTTCATATCTTACCTCTAGGTATATGATGTTTGACAAGTCATCCAGTGTCTCATCCAGTGTCTCAGGGCCTCAATTTTCTTATCTAGGAAATGAGGGGGCAAGCCTAGATGGCCTCTGGAGTCCCTTCCAACTCTGGATCTAAGAGCCTATGATTTCAGAGGCTCTCCAGTAAAGGGGCCCTCCCATGATGGGAAGCCCACCCTCCAGAGACAGCCCTCTGAAGTTTGGGACAGCTCTAATATTTAGCAGGGCTTTTTCTCTCCCTGACATCAAGCCTGTTTGCCTCTTTGTAGCTTCCACCCAATCACTCTTGGTTCCATCCCAGTATTCCTTCACATACTTGCTAAGGACACAGGCTTTAGCTGCCAACTCTTTGGCTTCAGAACTCTCACTAGGATACAGGTTCACCTTTTGGAGATCAAAGGCTCCCCTTGGTTCCTTTGAGCTAGGGTAGTAAACGTTCCAGGACTCAGTGACCTGATGTGCCCTCCCCATGTCCAAGGTCAGAATCCAGCTTCGGGGCCTCAGATGGGCTGCAATATTTACTCCATGCTGAAATGAGCAGATTTAAGGACTCTGGAGTGGAAGGCAGTTAAAAGAAACTGGAGAAGGATTCTCTAGAGATTAAGAAAGTGACAGTAGACCAGCCTCGAAAGGGAAAGGGTGAGAAGAGGTTAAGATTAAAGCAACTCAGTCCATCCATTACTTTCAATTTGTGTGTGAGTGTGTGTGTGTGTGTATGTGTATGTGTGTGTGTTTAAATTTCAAAGACAATTAAAGAAGATGAATTAGGGCTTCATTAGACCCTAGCCAACTTAAGAAATATTAATTTATCTTCCATCAACATTAGGACTTACAAATCTATCCAGGCTTTCCTTGACAGGAGCAGTAAAAGTAAGGATGGAGAGGCTCTTCTCCAGCCCCCCTTCCTACCCCTTGCCCCTACTTGCCCCTCTCTTGGGGCTCTCAGCCTTTCATGTATTTGTTTGACATACAGGCAAGAATCATGAGGTGTTGAGTATTATTAACTTCTAAACACCTAAGAAATCAGTAGGAAATCGCAAACATTTTGGGGCCCCCGACCGTCTTCATAAATGACCTGTCCAGAGCACCTCCCCTTCTGGAGATGAAAAGAGAGAGTCTGGCCTACTTAGCAGGGAGGAGAGGGCTCGGAGTGCTGGAATGAGCGAGAGGGAGACACGCTGAATAAATGAGAAATATGATTAACTTGCTTCCTTGGCCCAGCCTTCCAGCTGGTTCTAGGTATTTAATAAACAGGTTGACACTCTCCATTCACCTCATTAGGTGATCACGGCAGTCCAGGCTGCCATAAATCTGAGGTGCAGGTTATCAAAGCTTCTGATCTTGACCTGGACGGGCGCCCAACTGTCTGCTCCGACAGAGACTGGAAAGCACAAGCTGTAAAGAATTAGGTGGCTGCTAATATAATACCCCTCCCATTCCCCACCCCCACCGCCCAAAAGCAGGCAGGGATGAGGAGCCAAGCAGGGAAAGGTCAAGCAGGTATCTGTCACACAGGCAGAGCTGGGAGGCTGGAAAGGAGGAGGAGGGAATGGTGATGGTGGTGATGGCAAGAGGATCCCATGGAATCAGGAGAGAAAGGGGCAGGAATCCTGCCACAGACACTGACTCTGTGTGACCCAAAGGGAGGCCAGCCCTCTCAGTCACCCCTTATGTAAAGTGGAGAGGAAAATCAATCATATTAGTCCTGTGTATGGATGTGGGGAAGAAAGTGCATCTTATTATGGGGACATTTCAAGTTCTTCTCAGCTTGGTCCCTTCTAAGGTAGAATTCTGGATAGAACTCTGGATCTGGAGTCCAGGGAGGTCTGCAGATCCAGCCTCAGACACTGACTTGCTTTGTGGCCTCTCTCTCAGCCTCAGTATCCCTATCTGTGAAATGGGGATAAAAAAGCATCTGTCTTATTGAGTTGTTAAGAGAGTCAAATGAGGTAGCAGGCATAAAGCTCTTTGTAAACTTGCTGAAAAAGAAATAAGATGCAGCGGAAAGGGTTTGAGGGTGAGTCACAGGCTCATTGGTCACGTACTAGGTCTCTCATTTAGCACTTGAATCACCTTGACCAAGTTGCCTCACTTGAACTCTCTTTTTCTTTCTCTGGAAAATGAGGAGGTTTTACTACATAGATGAGAGATAAATAGACAGAGATGAAGGCACACATACAGAGAGAGAGAGAGAGAGAGAGAGAGAGAGGATAGATGGGTAAATACATGGGTAGGTAGAGGAATGGATGGATAGAGAGAGATAAGGAGGGATGGATAGGGAAGGTAGGTAGGTAAGTACATAGATGGATGGATAGACAGATGAAGAAGGACAGATAAAGGAATGGATAGACAGACAGATTGAGGAATGCATGGATAAAGAGGGATGGACAGATAGATACAGATAAATAGAGGAATGGATAAATAGAGATAAGGAGGAATAGATGGATGAGTAGATACAGGAATGGATAGATGGATAGATAGACAGAGGAATGCATGGATAGGGATAAGGAGATATGGAAAGATAGGTACAGAGATAAAAAGGAATAGACAAAAGGAGTGATGAATAGAAAGGTTGATTGAGTACATGGATAGAGACAAAGGGGGACGGACAGATGGATAGAGAGAGATAGAGGAATGGTTAGAGATAAGGAGGGGTGGATGGATGAATAGAGAAATGAATGGATAATAGAGGAATGATGGATAGACTAAGAAAGGAATGTATAGATAGAGATAAGGAGAGATGGACAGATGGATATAGAGATAAATAGAGGAATAGATAGAGATAAGAAGTGATGAATAGATAGAGTGTTTATTAAGTATTCACTATGTATCAGCCATTGGGCTAAGCAGTGGAAATTCAAATACAAGTAGGAGAAAAGCTAATCCCTATCCTTGAGGAGCTCATATCCTATTGGCAAAAGACAACATATATAGGCACTTGAGGTAGAAAAGTCCTGAGAGTCAGGATCAGAGCAGGGAGAGAAAGAAGCACTGGCTGGCCCTGGCACTTCCTCCATTGGAAGCTCTTAGGACCACAGACTCATCAATCTAGAGCTGTAAGTGTCTTCAGAAGCCATCTACTCTCACACCATTTAATAGAGGAGAACACAGAGGCTCGGGGAGGCTCAGGGACTGGCTCAAAGTTATATCACATTGATATTAAGTCTCAGAGGTGGGGTTTTAGGCAAGATCTTGTGATCTCAGAAGCAGTGTCTTCTAAGTCTCTTCTACTTTGAAATCAATGACCAGTTAGAGGAAGCTGCCTTCCCCAAAGTCACACAGCTAGTGGCCAGATCTTAGTAGAGTCCTTCCTAATCCAGTGTTCTTTCTAACACTGCATCCTCATTATTCTAGAGTTGTAAAGGACCTCAGAGAGCATCTAGTCCAACATCCTCACTTTACAGATGAGGAAACTGAGGCCTCAGCACATGAGGTGCTTTGCTTTGGGTCACACAGGTCTTGGATCATGAGATCATAGACCCAGAACTAACAAGACCTCAGAAGCCATCTAGACCAGCTTGCTTGTTTTTAGATGGGGGCACTGAGGTCCTGAGAGTCTCCGAGACTTGCTCAGCTCACACAGCAGTAAGCACCAGAGTCAGTATTTGAACTCCAAACACATGTCTTGGATCTGGGGCTTTTCCCACTGTATCTTATTTAGAAAGGTCCCCAAAGTATGTCATCCCAAATACCTTCATTTGGAACCTTCATGCTCTCCACCCTGGAAGAATTTCAGGGGAATTTCATTTCTGTTTTTAATTCTTCAAACAATTCAGTCTTTGTTAGCTAGCACTCATTAATACACTTTTGTGCCGATTCCCTTTGAGTTTTCAACATGGCCAATTGATTGACCATCACACATTTTTTTAAAGACCTACTACATGCCAGGTGCTGTGACAGGCTCTTGGGATATAAAATAATAAAACAGTCTCTGCCTTTCAGGAACTTATCTCCAACAGAGAGAAAACAATCTACTCAGGTAATCTGAGAAAGAAGAAAGAGCTAACAACTAAGGGGTGTTTAGGACAAGCTTCCCTTGAAGGAAGTTAGGAATTCTGAGCCAAAGAAGGTGTGAATTCCAGGCTCAAGGGACATCCAAGGCAAAGCCTTGGGTCAGGAAGCGGGTGAGATGCCAAATTCAGGGAACGTAAGTGGGTCAGTTTGGACGAAATGGAGATTCTGTGAAAGAAAATGATGGGAAAGGAGGTAAACACCAAGATCCCCAGGCTAGCTCGTAGGCTCAAGTTGAATCCATTCATGGCATATTCATCTTGAAGATCAGAAGCTGTGACCTCCAACAAGGCTCCCAATTGTCTTGTTTCTCCATGGTTCAAGTGCTGTCTCTGGAAGACTACATGGACTACATGAGAGCTCTGCCAAGGCTGGTTCCCAACCATTGTCTCAGGCCCAGCCATTTGGTTCTATTTGGTTCCTGTTACCAATTAAACACACACACACACACACACACACACACACACACACACACACACACACACACTCTTATGAGTGGGAGAGGAACAAGACTTTCTCTTGATCTTCTCACTGATAATAGCACAAGTCTATAACTGAAACTTTTAGGTTTCTGTCTCCATGTACCCAATGTAGATTCCTCTATTGGTCACAAACTGGTCATGCTCCTCTCTGCCATTTGGGGAGACTGAGCTGGTTAGAAAATGAGGGATCCTTTAAATGGGATTTTGTCGTGGATGGAGAAGGGAGTACAGAAGAGCTTCAAAGTTCTTTAACCAATGAGAGAGAGAGAGAGAGAGAGAGAGAGAGAGAGAGAGAGAGAGAGAGATACTGAAAAAGAGCAAAGTGTTTAAGCTAGATAGGAGGATGCACTAGGAAGATGATGCATCATGATGTGGTGCAGTGATTGGAGCATTGGACTTGGAGCCAGGAAGAACTGAGTTCCAACGTTACCTCTGACCCTTGGGAGCTCTATGAATCTGCACTAGATTGTCTGGAAGCTCCTTTCCAGTCCTAAATCTGTTGTCCTATGACCTTAGATCGTTGAACTACATTAAAAAGTATACAATATGATATAGTATAATGTAAACATCATAATAATAAATAAAAACCAAACTATTAGAATCAGACCCTTTAGAACCTGAAAGATACCAAAAGGCAAAGGAGCCTGCTGCAGCAGGGGCCACTGCTGTGGCAGACAGCAGCCCTGCATCATAGTGGATGAAATGCTGGCCTTCAAGGAGGGGGATGTGACTCCCAATCTACTTTTGGAAGCTTGCTAGATGGGCCAATCATTTAGCCTCACTGGGCCTCAATTTCCTCATCTGCAAAAGATATCCACTCCACAGAGCTGTGAGGACCTAATGAGATTGTGTACGTGCAGCCCTTTGCAAATCTTAAAGCATTATATAAATGCCAGTTATGGCTAATGCCATTATTAGTGGAAAAATCACTGGACTTGGAATCAGGAGAGTCCTGGCTTCAAATCTTGCCTCTGAACTTAATAGCTTTGTGATCCTGGGCAAATATTTAACCTCTATAAGCCTCAGTTTTCCCATCTGTAAAATGAGGATAATAATAACATTTCTTTTTACTGTTCTGTGGTGAGGCTCCAATGAGAGTACATATGTAAAGCTTAACCAACCTTAAATTGCAATGGAAATGAGAGTTCCTATTACTAATAGGAACATCAGTCCCAGGATGCAACTGAATGATATAACTGAGCACACCTAATGGACCAATACTGCCATCATTATGTCAATATGAACATATGTGTGGAGAGTGCAGTGATTTTGGGGGTTGCTGGCGGGAAGTAGGGCAAAGGTCATCATCATTCCTTACTTGTTCTCATTCAAGTTTGTCAATAGGTTGGTTTGCACAGTGACCAGGGGCATTGTGGAGGTTGGAAAAAATTTCCCCATCCTAATTTCACCCACATCCTTCATCCTTTTGCTAAATGGAGTCATTGAGATGACTTGAAAAAGACCCAGAACCCTGACCCAGCTATATGACAGGAGTTGAAAAGAATTTCAGATCATAATTGAAAGTTTAGACATAGGGACCTTGAGCAGCTGTAAGGTGTTCTTTAAAAAAAGTGACCGAGGGCTTCCCTAACTAGTTGGCTGACTGGGTGTATGTGGCTGTGGTCTATATCACAAAAGAGTCAAGGATGGCCCTAGGTCTATTACTATTGTTTATTGCTCCTCCTCCCTCTTCCCTGCCCCTCCCTTACATTGCCTAGAGAAGTCCTCAGGGACATAACCTTGGCGTACATACAATAAATACATACTAGGACTATGTCTTTTCTTTCTTCCTCTCATATAGAACTTTCAGATCTTATTCATGTAATATTGTAGCTAAAAAAATATCATACAAGGGGAAGTCAATACCTACAGTGAATTTAGTCAGTTTTCCAACATCTTTTGTTTGGAAACATGAATAAAAATGTTTCTGCCTTTCTATTGCAATAACCATGGGTAGGCTATAATGTTTAAGAGGTGCCTAGTAAAGAGCACATTAGAGTCAAAGAAAGCCTATGAAAAGTAAAATTTCATCTAATTGCCCCTGCCATTCTTTACTTTAATGGGTCTATGTTCTCTGTATGGGAATGCTCTTTCCATATTCAGATTGAAAACCATCCCTGCCTCTTTATCCTGTGGGTTTTTTTTTTAGTGTCTTTCTATAGGGTACAATGTAAAGACTCTTGACTCTGGAATTGGAGAACTCAGGCTACAATCTCACCTCTGATATTTAGTCCTTATGTGGTCTTGGGCAAATCACTTACCAATCATTGGGCCTCAGTTTCCTCATTTGTAAAATGAGGGAGTTAGACTGGATGGCCTCGGTCTCCAATTCTATGATCCTATCTATGATCTTCCAATCAGACTGGAAGATCATAGATAGGGTATTATAGATCGCTCAATGTACTGGAGATCTTTCTCTAGAACTTTAAATACTTGGTGAATATTAATGCATCACCAACATACTCTCATCAGTGATATGTTTTTCCTACTCTGCAATTAGCCCCACTACTTCCTAGTCAGCCATGCCTTTGATAACATGGTATGGTAGGCAAGGAAGGCTGGCATCCAGGGCTGGAGAGGTCAGAACACATGGGGAGCATTGGGTTTGGTTCTAGGCACCATGTTTTGGGAAGGTTGTTGACCAGGTAGAAAGTAACCAGAATGGTACTTGAATTAGAAACCATGCTATATGAGGTTTAGTTAAAGGAAGTACTTAGCTTGGAGAAGAGAGGACTGAAGGGGGATGTGATAGTAGTTCTTAAGAATCTGAAGGGTTGCTAGGAAGAAGAAGGATTAAATTTATTCTGTTTAAGGGGATAAAACTGGGAGATATAGGGGAAGTTGTAGGGGAACAGAAGTAAGGAAGAGCTTCCTAACAATTCTCCCAGAGACCAAAGTGGAATGTGATACTTCAAGAGATAATGGATTTCCTCCATTTCCTGCATAGTCAGATGGAAGGTGGATGGGCACTGTTGTAGGATGGCATACCTGTTGAACCTGAGTCTTGGTCAGGTTCCAGTTGGATTATGTGAGATCATTGGGTTCAACTCAATTCAATTCAACGGGAATTTCTAAGGTACTTACTATGGAGGTAAGGCATGCTTCTAGGTACTGAGAATACATAGACCCAATTAAAGGGAAAGGCACCTGGAAATTCAGCTCAACTTAATTCAATCCAATTCAAAACACTGAACGTGTGTCAAGCACTTACTATGTCCTAGGTGCCTAGTTAGGTGCTGTGGATACAAAAGACAAAAGAAACAGTCCCTGGCCTCAAGGAACTTGCATTTTACCTTATGAGTATTGGTGGGAGACCAAAGGGAGGGAGTGAAACGAGAAGAGAGGGCTCCAAGGATATACAAAGAGCTGTTTCTTGCCCTTTCTTCGAGCAGTTGTAATATGAAGGCACAATTTATGATTTCAAAGAGAATCATATATATGTCTGAATGGTTCAGAACTGCAGGATATAAGGAATTCTCTAAATAGAAGGCAGAAGAATTAAAGCATTTATTCAAGTTCCAAAGTAACAGACCCACGAACCAGTGTCCCCATTTTGATATTTTGATCAAAAGCTTCCAGGCCCAATAAGTCCCCCTCACAAGAGTAACCAGGAGGCCACAGAAAAACATGATGGCCTTAAACCAAATCATATTCATGCTTCCCCTCTCCGGTAAGATTACCCACTGGTCTCAAGTCCTTGCTCAGCACTCCTCGTGTGGCTCTGCTATTGGCAGCTCCTGCTTTGGCTTTATCGTCAGCTTCGGTGGCTGTAGCTGTCTCTGGCTCCAACAGAAATCAATCTTCAAGCTGTCCTCTCCTCTTATAGAGTTTTTGGGTCATCAATGACCAGAGCTTATTAGTTCTTGAGTTGGCCCCTCCCCTTAGGGCCCTGGGAGGTTCACATCCACATAGATTAGGTTAACACCTAATAGGGCATGACTCTGGAGTTAACACCTCCCCTTAGCCAGCCCCACCTTGGGCCCCACCCCAGTCATCAATCCACACCCACATAGGTTCCACACCTAATAGGGCTTTGGGCCTGGGGCTTAGCACCTAGTAAGGCTTAATGAAATACACTGAGTTACTCAAAGAAAACAAAGGCCATTTTGCTTACCAACATGGGGCCCAGTTCAACACTGACTGTTTTATTATCCTATGACTTATGGCCATCACTGACATATAGGGCCTGGAAATTGGCAAAGAAGGTCTGATCATATCATTCCACTATTCTGTGCAAGTCATGACCTTTCTGAGGCTCTATTTTCCCATCTGCGAAATGGGCATCTATCTCACAGGGATGAAATGAGATGATATTTGTGAAGCACGTTGCAAATCTGAATTAGCTATGGAAGTGATAACTAGTATTATTGCTGTTACTTAATAAACTCCAGTGGCTCCCTCCACAATATAAATTCCTATGTTTGGCATGTAAAGCTCTCTACAATTTGGCCCCTTCCAATCTTTCTTCCTGAAAGCAGCACATGCTGAGCCTGGAGTCAGGAAGACCTGCATTCAAATGTGACCTCAGACACTTCCCAGCCATATGACCCTGGGCAAGTCACTTTACCCTGTTTGCCTCAGTTTCCTCATCTGTAAAAATGAGCTGGAGAAGGAAATGGCAAACCACTCCAATATCTCTGCCAAGAAAGCCCCAAATGGGGTCATGAAGAGTCAAACATAACTGAAAATGACTAAACAACTACCATCTTTCTCCTTATACGTTATTCCCCTCCTACACGCTACTGTTCTGCCCTATTGGTCTACTTGCTGTTCTACCCACAGGACACTCCATCTCCCATCTCCATGCCTTTGCACACTGGCTGTCCCACCCTGCCTGGAATGCTTTCCCTCCTTAACTCTGACCTTTAGAATCCTTGACTTTCTTTAAGATTCATCTCAAGCACTACCTTCTACAGGGGGCCTTTTCTACCTCCCCTGGCTGCTGGTGCCTTCCCTTCTCAGGTCACTTTGCATCTTCCCTGTTGTATCTTTTAGATTCCTCTGTATGTACACAATGTCTCTTGTCCTAGACTGTGAGCTCCTTGAGGACAGGGGGTATTGTTGCCATTCTTCACACTCCCTTGCTTACATAGCACAGCGTTTAGCTTGTAGTAGTTGCTTAATAAAACACATGTTGATTGATTAATTATCTCTCATTGGAGCATCTCGAAATTTTCCCAAAGTTAGTGCCATAGGTGTTATAATACCCATTTTACAGAGAAGGAAACTGAGGCTTGACCAGTTTAAGTTATTTCCCTTTCATACAGTTATAACTAGAAACAACCAGATTATAGACTCCAATTTCCTCATTTTTTTCAGGTGAGAAAATTAGTCTGGAGACTTCTCCAAGGTTATACAAGAAATAAATGGCAGAGTCAGGATTTGAATTCAGGTCCCTTGATTTCAAATCTGAACTCTTCCCTGTGCCAAACTTCCTCCTTTGCTTAGCCACCAAATGGCAGGTTTGGATTCTATCTCCTTTCTCCTTCTCTTTCTATTTTCTAATAGAAATTTTACTGCTAATAACTCTAGGTGACTTTAGTCTTTAGAGACTTTAGACGAGACAGACAGACAGAGAAAGAGATAGAAAGTGAGAGACCAAAACTTAGATGGAGAGAGAGAGAAAAGAAGGAAGGGGGAGAGAGACAGATAGAGATACAGACAGAGAGGGAGAAGAAGGAAGAGAAAGAGAAAGAGAAAGAGAGAGAGAGAGAGAGAGAGAGAGAGAGAGAGAGAGAGAGAGAGAGAGAGAAACGAAAGAGACCAAGACAGAGACAGAGAGAGAGAGAAAAGAAGGAAGGGGGAGAGAGACAGAGATACAGACAGAGAGGGAGAAGAAGGAAGAGAAAGACACAGAGAGAGGGAGATAGAGAAAATGAAAGAGACAAAGACAGAGACAGAAAGAGGCAGAAAGGAAGGAAGGGGGAGAGAGACACAGAGATACAGATAGAGAGGGAGAGGAAAGAAGGGAGTGACAGAGAGAGATATGGAGACAGAGAGTGAGAAAGGAGAAAAGGGGCGAGAGACAGACAGACCGAGACAGAGGAACAGAGACAGAGAGACAGAGACAAGGGAGACAAAGTGACAGAGGGGGGGAAGGGAGAGGGGGGGAGGGAGAGAAACAATGGGTGAGAAGAGAGAAAGAGAGAGAAGGAGAAGAAGAGGGGATGGGGTATGGAAAGAGAAAGAGAGGAGAGAGGGGAGGGGGGAGAAGGAGGGAGAGGGACAGAGAGGAGAAATACAGAAAGTAGAGAGAGAGAGGAGAGAGAGGGAGAGTGAGAGAGAGAGCCACTCCAAGACAGAGACAGACATAGAGACAGAAACAGAGATAGTGGCAGAGAAATATGAAGAGAAAAAGAGACAGACACAGAGAGTCAAAGAAAGAGACTAAGACAGATAGAGAGAAAGTGAAAGCTAAGAGTAAGGGGGCTTGGCATGTTTAGTTCATTAGATTTTTCATGGTGTCATGACTGAGGATATCAGGAAACTGCAACAACAACCAAAATGGTTTCTGTCCCTTCTCATCGCCTGCCTCAGTGCCACTGGCTGAAATGTTTTCCATCTTCTCATCTGGGACCAATGGCCTGGGCTGGAGATCAAAGACAAACAACACTATAGTTAACCTGACATAGAAGGCTCCACCCTCCACCCACCCCCGCCCTCTCCCAGTGATGTGGAGAAAAAAAAAATTTTCAGGTCCAGTTACCATGGCAACCACCTATGGTACTGGGTTACAAGCCCACACCAGCCAGGGAAGAAAGCTCAGAAAGATCTGCTGCAACCATATCAGAACAGATACAACATCTCAAGCTAGAATGGTCCAATGCTGTTTCACCTCTTTCTTAATAATGCTTGAGGCAGACAAGGGCCAGATGCCCAGCCAGAGGCTGCAGTGGTCATCTTGGTGCTCAAAGGTGTTTTATTTGGTGGGAACATGGTCTCACTTCCCTCAGGAAAACAAATAAACTGCAATTCTCATTGCTATCGTATCTTGCAAATTGTTTTCTCACAATGACCTTGTAAGACAGGTAGTGAAAGAATTATTCCCTCTGCCATTATACAGGTGAAGAAGCCAAGGTTTTGAGAGTCTAAGTAATTTATCCCCTGGTCGAAAAGCCAGGAATGTCTGAGTCAGGCTCTGATGTCAGCTCACTTGTCCAGAACCTGTTTCTGCTCTGTACTATGTGAGCCTCCTAACAAAATCTGGCCACTTTCTCCATCTTAATAGGGCTCGTTTATAATGCTTTATATATTTTATCTCATTTGATAGCAATCCTGTGAGGTAAGTACTATTATTCTCCCCACTTTACAGATGGGGAAATAGAGGAAGGACTAAGTGACATGCCTAGGATCACAGAGCTAGCAGATGCCTGGGGCTGTATTTGAATTCAAGTTTTCCCGACTCTAGGTCCCATGCTCTAGCCACTGAACTGTGACAATCTACCTTCTCCACCTCATCCTTATTCTCCTCTTTCTTGTCCTTGTCCTCCTCTCTTTTTTTCCTATCCTGCTTTCTTCTCCTCCCTCTTTTTCTGTTTTTTTTTTTTTAATTATTTTTTTCTGAGAGGGCAAGCAAGCAGGCTTAGGTGACTTGCCCAGGATCACACAGCTAGTAAGTGTGTAAGACCAGATTTCAGCTCAGGTACTCCTGACTCCAGGGCCAGTGCTCTATCCGCTGCACCACCTAGTTGCCCCTTTCTCCTTTCCTTCTTTGTCCTCTTCCTTCTTCCTTGTGCCTGGAATGCTTCTTCTCCACCTATTCCTCAGGGGCAGCTCTCTGGCCTTGGGACATGTGTCTGTCTTGTAGCTATCTGGATGACCTTCACCTTCTGAGGCCAGCCGGGAAGTACAGGTCTCCTTCCACATGTACATGTAGAGTGACACAGCCAGCCCTGTTTGGGGGAAGGGAAAAACCAAAGCAAATGACACTGGGGCCCCTGAGGGGTATACTCAGAATGATTCCTTCGGGTGGCTGGCCCTTTCTCCACTGTCTATTCATTTCTTGTTGGACTTAGGGTGAAGGGTGGAGGGTGGCGATCAACCAATTACCAAACCTTTATTTTGCAGCTAATCAACCTAATTAAATATCTGATCATCACAATGACCAACCATGCTTTCAAAGGACCAATGATGAATGCTGCCTTCCTCTTTCCAGAGAAGTGATGTACTGTGTGAATGACAAAATAGAGATTTTTGGATGTGGCTGATGTGGTAATTTGTCATGCTTGATGATTTATATTTGTTATAAGGGTTTGTTTCTTCTTTTTCAATGAGGGTAGGTGTTGTGGAAGGGTAAGATTTTTGCTCATTGGAAAAATTAATTTAATTTTAAAATACCTACTATGTGCTCTAGGTACTGGGGATGGAAAGATAAAAATGAAATTGCCTGACCTCAAGGAGCATACATTCTTTTTTCCCTTTATTTAAAATTTTTTTATATTTATTTTTAGTTTACAACATTCAGTTCCACAAGCTTTTGGGTTCCAAATTTTCTCCCCCCACCCCAAGATGGCATGCAATCCATTGTAGGTTCTATATATACCTTCACATTAAACATAGTTTCACATTAGTCATGTTGTATAGAAGAATTATAACCAATGGAATGAACCGTGAGAAAGAAACAAAACAAAAGAGAGAGAGAGAGCAAATAGTTTGCTTCGATCTGCATTCAGACTCCGTAATTCTTTCTCTGGATGTGAATTGCTTTTTCCTTCATGTGTCTTTTGGAATTGTCTTAGAACCTTGCTTTGCTGAGAAGAGCTAAGTCTATCAAAGTTGGTCATCACAGATACAATGTGTCTCTAGTTGTGTACAATGTTCTGGTTCTGCTCCCCTCACTCAGCATTGGTTCATGTAAGTCTTTCCGGGTTATTCTGAGGTTTGTCTAGGAGCATACATTCTCCTGGGGGAAAACAGTAGGCACATACATAAGTATATAGTACATAAATACAGGGTAATCGAAGAGAAGGTATCATAGTTTGGGGGTGAGTGGGTGTACAGGTATGGAAGAAAGCTTTGAAGGAAGACAGAATTCTTAGAGGCCAAGGTGCAAAGGTAGAATACTCCAGGCATGGGCTCAACCCATGAAAAGACTCCCCGGACAGAGACCAGCTGAGCAGTAGGCTGCTTCTCCCCCCCACCAAATGTGCTGGCTAAGATGCCAGTGATGGGGGATGGGGTGGGCTAGTATCAGCATCCTCAGAGGTTATTCTCTGGTTTCTTTCTTAGAGGCATTCCCTCTCCTGATGTCAGTGGGGGCCTGTTTCCAGCTGCTGCCCATAAAAATCCCACCTACTTAAAGCTCCCAATTAAAGCTGTGGAACCCCAATAAAACTTACCCTGTTGGGGCAGGGTGGGAGGGGGCACGGATAGACACCCAGAGCCCAGGCTGAGGGTGCCCTAATGAGGCAAGGCTCCAAAGCAGCCGTGGCTAAGTAGAGGCCATAGCTGTCCCTAGCTCTAACCAAACCCACATGATGCGGAGGTGTAGGATACCAAGGCTGAGGGGTGCTTTACAAACAGTCAGTGAGCCACATCAAAAGGAATGAGAACTTTTTTAATTTTGAAAAAAATGTGGGGAGGAAAAAAAGAGGTCTTTAATTTAAAAGAGATGAAATTCTTTTGCCTCAGGAACAGAGAAATCATGGAATACAGCAGATTCCAAGTGGTAGAAAAAGTATTTTTAAAAATGACCAGGAGGTCATTAAGTCAATCCCTCTGCCTTTAAGCAAACTTCTCCAGGTTGACTTAGTTGGCTTCTGAACCAACTACCCAGTTTTCCTGGGAATGCAGGAAAGAGGTAATGGGTTACAGTGGTTAAGGTATTGAATTTGGAGTCAGGAACCCTGCCTCTGTGTAAGAGTAATAAGATGGTGAAGGCAGCTATGTGGCATAGTGGATAAAACTCAGGGTTTGGAGTTAGGACAACCTGAGTTCAAATCCGGCCTCAGACACTTTAGTAGCTGTGTCTCCTGTCTGCCTCTATCTCCCCATTCCTGAAATGGGGATGATCACAGCACCTATCTCCCAGAGTTGTCCTGAGGCTAAAGAGAGATATTATTGACAAAGTGCTTGGTGAACCTCAAAGTATCATATTAATGTAGCTCTTATTACTGATCCTGGGCCAATGACTTCACCTCTCTTGGACTCAGTTTCCTCATTTGTAATTCAATGGGCTGTAAAGCTTCTTGATCTATAAACCTTGGATCCATTCACAGGATGACAACTCAATCTGATTGAGCAAGGATGGCATCCTGGGCAGAGACCAGAGAGCTAAGCAGGAGCCATCCAACTGGGTACAAGGAAGCTCCTAACATGGATGTAACTTTAGCTCTTACTTGGACAACGATAAAAACAATTTTTTTGAGATGGAGTTCTTAATTGGTAAATTCTTCATTAAGACTTTTATTATTTATCCAATATTCATTGAATGTGATTTGTTAGCCAGTCAGTAAACTTTTATTAAATGCCTACTGTGTGCCAGACATGGTGCTAAGTGCTGGGAATACAAATAAAGGCCCTAAGACAATCCCTGCCCTCAAGGAACTCCTAATGGAACAGGAAGACAACATACAAGTGACTACATACAAACAAGATGTAGACAGGAGAAACTGGAAGTCTCTACCACTAAGGATCTTGCGTTAGACTAAATTTGAATCTTTATTCCTTGACTTTAGGGTGGTGATGGGCTATTTGAGACAATACCTACAAAGATCTGCTGGGTCTAGTTCTGTAGATTGGGATGAGTTGCAGGATCAAAGACTATTGAGTTGCAAGAGACCTTGCAAGGGTGTCTAACACCCACAAAAAGAAATCTTCTCGGCAGCATACCCAGCTTCTTCTCGAAGACTCCCAGTAATGGGGAACTCACTACCTTACAGGGCAGTTCATTCCACTTTGGGACTATTCTAATCATTAAGAAGTGTTTCCCTGAAATCGAGCCCAAGATTGTTTCTTTGCAACTGTCTCATATTATTCTTTGTTCTGAACCATAAGAGCAAATGCGATAATGTTTATAAAAGCGCAGTGCCTGGCACGTAGTAGGTGCTATATGAATGGTTATCCCTCCCTTCTCTTTCCCAAGCAGAACAAGGCTAATTTCTGTTCCACATGAGAGCTGTGGAGATAACAAGGGATCCTGTCCCCCCGCCATTAATCTTCTTTTCTCCAGGTTACATATAAGCACAACTCTGATGGGCTGGCCACATTGTTCAAATGCCCGACATATGCTTGCCAAAAAAGACTATTTCATGGAGAACTCACACAGGGCTAGTGTTCATATGGTGGTCAGAAGAAGTGAAACTTGTGAGGTCTCTCTTAAGAACTTTGGAATTGATTGTGTGACATGGGAGACACTGGCACAGGATGCCTCAGCATGGCATGCCCACATCAGAGAAAGTGCTGTGCTCTATGAGCGAAGTAGAATTGAAGTAGCTCAAAAGAAATGTGAGAAGCCCAAATTTAGAGAATCCACCTCAAATATTCACGCGGACTATTTCTACCTGACCTGTGGTAAAGCATTCTGAGCTTTTATTGGTCAGCCAATTAGAAGCCCTGTAACTTGACTGTAACATAGCAATGTTATTTGGGTCCTCTTCAAGAACAAAGGACAACAACCAAGGTTACATATCCCTTCAACTCATCATCTCAGGATGTATACTAGAGCTCCTTCACGATCCTCTGTACATTTCCCAGTTTATTAATGTTTTAATAGGACCTCTGATTTCAGGTGTAGAGAAAACCCTCCAGCAACTGGGAGGGACAATTTCTCCACAGTTTTGGTCTTAGTGGCCTGGGGCAATTAGAGGTAAAATGACTTGCCTAGGGTTACTCAGTTTATCCATGTCTATCTTACATCATAATACTCAGAATTCAATCTGATATCCCAGACCTTGTCTGGAATGCTTTCCTGCTTCATCTCCTCTCCTAGCTTTCTTCAAGGCTGTTTGAGCTACTTAGGTTGGGTAAATAAAATCCCACCTTTTACAAGAAGTCATCCCTCAAACACTAATCCTTTCCCTCTGAGATTATCTTCCACATAACCTCAATATGTCTCACATCTACACCGTGGTTTGCCTATTGTGTCTCCCATCAGAATGTAAGCTCCTTGAGGGCAGGGGCTGTTTTTTGCTTTTCTTCCAGTCTTAGTTTTAGTAAGCTTTTAATAAATGCTTGCTGACTGATTGATTGATCAGTTCATTATTGATTGATTGATAGGGTCTGACCGGAGCAGAAAAGGCAACACAACTATCATTTCCTTAGACCTGGAAACTTTGACATTCCTCTGGGTCTTGTCTTTCTTATGTATAAAATAAAGGGGAGAGGGCAGAGCCAAGATGGCCGCATGAAAACAGCGTCTTATCGGAGCTCTCTCACAAGTTCTGTCAGATTCCTATAAAAAAGTGAATTTGAGCAGATTTGAGAGAGTTAGAAACTGCGAGCAGTCTGAATGGGGCAAATTTCCCAGCCAGGAGAGTCTGAAAGGCTGAAGAAACGAATCTGTGGGCTAGGAGAGCGCTCGGAGTGCGGAGCTGCACCACACGGGACCAAAGCGGAAGCCGCTGGCCGGGAAACCCATGTGGGAGACAGGCTGGGAGAAAGTCAGGCACCCGAAACCAGTGGAGATCCCCAGGCCTCCCAACACAGGATGGCACTCTGTGGAAGCGACAAGAGGCAGCGCAACGCCACTGACTGTGAGATACCAACTCCTGAGGCTTGCAGCCCAAAGGACGCTTCTTGAACTTCTGGGAGACAAAATGGCCAGGTAAACAGCTCTAATCCCTCCCCTCCCCACCCACAGAATTCCCCAGGGGAAAAAAAAAAGAAAAATAAAACAAAACAAAACAAAAAAGCTGGAATAGAGGAGACAGAAGTGGGGCTTCAGTGGCCGAGTAGTGGGAGTACCTGAGTCCCAGAGGGGCAGACCTGAGTCCCCAGAGGGTCAACACCGGGGAACCCAGACATACGCTTGCTCCCCCAGGGGAAGAGCCAGACACCCAGCTTGAAAAACAAAGAGCCGAGATCATTGCTGAAGAGCAACAGTACTGGAGAACAACCCCAGGGGAAGAGGAGATTTCTCATACCTCAGGAGAATAAGAAAGCTGGGACAGTGAGCCCTGAGCCCCAAAAGCAGAAATTTATTGTAAAGCCAGGAAAAGGCTAACCAACATGAAGAACACGAAAGAGCCGAGGACCATTGATTCTTTTTATGGAGACAGGCAGGATCAAAATACCAATTTAGAAGAGGATAACAATGACACTATGTCCACATCTAATACCTCAAAAGGTAATGTGAACTGGTCTCCAGCCCAAAAGGCATTACTGGAAGAGATAAAGGAGGATTTTAAAAACCAAATTAGGGAGGTAAAAGAAAAAAATGGAAAAAAATCCACTGATGAAATCAAGTCCCTAAAGAATAAGATTGGCGAAATGGCTACGGAGATTCGGAATCTAAATAGAGAAAATGACACCATGAGAGGTAAAATCAAACAATTGGAAAAGGAGACTCAAAAGCAAAATGAAGACAGTAACTCATTAAAAATTAGAGTTGATCAAGTGGAAGTTAATGACTCTATGAGACATCAAGAAGTAGTAAAACAAAATATAAAGAATGAAAAACTAGAGAAAAATGTGAAATATCTGATGGGGAAAACAACTGACCTGGAAAATAGATCCAGGAGAGACAATTTAAGAGTTATTGGTCTACCAGAAATCCACGATGAAAAAAAGAGCCTTGACAGTATCCTCGAAGAAATTATCAAAGACAACTGGCCAGAGGTCCTAGAATGAGAGGGCAAAATAGTCATTGAAAGAATTCACCGACCACCCCCTGAAAGAGATCCCAAACTGAAAACTCCAAGAAATATTATAGCCAAATTTCAGAATTACAGAATTAAGGAGAAAATACTGCAAGCAACCAAAAAGAAATAATTCAAATATCGTGGAACTACAGTCAGGATCACGCAAGATCTTTCAGCTTCCACTTTAATAGACAGGAGAA
The DNA here is from genome assembly GCA_028646595.1 of Phalanger gymnotis. Classification (NCBI taxonomy): domain Eukaryota; kingdom Metazoa; phylum Chordata; class Mammalia; order Diprotodontia; family Phalangeridae; genus Phalanger; species Phalanger gymnotis. Next base: position 21,818,989 of record CM053622.1, read on the forward strand.
ATTGGAATATGATATTCAGAGCGGAAAGGAGATGGGACTACAATCAAGGATCAACTACCCAGTGAAATTAAGCATAATTTTTCAGAGAAGGAGATGGACATTCAATGAAATAAGAGAATACCAGACCTTCCTGATAAAAAGGCCAGAACTCAATGGCAAATTTGATTTCCAAATACAAAACTCAAGAGAGACATAAAAAGGTAAACAGGGGGGAAAACCCCCACAAACCTTATTAATCAATAAGGGCAAATTATTTGCATCTTTACATAGAATTACATGGTCTTATTTGTATTTTTTATGTATAAATATATATGTCAATCTTGAGAATAGTACAGCTATTATGATAATTGAAAGGGATACATATAGACTGTGAATGTCTGTATAAAATAACTGATACAAGGATAAAAAATATAATTAAGAGATGTAAAAGGAGGGCTTTGAGAGAGGAGGTAAGGAGGTAGAAAAGGGTAAATTATACCAAATGAAAAAGCACAAAAACACATTTTAGTAGAGGGAAAGAAGGGAGGGAGAAGGGCAGTATTTGATCTTTACTGTCATCTGATCTGGTTCAAGAAGGGAATAACATACCCTGATAAGTATAGAAATCTAACTTGTCATACAGGAAGTAGGAGGGGAAAAGGGGGGAAAAAGGGAGGGGGGTGGTCAGAAGGTAGGGAAGAAGTAGCAAGTGGGGAACAGTAAGACAAAGGAGGGGAATAGAGAGAGGGTAAACTGAGGAAGGCGGCAGTCAAAAGCAAAAATTTTTTGAGGAGTGGAAGGGGAAAGGGAGAAATAAAAAAGCATAAACAGGGGGAAACAGACATAAACAGAGAAAAAGACACAGATAGAAATCATAACTGTGAATGTGAATGGGATGAACTCTCCCATAAAACAGAAGCAGATAGCAGAATGGATTAAAAACCATAATCCTATAATATGCTGTTTACAAGAAATACATTTGAAACAGGGGGATACATACAGGGTAAAAGTAAAAGGCTGAAGTAAAATATATTGTGCATCAGCTAAAGTAAAAAAAAAGCAGGTGTAGCAATCCTAATCTCAGACACAGCAAAAGTAAAGATAGATTTAATTAAAAGAGACAAGGAAGGACACTACATCCTGCTAAAAGGCACCATAAACAATGAAGCAATATCACTATTTAACATTTATGCACCAAGTGGTATGGCATGCAAATTCTTAGAGGAGAGATTAAGGGAGTTACTGGAAGAAATAGGCAGCAAAACTATAATATTGGGAGACCTCAACCTTCCCCTTTCTGAACTTGATAAATCCAACCTCAAAATAAACAAGAAAGAAGCTAAGGAAGTGAACAGAATTCTAGAAAAGGCAGATATGATAGACCTCTGGAGAAAACTAAATGGGGATAAAAAGGAATACACTTTCTTCTCAGCAGTACACAGCACCTACTCAAAAATTGACCATGTACTAGGGCATAAAAACCTCACAATCCAGTGCAGAAAGGCAGAAGTAGTCAAAGCACACTTTTCAGATCATGATGCAATAAGAATTATTTGTAACAAAGAATCGTGGAAAAATAAGCTAAAAATTAATTGG
>CM053622.1:21821063-21836148 GCA_028646595.1 Phalanger gymnotis
CGATAAATGCTGGAGAGGATGTGGGAAAATTGGAACATTGTTACATTGATGGTGGAGTTGTGAACTGATCCAGCCATTTTGGAGAGCAATTTGGAACTATGCCCAAAGGGCTATAAAAATGTTCATACCCTTTGACCCAGTAATACCACTCCTAGGGCTGTATCCCAAAGAGATCACACAAGTGGGAAAAGGATCCATATGTACAAAAATATTTATAGCGGCTCTTTTTGTAGTAGCTAAGAATTGGAAATCAAAGGGATGCCCATCAATTGGGGAATGACTGAACCAGCTGTGGTATATGAAGGTAATGGAATACTATTGTGCTATAAGAAATGGGGATGATACAGACTTCATAACAACCTGGAAGAACCTACATGACATAATGCTGAGTGAGCGGAGCAGAGCCAGGAGAACATTATACACAACCACAGATTTATGGATTCTGTGATGACTAACCTTGACAGACTTTTCTCTTCTTAGTAACACAATATGCAGAGACAGCTCCAAAGGACTCATGATGGAGAGTGCTATCTACATACAGAGAAAGAACTGTGAAGTATGAATGCAGATCGAGGCACACTTCATGCTCGCCTTTTTCTCACTTCTTTTTTTTCTCTTTTGTATTTGTTGTTGGGTTGTGTTTTTGTTTTTAGTTCTGTTTCTTCTTTCTCATGATTCATTCCATTGATCATAATTCTTCTCCACAACTTGACTAGTGTGTAAATTAATTCAATGCCAAGTTATACATGGAAGTTATATGGGATTCCATGCCATCTTGGGGAGAGAGGGAGGGAAGAAAATCTGGAACTCAAAATTATGTAGAACCATGTGTTGCAAACTAAAAATAAAAATAAAAAAAATTTAAAAAATAATAAAAAAAGAAATATCAAAACAAAAAAAATAAAGGGGATATGGGGAGACATCAGAGATGATTCTTTCTAGCTTTTATGGCTTTTTATTTCCTTGAATAAAGGGTGAGTGAGTGTGTGTGTGTGTGTGTGTGTGTGTGTGTGTGTGTGTGTTTGTTATGGTCCCTCTGATAGTCTGTTGAAACCTGTGGATTCCTTCTCAGAATAATGGCTTTAAATACCTTAAATAAAATAGAAAGGGTTACAAAGGAAACCAATCATATCAAAATACAGTTATCAAAATATTCAATATAAAATATCAAATATTCAATATTAAATATTTTAAAAAATCATGGCCCCCAAGTTAAGAACATCTGACCTAAAGGTTTGTAGATTGAGAAGTCATCTAGGCTAATCCCCACTTTTGCATATGGGGAAACTGAGGCCCAAGTCTGAGGTCACAGGTGTAATAAATAACAGAATCATGATTCTAACCCAGGTCTGGTCTCTCTGCTGCCTCTGTGGCATCAATGTGAAGGCTTATTCTTTGTAATCACTTTCTTTTTTCCATCTGGGGAATTTCAATTTATTTCTGACTTGGGGAGTCAAGGCCTCCTCTCAGCTGGGGCTGGGGAGAGGCAGCCAATCTCTGTGTCGATGGTGAAAGCTGGCTCCTTTCCAGTTCTGGAAAAGTCGGCAACTTGGCCTCCCTGAGAGGAAACCAGGCTATGGCCCTTTAAATGGAGTGCAAGAAGTATGAAATTACGGCTAACTTGGTTTGGAGCCTTTGTGTAAGGCTTTCAGGAAGAGATAAACCATTAATCACGCACAATTACTCTGACCTTGCGTGAACTCCAGCCTCTCAGAACACAGGCGATTACGTTCCCAGGGGACTTTGGGAGACTGAGAAGATCTGCTCACAGTTGGGGCACTGTATGGCAGAGCACAAAATGGCCACGGGCCCAGCGTCTTGGTTTCTCCTTGCTGAGGGCTGCCTTGCCTCCCATGGTCTTCATCCATTCCACATTGCCCCACACTGTACCATCCTCAGACCCAGAGTTCCTAGGTCTCAGGGATAGGATAAGGGACATAAGGCAAAAGGAGAGGGATGATGGGACTGTGGCTAAGTGTATGAATAAGTGAGACTCGCTGAGGGACCAGAGCCATGTCTGATAATTCTTTCATATCTCTGTATTCTTTTATTTTATACATAGAAAGTGTTTAATAAATCTTTATTAGGCTTTGGTCTCCTTGATTATTTTTTCAAAAGATAAATCTATAGAGAGAATGGGTATGGAATAATAATAGAGCCAGCCTTGGCCAATAATCAATAAACATTTATTAAGCACCTACTATATGCCAGGTGCTGATAGATCCAAATGAGAAAAAAAGAAAGGCAGTCCCTGCCCTCAAGGAGGTATTTAATGAGGAAAGACAAAGCACAAAAAGCTGGAAAGTGGCAGTGGGGGGAGGAGAAGGAGGAGGAGGAGGAAGAGGAGAAGGTACCCAATGTGAGGGTGAGGTGAAGTCAGTCAGAGAGGTCCCAAAGTAGCCAGGTTAGAAATAAAAAAAAAAAAACATTCGAGCTGGTCTCTTTCCTTAAAGGGAGGTTTGGAGGTCATAGCTCCACCCTCCAATCAGAGGGACAGAGGATAATTATGAAATCTCACAGGATGATGAGTTGTCCTGGTGATTCAAGCCCTACCTCTGACCCATAATGGCTGTATTATGGGCAAGTCAAGTCGTTTAACCTTTCACTGCTCTCTTGAAGATTAAAATGAAGATAGGATGTTCTTCTAGAGCAGAGTCTGGTCTGTTTTTGCTTTTATTTGTAAATCCAGAGCTTAGCACAGCACTAGAATACAGTAGGCACATAATAGATGCTCTTGTTGCCGTGACTCCACTTTACCTTGTACATTGGCAGAGGAGGTTTCCACATGGAGTTCACTTTAATCAGTGAAATCGTAGTTCTTTTTAAACAACAATAAGAAATAACAATTCTATAGTATGTTGGAAATCTTAATTGAATCCAACTCAACATGTATTTATAAAATATTTATAATATAGATTGGGCTTTCAAACCAGTAAGTATTTGTTGAATGCTCGGCATTGGCAGCACAATGACAAAAAGTTGCCTCATTCTCACCCTCATGGAGTTTGCGTTCTATTAGGGGAGATACTGATTTGCTGTGTGTCATAGCGATATCTAAATCCATATATATATATATACAAATATATATATGTGTGTGTGTGTGTATGTATATATATATGTATATGCATATATGTGTATATATGTATATTCTATATGTATGTATGTGTAGATATGTATATATATGTATGCGTGTATGCTTGTATATATGTGTGTGTGTGTATGTATAGTCCTAAAAAGATACAAGATGGTATCTAGAGAAAAGGTGCCAGCCCATGGGAAGAGAGAGATGGAGGGGACAGGGTCAGGAAAGGTCTTACATAGAATGTGGTGCTAAAGCTGAATCTTGAAGGAGACTAGAGTCTAAGAGGCAGAGGAAGGAGAATAATACATGCTTGAGGAGAGGACAGTCCATGCAAAAGTGTGGAGATGGGAAATGATTACATCCATGAGGCCAATTTGACTGGACCGTCAAGTACATAGAAAGTAGTAACATAGTAATATAGCTGGAAAGATAGATTGGGTCCAGGTTTTGAAGGATGAGGGACAACTTGCCACGATGGATAGAGGACCAATCTTAGAGCTGAAAGACCCAGGTTCAACTCCTGACTCGGGCTGCATGGGAAGAATTTCTACACTAGGAAATCCTCAGAACTAATAGACCAAAGGACTAGACCCTCCATCTTCCTCTCCCAGCCCCTAAATGGGCAATGTGTACTGGGGATACAGACAAAAACAAAACAGGCCCTGACACCAACAAGCTTATATTCTATTGCAACAGAGGTAAATGATAGGCAGATAAGGAAATACAGAGTAATATGGTGAAGGAGGTGGATGCCAGAAATGAAGAGAATCAGAAAAAGACCACCTGAACTAAGCCTTGAAAGAAACTAAGGAGTCTAAGAGTCAAAGTTGAGGAGGAAAAGCATCCCAGGTGGAGGACACAGCTTGTTGCAGTGGTATGGAGGTGGGAGATGGAATACCAAAGTCAAAAAATGGCTAGTAATCTGGGAGCTGCTTGTAAGAGGCATTAAGCACCGAACAGAAGAGATACTGTTTGATCCTAGAGATCATAAATTAGCCAGAAATATATCTTGGACAGAAGAATGACGTGATCAGGAGCAGGCTTTAGGAATATCAATGAGGTAGCCATGGGTGGATTAGAAAAGGAAGAGACTGGAAATGGGGGTGTTTATAAGGAGGTTATTGTAACAGTCAAGGAGAGAGAGATGATCAATACTTGACCTGGGACAAAGGCAGTATGAGAGAAAAAGATGATGAAGTTCACCTTGTGGTCTATGCTTTGAATTGTCCAGGAAATTAGCCTTTTTACATTCTGATTTTGTGGGCAGCTTAATAGCTGCACAATAGGGTTATAGAAAGAACCCAGGAGACCCGGGTTTAAAACCCAGATCTGTTATTTACTAGCTGAGTGACCTTGGGTACGTCACCTACCTCCATTGATAAAATGTTGGCATTGGATTAGATTAGATTATCTCTGAGGTTCATTCTGTGTCTACATCATGTGGTGGCATCTGAGACCATCTCCAGTCATCCTAATCTATATCTGATCATGGGACCCAGATGGCTCTGGTGGAGAAAGTAAGGCTGGTGACCTTGCATAGCCCTGCCTCACTTAAATCAAATTCACTTGCAAGTCATAGCATCACCCTCCTGATGTCATGGTCCTCTTCAAAAACGAAGGACAAACCATATCATATGGATTAAAGTGATCATGGAAGAGAATGTAAGTGATCCCAGGATCTCCAAGCAATGAGGAGAGGGAACTCAGAGGCAATTTAGTTCAATATAATTTAACTCAACCAGCAATTATTAAGTGTCTTCTGTATAGCAGGTACTCTGAAGATACACAGACAGAAACGAAATAGCCCCTGACTTCAGGCTGCTTATAATCTACCTTCTAGGTCAATCCCTTTGTATGGCATCATATAATAAAAACCCTCTGAGACTCTGAGATCTAGATGGGCATCCTGGTTCAGATACTTATTGACCAACAAGAGCTAATATTTCTAGAGTTTTTTTTTAAGAATTTCAAAGCCTTTTCCATGTATTGTCTCATCAGATCTTCCCAATAGTCTGCATTATTAGTTCCACTTTACAGAGGACAAAACTGAAGCTCAGGGAGTGAGTTGTCTTCAGTGCCATGGATAATAAATGTCAAAGGCAGGATTCAGATACAGTTTTCCACCCCCCCATTCCAGTATTATTTCCCATCCCCATCCCCCCACTCCATTGTACCTGAGACAACATCGTGGCACAGTGGATAAGGCACTGGACATTTTGTCAGGAAGACTGACAAGTCACTTAACCTTTGTCTGACTCGGTTTCCTCATTTGTAAAATAAGGGAAGTAAGAATATCTACCTTGCAAAGTTGTGAGGTTCAAATGAGGTGCCTTAGCACAGTGCCTGCACATAGCAGGTGCTATATAAATTATAGTTATCATGATGATGATAATAATAATTATGTAGAAAGAATGCCCTATCTAGAGTTTATAGGACCTTTGTTGTTGAGTCGTTTCATTTGTTTCTGACTCTTTGTGACTCCATTTGGGGTTTTCTTGGCAAAGATACTATAATGACACTAGAGTTCATTTTACAGATGAGGAGACTGAGGCAAAGAGAGTGAAGTGACTTGCCCAGGGTTACACAGCTAATAAGTGTCTGAGGCCAGATTCGAACTCAGGTCTTCCTGACTCCAGGGCTGGTGCTTTATCCACTGTACCACCTAGCTGTCTTTATAGGATCTTAGTTTCTTTTTTTTTTTAATTGTGTCTTTTTTTTCCTTAGTTAACAAACATTACTCTCCATGCTATGATCCCCTCCACTAATTTAAAAGGAAAACAAAGCCCTTTGTAACAAATATTCAACAGCAAGCAGAACAAATTCTCAAATTGGCCACGTCCACAATGTCTCATTCTGCCTCTCATCTCTATGGCAGGAGAGAGGGAGCCTGCTTCCTGTGCTCTGCAATTCTGGGTGATCATTAGATCATCAGAGATCTCAAGTCTCTCAAGGTTGACTGTCTCTGCAACGTTGTCATTACTATAGAAATGGTTCTCCTGCTTATTCTCACTTCATCCTGCTTCAGTTAATCCAAATCTTCTCAGGCTTCTCTGAATCCATTGTCTTTTTGTCATTTTCTCGTTGTCATTATTGTCCTTGAACTCATGAAGGCGATTCTTCCTGACTCCAGATCAATCTTGAAGCGTAAGAGAAAAGACTATTTTAGAGGAAATATGAGTGGGATGAGATAGAAGACATCTGAGCTTCAGGGTAACGTGGTATAGAGGATAGAGCTGTAGTCCTAGAGTTTGTGAGACTTGGGTTCAAATACTACCTTAGATACATAATGCCTGTGTAATGCTGGGCCAATTATTTACCCTCATCTGGCCTCACCTTCTACACCTGTAAAATGAAGAGGATGAACTAGATGCCTTCCAAGGTCTCTTTCAGCTTTAGGATCTGAAATCCTAAATTACTCCTATCAGCCTCAGAATCCCAACCATATCTTCTCTAAGAGTCCTCTCTCTTATGCTTTAAGATCAGCCTGGAGTCACGAAGACTCATCTTTGTGAGTTCAAATCCATCCTCAGAAACTTCTTAGCCGAGTGACCCTGGGCAAGTCACTTAACCCTATTTGCCTCAGTTTCCCCATATGTAAAATGAGGTGGAGAAGGAAAAGGCAAACCACTCCAGTATCTTTGCCAAAAGAACCCCAGGGGCAGCTAGGTGGCACAGTGAGTAGAGCACCAGCCCTGGAGTCAGGCAGACGAGTTCAAATTCAGCCTCAGACATTTGACACACTTACTAGCTGTGTGACCTTGGGCAAGTCACTTAACCCCAATTGCCCTGCCTTTCTACCTCCAAAAAAAGAGAAAACTCCAAATGGGGTCATGAAGAGTCAGACACAACTGAACAACAAAAAGTGAGAAGAACTCATACCTCCATGCCACTTTTGAACCCATCGTGTTTAGCAGACCAGGGTTTGAATCTTGGCTTTGCAATCCACAACTCATGTGACTCTGGGCAGGCCATTTCCTTACTCCAGGTCTAGTTTCCTCCTCTGAGAAAAGAGGAGGCCGAAGTAGATGACCTCCCAGGTCCCCTCCATGAGCTTTAACTTGATTCATCATGAGAAATTGCCATCCTTCCTCTGGGTCCCCACCCTTTCTTCTCGATTCACTTAGACTCTTCTAACCGGCATTACCAGCCTGAACATGGCTCCATTCTTCAATGATATCCTAGAAAAGATTGTGCAATTGCTTTCCTTGAGAATGTTTACCAGTTAAACAGATGCTTATCTCCCTGGGGTGACTTGAAGGGCTGATCTTATCTGTAGGCCAGAGACCGGATGGGAGGATCTCTACTAGTGCCTTCAGCTGGGCGGTTAGGAAACAGCTCAAGAAGCCTCTACTCATCTGGAGGGTCTGCAGGCCTAACTATCGCTGCGGCACTCATGTCAGAAATGATGCCACTGGCCGTGACCTGCTCGAGGCTCCTGATCCAGATCACCTAGGTCTGCTACCAGCTTTCCCAGAGCCTCTCACCCTCTAGATCTAGGGTGCTTTCAAAGAAAAATGGAGAAGGTAGTCATATATCCCTCATCTCTGCTACTGCTCTAGCCAAGCAGAAACCTGTATAACCGACTCCCTCTGAATCAAACAATTTGGTTTTGTAAGAAGAGACTTGAACTTGGAATTAGGAGAGATTGGGGTTGAAATCCAAGTCCTGACACTTACTAGCTGGGTGATGCTGGACAGATGCCTCCCTTGGAAGATGGGAGTAGTAGTTTTTCCACCAGCTACCCAAAGGGGAGTTATTATAGACTCCCAGGATTTGCGAGTTAGAAGGGACATCAGTGGTCTTCTAGCACACCCCATACTTAACAGCTGTTTGTCCAGCCATTGCTAAAAAATCCCCGGTGGAGGGGAGCCTACCACCTCCAGAGGCATCCCATTTCCCCACTCTGGGAGAACTCTCATAATGAGCTTGTTCTTCCTGACAATCAGCATCAATTTACCTCTTTGCCAACCTGCCCATTGCTCTTGTTTCTGTCTTTTGGGGCCATGCAGAACATGGCTCCTTCCTCCACATAACACTCCTTCTCACACCTGAAGACAGCCATCCTGATTGCCCAGTTAAGATCAGAGTCACGGCAGTAAAACCCAGGATCATAGATCCATAGCTGGAAACATCCTCTAAGATCATCTAGACCAACCAATTCATTTTACAGATGAAGAAACTGAGGCACAGAGAATCATTAGGATAGGGACCGGAGCTCTCATTTCATGGCTATGGGGAACTCTCTGATGAAAAGACTCTCTTTACTGGCGAGAGTTTCTCTCCTTATAGTCTTAGAGTTGCCTAGGGCACTAAGAGATTAAGTGATATGTTCCAGGTTGCATATCAGGACATCTAGTCCAACCCCTTCATTTTACAGATGAGGAAACTGAAGACCAGGGAGCTTAAGTGATTTGCTGAAGGCCACCCATTAGCAAGCATGGCAGGAGAGATTTGAACCCAGGTCTGCTGACTCTGTGGTTGGTGCTTTTTCCAATGAGTCCTGTTACCACCCATGACATTGGATCCAACTCTTTCATTTTAAAGTTAAAGAGAGATTATTAATTGATTAATAATTATTTAATGAACAATTAATTAAATGATTATTAATTAATCAAGAGATTATTAAGCACCTAGGTTATGCCAGGCACCATGCTAAGCACTTTACAAATATCTCATGTGATGAGGAAACCAAATCATTAGATATATCGACAGTTTGCTCGCACTTCCATGGATAATAAAGAGGAGAGCCGGGGTTTTGAAATCTGGTCCTCTGTCTCCATGTTCAGCCCTCTCTCTACCAGGCTACCATGTTTGCCTTCATTCAATATCACAGTAGAAGGACTGCCATAATTCCCCTTCGGATTGTGCTGGTCTTTTGCTTCTCATTGGAGAGCCGCAGGGACCATCTTGATACTTTTGACAACTGACCTTTCAACTTCTCTCTAGACCCATCTCCCTGCCAGTCATTCATCATTATTCTCAGGAGGCTCAGGGCTGAAGTCACTGATTCATCTTTATTCTAGAACCTCAGAGACACCCTCACCACCAGGTGGCAGCATGGCCACATGGGTACCTGGCTCACGACTGCCATTCTTTCCAAATGCTTTCTGCTGGTTTGGAATTTTTAAAGGATATTAGCTGACCTTTGCACTGTGCCTTTAAGGCTTACGAAATACATTCTGTTTATATTATTTCATTTGAACTTTGCAACATCTCTGTGAGGTTATAGACTATGGTTATAATTATCCCCATTTCACAGATCTGGAAACTGAGACTCAGAGAGGTCAAGTGATTTGTCTAGGAGCTGAATTCAGGACTCTCTCAACTCTAGGTCCGGCACTATCTCCACTCTAGCATGAAGTTTTGCCAGACCTGTCACTCTGTTGATTTGGGTACTCTTTCAACTGTGGGAAATCATAACCCCAGGACCTTACACTCACAGGTTTGGAGCCAGAAGTCACCTTAGAGGTTTTCGTTCAGCTATTTTCAGTTATGTCTGACTTTCCATGACCTCAGTTGGGGTTTCTTGGCATAGATACTGGAGAGGTTACTATTTCCTTCTCCGGTTCATCTGAAAGATGAGGAAACTGGGGCAAACTGGGCTAAGTGACTTGCTCAGGGTCACACAGCTAGTAAGTGTCTGAGGCCAGATTTGAACTCAGGAAGATGAGTCTCCCTGAGTCCAAGTCTGGTGCTCTGTGCACTATGGTGCCAACTAGCAGCCCTCTTCAGAAGTTATTGAGTCTGTTTTGTAAAGAAGGAAATTAATGTCCATAGAAACTAGGGTCTCACTCCTAGTAAGTGTCCAAGGCAGGATTTGAACCCAGACCCTACTGACTCTGTGACTTCCTCCTTATTTTGTCTATGTACTTTCATAAACCCTTCATAGAAGATCTATCCAAAACACTGGAGGTCTTCCCCTTAGTTGTTTTATTTATCTATCTGTTGATTCATTCATTTATTTATTTTTGGTGGCTACCACTGACTAAAATGTTCTGTCTGTCCCTCTGTTATCTCACATTCTTGCTACATGACTCTCCAACTTCATGTATGTCCTTGATGTCTGTCCTTGATTTTATGTGACTTCTCACAAATGAATCATTATTCCTTGGTAAAATTCCATGGTCTCTTGATCTCCACACTCATCGTTGCCCCTTCATGTCACTGAGAAGTTGGATTCTTTGAAGAACACGGTGTTCTGTAATTTACAACCCCATAGCTTTAATGGGAGATGTTGGTTCTGAAAACGTAGACCATTCCATCAGAGAACAGCTGGGCACAGTTGTCTGAGGAGAATCCTCTTCTCTCTTTTCTTCCTGTTAGATTCTGGGACCAGTTCATTATCTGGTTGTAGTGCCTGACAAAGCTTTAGGCACTGATGCCCCAAATTAATGGGCTTTCCATACAACTGCATATTTGTGAGCCTGACTACATACATTGTACATTTTTTGAGGGGTGGGTGGGTTGGGAAGCTTTCTTTTTAATACTCAGCATTTAGCACTGTGCTTTGGCACATAGTAGGTGCTTTATAAATGCTTGTTGACTGAGTGACTATATCCACTTGGTTTTTCCCACGTGGACGACTAGGACAATATTTTGTAAATGGTTGTGAATTTCATTATCTCATTAAAGAGACAATTTCTCACCTCTGTGCCTTTGCCCAGGCTATTATGCCCCAAATGCCCTCTCATATCAACTGTGCCTCTTAGAATCCTGTTTCCTTTAAAATTCAACTCACACACCACCTACTACATGAACCAACCTTGATCCCCACCCCAGTTGTTTACATCTTCCCCAGGAAAATGCATCTTGTATATGTTTTGCACACACTTATATATGTGTCTTTCCTGAAGGAATGTAAATTCCTCAAGGGCACAGTCAGTTCTATTTTTGTCTTTCTATCCTCAGCATAAGCAGCACAGAGCTTGGGAGTGGAGTAAATGATGATCGATTGGCTGAGTTGTAAATTCTAAGATAACTACTAAAAACATGAGCTACGGCTGATCTTCCCTTCCACCAGGAGAGTCTGCTGTCTTGAGGGTAGGAGAGCCTAGTGTCAGCCCAAGGGGACAGTTCCAAAGACACCTGTCCCATTTAGTATCTGGTCATTCAAATCCTTTGTTGGATAACATAATGGATAGTACAACAGTCAGTCAACAAACACTGAGTGAGCAATTACTATTTTGTGCCAGGCAACGTGCTAAGGGCCTGATGGGACATTGGCTTACAAACTAGGAAGACTTGGGTTCAAATCTTGCCCCAGACACTTTTTAGCTTTGTGGTTGTGGGACAGTCACCTAAGTCTTCTCAATCATCGTTTACCGATCTGTAGAATGAGATGGCAAGATTTGATCGACTGGAAGCCCACTTAGAGCTACAATCTCATGACCAATCTCCTGTTAGAAAGGTTAAGAGACAAAGCTGGAAATCATGATGAATTGTGGTCGTTGCCTTCCTCTTGGTTTCTGCAAAAAAGAAGGGCTGGGACTGGGCAAGCACTAACATCCCTCCCTACTCAGAAGAAGTCAGTCCACTGCTCCTGTAGCCAGATGTTCGTACTTAGGTTGATCTGATCCCAGTGAGGCAGACAAAGAATAAGGGGCCCTGGAAAGAACCTTGGAGGTCGTCTAGGGAAAAGTCTTCCTTTGAGAAAAGGGAAATCTGGGTTCTGGGCCCCATTTTGTCATACCCCTACTGGGAGACTTGAGGGTGCCCACTTGGCTTCTCAGTGTTTCTTCAGCTTTGAAGTGAATGAGTGTTGACTTCTGGGTAGAGATTCAAATGCATTTCTGCCAGTTCTGGACCTCTTGGGCAGTCTAGAGAAAGGTTTCTATGTGCCCCTTCTCAAATATGGGCTAAAGCCCCTCCTAGTTCTGACCTTCCTTATTCTAAGGTCCCTCCCAGCTCTGACATTCTCTGTTCTCAAGCCGTTCCCTGCTCTGGCATTCTCTGTTCCAAGAGCCCCGCTAGTTCTGACCTTCCCTCTACTAAGATCCCTTCTAGCTCTGACATTCTCTGTTCTAAGGCCCTACTCAGCTTTGACATTCTAATTGCACGTTTCTAGTTAATGACAGAACCCATAGCAAACACTCAGTTCTGTTTCCCAGTCTTCCCACTTGACCAAGGTTGCCCCCTTGCCACCTTCCCCTTTCCTCTTTTCCCTCTCTCCCACAGAGGCAGCCAATGTCCCCTTGGCCCCCCACATTTCACAGACAAGCTGTTTTGTCTTATGAGCAGAGACTTCCTAGCTCCAGGGGCCTCTCCTTCCTGGAGACCACCAGAATCTCCAGAGGTCTGGCTTCATGAGCACGTGGCTCCCCTCCACTGGGAGATCACCCCTCACCCTTCCTGATTGTTCAATAGCCCCCAGTAACAGGCACTTCCTCTCTGCTGCTTGTCCCTATCCTCCTTCCCTCACCAGCCCTGGGCTCACTAACACTTTGCAGATATTCCCAATAAGCAAACCTCTGTTAGACAAGAGTGTTCAGGTGCTTGCCACCCCAGCTGTGGACTCTCCCGCTTTCCACTGGGCCCTGGAGGCAGACGAGAGTAGAGGAAATGGGGCACTCCAATACTTCCTCCTCTGGATGCCCTGTAGCCCTGAGTTGGTCACCTCTGGCCTTCCTTGGGTCAGGGGAGGTTGGCTAATTTGAGGCCACTGAGGGGGTGGTGTGGTGATTGCTGTCACTGGTTTCCTGCTGGGTTTGTTTGGGAGGTCATGACAATCCCAGGACCCCCCTCCAATCCTGCCTCTACCCCCCTGCCCCCATCCTTCCCATCCTTTGGGCTGGTGAGAGAAGGATCCTTGACAATCACAGGACTGACTGCACTGGCCTGTTAAGGAAACCTTGAGACTGTAGTTGATTTACTACAAGCTTGTTTTCCATTTGGGACACCCCCTCTCACTTTGACCTGAGCACATCCGGCCAACATCACGCCAAACTCTAGCCCTTTTTATAGAAAGAAAAAAAGACAAGCCCAAACCAGGGCAGTTCCATCTAAAATGGAAATGTGGGAAATTTACAAAACAAATCTAGTCATGTAATCTTTATGCCTGAGGCCCCATAGTACCTTCTAACCCTGACATTCCACGATTCCTGGAGCTGGTGGGGATTTAACAGACAGAGGGGGAGCAAAGTTCTAGGGAGGTAGATGAATTGATGAATCAGCAAATACTTATTTTTAAAAACATTTTTATTTAAAGTTTCGAGTTCCAAATTCTATCCCTCCCTCCCCGCTCTCTGGGATGGTAAGCAATCAGATATAGGTTATACATGTGCAATTACGTACAACATTAGTTGTGTTGCGCAAGAAGACTCTAGTAAAAGGGAAAAAATGGAAGAAATTGAAAATAGCATGCTTTAGTCTGTATTCAAACTATATCGATTCTTTCTCCGGAGGTGGATAGTGTGCTTCATCATTAGTCCTTTGGGATGGTCTTGGATCATTGTATTACTGCGAATAGCTAAGTTATCAGTAGTTCTTTGAAGAACTCTACAAAGAAAGAAAATAACAACATTGTTGTTACTGCGTACGATGTTCTCTTGGTTCTGTCCCCTTCATTATGCATCAGTTCATGTAAATCTTTTCCTGAAATCATCCTGCTTGTCATTTCTTAGAGCATAATAATTTTCCATCACAATCATATGCCTCAGTTGATGGGCATCCCTTAGATTTCCAATTCTTAGTCACCGCAAAAAGAACTGCTATAAATAATGGAAATATTTATTAAACACCTACTTACATGGTCAATAAAGTCAGGAATAGACCTGGACACCGAGGATAGAAAGACAAAAATGAATCAGTCAACTAACTATGACATTTGGATATAATGGGATATCATCGCATCCTAAGAAATAATGAGAGGGTTGGATTCAGAGATACCTAGGAAGACTCCTATGAACCCTGGCAGTGTCAAGTGAGCAGAACCAGGAGACAATGACCAGCACACTCTTTGGGGCAAAGTTGGAAAGATTTAAGAACTTTAATCAAGGCAATTACCAATCATGGAGGAATCATTGCGTTCTTTGTTTTTATATCTCCAGCACTTAGCATAATACCTGGTATAAAGCAGGTGCTTAACAAAATTTGTGAATTGATTAGATTGTAATTAACATCCTGTAGTTGACATCCAATTAGCTCTTGAAGGCAGGAACTAATCTTTCTCCTTCATATATATTTGTGCCCCTAGTGCTTAGCACTACGCCTGGTACACAGTAGGCACTTAACGTTTACTGACTGACTTCAGAAGGAAACATGCTTCCCACCTCCTGGCAAAGAGATGATGGGCTAGAGATGAAGAATGAAACCTCTCTCTCTCTCTCTCTCTCTCTCTCTCTCTCTCTCTCTCTCTCTCTCTGTGTGTGTCTCTCTCTCCCTCTCTCTCTCTCTTTCTGTCTCTGTCTCTCTTTCTCCACATATACACATACACATACACACAGAGAAATATATATGAAGAATATATTTCTCTCTCTGAATATATTTCTATATATCTCTCTGTGTGTATATACGCATATATGTATATATTTGTATGTATGTGTGAGTGTGGAGAGAGACAGAGAGACAGAGAGAGAGAGAGAGAGAGAGAGAGAGAGAGAGAGAGAGAGAGAGAGGGAGATCTGGTCAATATGTGAATTTGTTTTGCTTGGATTTTCTTATTTCTTACAAACAAGTGTTTGTATTTTTTCAGAGGAGAGGGGAAACTTATAGGAAGGAGAATGGACAGGAATAATAGAGATTGAAAGAAAAAAAGAAAAGAAAGAAAGAAAGATAGATAGAAAAAAAGAAAGAAAGAAAGAAAGAAAAGAAGGAAGGAAGGAAGGAAGAAGAGAGCATCGAAAAAACCATTTTTAAATTTTTTTTCTTTATTTTAATTTATTTTTAATATGTTTAGTTTTCAGCATTGATTTTCACATGCGTTTGAATTACAGATTTTCTCCCCATTTCCACCACCCCCACTCCAAGATGGCGTACACTCTGGTTGCCCTGTTCCCCCGTCTGCCC
>CM053622.1:21836648-21878991 GCA_028646595.1 Phalanger gymnotis
TGCCTCACCAGCACTCCTCCTTCCCCAAGAACCCCCTATCTGGACTGGGCTTAAATCTTCAGCAGGCTCTGCACTCCTGCTCTGATCAGCCACTTAATTCCTCCCACCAGGTGGGCCTGGGGCCAGAAGCAACTGCAGCTGTAGTTCTAAAGCTGCCCACCTCTGTTGCCCCAGGGGCGGTAGCGGAACTGCAAACTCCGTCCTGTCCCGCAGCTTTTCCCACTAACCTTCTCTATTGTCTTTGCTGTTTGTGGGTTGTGAGGTGTGGTACATGCCACAGCTCAGTAATTCAGGATGCCAGGGCACTCTCTGCGCGTCTGCTGGTCTGGTAGGTCGGCGTCTGGTCTGTTCGTGCTGTGCACGCTGGGCTCAGCTCCGCTCCCCTCAGCTGGGAGCTGGGAGCTCCGTGCGGGACAGACCTTACCCAGAGACCATCCAGGCTGTCCTGGGCTGGAGCCCTGCTTCCCTCTGCCACTTTGTGGGTTCTGCAGTTCTAGAATTGGTTCAGAGCCATTTTTTATAGGTTTTTGGAGGGACTTGGTGGGGAGCTCATACCAGTTACTGCTTTCCCTTCGCCATCCAAAAAAACCATTTTTTAAAAGATACATACACATATATAGTATATTATACAAGCTTTCTCCCTATATAATGGATTTAGCATGGTAGTACTATGCACACATATAGTTTTATGTAATAGAGACTCAAAATTTCATATGCAACTGTCTTTTTCTGATCTTTGTATGTGAAAACCTTCATGTTTGTTGATTTTTTCTAGTTTGTTAAAAAAGACCAGAGAAAAAAATTATTGGTGTCAGCCCTCCAGGAGTTTACCTTCTACTGAGGGAAACAAATGAGTACAGGGATAAACTGATATAAAATATATACTAAGTAATTTCATTGGAACAGAGTGCTGACTAATGGAGGGGGAATTGGAAAAGATTTATCCTAAGGTGACTCATGAGCTAAACTTAAATGGAAGCAGAGAGTTTTGTCCATAGGACCAAATTTAGGAGGGAGAGCATTCCAGGCATGGGGATGAGTGTGTGCAGAAGCGTTCTACGCAGAGAGCAGCAAACAGGTCCCTGGGTCTGGCATGCAACAGTAGGAGGTGAAAGAATGTGGAATTGGGCTTTAAAGTGGGTTGGACTCAGATTATAAAGAGCTTTAAGTGTGTGTATGTATGTGTTGAGGGGGAAGACAGACTTCTACTATGTCTAGTGGGAGGAAAGCCACCATCTGCAGCGGCTGCCCATTGGAGAGCTGGCCAGCTCTCACAGGAGGGAGCTTTTCATTCCATCAGACTTAAAGTTTTTAAACTTTCTCTCCTCATTCTGCCTCCTGGGGCCCAGTAGAACTCCTCTTCTAAATGAAAAAATGTTTCAGTCACAGACGACAACCCTCAGATCCCCATTAGTCCATTCTCTCCAAGCTCCCTCAACCCAACCTCTTAGACTAGAAGTCTTTCACCATTCCAATTGTCCTTTTTGGGAGGTTCTCCCTGCCCTTCCTAAAATGCAATACACAGAACTGAAATTTAGCATTTTGTCATCTATACCACCGAGATTTTCAAAACAACTAAAAATCACCATGTTCTTATTGTTGTCCTTCAGTCTCTGTGTCTCTGTGAGCCCATGTGGAGTTTTCTAGGGCAGAGATACTGGACTGGTTTGCCATTTCCTTCTCCAGCTCATTTTATAGATGAGGAAACTGAGGCAAACAGGGCTAAGTGACTTGTCCAGGGTCACACAGCTAGTGTCTAAGGATGGATTTGAACTCAAGTAATTCCTGACTCTAGTCTAGACCAAGCACTCTATCCACTATAGCGCCAACTAGCTGTCACTCTAGGCCACCCCATTATACAGGTTGCTTGAGTGCTGAGGTCTCTTCTAAATCTAAGATCTTGTTATCTTCAGAGCTGTAGTATCTCAAATCTTTTCTATATCTATCGCTTGCATTTTGAGTTCAGGATAGAAATGACCAAAAGTGGAGGTTATCTATGTTCCAGGTTCTGATATCACAGCTTTGGTTTCCCCTCCAAGTACCCTAAGTTTATGCTGCAAGACGGAGCTAACTTCAGTAATAGCAGAAAAAGCCTGTGCGTCCCTTGTGACCTTTAAGAGGCTCCTAGGTGGCGCCATGGTGCACAGAGAGCAGACCCTGGAGTCTCAAAGAACTGAGTTCAAATCCAGCCTCAGGTACTTAACAAGCTGTGTGACCTTAGCCAAGTCATTTAACTTCTGTTTGCCTCAGTTCCCTCAGCTGTAAAATGAGGACAATAATTGCACCTACCTTCCAGGGTTGTTGTGAGGATCACATTTAGGAGGGTGAGCAAACAGTATTTGTAAAGGGCTTAGCAAATCTTAAAGTGTTGTGGAAACATTAGTCCTGGGGATCATGAATACTGTTCAGCAGTACCTCAAAGGATGGGCCAACAACAGGGGTGGGCCAAGGATGAAGAAAACAATCAATTCTAAACCTAGTACTCACTGTCTAAGGGATGAGTTAAGATTTTTGCTTCAGGAAAATGGAGTGCTTGGACTGAATGATCTCTAAGACCCCTCCCAGTTCTTACATCTCTTGTTTTAAGGCCCCTCCCAACACTGACATCTCCTGTTCTAAGGCCCCCCCCCCCCCACCAATCCTGACATTCCCTGTTCTAAGGGTCCTCCTAGCCCTGACATTCCCCATTCCAAGGCTCCTTCCAGCCCTGACATCCCTTGTTGTAAGGGCCCTCCCAGCTCTGACAACCCCTGCTCTGAGATCCCTCCCAGCCCTGACATTCCCTATTATAAGGGCCCTCCTAGCCCTGACATTCTCCATTCCAAGGCTCCTTCCAGGCCTGACATGCTTTGTTCCAAGGCCCCTTCCCAGCTCTGACATCCCCTGGTCAAAGATCCCTCCCAGCCCTGACATTCCCTGTTCCAAGGTCCCTCCCAGCTCTGACATTCCCTGTTCTAAGGGCCCTCCAAATTCTGACATTCCCCGTTCTCAGCCCCCCCCCCAGATCTGACATTCCCTGTTATAAGGGCCCTCCCAAACCTGACATCCCCTGTTCTCAGGCCCCTCCCAGATCTGACATCCCCTGGTCAAAGATCCCTCCCAGCCCTGACATTCCCTGTTATAAGGGGCCCTCCTAGCCCTGACATTCCCCATTCCAAGGTTCCTTCCAGCCCTGACATCCCCTGTTCTAAGGGCCCTCCCAGCCCTGACATTCCCTGTTATAAGGGCCCTCCTAGCCCTGACAGTCCCCATTCCAAGGCCCCTTCCAGGCCTGACATGCCCTGTTCCAAGCCCAACCCCCCAGATCTGACATTCCCTGTTATAAGGGCCCTCCCAAACCTGACATCCCCTGTTCTCAGGCCCGTCCCAGCCATGACATTTTCATCTTCCAGCTCATTCCATGAATAAGGGCCATTGAACTGTCTCTGGCTTGGACCTCATTGTTTACCTTTCTTTCTCTGGATCAGAAGCCTGAGCCTGCTTCCCAGGGGATGGCCTCAAGTCGGCCTCATCGCAGACAGTCCCAATGTGGCCGCAGGGAAGGCTCCAAGTGGCGGTGTGATTTAATAAGCAGACACTTAAGGCAGTTTCCACTGGAGTCAGTCCATTTCGGATAGCCCTCTCTGCTAATTTAACATTGACTGCAGCCCCAGCGCTGGCGTCTCTGGGCTCATTAGGCAAATGACACCATGGCTAGTAAGAGCCATCTTGATTGTACTTTATTAGACTGGGGAGCTGATTTCACTCCCTTCACTAAAAGGCCACCAAGGCAGAGGTCCAGGGCCAGTGCCTCTCAGGGGTTCCTTCTTGCTTTTTTGGGGGGGTTGGGGGGGTTCGGGACAGGGATGGTAAACAAAGAGTCTGAGGACCTGGGTTTCAGTCCTGACTCTGCAGAGTGTATGATCTTCAGAAAGTAATTTCTTCATCCTGTGACACAGTTGGCTAATCTGTAAAATTTTGGGTTAGACTGGATGGCCTTGAAGGACTCCTCTAGCTCTAAAGCTGTGATCCTTAAATCTTCTCTGCCTCTCTATAACTTCCTTGCTGTGTCCACTGGGACCAGGCAGTCCAAGACTGAGCTCCACACAACCTCCTGAAATAGAGCCAAAAAGATGAACCCCTGTCTTGTTGGTGTTGAGTCGTTACGGTCACATCTGACTTTTGGTGACCCCATTTGGAGTTTTCTTGGCAGAGATACTGGAGTAGTTTGCCATTTCTTCCTCTAGCTCATTTTATGTATGAGGAAACTGAGGCAAACAGGGTGAAGTGACATGCCCAGAGTCACCCAGCTAGTAAATGTCTGAGGCCAGATTTGAACTCAGGAAGAGGAGTCTGACTTTAGGTCTGGCTCTCTATCCACTGCATCAGCCAGCTTTCCTGAAAACCTACAGTTGAAGAAACTGAGGCAAAGAAAAATTAAGTGGTTTATCATAGGCATATAGACTCTCTCTTTCTCACTAATATATTACATGTGTAATATACGTACATATGCTACACACATATACATATATACATGTGCAACACATATGTGTATACACCTATACATATATATACATACACACATATGTAGACGTAGTGTGAGAAATTTCATCAGAAGATGGGCAGGCAATGAGAAAGCAGAAATAACTGAAAGCTCGCACTCAGCAGCTATCTGACCAAGAAAGAATAGCCTCGTGTCGTGGGGAGGAGACTCAATTTGGAGTCAGAGGACTTGGCTTTGAATTCTAGCTCTGCCGCTTAATGGGCGGCCTCTCACAAGTAATTAATCTCTTTGGCCTCAATTTCCTCATCTGCAAGAAGTGGGGGTTGAATGAAACTATTAAAACTTCTCTGTCTTCAGTTCTGTCTCCAGAGCTTAGCACAGTGCCTGGCACGTAGTAGGTGCTGTATACAGATACAGAGATGATAGATAGGTGGAGATAGAGACAGATAGAGATAGACAGAGACAGAGACAGACAGACAGAGATAGATAGGTAGATGTAGACAGATACAGATAGAGAGACAGACATAGAGACAGACAAATAGAGATAGAGGTAGAGAGATAGAGACAGACAGATATAGACTAATACTGATAGAGATAGAGACAGACAGAGACAGACAGATAGACAGACAGAGATAGATAGATGTATACAGATACAGATAGAGAGACAGACATAGGGACAGACAGATAGAGATAGACAGAGACAGACAGAGATAGAGACAGATAGACAGATATAGACTAATACTGATAGAGATAGATAGAGACAGACAGCTAGACAGAGATAGATGTAGACAGATACAGATAGAGAGACAGAGATAGACAGAGAGATAGATAGGTAGATAGATAGATAGATAGATAGATAGATAGATAGATAGATAGATAGATTCATTGAGCTCTCTATTCCCCTTTGGATTATTGGCTAAAAATGAGTCTGGAGATTATCTGAGGATTACATTCACCCATGTTATCCTTTTGTCCCATTGGCAAGAATAAACAAGAATTTATCTTCAAGCCAAGCAGCATAAGTCACAGAAACAACAGAGCAAAACCACAGGACCCTGTAGGAATTAAAAATGGTGAGCCTGGAGAAGGAAAGACTTAGGGACACCACTCTAGCCATATCCAAGTATCTGAAGGGCTGACTCCAGAAGGCAGAACTAGATATGGGGTGGGGTGGGGGTGAAAAGAGGCAAATTTTGGGTTTGATGGAAGGGAAAAGTTCCTAGCCATTCCCTGAATGGAATGGGATACCTTGGAAGACACCATGATGGGCTCCCAGAGGTGTGTTGGTAAATACTGAACAACTTACTCTCAAGAAAAGAAAAAGTACCCATGGCACACTTTTAAGTTTAATCTGCATTATTCTCTATCCTTTTCCGATGGTCTAGACAATCAACAAAACAATAAATCAAGGCCTGATTTGTAGCATTTTGGTGATGTCTGAGGTTTAAATGTTCACACTAAAAATGTAATAGTTGGTTTTTGAGAGTCAGTTAGAGGAGAAGGTCTTTAAGCTAAGGCTAGATGACCCCTTTCCTGTATTTTGTGGAGGGGATTCTCTGATGTTCTGATTGGCTCCTGTCTACACTGGGCAGCACTCTGAAGCATGGCTTTGCTCAAGATACAGCAAAAAGGCATTATTTCACTTGATGGGCACCCAGATGTAGAGCTACAAGGGACTTTGGCACCAGATGCCCCCTGTGCTTGGAAATATCTCCCTGCTTGCCTTGGCCCACCTCTTTAGCTTTCCTGGCAAGACTCCAAACCAATCCTCTTGTAGAAGGCTTTTCCCCTTCCCCCTAGCCATTAATGCCATCCCTTTTCATTGTGTTCCACCTACTCTGAAAAAGCATGGCATGTGCCCATGTTCTAACCTTAGGGGCATACTAAGTGATCATCACAAATGTCATACCTGGAAGCTCCTTTAGCCCCATGCCACAAAGTGAGGTCTTCTTATACATGCACACACGTATGTATATATGTGTATATTATATTGTAACATATGTGTCTAGCTATCTACCTGCCTACCTATCCATAGCATGAACCCAGCTAGCATTTATACAGTGCTATAAAGTTTGCAAAGGACTTTACGAACCTCACGAAAACTTTGGGAGAGGTGCTGTTATTTTCCACACTTCACACATGAAGAAACGGAAGCAGGCAGCAGTTAAGTGACTTGTACAGGATTATGTAGCTAGGAAGTGTCTGGATTTGAACTCAGTTCTTCCCTGATGCTTCCAGGTTCAGCCTGGTGCTCTAGCCACTGGACCCATTATTTACATGTTGTCTTCCTCATTAGAATGTGAGGTCTTCAAACACAGGGACTGTTCTGTCTTTCTTTGTGTCACTAAGCTCTGGGCTTGGCCCCCTAGTAAGTGCATAGATAAATGCTTGTTGATTGACACATAATCCAACCCCCCCCCCTTTTACAGATGAAGAAACTGAGACCCAGAGAAGTTTTTTAAAAAAGTCTTTCCCAGGGTAACACAAGTGATGTTTAGAGGCAGTATCTGAACCTAGATTTGGTCCAGTCTCATTCTCTTCCCACCCTCCCTGCTCATGAATTGTATTGAGAGAGCTCAACTGGAAAGCCTTAGAGCTGAGAGAGACCTTGGAGCTTCATTCTTGGAGGAGGCATTAAAGAACATTCACTGCACGCATTTAATATCTGTCTGTCATATGAAGACCAAAGACTCTAGTTCAATCCCCTGATTTTAGAGATGAGAAAATGCAATGTATGAATTTCTGTGAGAACACGTTGCCTCTCTCTATAGCAGGTAAGATCCCTGAAGGCAAGGCTGGTTTCATGAGGCACCTAGGGGATGCAGTAGATATAGTGCTAGACTTTAGGCAGGAAGACCTGAGTTTGAACCCTGCCTCAGATAAGTGACTTTGGCAAGTCATTTCACTTTTATCTCCTATAGGGAAAATAGGGATAATATTAGAACCTACTCTACAGAGGGTTATTTTTGAGGATTAAATGAAATAACCTAGATATGGAAAATGCTTTACAAACCTCAAAGTGACAGATCGAGCATTACTATTATTGTAATTTATGTATTTGCATCATTGGCTTCTGACACAGGGCTTCTCACAGAAGTAGGTGTTTAATAAATGTTTGTTGAATGACTGATTGATATTATCTGGAAAAGAGTGATGAAAGGGGCCATAAGGCTAATAATAATAGTTAGCATTTACATTGGGGGGTGGCTAAGGGGGCACAGTGGTTAGAGAGCTGGGTCTGGAGTCCAGCAGACTCATCTTCCTGACTTCAAATCCAGCTTCAGATGCTTACTGGTTGTGTGACCCTGGGCAAGTCACTTAAGCCTTTTTGCCTCAATTTCCTCATCCATAAAATGAGCTGGAGAAGGAAGTGGCCAACCACTCCAGTATCTTTGTGAAGAAAACCCCAGACAGCATCAGGAAGAGTCAGGCATGACTGACGAATAACAACAAATCATCGGCTTCTAACACAGGGCCTCTCAAAGAAGTAGCTATTTAATAAACATTTGTTGAATGACTAACTGATATTAGCTGGAAAAGAGCAATAAAAAGAGTCAGAAGAGCTGATAATAATAGCATTTACATAACATTTAAAGGTTTGCAAAACACTCTTCTACATAGGTTAACTCAGTTTACCTTCACAATAACTTTGAGAGGTAGGTACCATTATTATTCTCATTTTGCAGATGAGGAAACTGAGGCAGGCAGAGATTTTTTTTTCCTTTTTTGTAACTTGCCCAGGATCATGTAGCTAGTCAGTGCCTGAGGCTGGATTTGAACCCAACTCTTTTTGACTTCACATCCAACACTCCATGTCACTTCACTACCTGCTTATTTCACAAGTTAAAAAACAAAAATAAAAAAGGGGTGGTTCTGACGGTGGAAATTAGGATGAGTGGGAGAAGATCATATTTAAAGAAAGAAGAAAAATGATGAGAATAACATCTCACCCAACAGGCCCATAAGGCAGGCCATGCAAGTACCCTCATTCTGGATCAACAGATGAAAAAACAGGCTCGGTAAAGTGAGTCGCCCTCATGGAAATGCCAAGCACAAATGCTGGAGTTTGAGCCCCGGTTGCTTCTCGCCCTCCAGCCTCTCCAGGATATCACAGGCATAATCTATGGTAACTATCCATTTCTCTGTTCTGCACACAGAAAGCACTTGATGAGTGTTTGTGGAATGGAACTAAAAAATGTAACATGTGCCCATGTTCCAACCTTGCTGACTGACCACTGAAAACTCTAAATCTTAGTCCCTTACCATGAAGAGAGGTCCTCTAAGCAGAAAGTGCTTGTTTTATAGTTAGCCAGGGAAAGTATGTTTGTGTGTGTGTGTGTGTGTGTGTGTGCACTCGCACACACACAAAGCTTTTTAACTAGGCGTGGCTAGGATTATGGGAAAACATTGTGGAAGAAGAGGAAAGAGGGCAATAGCTGGTCTATCCAGACCTATCTGGCCTTGGCTTCTATCCGTCAATCAACAAAGCATAAGCACCTACTGTGTACCAGTCGTGATGCTAAGCTTCAGTCATATGTGTAGGACCCAAGATGTCCCCAAGCACAAAAGAAATCGAAGTGTAGCTTAATCCCAGTCACCTTCCCAATGGAGGTTTAAATCGAGTCCAAGGCTTCATCATTCTCTCCAAAGCTACCCAGGCTGTTGGCTTGGCTCAAGACCTTGCTCCTTCTCCTAGAAGGCAAAGGGTTTGGCGGCCAGTTCTCTCACTGGTCCAGTCTTTGTCTTGAATCCTTTGGGAAGCATCCTAGAGACCACATTCTTTAAGTAGAAATCTTCCTCAAGACTGGCTTGGGAGTTCATTTTCTAAACTGTCATTCTCACAATTCAGGCTGATTAATATTTTATTCATTCACCTCGACTTTTCACTCTTTTCGTTCCAAACGGTTGATGGGAGTTAGAATGTACTGTTTGTGCCCGGCCTGTGGAAGAGCCTTCTGAGCTCATCTTGGTCTGATCAGCCACAGCTGGGAACAGCGTAGATTGACGGTGACATCGTGATGTTTTTTCAGTCCTCTTGGAGTACGAAGGTCAGCAATGAAGGGAGTTAGAAAAGAATTTTCAATTTCAAGTTTTTGGAAAAAAGGAATCATTTTAGAAATGATGCAAATAAGCCCAATTGTTACAAAAGGAAAAAAAATGAGCATGCATGTCAGGGAGCATTGAGTTTGGACTTGGAATCAGGAGACTTTTGATGAATACCTTCTCTACTATGGACTATGATGGTGCAGCAGGGCAGTGGAAAAAGGGAATGGTTTGGAGTCCCAAGACCTGAGTTTGAATCCTTACTCAGCCGCTTTCAGTATGTATGACCTTGAACAGGTTGCTCAAAGTCTCTGGGTCTCAGTTTACTCATCCATAAAATGAGAGGGTTGGACCTATGACCTCTAAGATCTCTTCCTCTCTATACCTCAGAATCTAAGGTATCATTTCACTTTTTGGGCAGCTAGGTGGCTTAGTGGGTAGAGCATTGGACCTTAAGTTAGGAAGACCTGAGTTCAAATTCTGCCTTGGGTACTTACTAGTTCTGTCACCCTGGGCAAGTCACTTAACCCTGTTTGCCTTAGCTTCCTTATCTGTAAAATGAAGATAATAAGTGCACCTACCTCCCAGGGTTGTTGTGAGGATCAAATCAGATAATTGTAAAATGCTTAGCACAATGCTTGGCACATGGTATAAATATATATATAATATAAATATTATTTATTATTATTCAAATCCAGCTTTAGGCACTTACTAGCTATGTGACCTTAGGTAAGTCATTTAACCTTGTTTCCCTCAGTTTCCTCAGCTGTAAAATGGGGATAGTAATAGCATCTACCTCCCAGGGTTCTTGTGAAGATCAAATTAGATGTTAATTGTAAAGTACTTAGCACAGTGACTGGAACATAGTAAGTGCTATATAAAAGTTATTTATCGTCATCGCCATCATCATTATTATTCAAGTCCAGCTTTAGGCGCTTACTCTGTGACCTTATGCAAATCACTTAACCCCATTTGCCTCAGTTTCCTCAGCTGTAAAATGGGGATTATAACATTATGATCTCCCTGGGTTGTTGTGAGGACTGAATGAGATAGTAATAGTAAAGTGCCTGGCACATAGTAGGTGCTCCATAAATGTTAGTTGTTGCTAGCTTGTTTCCTTGTCTGCAAGATGGAGAATACTATCTGACACACAGAGTTCCTATAAGCAAAAGATACTGTAAACTGTAAAATGATACAGAAATTGGATTTGTTATTGTTATTAGGCTGTCATTGTCATCCAATTATTACTATTATTGATAATGAGAACATAGAAGGCTCCTTGGTAAATGCTACTATAGGAAAAAGCAAAGCAAAACAGTATCCCTTGATTGCCCATACCAAGCGAAGCCCATAGATTGAGAGCTGGAGGGATCATAATGTCTAACCCTCTCATTTTGCACATTGGGAAAGAAGAGTCCAGAGGCACTGAGCTGTTCAGGGTCAGAGAGGGAGCAAATTTCAAGCTGGAATTCGAACCCGGGTCTTCTGATTTCAATCCAGCCAGCCTTTCCACTGTCCAGATGAAGGCATTTCCCTGTTTATTACGTGCTAAGTTTATGTTAGTATGAATCCTGTTGTGGCTTTTGAGTATTGACTCTCACTAAAGATTTTCTCACCATGTACTTGCCCAAGGAAACCTACTATGTGCTCGGGATACAAATATAATTACCACTGATTTATTTTGTCCTGTATCTCACTTGTCTATAGCTGTTTGAATGTTGTCTTCCTCAATTAGATTATGAAATCCTTGAGAGTAGAGGCAGTTTTTTTTATCTTTTTTTTTTGCATCCCCAGAACTTAGCATGGTGCTTGGAGACACTAAGTAAATGCTGGTTGATTTGACTTAGAAAAGGCAGCTTGGTGTGGTGGAAGGAATGTTGAACTTGAAGGCAGAAGAAGTGAGTTTGAATTCTGTCCACTACACTTACTAGTTATGTGATTCTGAGGGAGTCACTCAATCTATCAGTGTCTGTTTCCTTATCCAGAAAACTTGCAGGTGTGAATGAGCATCTAATGAGATAATAGTTGGTCAGTATTTTGCAGATCTCAGAGTTTATAGGATCATAGAATAGAGGCACACAAATTTCCACCTGGAAGGGACCTTAGGGCCCATCAGGTCCAACCTTCTTGCTTTTACAGATGAGGAAACTGAGGCATAGGGTGATTAAATGAATTGCCCAGTGTTGCATAGCTAGTTACTAAGTGTCAAAGGAAGGACTTGAACCCAGACTTTCATGAAGGTAAGCTCACTGCCCTATCCATTACACTAAACTGCCTACCTAAATGCAAATGTTAATTAGTATTATTAATAGAAGCATTTTCTTCCTAAGTGTGGTGTTGAATTATTTTTCTCTGGTGTCTGTAGCTCCTGACACCTCTTTCTTGTCTGTTTTCTCCATCCCTCCACCAAACTCTCAATCCATCCTTTACAAGTTCACAAAGGCTGTTCAGTCCCATTTCGGGGTCTGGGCAGCTCCCCGAAGGAGATTCAACTCGGTGAATATTTCATGAGCTTCGATTGACAGCTCTTGAGGCTCTGTTGTGAGCTTGGCGCCCACATTCTGGTTAAGGGGAGGAAAAACCCATAGGCAGAGGCATTGATCCCCAGAACCAGACCTGTGCTGATGAAGCCAGAAGCCAATGAGCTGAGACACACTCTTCCTTCCCTCTGATGCTTCCTCCCATCTTCCCATCTCCCCAACTCCCAGCTCCGAAATCAAAGGCAGGTAATGGGTTTTAAGAGGGAAGGAGGGCAGGAGAAGCCTGGCCACCCAGGCCCCCTTGGGGCTCACAAGGCACCGCCAGGGCCCCCAAAGAGCCATTTCCCTGTCTCCATCTGTGGCTCCCCGCATCCTCTCGGTGCCAGCTTATTCTTTCTAACAAGCTGACCTAAGTGTGCCGAGGGCCCTCATTAGAGTGTCGGACCAGCCAGCTCCTGCACTCCTTCAAGCTATTCCCATCCACCCCCTCCATTAGGGCCTTCTGCCCACCCAAGCGCCCTTCCTTTCCAGCCCGCTGATGGGGTGACAGTAGCACCAGGCATCTTCAGGGTCCACAGAGGCTGCCTCAGGCTGTCCCTTAATCATGTTGTTTGGAAGCCCAGAACAGGCCTCAACCTCTCTCTCTTTCTCTCAATCTCTCTCTCTCTCTCTCTCTCTCTCTCTCTCTCTCTCTCTCTCTCCCTCTCCTTCTCTGTCTCTCTCTCTCACTAACGCACTCTCTTCTCTCCATCTTTTTGTCTTCTATCTCTTCTCTTCTCTCTCTCTGTCTCTCTCTCTGTCTCTCTCTCTCTCTCTCTCTCTCTCTCTCTCTCTCTCTCTCTTTCTCTCTCTCTCTCTCTCCTTCTCTGTCTCTCTCTCTGACTAACGCACTCTCTCTCTTCTTTCTGTCTTTTTGTCTTCTATCTCTTCTCTTTCTGTCTCCTTTTTCTCTCTCTTGTCTCTTTTCTGTCTGCTCTCTCTCCTCTCTTCTTTGTTTCTTCTCTTATCTCTCTCTTTCTTTTTCTCCCTCTTTTTATTTTCTCTATCTCCCTCCTCCCTCTCCCCTCTCTCTATCTCTTCCCAACTGAGCTTGAAACGCTCACTCCCAAAGGGAGGCCAAGCAGGCCGTAGGAAGGTGATCCGCCAGTACTAAGAGTCAGCTGAATTTATGGCTGTACTTGGCATAGTTATGAGAAGCCCATACCACAGTGGCCATTCAACCTGATACCTGTTCAGCAGGTGAGCTTGTTATCTAGCTCATAGATAAGTGTCTCCAGGTTCTATGTGGAGTACTTAACTCAGGAATGAGGAGCCTTGTCCTGCATACACATCCCCAGGACCCCACTTTAGCTGGGAGAGAAGGAGATCTGTACTGCAGCCAGAATTCAAAATCTTGCACCAATAAGCTGCCCAGGACCTTGGTTCTCCTCTCCTCACAATTTAACTTTGCCTCCTCAGCTCAGAAAAAAAAACTTATTGATGACCCCTCTGTGTGTTGTATGTATTTGTGTGCATGTGAACATATGTATGTGTGTATGTGAGCACCATGCCTATGAATTTTGACATTTTTCTCTGGTTTTATGATCTGGGTTCATATTCTTCCTCCAACGCTCACTGACTGTGCAGCCATGGGCGATACACTTCACATCACTATGCCTCAGTTTTCTCATCTGTTAAATAAGGTGGGGGGTTGTGATGGACTAGTTGCCTTTTAAGGTACATTCCAGTCCCTATGGTCTTAGGTAAGTCACTGAAGATTATGAGTCTAAGTTTCCTTATTTTTAAAATGAATGAGAGTTGAAAAGATGGACTCCAAGGTCACTTTCAGCTTTTGATCCTAGATGGGTGGCTTAGACATGGAAAGATAGACTGAGAGTGAGGACAGGCATGAGTACAAGTCTAACCTCAGACACTTATTAGCTGTGGAACCCTGGTAAGTTCCTTAACTGCTGTTTGCCTTGGTTTCTTCATCTGTAAAATGGATATTATAATAGTACCTGCCTCCCAAGAGTGATGTGATGATCAAATGAAACAACACATAAAGTGCTTTGCAAACCTTAAAGCATTGGACAAGTACTATCCTCCTCCTCATCCTCTTCCTCCTCTGAACTTAGCCAACATGGTCCTCAGATAACAGACATGCATGTACTCAGCCTCCATCACCGGGCCAATACACAAAGCCTCTCAAGCTTGGCAAGCCCTGACACATCTTGTGCTACCCTGGCAAAGTCTTCCCAGATCACAAGGTCTTGGAGTTGAAAGGGGCTTCCAAGGCCATCCAGGCTAATCCATTTGTCCCTAAGCCCATGCCAACCACAAGGGCATCAGAGGAGGACTTTGCTGAGGGTTCAGCTCATTGATGGAGTGGAAAAGACCTCGGAGGCTCCCAGTCCACCCCATCCCCATTTTACAGATGTGGACACTGATGCTAGGAGGGGGGAAGTGACTTCCACCGCTCAGCACAATGCCTGGCATACACTAGGTGTTTAATCAATGTTTATGGACTGCTGATTGGTTGATTGACTCACCTAAGGTCACTTCAAAGCACACATTTAAAAACAATAGTAGCAGAGGGGAAAAAGGAAATAAAAGAATGGGTGCCTCTAGTAAGTTATGTGATAACATCACCTATTTAGTGTCAATTAGTGTTTTTAACAACCAATTGATGTCCCATTAACTTGCAATCTCAATCTTGGTGAAATGCCAGGGCAGTAGCTGGCTCCCTAAATGGTGCTCAGCCAGTCGATGTGCCCAGTGTGCCTGGGGCAGCTCAAATTGCAGTCTGATTGCAACTTGGCATCTGTTTTTAAGGATGGAGGCAGGTGGAGGGGGGTGAACAAGCGTGGGAGGTGGGGACAGAAGAGGATGCTAGTGGAGCAAGTGTGTCACCGAGTGTCTATTTATAGAGAATCTCATAGAAGAAATGACCAGCAGAGAGTATGAGAGGGGCACAGGAGCTGGGTGGGGGCCAGGACCCCATCTAGGAGTGTTGAGAAGAGGTACTATTAACATATCCATTTTACAAGTGAGGACACTGAGGCAAACACATGCACACACATACACTTACACACACACACATACATATACAAACACTGAGGCCCATCAATAGGCTTTTTCCCCTAAGTTGAGGGGATGGCAGATATGGAGAACTGGCAGTGATGAGTCCCTACCCCTTTTGGGGGCACAAGGGCTTTCTAGCAAGGTAGAATGGTGGCCTCCTTATGGTGTGGGTTGGCTCCATCTTCATTCCTTGGTTGTCCTCTTTGTCACACAACTCAAGAGCTGCAAGAGGGCCTTGTGATACCATCTAGTCCAAGGTTATACTTGAGATGAGGCATTGAGGCCCAGAGAGAGGCAGCGGCTGGTTTCATGATCACACAATGAGTTAGTGGTAAAGCCAATACTAGCCAGGGCAAGGAGGCAGCAATATTTTTATTTCTGATGGAGATCTTTGATGTAAAACATAATAACTTTTTAAAATCTTGAACACTGGGCATGAGATTGCACTGGTATAAGTATCTCCCACTTTAGCAAAGTCCTTCTTGTCTCCAATCCAGCTACACTGGCCTTCTTGAGGTTCCTTGAACGCAACACTCTGATCTCTTGATTCCATGCCTTTTTACTGACCCCCATACCTGGAGTGATCTCTCTCCTCCTTTCTCCTTCCTGGCTTCCCTGGCCTCCTTCAAGGCTCATCTTCAATACATCTGCAAGAGACATTTTCTGGTTCTCCCCCTGCTCATGTCTTGAGATTAGCTCCGTTTACATTGTATGTATCTCGTAAGGACCTAGTTATTTATGAGTTGTCTTCCTGTTTGAATGTGAGTTCCTCCAGGGGAGGGACTGATTTCCCCCTCTTTCTTCATATCCCCAGCACTTAACACAGTGCCTGGAACATAGTAGGTACTTAAAAAATGCTTGTTGACTGACTGACTGATGCAAATAAGCAAGTCCTCTGAAACAAATACACTTAGACAGTTGCTTAGGGTGCTGAAAAATGAAATGACTTGCCCAAAGTCACACATATGTCAGAGGCAGGATTTGAATCCAGGAGTCCTGTTCCTGAGGCTGATAGAGGCTGACTAACAGGGCTTTAAGGTTTCAAAAATGCTTTAGGAATTGAGAAAAAGGAGTAAAAATATGTTTGTGCATTAAGACAGAGATAGAGACAGAGACAGAGAGACAGAGACAGAAACACACATACACACAGACAGATAGAGACAGAGAGAGACAGAAACAGAGAGAGAGAGAGAGACAGAGACAGAGACAGAGACAGAAAGACAGAGAGAGAGAGGCAGAGATAGAGAGACAGAGAGACATAGACAGAGAGAGTGAGAGAGATGGATGATGGATAGATGGATGGATGGATGGATGGATGGATGGATGGATGGAGGGGTGGACAGACAGATAGACATGTATATAAAAATACATATAAAGTGCATTATTTATACTATACTATCAGATCCTCACGACAATCCTGTGAGGTAAAAACACATATTAATATCAGTCTTTTATAGATGAAGAGCCTGTGGGTCAGGGGGAATGACTTCCTAATGATTACATAGCCACTGTTTCAACGGCATGATTTGAACACAGGTCTTTCCTAAGTCCAGGCAATAGGTCAGAAATTTGGGATTGTAATACTGAGAGCTTAAAGACAGCATGACACAGTGAGGAAAGGGATGTATCTGTCTAAGATGTTGGGTTTGAATCCTAAACGGTTTCACCTCTGGGCCTCAGTTTCTTCATCTGTCAAATGAAGATATTTGAGTAGATGACCTCTAAGGTTCCTTTCAGTTCTAACTCCAGAATACAATGATCTCAAGAGACCCTATCCATGGTCTAATCCAGGGGTTCTTAACCTGAGGTTCCCAGACCTTCCCTCAATAGATACATTTCAGGGTTATCTGTGAACTTGGAAAAGGAAAAATTTGCATCATATTTTTGTTAATCTCTAAGTGAAATTTACTATTTCCTTCAAGTATTTAAAAAGAAAATACAATATAATTCTGAGACAGGATCTATCAGTCTCAGCAGGCTGCCAAAAGAGTCCACAAACCAGGAAAGGTGAAGAACCTCTGGTCTAGTCCATTTCCCTTATTTTACAGAGGAGGAAGTACCAGAGATAATGAGTTGTTTAAACTGGCCAGGACCTCTTGGGTCACTTTTCTTGATCTGGGCCAGGGTTGGGGAACCTATGGCCTCGAGGCCACACATGGCCTTGGGTGCAGCCTTTTGACCGAGTCCAAGTTTTACAGAACAAATCCATTTATTAGGGGATTTGTTCTATGAAGTTTGGATTAAGTCAAAAGGCTGCACTTGAGGACCTAGAGGGCCACACGTAGCATCAAGGCTGCAGGTTTCCTCCTCATCTAGGGTACATCCCTCAAAGCCCTGAATAGATGGGAACATTCTCCAGAGGAATAAAGCTGGTGGCTGGAGACCTCTTTTCCCATCCAATACCTTCCTCTTTTTACTTTTCCTCACACTCACACCCCATGTGCATGCTACCCCCCTCCCCTTTATCTATGCAGCCCTTGGGAGATTTTAGCAGTGAAGATTCTCTCTGTCCTTTGGAAAGCTATGTTTATGCGTGCGTGCATGTGCACATGTGTGTGTGTGCATGTGTGCATGTGTGTGCATGTGTGTGCATGTGTGTATGTATGTATGCATGTGTGTGTGTATGAAATACAGACAGAGATGTTGTTATGGCGCAGTATTTCAAATCCTTCTTACCTCCCCCTAAACTATTACCATAGCCTTCTAACTGCTCTCCCCACCTCCAACCTCTTCTCTTCAATCCACTTTGCTTTCTCCTTCTGTAACAGGAAAATTAGACCAGATGACTTCTGGTGGTCTCCTCAGCTCTAAATCTCTGCTGCCAAGGAGAGACAACATAGTGGAGTGGAGAGGGGATTGGGCCTGGAATTGGGAAGGCCTGGGTTCAAATTCCACCTGATACTCAATGGCTATGGGACCCTGGGAAAATCATTGAACCTCTCTGTTTTCTTAGTCTCTCTTAGTTTTCTGATCTCTAAGTGACAGACAGAGTGTTGGACTTGGAGGCTATTTGAATTGTACCTTAGATACTTACTAGTTGTGGGA
Organism: Phalanger gymnotis; assembly: GCA_028646595.1. Lineage (NCBI taxonomy): Eukaryota > Metazoa > Chordata > Mammalia > Diprotodontia > Phalangeridae > Phalanger > Phalanger gymnotis. Next base: position 21,854,760 of record CM053622.1, read on the forward strand.
ACCTGGGTAAGTGACTTTGTCTCCATACCTCAGTTTTCTCATCTGTAGAATGGGAACGATAATGCGCCTACCTCCAAAACAACAAGAATCATTTTGAAATCAAAGGAGGTAACAGATGTAAAATGCTTTGCAAACCTCAGGGCGCTATATAAATGCTGGCAATTATTATTTAAGGACCACTCCCCTCTAGATCTATGGTCCTATGGAGATATTCCTAGAAGCCCAGGTCTGATCATTTTTAAAAAGCTTCAAGGGCTTCCTATTGCCTCTAGGATCAAGTACAAACTCCTTTATCTGCCATGCAAAGCCCTTCAAAAATCTAGCTCCAACCGATTATACCACGCCGATTTCATATTATTGTCCCTCATTTATTCCGTTTCTAACCAGCCCATCTTACCTGCTTTTGCCCAAACCTGCCTTCTCATCCTTTGTGTTTTTGTGCAAGCTGGATGACCACTTGTCAGCTATGTAATAGACAGGATTCTTTGCCAAGTCTAGCTGGGACTTGATGATTCCAAAATTCCTTCCAATGCAAATTCTGTGAGTATTTCATGAGTATGGAAATATATGCTAATCAGTCAGAGGAGGGTTTGCAGGTTAGTTCACTCATGCAAGTTAGGCTGAGAAATTAATATCTTGGTTTTTTAATCTAATAGAATAATTATGTTGGGAACTCCATTGGTCTTTTGGCTGCATGAGGGCAAGGACTGTCTTTTGCCTCTCTGTCTGGCATATAATAGGTGCTTAATAAATGCTTGGTTACTGAGTGATTGATTTCAAAGCCTTTGGATGAGGAAAATTGGATTCTCTCAGCTATTCAGGAAAGTACCAAGATGATCTAGACTAGGACAGAATTTGTACAAGTCATATCTTCTCCACAGCAGCATGTACTTTGACACAGACCAAATTTCAGAAGTGCTGGGTGTTTTGCCAATCTTGAATGGCACTGTTACTGAGAGAAATGCTAGTGTTCCAGAGTGTGAGGTTTGTGAAGGTGGAGACCCTGTTATCACTCTCTTCCTTTGTCCCCTGCTTGTTAGTTCGGGGCTCTGTCCATGGTAAAGACATGTTAATAACAGCCAGCATTTATAAAATGCTCTGAAGTTTGTAAAGAGCTTTTACTTATGTTAACTAATTCATTTGGTCCTAACACATGATTGTTGAATGAATGAAATGATCGGTGCATGAGTTATTGCTTTTAAATGAGTATGAAGGAGAAAATGAGTCCATTTTCCACAAAATAAAATAAAAACAGGACCATAGAATTCCTTGCTGAAACAGACTTTGATAGGGACAATCTAATTCAATCTTTTCTTTTTAGAGATGAGAGAAATGATTTAGTGTACATAGCCCTGAATAATCATAGTTTTCTTGCAAAAAATGCAATTCAATTCAATTTAACAAAGATTTATTAAGTCCCTGTTATGTGCACCATAGACAGTTTTTAACTGGGAATTTCTAGTATAGCCTTACTCTGTTGGCATGTTTGCTGTTGTCCATCATTCTAGGCATATGCCATCCCACCTGGGCACTCTGCTTGACAGGAAGCATTCACCCGTGCCTCGGTAGGCGGCACCTGAGTGCTGAATGCCCTCCCTGCTTTTCTCCCTCCTCCTGTGCACAGACAAGAAAAGGTTAAACTGCTTCCCAGCCAGACACTAGTAATGGAAGGCGACTGCAGGAGTGACCTGGCTCAAAGGGTTAATAGTATTTGGTTTTTCAGAACTATTTGTTATATCGAGTTAGTGCAAGCAGAGGTTGCCAGGGGCAGAGGCCCCCTTCTCCCCCCTCCCTCCTGACTCCACTCTCTGCAGTCTCTGCGCCTTTCCTTGATTCCTCTTTAATCCGATGACCTCAGACACTGGGCTTTTCCTTATGATTTCCTTGACAGCATCCTCAGACAATATGCAGCTCGACGCCAGTAGTCTCTCTTTTTCCCTTGCCCCTCAGGAGAGAGACAGCCTTGGAAGCTAAAAGGCACTTTGTGCAGTGGGGAGGAAGGCCGCTGTAATTTGTTCTGTGGTTTCTTTGGACACAGCCATCTCAGGAAAAAGAAGGAACCCTTATTTCCTTCCTTCCTCATCTTGCTTTTGCTTTCATTTTTTCCTTCCTTTCTTCTTTCCTTCTTTATCTTTTATTCTTCTTCCTTCCTTTCTCTCTTTTCTTTACCTTTTTGCTTTTGGTCTCTTTCTTCTTGCTTTTATTTCTCTTTTTTTCTTCTTTCTTGTTCCTTCTTTATCTTTTATCCTTCCTTTCTTTTCTTTCTCTTTCTTTCTTCTTGCCTTTTGTTTTCTTTTTTCTTCCTTTCTTCTTTTTCCTTCTTTATCCTTTTTTCTTCCTTTCTCTCTTTTCTTTACCTTTCTTTCTTTTGGTCTCCTCCTCCTCCTCCTCCTCCTCCTCCTCCTCCTCCTCCTTCTTCTTCTTCTTCTTCTTCTTCTTCTTCTTCTTCTTCTTCTTCTTCTTCTTCCTCTCTCTTTCTCATATATTTGTACTTTTCCCTCCCTTCTTATCTTCTGTATCTGTTCTTTTCTCTTTACATTTCTTCATCTCTCTTTCTGCAAATGCACATTTCTGTCTTTTGTTCTCCTTACTTTTCTCTCCTTCTCTACCTCCCTCCCTTCCTTTCTTTCTTCCTTCTCCTTTGAGAAGACTAAACTAGATAACTTCTATATTTCCTTTCAGTTCTAAATCCATCTCCTCTCCTTTAAATTTTTTCTCAGACATTTTCTCTTTCCTCTCCCTACCCAGGATGCACCCCCTGCTCTTCCTTTCTTCCTTTTTCTTCTTTATTCTTTTTTTTCTTCCTTCCAGATTGCTCTCCTCAGCATCCCCTCTCCTGCCTCCCGTAACATGTTGTGCTCATTTCTGTTGCCCTGTTTTTGTACTCCTCCTCCCTTTCCAACTTTCTCATTCACTTTTTAAAAGTCTCTTTTTAATTTAAAAATGTATTATTTTCTCTCCATTGCACTAGCCTTGGTCTCCAATGAACAACGATAACAAAAACCGCCCCAACAAACAAAGACAGTCTTGCAAGACATTGGCCAACTCTTAAAATGTAATGGCTCATTCTGAATTTTAAGTTCATCACCTCTCTGGCAGGAGGTGGGAGGCATGATTCATCTTCAGTCTTCCGAATTTGGGGTTTATAATTGCATTAATCTGAATTCTAAAATCTTTCCAAGTTGTCTTCTCTGCAATACTGTTGACATTGTGTAAATTGTCCTATTTCTGCTCATTTCATTCCGCATCAGTTAAAGAGGTCTTTGCAGTTTCCTCTGAAATAATCTATTTCATCATTTCTCATGCACAATAAGGCACAATAATTGAAAGCTCCATTCAATATTCCATCCATATACATGTTTGGACATTGCTTGATAAGAGAGACACCCCCTTAGTTTGTAGTTTTTGGCTACTCCAAAAAGAGCTGCTATAAATATTTTTGTACATATGGGTCCTTTTCTTCCCTCTTTGACTTCTTTGGGAGGTAGACCCAGTAATTGTATACTTCGTTGTTTAGTAGCTTTTGGAGCACAGTTCCAAATTGCTTTCAAAATAGTTAGACCAATTTGCAGCTCCACCAATAATGTATCAGAATGCCTGTTTGTATCACAGCCCAATAACATTTGTCAGATTCTTTTCTCTTATTTCTTTCTTTTACATTCTTATCATTTCAATTCTCCTTCTTACCTTCATTATTATTCTTTTTTCCTTAATGTTTTATTTTCTTATTCTTCTGTTCTTTATTGGATGGATAGATAGATGAATAGATATATGATAGATAAGTTCTTCATTATGTTCTCTATATTTTGTTTCTTTCCCCCCTTTAATTCTCTCTTGATTGTCTTCGTTTCTTCTTTCTCTCTCTCTCTCTCTCTCTCTCTCTCTCTCTCTCTCTCTCTCTCCTGCTTTCTGGTCAATCAATCAAAAATGATTTACTAAACATCTACTATATGCCAGGCACTGTTCACTAGTCTCCCTCTTCCTTCTTAGACAAAGGAGACAATGGACATGAGAACCATCCCCCTCCAGAATATAAACCCTTTTCTTACAGGTGCTACCAAATATTATTAGTCATCTAGGGATGCCATCAATCAGTCCATTTTGTTAAGTCATTTTCACTTGTGTCTGACTCTTTGTGACCCTCTTTGGAGTTTTCTTGATAATGGAGTGGTTTGCCACTCCAGTCAATCCAGAGCATTTCCTATTCACTGTTTTTTTCCTTAGGCTAATTAAATAACACGATTGCAATGTTTAGAATCATTTCTACCACAGAGGATGGCATCCTTTATTTATAATGAATTTCCTTAGAAAGAGGTAGGAAGCAAAAAAAAATAGAGCTGAAAGTCAACCTCTTGGAGTCAATTTACAATTACCACCATTCCACTTTCCTTATCTGACTATGCCAATGTATGTGGTAGAACTAACGTCCCCCCCAATATATAACTGCTCAACATTGCTTGATCCATCATAGGACTCTGGCTCTAATTCCAGGCTTGCTGCTTGCCGTGTGCGTGTAACCTTGGGAAAGTCATTTAATGGCAACAAGCATCAGTTTTCTCATCTGCAAAAAAAGATGAAGTTGGAATATTCTTTCAAAATTATAAAATTTAAGCAGTTTTTCAGATTACAAGGTATTTGAAGCAATATGGTATGTGGACAGAATGCTGACTTTGACAGTCAACGTTCCTAGGTTAAATCTCAGCTCCCTGTATTAATCACCTCTTTGTGGCTAATTTTCTTCATCTAGAAAGCGAGGGGATTCTGCCAAAGGTCTCTTCAAGTTCTAAGTATATGAACGTCACCATGAGCCTGTGAGTTAAATAGTCTTTATTATTATACTCTGACATTGATGATTGAAGATGATAATGGCTTCCACTGAAGTCTCAGAAAGGTTGAATGCCTGGCCTGGGTGACCTGGTTACACACTGGGGAGCTGGGATTAAAATTCTAGTCCTCTGAGTCCAATAATCTTTCCAATATACCTCCGTCACTTAATGACCAGTGGGGGACATTATGCGGTTAAAGTATGGACGTTCAGAGTGGTGTTGTTGAGGGAGTATGTCCTGGAAGGCAAGGATTACCTGGGATTTGCCTCACTGTCATCAGTGGTGATGGTGACGCTCAAACTTTTATTAGATTTCTCTTACAGGCTGTATTCCAAAGTGCCATATTTGGAAGAAGATCTAGCTAATCACCGTTTAAAGTGAAGATGCTTCATGGTTGTGAACACCTGGAACCCCTGCAGCTGGGGAGGCTGACTCTGGCAGATCTCTTGAACTCAAGAATTCTGGATTCTTAAGTTCAGCCACAAAATGGTGAGTCCCTGAGAACAGTGGGGGGTGGGGCGGCAGGACATTAAGCTGCTTAAGGAGGGGCCAAACTGACTCAGATTGGAAATGGAACAGTCAAAGTTTCTGTAGTGGCTTGAGTGGGCCTATGAGGAGTCTGCGTACTTCCAGCATAGGAAAGATAGAGATACCCAACAGAGAAAAAGAGACAAAGACAGAGAGAAATAGGTAGAAGATAGATAGATAGATAGTTAGATAGATAGATAGATAGATAGATAGATAGATAGATAGATAGATAGATGGATGGGTAGATAGATGAATGAGGTCAGCACAATGGCTCTGTAGACCTTCAGTTCAGTAAGCAGCCTAATACCTCTTTTCTTCCACTCTTTCCTTCAGAGCCTCCCAAACACTGAGCTAGCTCTGGTGATAATGTGTACCAACTTCATCATCTATGTGAACATCCCTGGAAAGTATACTGCCAAGGTAAGTGAACTTATCTACAGCATTCAAAATCTCTCCATTTGCATAACCAATAGATGATAAAAGGATTAGGGGATGGATGGCAAGAGATGGATAGAGAGATGAATAGATATATGATAGATAAGTAGATGGATATTTGGATGGAAAAGGATGGACAGATGTATAGACAGACCAAAATGAATGAATAAATGAACAAAAGGATGAATTAAATTCAGGTGAGGATGTGAAGGCGAGTGTCCTAATGCAGTCCAGTCCATAAGGGGCAGATTCTCTGCCACCATCCCAGTTCTTGAGTGCGTCTTCTCGCTCGGCTACACAGATTTTGAGCTGGAAAGACTCTCGGTAACTGTATAGTCCACCCCCTTCATTGGGTAGATGAGGAGCACAGGCTCAGAGAAGCGGTGATCGGCCTAACGTCCTAAGGTCTCTCATCCAGAACTCAAACCGAGGTCTTCTGATTTGAGATCTCTCACCCTCTCTGGCTGTACCATGGTGCATCTCTGAGGACTTCAGATGAGACTGCAAAAATATCCAAAATACAGTCCCTATGGGCAAATTCAAATTGGGGAGATAGACTTGACAGATCCCTGATCTTAGAATCAAGCAGCCTGCTTCCAAAATCCAGCTCTGTCATCTACAGCTGTGTGCCCAAGGACAAATGATTTCCTCCTCTGTTAGCTCCACTTCCATTATTTATAAATCGGAACAAGCATCACAGCACTATCTATCTCAAAGGAGACAAACATACATAAATTTAGCATTCTGCAAACCTTAAAATGCTATGTTAATATGAGCCTCTTAGACATTTTATAATTACAAAGCATTTTATCTTGGATGCGTTATCTAATTTGAGTCTCACAGCAATTGTACGAGGTAGGTGTTATCTACATGGCCATTTTACAAATGAAGAAACAGAAGCAACCAAAGTAAAGGGAGACTTGACTAAGGTCATTTGGCTATTGAGGGTCACCTTAGCTCTCTGTACCTCAGTTTCTTCATCTGTAAAAGGAGGGGGTTAGACAAATAGGTCCCTTAGTATCAACCCATGATACTAAGATGCTGAAGGATTTTAGAGGTCATCCAATCTAGAGGTTTGGAACTTGTGGCCTCAAGGCCACATGTGGCCCTCTAGGTCCTCAAGGGTGGCCCTTTGACTGAATCCAAGCTTCCCAGAAGAAATCCCCATAAAAGGATTCAGTCAAAGGGTCACTGTTGAGGACCTAGAGGACCACATGTAGCCTTGAGGCCAAAGGTTCCTCACCTCTGCTCTAGTCTAGCAGCCTTATCTTACAGCATGGGAAACTGAGGCCCAACCATCCAAGGTCACATAAATTCAAATCTAGGTTCTGCAACTTCCATTCATTCTCCAGTATACCATGCTGCCTTGAGTGAAATGGACGAAAAGAACTGGAGGATTTTATAGGCAAGAGAGAGAACTTTCAGCTAGAGAAGTCAAGGAAGGTTTCATTGAGAAGGAAGAAAGTTTAGCATTTCATCAGGTAAGAGAAAAAAAAGGGACTTAAAAATCTTCCAAAGCTGTCAGAATTTTATTCCCGGGCTTCTATATTTACTTCCATTTACTTCCAAAACTCCATGTTTTGGAGAAATATTTGCACATAATTCTCCATCTCCCACTGCCATGCTTTTTGCACGGGGTCTCCCTCACACTTGGAATGTCTTTCCTCCTGACATTCGCCTATTAGAATTCTTAACTATCTTCAAGCTTTGACTTATCACCTTTCCTGATTTCCCTCCAGGTGCTAGTCTCAGCCTTTTCTGTCCCACCCTCAGAAATTACTTTTAATATATTTTCCCTTCATGATCCTGGGGCACAGAACATTAGCTCCCTGAGAGCAGGAACTGTTTCATTGTTGTGGCACTTATGTTTGTTGATTGACTGTGGAATGAACCAGGCCCACAACTACCAGCTTTTCTTGGGGATGGAAGACCTCGGAATAAGAAGTGCTTTGTTTGTCTCAGTACCATCCCTATCCGGGCACTCCAGCCGCAGGAAAAGCCTTTGCCACCCACATCCTCCCCTCCCCCCAACCATGACATTTCCCCAGACAGGGCAGAAAAGTATAACAATGTGGATGGAGGTTGGCCCCCAAAGGCCAAAGGTTTCCAACCCCCCAAGACACTGATTGAGGAGACGCTAACGAGCATAAAGGATTCCCTTCAGCAGCCTCCCCCCCCGCCCCCTCCCGGGCTGCTTCCCCCCTCCCAGCTCCTCATCCTTCCTCCCCTCCACCCCCAAGAGACTGGAAGAACTTGGCAAGCCATCTCGTCGCCAATCAATCCGTGGTGTAACAATTATCACTTAAGCGCCACTCATGCTAAACACACGCTCAGAAAACACTTTTAAAGAAGAGTGGGAGGGGGGCTGGACAGAGGAGCGCAGAAGGGAGCCGGGGGGGAGGCTGCGAGAGGGCTTGGATCAATGCAAGACAGAAGGGAAGGCATCTAATACCCTTTTATTGATGAGTTCCACTGCACTTTAAGTGTGTTTCCACTGTGAGCAATTAGTCCGCAAGACCACAAGAGTTAAGGCAACACCAGCGTGCCTCCCCTGCCCCCCCCCCCCCAGCTTCCCCTCTCTCCAAGAGCGGTTTGATGACAGCTTCATTTGTAACCGTGATCCCGGGGCTGCAGGCGCCAGTATCCATCCCATAATGGGACAGATTGCAAGGGAGGCCAAGCTCCGTGGCCTCCCAGCGGCCGAGCCCCCACCCTTGTCCTTGGCTTCCCTGCTCCCCACCCAAGCCCCTGCTCTCCATGTCGTCCCCCCGCCCAAGCCTCTGGTAACAGAATCCAGTAGACACGGAGTCTGTCTGCGTGTCTGCGTGCTGCCTAAATTGATTGTAACGGTTTTTTAACGTGGTAAAAGAGCTGACTGTTTTCTCGCCTCTGCTGCTGGCTCTAATAAAGGCGGGGAGGGGGGGGGGAGGGGGAAGGAAGTGACTCCAGAGGCAGTGGATCGGATGAAAGTAAACTTTTGTTTGTTGGAGAGCAATCCACTGTTGTTGGTCTCTGTCCCTCTGGGCTGCTGTGTTTCTCTCTCTCTCTCTCTCTCTCTCTCTCTCTCTCTCTCTCTCTCTCTCTCTCTCTCTCTCTCTCCTTCCCTCTCTGCTTCCCCCCTCTCCTCCTCTCTCTGTCTCTGTCTCTATCTCTGTCTCTCTTCGTTTTGTCTCTGTGTAGCTGTCTCTTTGTCTCACTGTCTTTGTGTCTCTTTACTTGTGTCTCTGTCTCTCGCGCTCTCTGCCTTTCTGTCTCTCTTTGTATCTGTCTCTCTTCTGCCTCTGTTTTTCAGTCTCTCTGCATGTCTCTCTGTCTCTTTCTCAGTCTCTTTCTATCTTTGTCTCTTTATCTCAGTATCTCCCTTCCTCCCTCCCTTCCTTTTTCCTCTCCCTTTTCCCTTTCCTCTTTCTCAATCTCTCTCTCTCTTCTCCCTCCCTCCCTCCCTCTCTTCTCTCTCTCTCTCTCTCTCTCTCTCTCTCTCTCTCTCTCTCTCTCTCTCTCTCAGCTACTGTCTCTTTTTGTCTGCCTTGCTGTCTTTCCTTGCCTTTCTGTTTCTGTCTTTCTCCTCTCTCTGTCTCTGTCTCTCTTTATCTCTATGTCTCTGTCTCTGTCTCCCCCCTCCCCATTCCACCTCACCCAAGCTTCCTTGCTTGCCAGGCAGTTATTCACATGAAAGAAAACATCCAAAAATGACATAAAAGAAGGTTTTTTTTTTTTACAGCTTTGTGCCCTGTTTTCATTTCAGCTCAGCCCAAGGCTGCTCTATCATAAAGATGCATCTATTTGCTTTAGTGTTAATAGGAATTGGGCCCTTTATGGCTACAAGGTCCTTGCTGGATGGATGAGCTGGCCAGGAGAGAAATATGGATTGAGGGAGTGAAGGCAGAGATGGAGGCAACTGTTTGGCTCAGTCAAGCTAAAAGATTTCAGACATGCTCAGACAGCAGAGGCCAAAGGGGGATCATGACATCTTGGATCTAGAACTATATGGAACCTCTAGGATATTCTAGTCCAAACACCCCATGTTACAGACATGGAAACTGAGGCCCGGAAGGGGAAGTGACCTGTCATTGGTTACTGAGGGTAGTAGGCCATAGATACCATAGGAAGATGGACTGAGATCTGGAAGTGACCTTATCTAGATGCTATATAGCCCAACTTCTGTCATTTTTGACATGAGAAAAAAAGCCAGAGAGGTCAAATGACTTCTCCAAGGTCACACCATCAGCAAGACCCAGGTCATAGATCTAGAAGGGGTTTTAGAGACTAGCTAATCTTACCATGTTATTTTACAGAAGCAGAACCAAGGCCCAGAGAGAAGTGACTTGCCCAGAGTCATGTTACAAGAAGCAGCACTGGAGTTTTGAACTCTGGCCCCCAGGATCTCTAACATCACCTCTATTTCTGCAACACTGGGATACAACTGTCTAAGTTCTAGGCTGGGCTTTGCACACAAAGATGACAGTCATTTGGCAACAGATTGAATAGTAACGCAATTTTTAATTTGATGTCCTGGGGACATTCGTGACAATGATCCCTTCCATAACCATGACTTCCCACTTTCTCCAGAAATAACTCTGCAGCAGGGTCCAATATGGCGAGCTTCTGCAGGGGCCTTTAAATGGATTTGGGGCCAGGGGTCTTGCTTCTCCTCTGCCTCACTCTAGCCAGCTATCCGCTCTTGGGGAACCTTGCATATCTCACTGAAAAGATAAAGGCATTCCCATAGCATTTGAAGGTTTGTAAAATAGTAGGCACACATCTTCTTAGCTAAGTTCTCACCTTCTGTAAGAAGTCTTTCCTGGTTCTCTTTAATTTTAGTGCTTATCCTCTTTTGATCATCTCCCATATTTACCCTGCTATAAATAAGGTAATAGATGTTTTCATGTTGTCTCCTCCATTAGACAGTGCACTCCTTGAGAGTAGGGACTGTTTTTTCTTTCTTTCTTTGTATCCCCAGATCTCAGCACAGTGCCTGGGATACAGTAGGAGCTTAATAAATGCTGGATTTGGATTCTGAGGACATAGTTTCAAATCTTGCATCTGTTATTACCAGTGTGACCTTTGGCTTGTCATTACTCTAATAGAAGTAGGAGAGACTTGTATTAGACAAAGATTCAGTTCCTTTGCTCCTCTAATACCTAATCCTACTATCATGGGTTCTCATTTGGTCCTCACTACAACTCTGGGAGCTGGGTACTACAGGTATTATTATCCTGATTGTAGAAATGGAGAAACAGAGGCTGAAGGAGATCAAGTGACTTATCCACGGTAACATAGCTAGTCAATGTTGAAAGAAGGATTTGAATTCAGATTCAAAGATCAATGGCAGAAGAGAAGATTACTGGTGGTTAGTGATTCTGCGCTTAACATGACTGAAGCTATTTGTCACCCTGAGAATGATAGAGAAGTCCTTTGTTTTCCTGGGGCTCATATCCAAGTCATAACAGAGAATCTAACAACACTAGTCAAAGCAGATGACTACTCTTCTCATTTCTAGCGATCTATAGGAGCAAAAATGACCCCGGTAGAAGGAACCTAGTGATAATTGCCAAAAAATGGCAAAGTCTTAAGCAAGAAACTATGGGAGATAATCAAAAGAGGATAGGCACTAAAATTAAGGAGAACCAGGAAAGACTTCTTACAGAAGGTGAGAACTTAGCTAAGAAAATGTGTGCCTACTCTCTTTCAGAGAGGTTCAAGTGGTCATTTCACCACTGTGGTCCATTTTTTTTCATACGGAGAATAGAAGACAACTAAACCATTGGCGAAGAAGAGGAGTTTCTGAGAATCGGATTAGGATTTCTCAATCACTGCTTAAAATATAGGAACAATAGCATGTTGGCGAGGGCTCATAATAAAGGCTGATGCATTGTCTATCATGTTGAAGATCTGATCAAAAGGGTTTTAAACTGAAAAGGAATGTGAAAGAAGAAAATTCCCTATGTATATCTACCAAACTAGCTAAGGGAATGCCTAGAACGAAGGAAAAGGTACAGCTGTTAAGAGAGTCGTAAGTCAAAGGAGACAGTATTCAAGAAAGAAGTCAGGAATAAATCTAATGTACAATGGTGTTATAAAGGGGTGGTCAGATGGTCAGAGTTGTTCAGATGTTCCTATTTGCACCTTACAATTAACTAACTTATTGGTTGCTTAGATAAGTTTTCTCTGTATAAACCCTCCTCCATTCTGGGAAGTAGTATCAATAAGCTATAACTTTCTCTTTTTGTTAAGTTCCAAGCCCCCAGCCAGTCAATGTTTCTGGCAAAACACCTCATTATTTAATTTCACTCTCTTCTCTGAGGATGTTTTCCCCTCAGTTGCTTTCTAAATGACAGTAGTTAGGACAACTTATAAAAACAAAGTAACATCAAAGCAAAGAAAAGTAAACAAATTCCACCCCTCCCAATAACCCCAGAAGAAAAGGCTTCAGCTTCCATGCAGTAGCTCAAGGGGAGCTCAAGGGATATACAGAATTATCACTTGGGGGCTGTAGTCCCTGGGAGGAAGAAGAGTTCAGCAGTAGAGCCTCTGCCCCCACACAACTCATGCCTGGTTAGCTCAATAGGCTTCAATCCCAGCGTCCTTACCTTTTTCTTATGAGGGTTGCCTCTTCCTGCATTCTTGCTCTCCCAGCTTCATGTGGCTTTTTGGTATAACTCCTCTTCCTCCAGTTTTATCCTTCTGTTTCTCCCATAAAGAATAGGGGCTCTGAGAAGCCCCCAGACTCAGTGAGCTGATTTTTAATGATCTCTGAGGTGTGGTCTATCAGTTCTCATTCCATAATGCTTGTGTTCATTGAGTGAAGCTACCTGTCTATAAGGGGAAGTTTCTCTGTCAAAGAAAATGACCACTGATAATGCAAACAGATCAAGTCCTTTGATTAGCTTGTTTAAAGAAATAGACTGGAGATCATACAAAGCTGATGTGAAATAGAAAATACTTAATCAGCAATCCTCCTGTTTCATGTTGTGATGAAGTTTAAGTATCAACCTCTCAGCAGATTGTAGCAATAGTTATATTTTAAGTTGGTAAATCATATTTGAAGTTGTTATGTCAACATCAATTTGACTTTTTTTTAGCATTCCTTTTGTGTATAGGAATAAAGTACCGGTTCCATTCTTGATTATGATTGCACATTGGGGCCCTTTTTACTCTCATATTTGAGAAGACCGAGCTGTGAACCATAGCATAAGCTTTAAATAATTTGTCACTAGGGCATACTAGGGTAAGAGTTTCACAAGCCCAAGTACGTGAGGAAAGAAAGCCTAAACCGTCTCATTCGAGGACAGTCTCCCGAGGACAGTGTATAGTCCAGAGCTTATACAGGATATAAAATAAATGGGCCCCTTCAAGAGAAGGGTGGATACAGTGTCCTAAGGGAAGACAAAGGAAGAGTCATCAGAGAAATCAACCTTCTCCTTCAGCTCACCACCAAACAGAGGTCACAATATCTGCCCATCTCAGGAATTAAGGTCCTCCCTCCTCATGCCCTGCTCTCTATCTCCTCTCAATGGTCTAGTTTATTTACATAGCACTGATTTCTAGCAGTCCCACTGCTAGATGTTCTACTTTATGTTCTGGAAGCCCCCAAGTCTGAAATTCAGGGTGCTGGCCTGCGCCCTATAGTATCCATGGCAATCTAGCTAGTCAGACTCTGAAGGGCAGTGAAAAGAAGGAAACATAACCAACCTCGGATGACAAGATCTACATCTACTTCTCTCTCCTATCCTGGGGAGCCAGCCCATTGGGAGCATCCTACAGGAGGACCCTAGTGAAAGAGGAAGGACAGTCAATCTCTCAGGTGTGACAGGATCATAAGAAATTGCTTTGTTCACCTCTCCCTGAAACTCCATCACCCTGGCACCAAAGGAAAATAATAGTTTGAAAACATAAGAGGGCAAGGCTCAGGAAGAATGTACACAAGACAAAGAAAGCCACTCTGGTAACCAGCTTCTTTAGAGCCACTCTGCTCTCATGGAGAAGCCTCACCTGGTGCTATTATGTTCTCTTCTGAAAACACCCTTAACTTTGTAGTTAAGGGCCATTCATTACAGGGAGCACCAGGCCAGAGAGGTAGAATCTCTCTGTTTTTATAGGCTGTCTACAGGTTGTATTAGAGTGAAAGATTAATTGTTCTTGTTAGAGACAATGGCATCAGCAGCTTCTGCCTTTCTGTTCTCATAATTCAACTACTTTGTCCCTTCGATTATCTATTTTTCCTCTCTGACCTAAGTTTCTTTCTCTGTAAAAATGAAAGAGGAGAGAGTAAATCAACAAAAGTATGCAAAACTATGCTATTCTCACTATTTTTTTTGGAAAATAAGGTTAATTTCCTAAAAATACATTATTCATGTAAATATGTAATAACTTGGTTATTGTTATTTTAAATGAATAAATAAATATTTTCTGAATTGATGAGCTTTAATTTCTAACATGGTAACTTTCAATACATATAACCAAGATAAACAAAAGCTCTTTGGGGTCCCCAATAGCTTTTCAGATTGTAAAGGGGTCATGAGCCCCAAAAGTTTGAGAACCACTATACTATGCTGTGCTACATTGGGTACACAAAGCTTTCTTCAATTGTAAGCTAGAATGGAATAATAATAAAAATGCAGGTTCCTAGAAATCCTAGGGTGTGTGGGTGGGAGGGGGTCATGTTCTTGAACAGCTATGCTCCTCTGGAGGCAGAGGTAGGGTGGAAAAAGACCTTGATTTGAAATGAGAGTCCTTGTGATCAAAAGCGATTCTGCTATTAACAGTTGTGTGACTTGGATAGGAATGTGGAAGGAAGTTGAGGAAAGAAGAACAACATAGTATGTATTTAATAATTTTTTTTAATTAACCGAAGGGAAAAAGAATAGAACTTTTGAACCTTTCCTCCACTCTTGAAGAGGTGATAGCAACCATTGCAACCAACAACTTCTGTTCAAGAGCCCACCTTGATCTCTTCTGCAGATCTTTTCTCTCTTTCCCTCCCTACTGCTGCTGCTACTTCTTCTTCTTCTTCTTCTTCTTCTTCTTCTTCTTCTTCTTCTTCTTCTTCTTCCTCTCTCTCTCTCTCTCTCTCTCTCTCTCTCTCTCTCTCTCTCTCTCCTCTCTGAATCTCTCTCTGTCTCTGTCTCTCTGTGTCTCTCCTCTCTGAATGCCTATTTCTGTCTCTCCTCTCTGTCTGTTTCTCTTTGTGTCTCTCTCTGTCTCTTTCCTCCTCCTCCTTTTCTTTCCCTTTCCCCTTACCCTTCTCCCTATCCCTTGCTTCTTTCTAGCAAGGCTCAGTAA
Source organism: Phalanger gymnotis (assembly GCA_028646595.1). Taxonomy (NCBI): domain Eukaryota; kingdom Metazoa; phylum Chordata; class Mammalia; order Diprotodontia; family Phalangeridae; genus Phalanger; species Phalanger gymnotis. The sequence goes on from CM053622.1 coordinate 21,869,831, forward strand.
GTGTCCAGGCAGAGATAAAGATGATGGCATCTTTCCCACTCCCAGCCCTCTTCCGTTGCTTCTTAGCTCATGCAATTCCAGTTCTTACAGGATGTACCCATGTTTTTCCAAACTCTTGAGTGTGATTCAAGTCCGCCTTCCAACTCAAAGATCATGAGAGTCCACATCACTATTTGGGCTGAGAGGAATGGTTTTCCCTCTGAGCTGCAAATCCCAGACTTCCAGTCACTTCTCAAGCCTCAATTATTTATATTATCTAAAACAGGGTTAAAATAACAAAAGTGTGGAGAAAATGTCAGAACTTGTTAATATAAAAAAGTGACAGAAGAACTTCAGTCACTACCAACTTATATTTCTCTTGTCTCTTCCATACAAAATCCTTATGAGAGTCATCTATACATGGATTGAGAGCAATCTCAGTAAGACTGGTGGTAGGGAACAAGCAGGCTTTCACAAACGGCATCCAAGAATGGACCACATTTTCGTCATCTCACAAGTGGCTGAAAGATATAGACCAATGGTGTCAAACTCAAATAGAAACAGGGCCACTGAACAATACATAAGGATCCCTGCAGGCTACATATTGACTTAGAAAACCACATTTGAACATTATCTATGGTTTATTATATTTTTATTTATTTTGCTAAATATTTCCCAACTATATTTTAATCTTGTTCTATAGCTCTCAGGAGTGTGGTACACTTTATGTTTGACACTTCTGATGTAGAGAAAATAAGATACCATTGTGTTTATAATTTGATAATCATGAAGAAGCAATTGATCTCAAAGAACAATCCATGGTCTTATATGATCCTTTATAGCAAAGTGTCTCTCTTCCACATATCAAGATCATTCATGATTCCTTCAGAGATGCTACAGTGAAAAATCCTTGTGTGAAGGCCAGTATACCACATAAACAAGAGCATACTTTTAAGCCCTAACCAGCATGAAGCAGGGAGATGAAAGGTATTTGCCATCAGGATGGAGTAGATCTGGTACAGAGTCCAGACTGAAGAAGGATTCCTTGTGAATGGTGAGAGTCTACAAACTGCTCCTGTTTGTGGAGAGCATTTTTTTTCTGATTCCGTGAAGATGTTTTGAAGCTTCCTGGAAGAGATCTCTAATCAAAAGAGTTTAATCTGTCCATCCACTTTGGATAGAAACGAATGAAGAAAGACCATTGCCCCGATTTCAACGTGGATACCATTTAGAGCTTGTCCAATAGTATGTCTATCTAGCACATCATTAGATGATCTGCTCCTTGAGGGCAGGGGCTGTCTTATGCCACTCTTTGTATTCCCAGAGCTTAGTACAGTGGCCTGGAATACAGTAAACAATAAATGTTTATTGATTGATTGACAGACAACGTAGATGTACAATGAGATGGGCTTAAAGTTAAAAAAGAGGAGGGAAGCCAACTTTTCTTTCAGGAGCTTTCAAAGCTCTTTTCCTAGTCCCAAGCTTCCATCTTTTCAATACTCATCTAGCACAGTGGTTAGCTAGCCATGGCTAGGCTGTGGTCTCCCCAGTCGCTATCCCATGGGTGGGGAACCTGCAGCCTGGAGGCCACAGGTGGCCCTCTAGGTCCTCAAGTGCAATCCTTTTACTGACTTGTTCTGTGAAGTTTGGATTTGGTCAAAGGGCAGAATGAAGTCCAGCCTCCCTGATGCTCCCTAGCCTCAAGCTCGAATCCTTCTCTAATTTTTTATGTAGTTTGATCTGTTTTGGCCCTTATTTCCTGCTTTGGCCTCCTGGAAAGCCTCATGGGATATGAGTGCCAGCCACACCCTGGGGGCATTCTATGGCCTTGCTTCCATTGCCATGGCTGACTTGAGCTGAAAGTATCCCGTTCTGGCTTTGGCTGGACTTCGTTGTACTCCAGTGCTTGGTCAGAGAGCCCCAAACACAGCTGGTGCCTCTACCATGTCCCTGCCAGCAGCTGTCAGTGATGATATGATTCTCACTGAGCCGGGCCCTCCTCTGCCCCCCTTCCCCAGTCCTCACCCCTCCCATCTGGGTGCCCCTGCTCTCTACCCCCCACCCAACTGAAAATAGCACCTGGGATGGGAATCATCTTGAAATGTTTTTACTCCCCAGTGGTCATGACTTTCCAACTTCCCTTGTTAAGAGGGGAAAGAAAAAGGCTTTTAACACCATCCTGTGACCGAGTCTTAAGTACTTTCTCTTGGATTTGCTCTAACAGTATGGGGGAGGGGGAAGGTCAGCAGAGGGGGCTTAGGAGAGTGAGAAATCGTGTCAACAGGCTGTTCTTGGCGTGTCTGAGTGGGGAATGATGAGGGTGAGACATGGAAAGGGAAGTGAGAGAGCTCACCTGGAAAATATTTCAGGGAACCTGTCATGGGCATTTTTAAGTGCTGACAAGATGTGTCGGAGAGACTTTCCCAGTGCACTTAGGAAGCAGGGTTTGGGCATGATTCCCCCCGCCCCACCGCGTCTTTATAGCTTTCTAGTCTTGGATAGGGAGAGAGGACACATTGGCCAGAGCTAAAACATTAATTTGGAAAACTGGAGAAGTCCAGTGTGAAATTGAATATGTAAGGGGCACATGGGGCTTCTCTCTGGGACTTTGACGTCTGTTCTCTTAATAATGGCAGTAACAAGGATGATGCATATTTTAATATGAAGTATTTCAAGGCCCAAGTGGTACTTTATGCATATTATCTTAGGTGACCCTCACCAGAGGTGAGTAAGGGGGTGCTATAATAATCCCCATTTCCATGATGAGGAAACTGAGGTTCTGATCATCTAAGGGAGTCGCCTACATAAGTAGTCATTGATAGAAGTGGGATTTGAATCCAGGTTCTCAGACTCCAAAATTTCCATCATACAAGTAGTAGGCATTTGAGCTGGCCATCACGGCTCAAAATCCAGCCCTCTATTCACTGCCTTTGTGATCTCTCTCTATTCGATCCATTGTGTGAAGATGGGCAGCTTCAACATTTCCTATCTGGAAAATGGAGGTAATTTTACCAACCCTGAAAAGAATTCCTATAACTGATGGCTAAGATTTAGGGTTGGGGGCGGTGGGGGTGGAGAAGCAACTCGCTTTAAATTTGAAGAAGACTCTTTGTACGCAGCAGTGGTCAACCAGTGTGCTTAGAGTATTTCAGGATGTTCCAATGCCTTTGCACTGAGCCTTCCACACTTTCTCTTCTATGGTATGTTCCATCCTACTGGCTACCATGAGTAAGTCTGCTGGTTAGGGCTTAAAAGTATGGTCTTGCTTATGTGGTATACTGGGGCCAGAAAAACCTGTTTCCAATCCAGCCTCATACACTTACTGGCTATGTGACCCTGGGCAAGTCACTTAACCTCTGTCTGCTTCAGTTTCTTCTCCTGCTTTTCTCCTAAATCCCTTCCCCGCTGTGGGGAGCGGGGCAGGGAATGGGCATGTTGGTATTTCTTCACTGTAGCCAGGAACACATCAGTCCTGAGAATTCTCAGAGTCCCAAGAATAATTATGAAATGATTGCTCACACCTGCTGAGGAAAACAGGTGTGGGTGGGAAACAGGGCAGCTGAGGGGGAAGGCAGCCTAATTAGCAGAGGCGGTCATTTTGCTTAAACAGGATACGGATGGAAGAAAGCCAGGCAAGCAAGGGCAGCCTGGGGCTGGGGGCCTGCACACCCCAGACAAAGAGGGCCCAAGCAGGAAATAGGCCCCTTTCAATTCATTTCTGAGAAATGGCCATTTGATTTAATCAAACCTCGGAAACACTTGGTGAGGCCAGGTGAAACTGACTCTATGTCACAGTCTGTCCCCTCAAATCAAATAAGATAACATATGTAAAGTGCTTTGTAAACTTTAATTTTTGTATCTATCTATCTATCTATCTGTCTGTCTGTCTGTCTGTCTGTCTGTCTGTCTGTCTGTCTGTCTGTTTGTCTATCATCTCTGTCTCTCCTCTCTCTTCTCTCTCTCTCTCTCTCTCTGTCTCGCTGTATCTCTCTCTCTCTCTGTGTCTCTCTCTGTCTTTGTCTCTCTCTGTCTCTCTCTGTCTCGCTGTATCTCTCTCTCTCTCTCTCTCTCTCTCTCTCTCTCTCTCTCTCTCTCTCTCCCTCTCTCTCTCCTTTTCTTCCTCCTCCTCCTCCTCCTCCTCCTCCTTCTGTTCCTCCTCCTTCTCCTCCTCCTCCTTCTCCTTGTCTTCTTCTTCCTTCTTGTCCTTTTTCTTCCTGAATATGCACTGGAATTGAAGTCTTCACAAATTTTAAAGACAATATAAGTGACTATTATCATTCTTAACATCTAAGAAGATTTATTTGACTTGAATTTGAGATAGTGAAATCCCTCTTTAAAGTTCTGGAAAGGAGGATTTTGAAATGGAAAGGAATTATATGGTACCTCCTTGGCTAAAGCAAAGGTCCATTTTGTGAATAAAACATAAATAATCAATCCCCCTCCATTCAAATTTTTGTCAGTTTACATTTTCACATTGCATTATTTTCTTAAAGCTTATTTTCTCTCCCACCACTTAATAGTATTCTATGTTTTCCCAATTACATGTAAAGATAGTTTTCACCATTAACTTTTATAAGATTTTGAATTCCGAACTTTTTCCTCCCTCCCTCGCTCTCCTCTCTTTCCCCAAGACATCAAGCAATTGGATATAGGATATACATGGACAATCATATTAAACATATTTCCACATTAGTCATATTGTGAAAGACAAATCAGAACAAAAGGGGAAAACCATGAGAAAGAAAAAAAACCGACAAAAGTGAAAATAGGAAGCTTTGCTTTGCATTCAGACTCCATAGTTCTTTCTCTGCATGTGAATGGCATTATGAATCTTTCAGAATTGTCTTAGATCATTGTACTGCTGAGAAGAGTAAAGCACATTTTCTGAAAGCAAAGAATACCATTCCTCTGAGAGGTCTAAAGGCCTTAGAACAGGGAATATCAGAGCTGGAAAGATCCTTAGAACACAGAATGTCAGTGCTGAGAAGGATCTTGGAGACCATCTAGACCACTTAGCTCTTCACCTTTTTTATGTCATGGACCTCTTGGGCAATCAGGTGAAACTCCTAAAAATAATGTCCTTAAATGCATAAAATAAAATACACAGGATCATGAAGGAAACCAACTAAATATATTGAGATATAATTATCAAAATACCTTTTTTTCCCAAAAGGAAGTTCATGGGCTCCAAATTAAGAATCTCTGATCTACTCTGAACCCTGCATTTTACAGATGAAGAAATGGAAGGCCAGGGAAGGGAAGTGATCTGGCCAAGGCTGCTTCTGCCTGCAACTGAGAGGTGTGCCTAGTGCCCAGATAGAAAAGATATTGCTTTCCTTCAGCAACCAAGGGTGATGAGGAAAATAGCTCTGGCAACAGACTTGGGGGATTTTTAAGGGTGGACGAGCAATGAGGAATTGGTGACAACTGTAAAAGCCTGATTTATGCATGAAAACTAAAGTGTGCACTGAATGATCTTAGATTGGAAAGGATCTAGGCATCTGGTCCAATCTGCCTCATCTACTAATCTCTACACTAAATCCCTTGACAGGTGGCCATAGCCTGCTGTTTGTTTTAATGTTGCTACTGATGAGATCTGCCCTATCTCCATTCCATTTGGGGGCACTTCTATTTGTTAGAAAGTTCTTCTCTATCTTAAGCCTAAACCCATCTCTCTGTAATTTCATCCATTGGTCCAAGCCCTATTTTGTGGAGCTTCCTAAAATAAGTCTCATCCCAAATGGTCATAAGTTATGAATAGACAGTTTTCAAAGGAAGAAATCCAAGCTACCGATAAACATATGAAAAGGTACTTTAAAGGCAACATAATTAGAGAAATACAATTTAAAACAACCCCAAGATTCTACTGCATTACCATAATATTGGCAAAGATGACCAAAAAAAGGAAATTGACAATTGTTGGGGATTGGGGCTTCAGGGAAACAGGCACTTTAATAAATTGTTGATTGAGTTGTGAATTGGCACAGCCATTTGGAAAGCAATTTGGGACATGCCCCACCCCAATTCACTAAACTGTGCTCCTTTGACCTAGCCATACCACAAATATGCCTATATCCCAGAGATCAAAGAAAGAGGAAAAGGAGACACATGAACAAAAATATTTATAGCAACTCTTTTTGTAGCAGCAAAGTAATGGAAACTAAGGGGTGCCTTCATCTATTTGGGAAGGGCTAAACAAATTATGGGATAGAAATGTAATGGAATACTTGTATACCAGAAGAGATAATGAAATGCATGATTTCAAAGAAAACTAAGAAGATCTATATGAACTGATACAGAGTGAAAAAAACAGCACCAGGAGAACACTTATACAATGACAATGACATTATAAAGAAAACCATCTGTGAAAGAGATGAGGACTCTGACCAATGCGATGACCAACCTTATTTGTAGAGGATTTGCTACCTACCTCTTGACAGAGATGTGATGGACTCAAGATACAGATGAGAAAATGTGGGAATTTGTATTTGTTACAAGGATTTCGCTTCTCTGGGAAGGGGGATGAAAGGGCAAAGGGAATAGGAATAGAGGAATAGAGTAGAAAAAAAAGAAAGAAAAGAGATCCACTGAGGCACCTTTTATTTTTTTTAAATCGAGAGAAAAAGCAGAAGGAAGTCAAGAAGACCCGACAAGCAGGATAGTTTTGAAAGCTACAAGTTGATCTTTATTACATTCTGAAAAAAGAAAGCCAAGTTTACATGATTAAGAAACCTATAGTTGGGGGCAGAGCCAAGATGGTGGCTGTAAGCAGGGACTTGCATGAACTACCATCCAGGTCCCTCCAAACCCCTATAAAAATGGCTCTGGACAAATTCTAGAACTGCAGAACACATGAAATAGCAGAAGGAAGCAGGGCTCCAGCCAAGGATGGCCTGGATGGTCACAGGGTAAGGTCTATCACACAGAGCTGGGAGTGGAGCAGAGCAGAGCCCAGCATAGGCTGCTCAGACCTACCAGACTGGGAGCCAAGAGTAACAGATCCTAACGCCCTGAATCAGTGAGCCGTGGCAGTTATCAGGCTTTTCAACCCACAACCACCAAAGACAACTCTGTCAGTAAGGCAAAATGGGCTCCTTAGTACTTCAGGAGTTTGGTTTTCATTTACTTTGAGTGATTCAGCTGTTTCATTTAATCTTATTAAGTGCTAAGCCCCAGGCCCAAAGTCCTATCAGATGTGAAACCTGTGGGAGTGTAGATTGATGACGTAAGAGGGGCCAACTCAGGAACCAATGGTCTCTGGTCGTTGAGGTGGGGCTTGAGAATGCCAGAGGCTCGGCTGCGAGGAGAGGCGAGCTAAGAGACAGCTAGAGTTGAAGCTGAAAAAAAAAGCCGAAGCAGGAGCTGCGGAAGTCCCATGTGGACCCAGGAGTGCAAGCGAGGACTTGAGGCCGGTAAATGTGAATTGGATTAATACCATCTTGTTTTTCTGTTGCCTCCTGGTTACTCTTATGAGGAGGGCTTTCTGGGCCTGGAGTCTTTTGGTCAAGATGTCGGAATGGGGATGCTGGTTTGCGAATCTGTTGCTGTGGGGCCTAAATAAATGTTTTGATGCTTTCTACTTAGAGAATCCCTCACACCTTGCAGTTTCAAACCATTCAAACATATATATGATTATATTTGAGATCATAAATTTGGCCTTCCTAGTACATCAACAGAGAAGGTTAATGGGAAAAGCTGCAGGGACAGAGTGAAAGGAGTTGGCAGTTCAGCCACCATCCTAGGGGCAGCAGAGGTGATGCAGCTCTGAGGCTGCTTACAGAGCTACAGCTGCAGTTGCTTCCAGCTCCAGGCCCACCTGGTGGAAGGAATTAAGTGGCCAATCTGAGCAGGAGGGCAGAGCCAGCTTAGATCCGAGTCCAGTCTCGGTTGGTGGTTCTGGGGGGAGGAGTAGTGCTGGTGTGGCAGAGCTTGCTGTGTAGCTTTGAAAACAACAGCACAGCCCCTCAAGCTTGGGACAAAGTACTCTATACTCTACAAGCAGTCATACCCTGCTGAAAAACTTATGGGTCAAGTAAGTTGGTTGGGAACACGGCCAGGCAGCGAAAACAGAATCAGATTCAGACTCAGACTTTGGAATCTTTCTTTGGTGACAAAGAAGAACAAAACATGCAGCCAGAAGAAGTCGACAAAGTCAAAGAGCCTACATCAAAAACCTCCAAGGAAGACATGAACTGGTCTCAGGCCATGGTAGAGCTCAAAAAGGATTTGGAAAAGCAAGTTAGAGAAGTAGAGGAAAAATTGGGAAGAGAAATGAGAATGATGTGAGAAAAGTATGAAAAATAAGTCAATGACCGGCCAAAAGAGACACAAAAAATACTGAAGAAAATAACACCTTAAAAAATAGAATAACTCAAATGGCCAAAGAGCTCCAAAAAGCCAATGAGGAGAAGAATGCCTTGAAAGGCAGAATTAGCCAAATGGAAAAGGAGGTCCAAAACACCACTGAAGAAAATATTACCTTAAAAATTAGACTGGAGCAAGTGGAAGCTAGTGACTTGATGAGAAATCAAGATATTATAAAACAGAGCTAAAGGAATGAAAAAATGGAAGACAATATGAAATATCTCATTGGAAAAACCACTGACCTGGAAAATAGATCCAGGAGAGATAATTTAAAAATTATTGGACTACCTGAAAGCCATCATCAAAAAAAAGCCTAGATATCATCTTTCAAGAAATTATCAGGGAGAACTGCCCTGATAGTCTAGAGCCAGAGGGTAAAATAGAAATTGAAAGAATCCACCAATCACGTCCTGGAAAAATATCCCCAAAAGAAAACTCCTAGGAATATTGTCTTCAAATTCCAGAGCTCCCAGATCAAGGAGAAAATACTGCAAGCAGCCAGAAAGAAACAATTTGAGTACTGTGGAAACACAATCAGGATAACACAAGATCTAGTGGCTTCTACATTAAGGGATCAAAGGGCTTGGAATATGATATTCTGGAGGTCAATGGAGCTAGGACTAAAACCAAGAATAACCTACACAGTAAAACTGAGTATCATGCTCCAAGGCAAAATATGGATTTTCAATAAAATAGAGGACTTTCAAGTCTTCTCAGTGAAAAGACCAGAGCTGAATAGAAAACTTGACTTTCAAACACAAAAATCAAGAGAAGCATGAAAAGGTAAACAAAAAAGAGAAATCATAAGGGACTTACTA